>OY660870.1:6836071-7437857 GCA_962446985.1 Xyrichtys novacula
TGTAATTGTACAACTGTATGCAGTTGAATTTATGACTTGTACTATCTGCGTACTTTCACCTCTGCCCATAAAAATTGAGTTGAATTTCACTACAGATTTAAATGTAGTAGATTAACTATCGTGTAAGGTTAGCTGCCAATCTAGGTAGATGTAAACCTGCTTCATAAAGACCCCCATGTAAATGACCTTTTGTGAAAGTAGTTTCTCGTAGCAAACTCCATTTTTACCTAAAGTTATGAATTAGCAAAGTCCTTCAGACATGTTATGAGATGAAACCAATATCATTTTTCCCTGCCATAGTTGTGCAGTTAATTTTTCTTCTTTATTACACAGAGAAGGTGATTTCGTTTTCCATAAGGCTCCAGAAATGCTTGGCCTCCTTGGCCTCTCTGGGTTCAGATTTAATTAAGGCAGAAAGGGAGGGTGGAATGGGGTTGGCTTAAGTATGAGTTGATTTAAAGGTTTGTTATGCAATTTCTGTCAGAGAGATATAAAAGGTATTCAAAATACAAAAAGCAAAACCAGTTGGAACCATGTACAGACAGATGTGTCTTTAAATCCACACAGGCCAAGGAAATGCTTTTGCTGGAAATCATGCAGGCAGGAATGTTTGGCAGAACATGAGCCTCCATAAAACCCTTTCAAGGAAAAAGGAAAAAACTGCCTGTTATCCAAGCCTCACATTCTTCAGACACAGATGGTTCTGCTTAGTGAGCACCTCGTACTGAATCAGGATTGGATGGAATTTCAAGAGAGCCCACGCTCTGAAAAGAAGTGGCTCATTTGGGGGAAACAAACGTCAGCTGCTTCTTTTCAGGCATTATGATTTGTGGTTTCTGTGGGCTGCTGCACATGGAAATATTTCTTTTCAACTTGCCTGCCTGCTTCAAGACAACATGAGTGCTGTTCTGATTGGTTTTGACTGGGTAGAGAGTAGTGGCTCAGTTTTATAGTACACATGGTACTCTGAAACTACTTCAAAACCAAGGCCCCTATCAGACCTCAACAAGGCTGTGTCCCAGTTCTGGCTAACAAGGACAAAATGAAAGTACAACAAGTCACATGTATTGTTTGTTTTCTTTGCCTGGGTGAGAAAATGAATTTGATGCTTTTGGCTTTAGACTACTTGATGATTTTTAAACAAAACCCCCTTGAATAGAAATTTTCTTGTTCAAAGAAGTATGGTTTTTCTGGGAAGTGTTTTGTTATCCTGCAAAATTGTTGTAGTCAGACCAATCGGAAATCAGTCAGAACAACCCAGAATGATGGCTTGTCTGCAGTCTTTTTTTCCCCTAATTCTTGTATTCTTGAAAGGTAAAAAGGTCTGCAAAAACTGCAGATAACCAGTGGTACATTACTGAGGGTGGTGGGTGGTGGGTGGGGGTGCTCCAGTTTGCTTTAGATGCTTCAGGAGTATGGTTTTAAATAAAACATTTAAAAATGTCCTCTCTGGTGCCCTTTCATGGAAAATGCATGAAACATATATCAAGAAGATGCCTTTCTAAAGGGTGAAACGTGACAATGTTCCCCTTTGGATGCCCTTCCAGTATATATAATGTAAAAAGTACTCTTGTATGCCCTTTCAGTAGATGAAAGAAAAAGTATGTAGAAAGATGAAAGTCATGAGAACTGCATTCTGGATGCACTTCCAGTAGATGAAATGTAAAAAATAAAATAAAAAAATGTGTGTAAAATGTGAAATGAAGGCCCTCTGGATGCCCTCGCAATACACACAATGTGGAAACAAAGCTCTTTAAATGCCCTTACATAATAACAAATATAGAGAGTTCCCTCTGGATATTCTGAGCCTGTGAAAAAAAAAACTGATAAAAACTTAAAATAATGTCAGCCTCATTAACGACAGCTTCTGGGTGCTGCTGTCCCATGACAAACAGGAGGTGCCTAATTTATTTTTTGCCTCCATCTTCAAACAGCTTGAGCACACCACTGTGTATTACTTGTTTATTGGGTTATTCTGAGCTTTTCAAGCATTACTTATTCTGAATTATCCCACTATCTCCTTAAGCCTCTCCATTTTGGTAAAGTTTTGCTTAGAACTATTTGTAACACCTTTAGTAAACTCCACTAGAGTTGTCTTTAAAATGAACAGACACAGACATGCATAGTCTTCCGGTAATAGGTGCCACCCAGGTTCAACGGGCACTCTTCCTGCTCAGCCAAGCCAACAAAACTTATGAAACAACACAGGTCATACAATCTGCTCCAACATGCTTTATGTGAACACACCCTGAGTCCTGGAGAGGCTGTGAGATTCAGAGTGCCAGAGCATGCCCTGAAAAGAGAAACATGTTCTGTCTTTGTTGTTCCCTCATCTTAGCTCTCTGGCTATTATCCATGAAACTAAAAGAACAATACCAAGCTCCTTCTTGACATAACACAAGCCTGTTTGCTGACATTGCTCTCTGTGATTATGTAAGTCACTAGATCAGGGTCACAGTTCAATGAAAACATTAACATGGCTAAAAACGGTGCAGCGTTGTCTCTATTTACCCAGATTTACATTTTTAACTCCAATATCTCGGTAGTAGACTTCACACCCTTTATTATATCAGGCAGATGAAATCCAGTGAAGAGTTATGCCGTTACATTTTGCAGGAGGCAAATTTTGAGACTCATACTGTAGTACAACAATTTAAAAGAGTAAAAGAAGGTTTGAAAGAGGAACTCTTAATATTGATGTCCAATTCAGGGCCACTTTTATGTGTTTCATTCTGACAGAAATTTTGGGCCCCATGAAAAACACATCAAAATGGTCCTTCAGAACTGGCTCCTCTGGTTGTTGGTGTTATTTTGACTTCCATTTTGTTGAAAGCAAACGAAATCCTGCCTTCCAGAGTAACAGACAAGACATATTTGAGATCAGGAGTCTCTCTTTTGTTCAGTCCTGCAGAAATTGGGCATACTGGTGACCCTGACCTTTGACCTCTCTAATTGGTGCAGCATTTGGCAACGATTGCCTTTAATAACCTGCCATGCTCTCTTCTATTTTTACCCTCACTTGTGTTGTTGTTATAAATGTCAAAATTATATTGGCAGTACACATTAAAATCCCCCCTCTCTTTGAACTGTATCTCTATTGCACCACTCATCTCTCTCCCCTCCCTCTCTCTCGATTTGGCAGCTCTAAAAGAGGCTGCCATGACAGGCTGCCTGTTCTCAGAAGTCTGGCAGAGAGGAGCTTAACTCTAGGGAGCTGTGGAGATCAAAGTATTTACACACGCACGCACGCACACACACACACACACACACAACCATGGACACAAAAATGTTCCTCCTCTCAGTCACCACAAATACAACCAAACATATATTCGCATACACGCAGAGATGGAGGGTCGTGAAGTATCAGCATCAAACTGGAAGCGGCAGGGTCTTTCCCATGGCACTCTCTGCTGCCATTTCATGAAGACAACACCCCAGTACACACACACACACACACATACACATGTACGCATGCACAATAAAATGTTTGAAATCCTTCAGGGCACGATTGGAAATATCTTGTTGGGTATTTCAACAACCTTAACACTTTGACAGCTGTATATATTGAATGCACATGCACAGCACTGACAGTCTTTTCACTCTATATTTGTGTGTGTGTGAATGCATATATGAACTGAAATAGATGCCTTACATTGATTTCATCTTGATTTTTCCCACCCGTTACCTTTCATGTGCTTATTTCTCTCTACGTCTTTCTCATTGTCTCGCTCATAACACTCCCACCCCTCTGCAACATCCTTACACTAATCTGAGGGGGCGAGTTTATTCATTCAAAGCCTCTGTGGTTCCACTAAAACACCAGAATCCCCAGAGAGCTGCAGATTATCTTATGTAACAGCCAATCATTAACCAAGGCACTGGGGAGATTAGAATGCAATTTCAGATCTGTCTCTGAAGGCGAATAATGAAGGGAGCCTTGGGTTTTCATTTGGCTCTTGGATGGGATCGTCTGGGACACTTCAAGCCCAGAATGGCCAGTAAAGGAGTCCTCTGTATGCAAACAAATCTGTCCCCCTTTTCCCACTTAAATAGGCCATTACATGGTTTGATTGGATCTAGTGACTTGGCATAGAAAGACAATTTTAGATATATTTGTGTTGTATACACACACACACACACACACACACACACACACACACACACACACACACACACACACAAACACGTATATATATATATACATATACATATATACATATATATACATATGTATGTATGCATACATATAAATAGGAATAAGACTATGGGCTCTATTTTCGTGCTTCGCCAGAGACGTGGCATAGGCGCTGCGTAAGTAAGGTCCACCACGCCGACAAGGCGTTCCCAAGCACAATTTGGTATTTTGGTGAGCGGCGCAGCCCGGCGCAAGTATCCCCCCTCCCTAACTCAGCTCCTCCCAGTGGCATAAGTCATAGCGAGGGAGGAGAGAGGGCGTCGAGTGGGACCTGTATTGACCAATAACATCAGCTCCTCTCCTCGCCTTTAAATCCACCACCGGCAAGGCGTATTACTATTTTCGTAATGACAGACGATGGCAACAGAAGGCAGCCACTCAACAAGTGTCAATGTAAGCGCTGCAGAGGGCGTCCTCTCATATGAGCACAGATGGATTTGGTGTGTGTAATGTTGGACCCACTAATAAGATAAACACCCTTTCCACAAATAAAGACACTCATAAAGTTGCACATATTCAAACCTCACGTGACAAAGTTGGGTTGTGCGCACAGATCACATCATAAATTCCAAAAATGGCATCAAAATCGGAACCATCTGTGCGTAAATGACGCATCGCGCTACGTGGCCTGGCTCTTTCATTCATAGATGTTGGCATATAAATTAAATTTGGCTCACAAAACTGAATATTATAATATTCGTATGTAGGCTTAAAGTAAATAACTCATCTGATCACTGAAACAAATCATCTGTTCAGCCGCCGCAGCAGCAGCTGCAGCAGGACGGGGAGAGGACACGGAGACATGTCCAGGTCCGAGCTGCGTGAGAAAGAAGAGGAAGATAGAAAAGGAGGGAGACGAATTACATATCTTGTTCATTTCATCATGTGTGTCTATTTACTAGATATTTAATTTAATTTAATGCGGTTTCAGCTGTGTTGATTCGGTCAGGTTGTGTGTCCAAACCATAGACTGTATATAGAATGGAAGCCGTCTGCCTCGTCACTGGGTGAAGCCACTCCGAGAACAGCACCCTCTGTTGATGGGCTGCAGTATAGGTCATAAATCCCGCCTCCGCCAGCAAAGCTTATGGGGCTGTGGACCAACTTTAGAAATTTATTACATATAACATAAAATTTTCTCCCCCCTGCTTGCGATGTTGACATGTAGTTATTGTCAGACTGGTTTGTGCTCAAGTCCTTTTTTTCTGTACTGCTGCATTTTTAAAAGTTATTAGGGGGTTCATGTTTGCTATGATTGACACCTGATACAGCCTATGGGCGTTCAGGGATTGAGTAGCTCTCCCAGGGATACGCTGTTTGAGCAGAGCGTCATCACAGTGACTCTCTGCGACTGCGCGGCCGAATGCACACAACGCTACAGCACAGCGCTGGTTTCAGGAAATGAAGAGAAATCCCTGAAATACAGAGAGCTTTTTGGGTTCACGAAAATACCAAACTGGCTGTACGCCGGGCAAGTTCAAATCATTGCTCTCCTTATCTTCCTGGTTTCCTACTCTATCCACTGTCCTAGCAAAAAGGCACAAAAGCCCAAACCCCCCCAAAATTTAGGCACATTTCTTTTTGTTTGTTAATATGTGAGACACATTGTCTTGCTTTAGGTATTGGCTTTCAGAGTGACGCTTTTTCTGTCTGTTAAAAAGAGCAATCTAACTTCAAAGCGAGAAACATAAAAACCTAATCCAACTTAAATGTGCTGACTCTTCTCTTGTTTTTGTTACACCTTTTTCTGTTTTCTTTAAGGAGAGAAAAGAGAAGCATCATTTATCGTCTAAGTTTATGAAACTGTGTGCTTGTCATGCACAAACAAAAGTTCTCATCATCCTAATTATAACCTGAGGGTTTGATGCAGTAAACTCAGGTGTATTGTAAACTGAAGAAGTTGTGATAAAATATGCTTCAAAATATGTAATAAAAACTGCACTCTGACACAAAACAGCACAAATAATGAGATTCGTTGAGCAGCAGGAAACACTGCTCACCTTAATGAATTTGGTTTTTAGCTCTCAGGTACTGCTAAACATAATGTTCAGGGATAGTAAGAGAGAGAATTAGATGCTATTGATTAACTTATTTTATTAGGGCTTTCAATGGGTGCTAAGAACATCTCTTAATAGCTGTGTCCTTAAGCAAAACAGTGAACAAGGGTGAAAATGTGACCAGAAAACATTGTTTTGTTTCTGAGAATTATACATTTTCTAATAGTTTGGGAATAGGAAGCAAGAATCAAAGTCACAACTTAGGTTTTCGCAATGTAATTTTATGTTTCCTTGTAAAGATCCAAAGTAGAGTTTAAAAAAAATGGATTGCCTTAGGACATGAGGAAATATCTTCCATTTCTGTTTTTCAGTTCTCTCAGTTTGTTTGGCCTTTACTCAAGACACAACAACAAATATTACATAATCTCTCTCAGGATCATCAGGAGATTTGTGTTAATATTCCACTCTACTTTCCTCTAAAGGTAGAAGTGACTCTCTCTGTTCACGGCTTTGAAGTGTTCTCCAACTGTCTGACTTTTGTTTGGAGTCGTAGGCTGCTGCATTATTTCATCTACAACAGAAGATAGAACACAGAATACAGCAAATAAAGCAAAAAATACAGATTATAAAACTCAGTTCACAGTGTTACAGATCTGTTAGAATTTAGCCATCCTAGATTTTGTGCACCCTTGTTGCGTTAGCCACACTTGTGGCTCTTTAGTAGTTAGTCTACTACTATCTATTTAACAACTGTTGGATTGGTTGCAATATCATGATAACATTCAGTTCAAAGCAGTGCCGGATCTAAGTTAAGTCTTGCACACATAGGGCTCTATTTTGGTGCCTCGCCGGAGACGTGCCGCAAGCGCAGCGTCAGTCAGATCCGCCGCGCTGACAAGGCGTTCCCAAGCACATTTTGGTATTTTGGTGAGCCGCGCAGCCCGGCGTAAGTATCCCCCCTCCCTAACTCAGCTCCTCCCAGCACCATAAGTCGTAGACGGGGAGGAGAAAGGGCGTGTAGTTGATTTAACACAGCCGAGACCTGTTTTCACCAATCACATAGGCTCCTCTCCTTGCCTTTAAATCCGCCACCGGCGAGGCGTATTACTATTTTCATGAAGTAGTCAAAGAGATCAAGAGATGTCTTAAGACAGTAATGCCACAAGATGGCGACAGAGGGCAGCTCCTCAACAAGTGCCCTCCACACTCTCTCATATGAGCACAGATGGATTTAGTGTGCGTAATGTTGGACCCACTGGTAAGACAAACACCCGTTTCCACAAATAAAGACACTCACATAAAGTTGCTCATATTCAAACCTCACGTGACAAAGGTGGGTTGAGCGCACAGATCACAACATAAACTCCAAAAATGGCATTAAAATCGGAACCATCTGTGCGTAAATGACGCATCGCGCTCCGTGGCCTGGCTCTTTCTTTCACAGATGTTGGCATATAAAATAAATTTGGTTCACAAAACTGAATATTATAATATCCGTATGTCGGCTTAAAGTAGATAACGCATCTGAGCACTGAAACAAATCATCTGTTCAGCTGCAGCAGCAAGACGGACAGAGGACACGGAGACGTGTCCAGGTCGAGCTGTGCGAGAAATAAGAGGAAGAGGAAGAAAGAAAAGGAGGGAGACGAATTACATATCTTGTTAACTTCATCATGTGTGTTTATTTACTAGATATTTAATTTAATTTGATGCGGTTTCAGCTGTGTTGATTCGGTCAGGTTGTGTGTCCAAACGCGTGCCAAACGCGCTCATCAGATCAGATATAGATCAGAATATATCGATATAGATCTAAATGTATGTGCTGACTCAGATTAGTAGTTGATGATGATTATTTATTGCACTGAAATGTGCCTGACACTGTGGAAACCTGCCGGTGAGGCATCAGTGACGTATGTCGATACGCCGCCGGTCTACCAAAATACTACAAGACCAGCTGCGTTCCGCCTTGCGCTGAAAGCTGACCAGGTTTGAATCGGCGAGCTTTCAGCGCACTTTACACGCCGTTGGCGAGCACGAAAATGTCACTGCGCCTGCTGATTCTGTCGACACCTCCCCCTGCCACGCCACCACGCCCAGCTTGGCGGATCTCGGCTCGCCTCCGTGCGGCTCATGCCACGAAAATACCAAACTGGCCTTACGCTGGGCTCCGCCAGACGAAAATACAACTGCGCGGGGCTCGCCGCCCTCCGCCGCCTCACCGGCGCGCACGAAAATAGAGCCCATAGAATGTATATAGAATGGATACTGTCTGCCTCCTCACTGGGTGAAGCCACCACAAGAACAGCACCCTCTGGTGACGGGCTGCAGTACAGGTCATAAATCCTGCCTCCTCCAGCCATCCTTATGGAGCTGTGGACAAACTTTAGAAATTAATTACACAGAACATACATTTTTCTACACCCTGCTTGTGATGTTGACATGTAGTTATTGTAAGACTGGTTTGTGCTCAAGTCCAATTTTTTTTCTGTACTGCTCCATTTTTAAAAGTCATTAGGGGGTTCATGTTTGCTATGATTGACACTTGATACAGCCTATGGACGTACGAATAATTGCGTAGCTCACCTGGTGAATATACTGTTTGTATCAGTCCAACTATTACTGGACTTTAAAATTACACCATGGAAATCAAGATAATGGGGTTGGCTTGGATTGTCTTCTATCAGACTGAAAATGGCCTGAGCATTGTGTGTATGTTTCAGGGTTAGCATGCTGTGCTCTGGCCCAGGATTTAAATAGTGTGAATGTATTGTAGTAAACAAAACCTGGATAGACAAAGTTTGAAGGTAAAAATAGACAAAACTGTTGTATTATATAAGCAAAAGGTTGGCAAAAGGCAAAAGAGTTGTAAAAGTGACTGTGTTTTCATCGTTCAACGTACTTCCCATGAGCAACTTGCTAACTCATTTTGTTGATTGTTTTGGAAGGTAAAGGTCAGCCAGGAGACAGCCCAGTCGCAATGAGCTGAAAGGGGGCGTGTTCCCACCTACTGTAGTCGGGGCAGACATGATCCTGTCGAAAACAAAGGTGCAACTTGACTCTAAATCTATTTTATGTGTGAGTATTACAGCTCATAACTGTAACTCTAACGTTCCTCCCACAGGCCTAAGATATGCCTCTCACCCAGTGACAGCTTGGATAGGCTCCAGTCTTCCTGCAGCCCAGAACAAAGTAAGCAGATAATGGACAGATGGATGGATGAATACAATGAGGTCTAGCCTACTGTTCTGAACACCTCTCAAATAAATTTGTGATTACGGTGTCTAATGATTTTAATTGACTCATCTAAATGAAATCCAGACATAATCACATGTCAGTATCATTAAATTAGAGACAACCTTAAGCTTTTCAGTTATTAGACCATCTGTCTCATCTGTCTGCAGTATAAAAATAAATACCTCAACAGTTGAATTAATCTTTAAGGCATTCAGCTTAAAGAAAGCTCTGATAATGAGTGTACCTTCAATCTGTTAATCTCTTGGAAGCAGTCACTAGGAGACTGAGGTAAGATTTTCTCCAGCAGTGAGCATTTCAGACAATCTCTCAGGGCTGGCTATCTTCAGCTCTTACACCCTGTGACAGCATGTTTTTTTTTTTTTTTTTTTCTTTGGTGCTTGATTGATAATGTCTCTGCTGCACTCTTAACCTTGACTCTACAATCATCTTCATAATTTCACTTCAGTGTAGTCAACTTGGATGAATTTTGAGCCAGTTTGTCCCAGGCGTCACCATGACTCCTGTTGTACACCAGTAACTGCCTCACTTCAAAGATTTGTGGCACCAGCCATTGTTGTGATTGAATATTGGTTTTTAAAATTCTAGTCCCCAAATATAAGAGTATCACACTTTGAAGATCTAGGATAAAGAGCATATATCCAGATCAATTTGGTACTTTTCCCACAATACATTTCAATCATAAAGTCATATAGTCCTGCGGACAGCTCTACCAGAATGTGAAGCATATTTTATCAATCAAAAGAGTAGGCTACACACTTTAGAATACAATATTTCATCTGAAGTCTTCATCTGTCCATAGACATCATGTTCTATATTTTATATTGTGCATTTTCATTAAAGGTTAGAAATGTTCCACCATGTCAGTGACTGAGTGATTCTGTACAAACAGTATTAACGCTATAGTGCGTATGATCTACGTGTCTGTAAATATCCGTTTCACCCAAGCCACTAAAAGAGGAGATGATACAACACTGATCAAGCTGTCCGGCTCCTCTAACACCTTGCAGTATTTTTTCAGTATTTGTTCTTTTAGTATTTGGTGTAAGGGCGACATTCCCGCGCTGGTGCACAGAAAATAACATGTTCTACTTGGTTTTACCTGACAATGAGAAGGGAGGGGGGAGGAGAGCGCTGCTAGAAGCAACATGGCGGAGAACCCGAAGAAGCAACCAAGAGCTTCAGAAGTGGGTGCTACTATAAAGAAAGAAAAGGCCTTCCCATTTGGGAGAAGGTCTGTTGGCGAAGAAAGAGAGTGACAAACGGAGAAGGCTAATGCAGATTTACATTGGCGTCGCCTCTCCTCGATGGAGAGCCCTGAAGGAGGAGATTGGTCTGAGATTTGACATTGATGTTGTCTTGATACTGCTGGATAAGTAAATAAGTATTTTCATTACAAGCAGGATGTTTTGCTGTTACATGTACTCGACTGAGTACTTTATTATATTCTTAGAAATGGTGCTATGAATGTAACGTATTGTTAGCAGCCTGGTGTTCGCCACATTGTGTGACGTTAGCCTAACCAGCAGTAAGTTAGAAGATGTGTAGCCCGTGTTGCAGTGTGTAACTTACTGTGGGGAGTCTGTGTTCTGTGATGAGTAACTTTAGTAGCCGACATGTTGTGTAGACAGTCACAGTCTGTGTACCGTGACGAGTAGTATGTGGTGAGTCAAGAGTGCCAAAAACGTCCAAATTCTCTAGGGGGCGATGGATGTTACACACTATGGGCTCTATTTTCATTCTTCGCCAGAGACGTGGCGCAGGCGCGGCGTAAATCAGGTTTCATGCGGTTTCAGCTGTGTTGATTCGGTCAGGTTGTGTTTCCAAACGCGTGCCAAACACGCTCATCAGATCAGATATACATCAGAATATATCTATATAGATCTAAATGTATGTGCTGACTCAGATTATTAGTTGTTGTTGATTATCTATTGCACCGAAATGTGCCTGACACTGTGGAAACCTGCCGGTGAGGCATCGGTGACGTATGCCGATATGCCGCTGGTCTACCAAAATACCACTAGACCAGCTGCGTTTCGCCTGCGCTGAAAGCTGACCAGGTTTGAATCGGCGAGCTTTCAGCGCAATTTCAGCGCTGATTCTGTCCACACCTCCCTCTGCCTTGCCACCACGCCCAGCTTGGCGGATCTCAGTGTGCCTCAGTCCACGAAAAAAACAAACTGGCTGTACGCTGGGCTCCGCCAGACGAAAATACAACTGCGCGGGGCCTGCCACCCTCCGCTGCCTCACCGGGGTACACGAAAATAGAGCCCTATAGCTTTAAATATGCTGTGTGTAGTTTTTAATGGCATTTGTGAGAACAATCTTGGAAGATATGAAATATACTATTATTAAGTATAATCAAATTACCTGACTACATTTATGTTTTAATTTTTTACTTAAAATTTGCCATTTTCATACGTACATCGGAGTGGACAGCCTGCTTGCCGTGTTTCTATAACAGCACAGAATTGACAAACTGACAGATGTATTTTTGTACTTAATGACTTGCACAGGTAAAATGTACAGGTTCAAGGAAGAAAAGGAGGTTATTGTTGTGTGTAAATGAATTTGTCTTGTATTGTATTCATACTTTTCATACAGCTTAGAGGCTAATTGTCCTCAAGGACCACCATAACTTTACTGGAAGGAGGGGTGAGCAAGGGAGCTTTTCCTGTATTAAGTGAGTACTAGATGTTACTAAAAATTCCCATTGGTTTACATTTAAAAAGCCAGAATCTTAAGTGTATTGATTAATAAGCCCAATGGCTCTGGTGGTTAACCATGACATTTAACTTTAGAAAAAAGTTCCTATAGAGTATTGCACGTTACGTATTTTATTCAGAGTATATTTGTCATTTAATGCCAATGTAGTGTCATTTTAAAGACCACGGTTAGTGTTGCAGAAACTATCAGCAATCAGCACTGCAGTCTCATTGCAATAGTGCTGATGTCTGTGACATTTTATAAGATACACTATGAGATGGCTGTATATAAAAGGATAGAGAAGCAGACATTTTTCCTTTGTTAAAATTAAAAAGGACTTGTTGTTTCTGGTGTTTGAACCTGTAACATCACAATGTTTCGGCAACATAAACAAGAATAACCCTATAGTCATCTTATTTACAAATACTACTTTCTTTTCTTCTTCTTTTCCTTGTACTGACTTGTTTTAAGAAACAACATATTTTCAACCTGCATCTTATTCTGAACTGCCAGGAAGAATCATGATCCTTGCAAACCATTGCTTATGCATTTTCAACAAAGCAGCACACAGGAAATGGCACACAATTCCTGCAATCACATCTTGCACCACCACAAGAGACATTTTTCTGTTGCTGTGATCAGGCTTAATTTCTGAAATGGAGACTTCAGACAGCAAAACAAACCACTGAAAATCTCTCCTCTACACTGACATATACAGTACTGTGTCCCATATAAGCTGTGTATATTTGGGCATTTAAACATTTTCTTCCTTTAATAAAAACCAGATTCCTTCAACCCGTGTTTGCCTTAAAATACACAGAGAAAGACGGCCCAAATCACTTTCCACTTCCAGCATTTGGTTTTATTCAAGCTACAAATAACTGCCTTTGTTTTGCTCGGCAGTATCACTTTCATCACATTTGCTTTATAACAAAACTGGGAATACAAGCTGGGTGAGCATAGCTGCTTCTCATTGTGTCTAAACGGTATTGAATATGTGATACCACCAGAACAAATTGAACTGACCTTTGAATTTTGTCGATTTGCAACACCTCAAAGCATATGCAAGATGTTTGTATTACAAGGAAAGCACTATTATGTTTCTGTGTATGTGTGCTTGTGTATATTTGTGTATCTGTGGTAATATAGGCTGCCTAGATACAGCTGAGCCAATAACAGACATAGCCTGAGTTACCTTGGCAACACTATAGCAACCTTTGTTGGATGCAAAAACAGGCTCCTTAAATACTGTTCATATTTTACTCCTTTGAGTCACATCTGCTTCAGCAGGGTCAGGAAAAATACTGTTTCAAGACAAGCACAGATACTGTACATTAATGACATCTTAATATGGTGAAAGCTTTGGCTTTGATCCTTAATAGTGCAGAGAGGTTTGAAACTGGAGCTGATGCATAAAACCCATTATTATAGGCAGAGATGCACAACCCTAATCTTACTAAACTGGCCATTTTGGGCTCCCACCTGGTTTCCATGCTTGTAAGACACTGGCTGGACTTTGTACCTATGAGATAGAGATAACTTTTTGGATACATAAACTGGTAAAAAAAATGTCATGAAGAACATACTGAACACTGTTTATTCTACATTTCATGTGTTTTTCAGAGTTCGATATTTGCATTTCAGCTTGATTCAATTGTGCTGCAGCTTTTTATTAAGCAGACAGAAACAGAGTAAGGATGCAGGGTGCTACTGTTGGCTGCTGGTGAAAACATTACAGCAGTCCACGTGTTGAGTAATTATGTTGGCTGAAAACTGCAAGATCAAGACTCTGGTTATGACAGCAAAGATCCAACAAAATCATACTCTGTCCAGCTGACAGCTTGCACTAAAGCCCCTTTAAGACAGTGGAGTTCCCACTTTTGTCAGTACTAAAAATCTCACAACTCTTGAATGTGTTTCCATTAAGTTTTGTTCAGACATTTATGGTTCACAGAAGATGAACCCTGCAGGTCAACAGGCTTCTTATTTTTCCTGAAGGTTGACATTTCTTCCTTCGAGTAAAATGTTCAATATTAACTGGATAAATCATGAATGGATATTAAAGCGCCTATGAGGAACTTTATGTTTATTTAAAAAAAAAAAGTACAAGCAGCACCTCTATTTTAATGAACTGCGACTTCTGGTTTCACCATCAAGTCAAAGTTTTCTTTAGAAATATATTCAGCTAACTGAACGGACTGGCCCAAAATCTTAACACTAGATACACTGGCTTTTTTTAGCTAGAAAATCCAGTTTATTAATCATGACAGACAAGACTGAACTCTGCTTTGAACAAAATAACATGCAATTCATAAGGCTGTCAAATACACATATTTGTGGAAAACTAAATAGAAAACTATATTGAGTGATTAGAGGAACTTGTGATTTGGTGCTACCTGTGAACACACGTGTATGCTTTTCTCGGCCGGTACATACTTGAGGAGTGTCTCATCCTACAAAGGTTTAACTTGCAAATGTATTATTTATTGCAAAAGTTTCATGTGGAAATGATAAAAACAGGACTGTTGTTTCAGCAGCATGGCTGACACCAACCCTTGTACTGGTTTTAGGCATTAAAATTTAGGACATCAAAGTCCTCAGTTTTGTTGCTGATGGTCTGGTTTGCTTTAGGGTACTATGTAAAGGCATCAGTATACATTTCATAAAGGTCAAGAACTCCTCATAGGACCTTTGGACAAAAACTTACCACCCTCCTGTGTGTATTAATTTCTCAATGTTCAAACACCTTGGGCTCTATTTTCGTGCCTCGCCGGAGACGTGCCGGAGGCGCGGCATAAGTCAGGTCCGCCGCGCCGACAAGGCGTTCCCAAGCACAATTTGGTATTTTGGTGAGCAGCGCAGCCTGGCGTAAGTATCCCCCCTCCCTAACTCAGCTCCTCCCAGCGGCGTAAGTCGTAGCGAGGGAGGAGAAAGGGCGTTGAGTGGGTTTAACACAGCCAAGACCTGTATTGACCAATAACATCAGCTCCTATCCTCGCCTTTAAATCCGCCACCGGCGAGGCGTATTACTATTTTCGTAAAGTAGTCAAAAAGATCAAGAGATGTCTGAAGACAGTAATGCCACATGATGGCGACAGAAGGCAGCCCCTCAACAAGTGTCACTGTAAGTGCTGCAGAAGGCGTCCTTCACACTCTCTAAAATAAGCACAGATGGATTTGGTGTGTGTAATGTTGGACCCACTAGTAAGACAAACACCCTTTCCATAAATAAAAACACTTACAAAAAGTTGCATATATTCAAACTTCACGTGACAAAGGTGGGTTGTGCGCACAGATCACAACATAAATTCCAAAAATGGCATTAAAATTGGAACCATCTGTGCGTAAATGACACATCGCGCTCCGTGGCCTTTCTTTCATAGATGTTGGCATATAAAATAAATTTGGCTCACAAAACTGACTATTGTAATATTAGTATGTAGGCTTAAAGTTAATAACTCTTCTGATCACTGAAACAAATCATCTGTTCAGCCGCTGCAGCAGGATGGGGAGAGGACACGGAAACATGTCAAGGTCGAGCTGCGTGAGAAATAAGAAGAAGAGGAAGATAGAAAAGGAGGGAGACATATTACATATCTTATTCACTTCATCATGTGTGTTTATTTACTAGATATTTAATTTAATTTAATGCGGTTTCAGCTGTGTTGATTCGGTCAGGTTGTGTGTCCAAACGCGTGCCAAACGTACATCTGATCTCATCAGATCAGATGTAGATCAGAATATATCTATATAGATCTAAATGTATGTGCTGACTCAGATTAATAGTTGTTATTGATTATTTATTGCACTGAAATGTGCCTGACACTGTGGAAGCCTGCCAGTGAGGCATTGGTGACATATGTCGATACGCCACAGATCTACTAAAATGCAACTAAACCAGCTGCGCTCCGCCTGCGCTGAAAGCTGACCAGGTTTGAATCGGCAAGCTTTCAGCACACTTAATACGCCACCGGCGAGCATGAAAATGTCACTGCCGCAGCTGATTTTGTCGACACCTCCCTCTGCCATGCATCCACGTCCAGCTTGGCAGACCTCGGTGCGCCTCAGTTCACGAAAATACCAAACTGGCTGTACGCCGGGCTCCGCCAGACGAAAATACCACTGCGTGGGGTCGGCCACCCTCCGCCGCCTCACTGGCGGACACAAAAATAGAGCCCACAAAGGAAAAAAAAAAAAAAAACACAAGATTTATTAGAGATCACGTTGCCCGCCTTGGTTATTATGTGCAGTACAGAAAACCTGACACGATATGCAGCATCTGGAACATCTTTGAAAATATCTATGGTTACTGCTTTTTAACCTTATGTATTTAAAACCCCACTGAATTCTTTGTATTTTTAGTTATCACATCCATCTATCCATATAAAGGCCTTGAACCACAACATCTGATGAAAGATATCAACCTAGGTGGGGGTTCTAGCATCAGATGGTAAGAATAGTTAGAGTATTTCACACCTGCAGCTTCTTTAAAACTCAGCTGCACAGATGCAGACAAAGAAAGAGGGATCACATTTCACTGATTTTAAGATCTCTGCACTGGCTGCCTGTCTCTTCTAGAACAGATTTAAAGGTTGTTTTACTTGTTTGAAAGCTCTTAATGGCCTTGGTCCATCTTATTTATCTGATCTGCTTTTACCGTACAAGCCCAGTAGAGCCCCAAGGTCTTTGGGGAATTCTCTGTTAACAGTATCTAAATTTAAAACAAAAAAATACAGTGAGGCATCTTTTTATGACTACACCCCCCATCTATGGAACAGCTTACCTGAAGACCTGAGAGCTGTACCTAATCTTAGTCAGGTATTCTTTCTTTTGTAGCCTATTTCTTTTTTCCTTTTGTTTGTGAATTACTTTGTGCTACATTGTGCTGTACGAAAAGTGCTATACAAACAGAGATTGTTTGATTTTTTTTTTTTTTTGCACTTCAACAGATAAATACAAAACCAGGGGAGCTTTAAAGCATCTGTAAGGGACTTTTTTTCTGCACCCTCTTGACAAAGTTGTCTGCTGATTTTGTCCTGCAAAAGCTTGATTAATACTTCTTGGGAAAAAGAATTGTTCCCTTTACAGTAATGTATATCACTTTGTTTTGAATTGACTCCTCAGAATTAATGGTCAGTCTGAAAATACTGTGATTGTGTGGGTTGTGTTGTGAACCATTTATGGACATCTCTCCAATGGTGGCCAAACTTTCTTTGATTAATCTGATGCTAAAACACTCACTGGGCTGTGATATCTCTCAAAAAACTTACAGAAATGTTGTTTTCTTTTGTGATTTGAAATACCAGCAGGATATGTCAGTAAACTGTCCACAGTTCCTACAGTTGTATTTTTATGGGTCAATGATGTTTTATGAGTTGTTAATTTTTTTTTTTAGTGATCTTCAGGTCAAGATCTACTTTTACCAAGCAAAAGTCTCAGGAAAGAGCACCTCAAAATGAAGATCAACATACAATGTACTTGGAATTGTGGGTGTCCTTGGTCACAGAAGGATAAATAAGATGTTAGTGTTGTTGATACAACAATTCCGAACAAATAAAATATTTACACCAGATTGACAACAAACTAAGTTTACTAATGTATGTTTAATGTTTTCCTTCCATTGGTAGGCTCTTTAAAAATCAAAGTTGTTGGAATGCTGCAGGTTGAAGGAAACAGACTGGTTCTGCTGTCTGTCTGTTGGATTTTTACCATGTATTATTTATTTATTTCCCTCAATAAAGACAGTTCATCTTGTGTGTTTTTTTCTTTGAGCAAAAGTGCTGTCAAGCTTTACATCTCTGGTATAGTGGATCTAAATTACTGTAGGCTGTGTGTGCTCAAAATACTCAAGAGGCAGACTCAGAATCTTCACAGGCTTGTGAAGACTCTGATCTGAACAACAGTACACCAGAGAAAAGGCTCTCTGTGGTTTAAATTACATGCTAACTTTCATCATTCTGTGAAAAAAAGGAAGAGAAAGACGAGCACAAAGAATCAGCACAGAATCCAATTAGCACAAGCGAGAGGCGCTGCAGTGAGACCATCATATCCCCAAAATTAGCCAGGATGACACATGTATGGGCAAGGACAGAATATCTGTATTTAATAAGACTGCTGTATGTTTGAGGCTTTGATCTGAAAATGAAAACCATTACATACCCTTGGGATGTGTTCAACGGCTAATAGCTGCAGGGTTTTAGAAATCTTAAGGTCACAAATACTTTCCTCTCAGAACAAATTCACACTCCTCACATGGACCAGTAACAGAGAAAGCAGCTTTTTATTGAAGCCTTATGTGTTATTCAAAGTCTAGAAAGTAATGGTAACAGATTTGCCTCATGTGTGATGCTTTATAATCATTCAGCTGAACTTTACAGCTTTTACCTTCAGATGGTCAATGTGTGGTGAGAAGGCGGTTATTTAGTGGGCATTTATAGACTCACTAAACCAGCCCAGTAACACTGGGCTTGTACTTTGTTGCAGTTTTGCAGTTGCTTCATGCCTGTTTTCTTCAATTCGATAGATGTCATTCAGTTCCTTCAGTGTTCTAGCATCCCTTGCTAGTCTCTCTACTCTTGTATGATGTGGTTGTGTTAGTGAGTTCCTCCTGCTGGCATTGGGGTGGTTTGCAGCTGAGTGCAAAGTGGTTGGTATGAGAGTCAGCACCTCCAGATCTGAGGCCATGATTTTCTTCCAGATAGTTTGTGTTTTTGGATCTTGTTCATGAGTGAGATTTAAAAGGTAGATTTTTTTCAATATTAGGAGTACTGCAAACATTGCACCACTGTTGTGGTGAGGAGAGAGCCATACTTGGAGGCAAAGCTTTCGAACACCTTGGGATCCTGGAGAAGGAGCTGGTAAGTGTCGCTTGAATGAAGGAGGTCTGGGTTGACCTGCTTAGAGTGCTTCCCCTAAAACACTACCCCGGATAAGTGGAAGAAAATGGATGGATGAATGAATGGGTGGCTGAATCAGCTATTCTCACTACCTGGTCATATCTTCTGATTGCACTGTCACACACCGTCAATGCTAACCTAGCATACTGCTTCTGTACTGCTTCTGCTGCTTGCATGTGTTACATGCAACCATCCACCTCTACATCACCACCTAGTCTTTGCAGCATCATCAGTTTCACTAGCCGCAGACATCATCAAGCGTCAAGAGTTTTGATCATCTTCATCATCTTGTAATCATCAGCCAAGACCTCCATCACCAGTGTCTGGACTCCATGGGGGACAAGGCCAGTGTGAAGTTCAAGTGCCAAGGAGGCTCTAACAATAATTAAACCTCTCATAATTGCTTTAGCTTTATTTAACAATTTATTGACTTTTTTTGTTTTTTGTTTTTTGTTTTTTTTCTGATCAGACTGCTGACTACGCAAGAAGACACAGAGAGGGGCTGCCCAGAGGCTACCAGACAGGCTAATGGGTTCTGAGATTGAGTTTTACAATGATAGGTTTTTATTGTTTTGGTTCATTCAGAGAGCGGGCTGAAAAAATATGGTTTCATAAAAGTGGTCTGATACATATGGCCTTTATTCCAAGTCAAAAGCTATTTTTCTTAGAAACAAGGTAACACTGTGGTCTGGTCCGTTGCAGCCTTGATTTCTTGACCTCACATTTACATTAATGATCCTGTGAAAATAGTCTGCGATTGGAGTTCAGAAGTGGGAGTCACACGGCTGCAGTTTCAGCGAAACCAAAACTCAATTTGCAAATTGGTCTCTCCTGATATTGTAAATTCAAGCTTTCCTACAGGTGTGCTATCATTGTCTCACACTTGCCTCATTCTCAATATATTTAGATACATGATGCATTTGGATTCACCGTCAGTGAGGCCTGCGGGGATAAGCCTCTTTATTGCATGTTGTGAGAGCCACACATAGTGTATATCAAAGTATTACACCATCTTCATGAATTTAAAAGTATTGCACAACACGTTTTGTAAAGATCACAGTGTTTCTTTGCAGGGACTTTTGGAAAAGAGTATTTTGGCTGCAAGTTTGTTATACTATAGATAGTGCCTCAACATCAAGGTAAAATGTGACACTTTGCTTATGCAACAGCCAATTGCATCAGCACTTTCTACAGCATTCCCTGAGTCTCTCATTTCTTAAACTTTCTTTTAGTTGTCCCTGTATCTATTTTAGACAGTGTTAAAGCTGAAGGAGAGGAAAGTAGATCACAGTGAAGAAGAAGAGACAGTGAGGGAGAATGTTAATGTAGACAGATGGTAAATTCTTCCCTTCTGTAGGGATCCATGTCAGACTGCAGAGCACTGCTGCACCCTGCATGACAAGAACAGGCAGACAGACTGTGTGTGTGTGTGTGTGTGTGTGTGTGTGTGTGTGTGTGTGTGTGTGTGTGTGGCTAGGCAGGCAGGCAGACTCTGTGAATGTAGGTGAAAGGGCTTTGCTGTCAGAGCGAGGCACTGCAGAGCGAGCAGAGCAGGGATAAGCTATAATCTACACTCCCCCGCCATCTTCCCTGAGGGGGTGGGGTGGAGAGGAAGATCAATGCAGGAGGAGGAGGTGGAGGGGGAGGCAGCTAAAGAGAAGTCATTTGATTAACTTTTGTGGGTAGAGGCAAACAGTTTCTGTTGTTCTTTCAAGCAGTGATGCTTTCAGTATTAGATGTACAGCTTTGGCTTTGTACAAAAATCTTCTGCACTTCATGTGTGTGCTCATTGTTAAAACCATGCTCTGCCCTATCCAGTTTGGCAGTTGGGTATTTAGCCAAACTTTGCTGTAAAGACAACCTGATCCCATGTGTCACAACAGTGTGAGTAAACTATTTTTCCTTGACCTGTGGACACTGTGGCAAAAACAACAGTTTGTTGTGATCCTGTATCAGTTAACATTGAGGAAAATCTTGATCTAGTCTTGATCTCAGGTTGGTCCTGATAACACTAAAAACTTGTTAGCTTCAATCAATTTTGAAAGTTTGATGTAAATCACTTCTAGAAAGAAGCTGATAAGAATTCATTGCTGTATAAATGAATAACTGTCAAATTATTAAACAATTTCCAATTTAACATTGTACATAATAATAAAAATAATGTAAACTTGTTTAAGTCTGTAGCTGGTAGCCATGTAACAAGCAGGGAGTACTGTTTTCATTTTGAAGTCCATCCAGAGAGGTAATACTGCATTTCAGAATCAGAATCAGAATCATTTATTAATGGCAACACAACAGGGTTGGTGGAATATGTTTTACGGAACAGCACATCATGCTCATATCTCCTGTGTCCGATACATACATGCATGCAGAAATAAAATAAAAAAATGCAACAATACAAGATACAGATGTGGTTAGTGTGGTTAGTGTCTGTATGGCAGTGGGGAGGAAACTATTCTTGAATCTGGCTGAGTTGGCTGTCAAAGATCTGTAACACCTCCCAGAGGGCATGAGGGTTACCTCGGAAGTCGGAGCTGGGAATGACGTTACACCCGAGTTGATGGCGTTCCAGTAAACAAGTTGGAAAACCAAGATGGATGCCTACTGTTAGCCATTTTCAGCTGTTGTTAACAATTGTCAGCTGTTGTTAGCTTATGATGTTGTCGTCAAGTTGGGGTTGGTGAGGATCGTCCGACTTACTGAGTCGGAAATCCAACTTCAGGGGGGCCTGTCCAGATGAATTTCCAACTTGGAGCTCGAAAATTCTGACTTCCGAGTACAACTGGAATGCCACATAAGCGACTAGGATCTCTTCAGGCACTCTCAATAAAGGTTAAGGATAAACTCTGGAATGTATCTATTGATCAGAGGTGGTTGCATCTACTGAGAGGAAAACATGTGTTGAGTTAAAAATAACTCATAGTAGCTCAAAGTAAATCAATATGCTGATGATATACTTGTGTATTCAGCAGGTCAAATACTGTAATTGCTTACAAACATACTTTGCATTTAGACACAAACTTTATTATATTGCAGGCTTGTACTAAACCTACATATCCACCCCCACCCACCTCTTTCAGCAAGTTAAGTTAAAAAAAAACCCAAATAAACACCCTAACCATTTTTTCTTCACAACTCAATAATGTGCTATTCAATGACTTTTTAATTTTTTCTGGTGTCACTCTGTTTTTATAAAACTGCGTTTTGCTGATGGGAAAAAATTTTCACTATTACATTTGACAAACTTAAAATTAGCAATAGTACTCTCCTGTAAAAACAGGAGGCTAACTCTGGGTAGTGAGTTCACTTTTTAGCAAGTTACCTGAGGCAGCACTTCTCTAGAGTGCATTTTCATTACCCGACAGTCGCTGGTTTGCTGGAAGAAAAGGCAGAGCTGAAGTTACAGACAAAGGGCTCTAATTTCATGCCCATCAGCAGTGCAGCACAGTGGTTATTTAGTGCAACACAGCCCAGTGCGCAGCCAGTTTAGTAAATTCATAGATCGAGTGGCAGCAAGATGCGCAGTAGGGGGAGTTGTTGACAGAATCAGCTGGGGCCTTGACAATTTCCTGTCCGCTGGAGGTGCAGAGAATGTGAGCTGCAGAAGCTCACCGATCCCAACCTGGTCAGCTTTCGGCGAAGGTGATGCACAGCTGGTCAAGTGGTATTTTGGTAGACCAGCGCAGCAGTGTGCACACCTCACTGATGCCTCACAGGCAGGTTTCCAAAAAGTCAAGCACATTTCAGTGCAATAAATAATCATCAACAACCAATATTCAGTGCAACTATCTGAGTCAGCACATACATTTAGATCTATATCGATATATTCTGATCTGTATCTTCTCTGATGAGTGCTTTTGGCACATGTAATGGACAGTCAACCTGACTGAATGAATAATTAACAAATTAACTTAATAATTTGATGTGAGTGTCTTTATTTGTGAAAAAGGATGTTTGTTTTACCAGTGGGCCCAACCTTGCACACACCAAATCCCTCTATGCTTATTTAAGAGAGTGTGGAGGACTTAACGTCCTCCGCGGAACTTAGGGCAACACTTGTTGAGGGGCCATCTTCATTTCCTTACTGACTGCAGGAAAAATTTAATTGAAGCCATTTTTGTCAGTACTTGATTTTGGTGACATCTTCTATAGACACTCTGCTGCTTCCACACTCAAACCTATAGATTCTGTTTATCACTCTGCTCTTAGGTTCATAACTGGTTCATAATCCTTTCGACACTCATCACTGTAATCTGTATAACAAAGTCGGTTGTTACAAAGGCATGATAAACACCTGTATGTTTTTATATATGAGTCCCTAAATGGACAAAAACCATCATATGTAACATCTATGCTATATTGGGCCACTGGACATTACAGTACTCCCAAGAGTTTACCCTGAATTGGGTAAATTTGCTTTCAGTTACCGTGCTTCTATGATATCAAACAACCTACAATGAAATCTGAGGATAAATACATTAGTTTCTTTTGGCAAATTCAAGATGATGACAAATAATTTCACCACAAAATGTAATTGTTTTCATTGATTGTACATCATTGTCTTGCTTGTTCTAAATGTGTTTCTGTTTTATCTCAAATTTATTGTAAATAAGGGAAACCTCAATGATCTTTGAGAATTAAGAAAAGGTTAAATTTTAAAAAATAAAAAGATAAATGAATAAATTCGCCACCAAGTGGCGTTGCTGACCTCAGTCAACTTGAAGACAACTTAACCAATTTTGGAAAATGCCTTTCGTGGAAAGTTGACTTGGCTGTGTTAAACCAGGGTGATCATATTCTGAATCCCCAAAAAGAGGACACTACTAAGCAGGGCATAGTTGTGCGTGCATGCCAAAATTTTTTGTAGGTTTTTTGGGTCGGGGAGTGTTTCATATGCACTTCTAAGTTGAATGCATATTCTGAGTTACCGGACACTTAACCAGGCCTCTTGGAGATACTGAAAAATACTCACACAGAGTTGCATTTAGAAACATTTCTCTTCAACAAAAGAGGGTGCAGCGGCTCTTAGCTGTCCAGTTTGGTTCTTGTTTTTTATATTTTTGTGTGCACTCCTATTATTTAAATAAGGCAGCTGTTTCATATAGTCGTCAGATTTTACTCGACCTGGGCTGCAGGTACAGCTTGGCGGTTACTGGCGACCATCAACAAATACACAACATCCCGGAGGACATAGCGAGAATGCCGGGGTCTCCATGGATGGTCAGCCCGGCCGGCAAGTGCAGGAGGCGGTGAAGAGAGACAAAGCAGAAGCGGGGATGCTGGTCGGGCTCGGCTGCTAAGCTACGTAAGCAACCTCACAGGCCAGCAGTACCGAGCCTCATCCTCTCAAACGCCAGATCCATCACCCACAAAATGGACAAATTGGAGCTACAGATTGCCACGACAAGCTCGGTGCGGAACTGCAACATCATCTTTATCACGGAGTCGTGGCTTCACCCGCTGATTCCTGATGCTGCAGTGGAGCTAGCAGGCCGCACGCTACACCAGCACGACAGAAACCGGGACTTTGTGTTTACGTTCACAACGTGTTGCGTTGTAACAGCAGGATCATTGACACACACTGTTCTCCCGATTTCTCCCGAGGTTCTGGCAGTCTCGTGCAGACCTTTTTTAGCTCCCGAGGGAGTTTACAGTAGTCATAGCAATAGCTGTTTACATTCCACCGGATGCTAACTTTAGCACAGCTCTCAGCCTGCTGTTTAACGCCATAAATTAACAGCAGCTCGCCCATCCCGACGCAGTTCTCATTGTGGCCGACTTTGCCACCAGAGGGAATAATACTTTGGATCATGTTTATTCTAACATCAAGCATGCATACAGAGCTACACCCCTCCCCCACCTGGCTGGATCTGACTACCCCAGCATGTCCCTCACTCCCACCTACACCCCCCTGTTGAGGAAAACAAAACCTGAGAGAAAGACAATAAAGACCTGGCCTGAAGGAGCTCTCTCTCAGCTACAGGACTGCTTCTCTACAACTGTATGGGAGTCAGGAAACAGGGCAGTGTATTGCGAGGCCAGGGCGGTACTGAAAAGGGGCATCAGGGAAGCCAAGGCGGCCTACAGGAGAAGGATTAAAGATCACTTCACTGATAACAAAGCCAGAAGGATATGGCAGGGGATAAACCACATCACAAACTACAGATGCACTCATCAGGCGACAGCTAGGACTGATGCCTCACTGGCAGAGGAATTAAACTGCTTCTTCGCCCACTTTGAGACGGTAAGGTCCTCAGCTGTCACAGTCACAGCATCCCCATCACCCAGCACACTGACACTTCAGGAGCAGGAAGTAAGACGCATGCTAAGGACAGTGAACCCCAGGAAGGCGGCCGGCCCCGACAGAGTACCCGGCAAGGTACTCAGAGCGTGTGCCGACCAACTGGCTGGAGTGTTCACGAGTATCTTCAACCTGTCCCTGTCTTTGGCCACCGTCCCTCCCTGCCTCAAGACCTCCACCATCATCCCCATTCCCACAGCTGTGGACAGCCCCACTGATTACAGGCCTGTTGCACTTACGCCTGTAATTATGAAGTGCTTTGAGAGACTGGTCTCTCAGCACATCAGGACCCATCTTCCTCCCATTCTGGACCCCTACCAGTTTGCCTACAGGGCAAATTGATCCACCAAGGATGCTATCACCATAGCACTCCACACCGTGCTGAGCCATCTAGAGCACCTGGGGAACTATGTGAGGATGCTTTTCTTGGACTTCAGCTCAGCTTTCAACCACATCATCCTGGAGATCCGGATCCAGAAACTGTCCCACCTGGGTCTCTCCACCACCATCTGCCTCTGGATCAAGGACTTCCTGACAAACCGTCCACAATCTGTCAGACTCGGCCCCCACCTCTCCAGCACCATCATACTCAACACCGGCTCTCCACAAGGATGTGTTTTGAGTCCCCTCCTGTTCACACTCTACACATCCGACTGCTCCCCGACCCGTCTCTCAAACGCCTTCATAAAGTTTGCAGACGATACCACCGTGGTTGGACTCATCTCAGGGGGAGATGGGTCCAATGACAAAGATGAGGTCAACAGACTGTCTGCGTGGTGTTCAGTAAACAACCTCCAACTGAATACCTAAAAAACAAAAGAAATCATGATAGACTTCAGGAAGGGAAGAGCAGACCCGGCACCACTTTACACCCATGGGGACTGTGTGGAAAGAGTCCACACCATGAGATTCCTGGGTGTGCAGATATCCGAGGACCTCTCCTGGACCATGAATACTTCTGCAGTGGTGAGGAAGGCCCAGCAGCGTCTCCACTTCCTGAGAGTGCTCAGGAGAAATAACCTGGAGGAGAAGTTGCTGGTGACCTTCTACAGAGGCACCATAGAGAGCATCCTGGTGTACTGCATCACAGCTATGCGAGGTGCTCTGCAGCCGACAGGAGAGCACTACAGAGGGTTATCTGCTCAGCCCAGAAGATCACAGGCTGCCCTCTGCACAGCCTTGAGGACATTGCCAACTCTCGCTACCTGAGCAGAGCTGGCAACATCATCAAGGACTCCTACCACCCCGGAAACCACCTGTTTGACCTGTTACCGTCGGGCCGAAGGTACAGGTCACACAAAATACGGACCAACAGACTCAGGGATAGCTTCTTCCCGAGAGCTATCACTTCAGTCAACAACAAGTCCAGTTAAACCCGCCCCCCTCAACCAACTTATATACTGATCACATTGATCAAGTGCAATAAATGTATCATTTAATGTATCATCGTGCAATAACACTGGGCTTCACATGCAATTATCGGGTCTCATATCATTCCTTTTTTGTATATATTCCGTATATATTACTGCCTTTTTACTTTCTCTTTCTTTTTATTCTAAACTTATCTTGTGTTGGCATTCGTTTTTAGTATTTATTTTTTACTATTACAATTGCTCTGCACCAAATGGGGTGGCGCTCATATTTCGTTGTACTGTGTACAATGACAATAAAGGCGATTCTGATTCTTATCAGTCACATATAAATATTTCTCCCTTTTCTTTCGCTCACCCAGACAGTGCATGCATGCGTCTACTCAGTGGCTTTGCTTAGAACTGAGCGGAGGAGCAGAGCAGCAGAGAGCACTGATACGCAGCGCTGTTTTATCATGAATGAAAACACATTCCGAGGTTTGGCGTCTCAGAGTGTGTTTCCACATGAATCACTGAACATGTATGGTTGATACAATGGTTTGTGATGCGAAGAAAAAGTACACGCTACACAAACTCAAATCTATGGCAGCCCGTTTCCACCAGTGAAAAAAAAAAAACGGCTTCTATACAAAACTCCTGACATTTTAAGGAAATGGAAGGAAACCAACACACAAACAAAGTAAGGAGAAAAATATGGAGACACATAATATTTGTAAGTAACCATTCAGAAATGTCCTGCTGCAGCCACAGAGTTGGAATTTCTTCAGAAGCCTCTCCTTCTGGGTCAGACTCTGGATCAAACTGGTACGGCTGGACCACAGGACCTCTACGAGTCATACCTAGCCCTCTGTGTAAACATTAGCGCATGGTACCGTAGCATAAGTTTTCTGATGACACAGCCATCGTCGGATGTGTGTCGTCAGGGGATGAGCGGGAATACAGGACTGTCATCACTGACTTTGTCAACTGGTGTGGCACAAACCACCTCCAGCTTTTTTTTTTAAAGGAAATTTTATAAACTCCCCCCGGGCAGGCCAGACAGTCCCCAAAAGTCTGGGTAAAAGAGGAGGTATGGTCTTCCTAGTTAAACCCACTCCATACTCTCTCCCCTCCCTCTTTCCTACTTGCCCCGTGAGGAAGAGCTGAGGCAGGGAGTGTACTTGCACAGGCTTTGCTGCTTACCAAATTAGCAAAGTGTACTTGGGCATGCCCCATCAGCACAGCAGATCTGACTTGCGCTGTGTTTGCACCACACCGCCATTGAGGCGCGAAATTAGAAACCTTATTCTCTCAGATATCCTGGTGAGGTGAAGTGAGGTCAACACACCTGCACTTAACCTTTTTTGGTCATTGGTGCTAACATGAAACAAAAAACAGAGACCTTGGAAATGTAACTTTAAGACATAGGTAACATTTAGTTTTTTGGCCATCTTTCACTCCAAGTTTCACAGCTTTTATCCATTTGTGCTCTTCAGCATCCTGGAGCACACCTTAGTGCACTTCAGCTGGAAAGACCTGCATGTGTTGCTTGCGCGTTAATCTTAAGGTACAGTGAAAATGGACGTTTTGACGGCAGAATAAAACACTAAAAATTTTCTTAACAGAGCATAGGCTTAGCCCTACTTTGGAATGTAACTCTTAAATTTTGTAAAATTCGGTGGCAGCAGTCGATGTCTACTAGTCTTTCAGACAACTCCACCTCTGAAGACCACAAAATATCCACTTTTAAACAATAGTTTTTGGAACTTTGGGTGATCTATACAACATCTGTGTACAGTTTGATTGTGAATGATTGCAACAGAAAACAACACCATGCGCTTATTCTCTTATAACCAGCTGCAATGGCCAAGGTAGCAGTGAGAGTTTGCAACTTTACATCAATTGGTCATGTAGTTTTATGGTTTCTCGTGATTACGTTATGCTGAACTAGGTTGACCACTGTATGTGTGTGTTTAAAGATTAATAAAGTGCCACCTTCAGAGACCTTGAGTCTTGTCAGTTTGTGAACATAACAGTGCCTAAATTATGAGAGTCTTGCCACAGTGGTTGTTGGGGTTTTTACACATGCCGAAGGACTGCTTATTGACTCAGTTCCAGCAGATGAGAATACATCTTTTACTTTTTTTTTTTTGGATGTTATAAATAGACTACAACAGACCAAAACCACAGCTTCCTCTGAGTAGTTTCATAACTGTGCTGCAAAAATATTTAAAAGTACCAAACCTTGCTGTT
Source organism: Xyrichtys novacula (assembly GCA_962446985.1). Lineage (NCBI taxonomy): Eukaryota > Metazoa > Chordata > Actinopteri > Labriformes > Labridae > Xyrichtys > Xyrichtys novacula. The sequence goes on from OY660870.1 coordinate 6,865,021, forward strand.
GACACTCGTGCATTTCATCAATAAAAGGAGTTTGTGGAGTTGAAATGAACTGTTGATACTTTTGTGGCATACTTTAAGTTGGCCGTTATATAACACAGTGCGGTTTTGGCTGCAGGAGATGCTCACCGTTCATTGGGGAAAAATCTGCTTTCCCTGCCTAACAAGACAGAGCTATAAAAAGATAAAGATTCAGAGTGTGTACAAGTGTGTGTGGCTGTGCTGGTGTGTGCCTGTGTTTGTGTGAACGCCTACGTGAGTTTGCTGTGGGCACAAACTGGAAAGAACAATCAACAATTACAGGCAGGCAGGCATGGGGATGAAGGAGGTAGTGGGGGAGGTTTAGTAGAAAGACAGAATATAAAAAAATGAATCAGGCTTGTGTGCTTGGTTGGGTCAGATAATGAATTGCTGACTCGAGAGAGAGATATAGAGAGAGAGAGAGAGAGAGAGAGAGAGAGAGAGAGAGAGAGAGAGAGAAATATGGAAAGAACAGACTGGGGTAACTTTAGGCCAGCTTGTCTCTGAAAAAGAAGATGGATGTGAACACTATTATCAAAAATACATTTGGACTTTTTCAAACATTGTTTTGAAGAGTGAGCAACTGCATGGTTTTTATTGTGCACATGCCGGGAGTTACTGGTATGCTGCAGTGGTGTGAATATGTTGGCATGCAGTTGGACTATACTTAAGGTTGTCTAGTGAGCTTTTGGTCTAAATTACTTCTCCCAACCCTTCTCCAATACTGTGGGATTTTAACCTAACAAGTGGTAGCTCCATTGAAGATAAACTATTTTAGCACTTATGCATAGACTTGGTGGAGAGTTGAAACAAACCCATGAGGGAGAGGCACACCAGCAGTGGAGCCAAAGTACTGCACTTTTTACATAATCAATTTGATCTGCTGTAGAGGAAAATCACACAGATAATGGGCCAAATGCCAAATCTCAACAGTATGAAAGTAGACCAGCAAGGAAAAGGGGAGTAATTTTAAAGGCTTTACTTAAAGGTATGGCTGCCTGACTGAGTAAAACATGGACAAAAAGTCTAAGTGACACCACCCATTGGTTTCTGTAGTGAGATGGTTATTAATCACATGCTGTACAGTGAGTGATAGTGCAAAAGAGAATCTCAACAGAGACGTGACCCTGACAGGAAGCAGAAAGATGGTATCCGACCCCCAAGACCTTCCTTTACATAACTACCCACTCACTTAATATTTTTCTGTATTTCTTACTGTGGGGCAAAAGAGAACTAAAAAACCTTCTCTATCAAATGACCAGACTGATTAAACGCGAACTCTGAAGAAAATGAAAGCTACAACTGTGAACTGCAGCAAATTGGAAATATTTCCACAGTAACCCCACTACCTTCTGGTGGGCCTCTGTTTAAAATTTCCTATGGCTACATTACTGGATAGAAAGTGCTGTAGAAAATGTGCCTTGATGGGGTCAGTCTCAACCACGGTACAGGTCAGTCAATTTAAATTAATTCAGTGAACACTTCACAGACTTAAAGCCCATTACATCTTAAGTACTTGTTATAATTTTGAATATTTGTCTCTGGCTCACAGCTGTGCCTCATTCTGAATCATTTTCAATTAATTTTGAGGCCCGACTGTCACCTTAAATCTTCCACAGCACTCAGCATTGTTTACAGGTTTAATATTTAACCTGTAAATGGAACTTTTGGTAATTGTCATCAGTGTAATCACTGACTGCTCAGCTGTGCCGTTTTCATGTGGGCTTTTGAGGCATAACTTCACAGTCAAACTGCACTTAGCCTGGTTTCACCTTTTATTACCTCCGCCAAGGAGGTTATGTTTTTGGTAGCGTTGGTTTGTTTGTTTGTTTGTTTGTTTGTTTGTTTGTCTGTCTGTGAACAACTTTACAGAGAAAATTTTCACCAGAGGTGCGTCTCAGCCCCAGGAGGATCCCATTACATTTTGGTGGTGATCCGGATCGCCTTCTGGATACAGGAATTTTTTGAAGGATTCTTTATCATAGTGAGATAGGGCAAATTTGGGAATTTTTGCATTTAACTCTATAAAAATGGCCAGAGTCTTAAGTAAAAAATTACACAAAAGGATCTCAATGAGTTTTATGAGGTGTCAAAGGTTGATCCTGATCCAGACAAATTTCCAGATACTGTGAGCTGCTTGGTGGAGGTCTGCGCTCTCTGAGTGCTTTTCTAGTGTTTTTGGTAGCATTGGTTTGTTTGTTTGTCTGTTAGCAACTTTACAGAGAAAGTAACAGACGGATTGACCTGAAATTTTCACCAGAGGTGCGTCTCAGCCCCAGGAGGATCCCATTAAATTTTGGTGGTGATCTGGACTGTGATCCAGAACAAACAAAAATAAGGGTGTCGTTGGAATTTTCAATGCTGAAACACAACCAATGGGTGGCACAGTGGTGTAAATAGGTGGCACAGTGGTGTAGTGGTTAGCACCATTGCCTCACAACCAGAAGGTCCTGGGTTTGAATCCTGGTCAGGGCATTTCTTGTTCAAGGGGGGACATGAGCTGCTTGGCGGAGGTCTGCGCTCTTAGAGTGCTTTTCTAGTTTCTTTATGTTTTTCCTGTGAGCAAAATGTCAAAATTTTTTGTTTTCAATTTAAAATGTTTTATTGTTCAGCTCATCAACCTCTACTAAAGGCTGTAAATAAAGGTACGGTCCCTCAGTTGGAGTGTACACCATTTTCAGTCCATCTTCACCACAGTAAACATGAATAGATATTGAACAATAACACTTTAAAATGATAAGCTCTCTGTTTTGAGGCAGTGATACAAATGTCCCTTTTGAAGGATGCTATAGTCTAAAGCACATTTATTGTTCTTAATGAAAAGAAAAAAATACAACACAATAAAACATTACCACTGTACAACAACATCAGATACTTTCACATCAACATGAACAGCACAGTATTAAAGGTCCCATGTTATACTCCTTTTCAGCAGGTTCACATAGGTGTCAGAGGTCCCAGAATAGTCCATTTGAAGTTTGTTGTCAGTTTTATTCCTGGACGTCAGCTAGCCTGAAAACTCTCTTTAGTGAGCTCTGCTGAGAACACGCTGTTTCTGTGTGCTGCGCCTGTCCACGCCCCTCCCTGTCCCTCTGGAAGAGGGGGTTGTGGCTTATAGAATAGAATAGAATATTCCTTTATTGATCCCCCATGGGGGAAATTTTTTTGCAAGAATGCAGTTATAAAAATAAAGATCGTAATTTTAAGAACTGAAATAAATGTAATAATTAAGAAAAAAAATTTGAAAAAGGAAAAAGGGAGAAGAAAAATAAAACTATATACAATATACACAATTTAAATGCCAGAAAAAAGTGGTGGTGTGAGTCCAGTTTTATTACAGTTCGTTGTAAAGTCTTATTGCAGAGGGGAGGAATGACCTGCGGTAGCGCTCCGTCTTGCAAGGTGGGAGTCTCAGTCTGCTGCTGAAGGAGCTGCTTAAAGCCCCCACAGTCTGGTGCAGTGGGTGAGAGGGATTGTCCATGATGGATACAAGCTTTGCTAACATCCTCCTCTCACCCACCTCCTCCAGGGAGTCCAAAGAACAGTCCAGGACAGAACTGGCCCTCCTGACCAGTCTGTTCAGTCTCTTCCTGTCCCTCTCGGTGCTCCCTGCCCCCCAGCAGACCACTGCATAGAAAAGTGCAGATGCTACCACAGAGTCATAGAAAGTCCTGAGCAGAGTCCTGCACACTCCAAAAGACCTCAGTCTCCTCAGCAGGTGGAGACGACTTTGGCCTTTCGTGTACAGGACGTCTGTGTTGGTTGACCTGTCCAGTTTATTGTTGAGGTGGACACCCAGGAATCTGTAGGACTCCGCCATCTCAATGTCCAGACCCTGGATATTCACTGGAACAGTCTGAGGTGTCCTCCTCCTGCGGAAATCCACAACCATCTCCTTTGTCTTGCTGGCGTTGAGCTGGAAGTGGTTTGTGCCACACCAATTGACAAAGTCAGTGATGACAGTCCTGTATTCCCGCTCATCCCCTGACGATACACATCCGACGATGGCTTTGTCATCAGAAAACTTATGCTATGGTACCATGCGCTAATGTTTACACAGAGGGCTAGGTATGACTTGTAGAGGTGCTGTGGTCCAGCCGTACCAGTTTGATCCAGAGTCTGACCCAGAAGGAGAGGCTCCTGAAGAAATTCCAACTCTGTGGCTGCAGCAGGACATTTCTGAATGGTAACTTACAAATATTATGTGTCACCATATTTTTCTCCTTACTTTGTTTGTGTGTTGGTACCATAGACTTTATATAGAATGGACAGTGTCAAGCATTTGGGTGCACAGCTTTGCTTAGTGGAGAATAAAGTATGAGATGCTTGTTATAATGTTTAGCCTGCTGGCATATTTATTCTCTCCGTTTACATTACTCTCGCCATGGAGTAGAGAACTGGCACTTGAGGGAACGTGGTGATGTCATGTCCTGTGCGTACTGTAATGTTGACACCCTGAGAACACCACAATAAGTGGTACCGTGACATATGGAGTAAGGGCGCCATCAAATGACAACACTTAACAGACAGCGTCTGGCTCCTTGCTGGGTGAAGCCACCCCGAAAACAGCACCCTCTGTTGATGGGCTGCAGTATAGGTCATTAATCCCTCCTCTGCCAGCAAAGCTTATGGAGCTGTGGACAAACTTTAGAAATTTATCACACAGATCATAAATTTTTCTCCCCCCTGCTTGCGGTGTTGACATGTAGTTACAGTAATACTGGTTTGTGCTCAAGTAATTTCTTTTCTGTGAAGCCCCATTTTTAAAAGTTATTAGGGGGTTCATGTTTTCTATGATTGACACCTGATACATCCTATTGGTGTTCAGGGATTGTGTAGGTAACCCAGGGGATACGCTGTTTGAGCCAAGCATCATCACAGCGACTCTCGGCGACTCTTCCGCCGAATGCGTACAATGCTACTGCGCAACGCTGGTTTCAGAAAATGAAGAAAAATTGCGGAAATACCAAGAGCTTTTTGGCTTCAAATCCATATTCTGACTGGAGGCGGAACCAAGTTGTCCATCATATCTACCAGGGGTCGGCAACCTTAAACACTTAAAGAGCCATTTGGACCCGTTTCCCACTGAGAAGAAAACACAGGGAGCTGCAAAACCCCTTTGACATCTAAAATAAAGATAACACTGCATATATCGTGCTGCAGAGAAAACCAAATTTTATTTCTGCAGGCAAACAAAGATACTTTGAATAGCTTGAACTCAGCTTTAAGATCCACTCTGATGAAAATCATGTTTTCTTGTTGTCTACATGTTCATATGGCATTTTTCTGATGCTACAGGACATCTCATGAGAAAATTGAGTGCAAAATTGCATTTCTGAGTATTTCTGCATTCAAATCGCTTTGGAATGTCTGGAAGACCCAAATGGCAGGCTCAGACACAGTGAGATTTCTGACATCACAACTGCAAGCTCCGCCCCGGAGTCCTGCTCTGCAGGCCAGACTCGGAGAAATAGAGAGGACGATCGTGGAACAAACATGTGCGTTAGTGGATTGCAATGTTCGTAAGAAAGCTAATTATGATATTAACTTTCATCATGCCCCTAAAGACATTGTGTCTAAGAGCTGAATAACTCCTATGTTACCGGCTACTTCTACTCCACTGGCAATGTTAGCCTGCAAGATAGCGTAAAGAGGCGTGTGCAGAGCAGCGCTGTCTTCACCCATGACTCAGAGGTGAATTATCAATGAACTACTGGAGCTCTACAGAAAAAAACGATTTTGTGATTTTGGCTAAAAACTTCATAACTCGATACCACTTAAAGTAGAAAAAAAAAAGAAAAAAAATCACAGTGGGGCTTTAACAAAAAAGACGTTGGGTTGAAGGTTGCTTTCAAATAAAATGTTCAGTTTCTAATTGAATCATCTTTGCATACCTGACATCAAAATATGAACTTGCCCCCTGCAGCAAACCAAAAATGCTGTCTGCTTTTGTGTGCCATCATTTAATCACATACTGGAGTGTGCAATCAGCTGTCAACCTGAATAAAAACACTATTTAACCGAATAATGTAAGAAAGCCTATATATTTGCAGAATAATAGCCGATTAAAATATTTAAATTTACTTGCTTCATATGACTTTCGCTCCTGAACCTCAGCCCACAGCGTCTTCAGATCAGGGCTGTACAACGTCACCTTCATCTTCACACAGGTTTTTTGGTTTTCGCAAGTTGACGGTTATGAGGCATGTTTTGAGCGACCTAAAAATTAAACACAGTGTATTAAATAGTACAAGGGCATCATAATATTAGAATTTAGAATTACGTAAAACTAACTAACTAAAATACAATAGCAAGCAAGAGAAGAAGAGAGGGAATTTTCTCATTATTTTGGGGGGCTGTAGACAGGCTGTGGTTGCATATTATTGTTAGAAAACCACTCTAATGTGAATTTTGCATAATATGGGACCTTTAAGATATTTCAAGATTAGGAGCTAAAAGTAGTGAGCAATGAAAACAACACAGTAATTCATAATTACAATACAAACGTGTACCTTCCAACAATAGCATTTGGAAATGGTGAAAGTTGAACACATTCCACTAAAACTGCCAAACTGAAACACCAGAGTCTTCAGCAGCAACAACATTTATTTACCACAGAAAAACACGGTAAATACTATTCCTGTTCAAACGATGAACCTGTATGTGGTCTCTGTAAAGTCTCGCTAATTAAACTGAAACTCTCCAAAAATGAGCTGTTATTAACCTTTTACTCGGTACATGAATTTTTAGGCACAGAAACTGCCAAAAAGGTCTGTTTGATGTACAGGAGACAGCACAACAAAACTTTTTTTGTTGTCCACATCTATGCAGCTGATAAATAATGAATTTTGTTCAAAAATAAGTCTGACCAAATCTCAAATTACATAAAAACTGTAAAAATATCTGTTCACCTGTTTAAATCATGTATATGTTGAATTATTTAGACAGTTATTTAGACATTAGCACACACATCATGACATTGAAGCAGTGTTGTTACATCACAGGTAATACTCATGTGTAACCACAAATAAATCATTATTATATAGCTCTGAATCCTGCAAAAACGTGTCGTAGATCTGCATCCTCTTTATTTGTGTCCATGACGATTGTAAAAGGCACATCTTAACTACAGTCTAGTGTTGATGGGGAATGTAGCCGTCATCCTGGAAAACACTATCGATTCCACCCAAAAGGGTCACTGGAAACATACAACATGACATAGAAGTTCTTCTTCACAGTGTCTAAAAGGGAAAGAGGAGAAGAAATTGCAGTTATATATCAGCCTCCTTGTCATTTGTTGGAGTGAACAGGCAAAAGCCTGAAGCAGCTGCACCCTGCACTTCAAGTTGCTCAGCCAGCTTTACCCGCTGGTTATAACAGTACATGATGCAAGAGCAGAGCGACGTCAGAAAACAGATAAATATTTGAGCCCACTGCAGATGTACTCATGTGTCAAGATATTAAAAACAACATGGTGTGTCTAAGCATGATGTTTTCATTTATTCTCATAACAGACTTTTACCTTTGAACACACTCATCACAGTATATCATTCTGGTTTTTGCTTCTACCAACAAATTTTCCTGATATCCTACTTCTTCTTGCTTGCGGTATTCTTCAGTCTGATGTGTGCTCGTAGGTTGATTTGGCTGCAGAGTTTAGGGAGTGGGGTTAAGGCATCACTGGTCTAAGAATGTGATTCCCTCAAGTAGATGCCCTCATAAAACAGAGGGTGTGTGTAAGGGGGGATAAAAGTAAGGACTTGATGCAGGAGAGAGAGCAGCAGAAAGGGGAGAGGAAGGAGAATAGGATGTACAATAGAAGAGGGTGAGGATGAGCAACACAAAGGGAGGAGTGACAAGGAAAGCAGTGAGCATGACAGAAAAAATGGATTGGATTAGACTGGATGAATTTTTTATGATTCCCTTTTTGGGATGAGATGGTTTATGCAGAGGCAAAAACAGTGTTTTATTGTACCCACAGAAAGGGCTGGATGTAAAAACAAACAAGGGTCATTTAAACACAAGATGCAACTGATAGTGTAAACATGTAGAAATATGAATGTGTGCATTTCAGATCTAAATAAATTCAGTGTAAACTAATTGAAAAAAAAAGATGATAATAGTCACATAGCTGCACAGTTTAAAGCAGAAAAATGTGCCAGTGTAACTGAAAGAAAGGAGTTCAGGAAAATCTTGGAGATTGCAAACATTTGGTTTATCTAATGTTAAGTCCTTCAGTAAGTCATGCTTGTTATTGGCTGAAGATAGAGAAACTGAAACCTGGTGGAAAAATTCCTATCTTTGCATTTCAGGCTCTTTCTGTAGGTCAAGATGCAGCTCATGCATGAAAGAAGCTCCTCAGATGAGACACACTAACATCTTCCAAGTTTTTTTTTCATCACATCTTTGCTACAGAGCAGACAAGAAAGAGTAACAGCTTCTTGGTCCACCTTCACATATATTTTTGTGGGCCATGGTTGCAGCCAAGTGCATCCCAGCAAACCATTATTTAAAGGTGCAGCACAGGGTATTTAGTAGCATTTAGAAGCAAAGGTTTGGTAGAAATAGAAATAAATAATATTCACAGGTCTGTGTGAATTAGCATATAAAGTGATTGCCGTTAGTATGAATACATATTAAGGGGTTTTGTTTTTGTTCATTTGGAATGAGTCTTATATCTCTTAAGAAGCGGGTTCCCTCTACAGAGACTGCCAGTTTGCACAACCCTGTTTCTGCAGTAGTTCACAATACACAATTTAATAAAGCCCATATGTGTGTGTGTGTTTTTTTTTTTTTTTTTTTTTGTAATCCAAAACACCAAGGCCATCCAAAATGCACTGGTTGAATGAACAAGCAGAAGAAGAGGGTGTTTGTTGGTGAAAGGAGTTGTTAAAACTTGACTTGACAGCTTCTTCCCTTGTGCGCTACCATTGCTTGGGACTGTTTTTTACTAGAATCTGACCACAATATATTGCTAAATATTTCCATTTGTACACATTTCACTCAGATTACATTTTACATCATCAGATTCAATTAAACTAATGTCAATAAAAGAGTTAAAGATTGTGGAAAATATTCACTTTACTGAAGCGAAAAGGCCAAACAATACTCTGTAGTTGAAATCACTGCAAAAGCTAAATAATGGTGATGACTGAGAAAACTCCACAGATAAATAGCATCCACTTGCTTGTGAGGACCAATATAATGGTCTTTCTTGGCACATGAATAAATTAGGTCTCTCAGGCTGTCTTCAATGTTCTTTGACATTCATAGACATTGTATGTACTGTGTCAGGGAGAGTGAGCACGAGCACATGCGGGTCAGGCTGAGTTGAGGGTAATAGCACTTAACAGTTTAAGTGGCAAACACGTAGCAGTGATGGTAAACATCTATCAATACCTGTGTGCCTCAAGCAAGATAAACCTTGACATTCAGGTTTGAGTGAGTCTGTCAGACCATTTAAGGGGTTAATGCTACCATCAGCGCATAGGTAGCATTAGATAAGTGAGTTTTTTTTCCTTTTTTTATGGATTAATTGTGTGGGGTTGTTGCTATTTCCTCGAAGCAATACACCAGTGCAAGCCAAGTACATTCAGAACAAGGCAAAAATATCAATAAAGATTTGTTGTTTCATCTTTCCCAGCACTAATGGATGTGTGGGGGATGGGCTAGATGTGAGAAAAAGGATAGAAGGCAGAGTAGACAGCCAGACAGTGAGCACTAGGTCAGGGCTAATGGATAAGGTCCCTGTAGACCACGAGCTACTTCCACCTAGACATGACTGGTATCAATCTGGAGTGCTCTCATCATTCAGGGCATGAGAATTCAATAATACAACTGTTCGAGCAAAGAGGAGAGGAGCCATAGCTGACTAAAAAGTGAGACTCTCTGAATTCAGTGGCTTTTATGAAGAAACTTGTGCCAATATGATCCTGAGTTTGGTGATCTTAGCTTTTGAGAACTGTAAATACTCACACTGCATGAATCAGGTCAGGTAAGTCACATTCATATCAATTCAGCATCAAATGTCAAGCAAAAATCAAGATGAGATGTTACCAACGATTACATACAAACTGTTGAGAAGCCTGTGTTGATTTTCTGTTTCAAGGCACTCCTTAAACGTGAGCTTGACAATCAATCTCTTCTTTGTTATTAAACTCTGGTGCTCCCATTAAGTGTCAGTAAGGTTCAAATCACTACAGCGTCCAAGTGAAATTTAACTTTGGAGCTAGTTTGTCAGTCATGACTTCAATGAAGGTTCCTGCACATCCTCATATGCAGAACTTTGCATATGATCATGGATAAAAATTTGTTTAAGAGCTTTGGGGTACGGCACATGTGTGCTCACACCTCATGCTGGGTTCAAAACATATCACTTCAGGGCTATTTTGATTTCTCTTTGTTGCGGTGCTGCTCTGGACCGTTCCACACCCCTATATTTGCCAATCCCTGACATGCATCACTCTTCAGCATGCACAAAGGTGTGCATTCAGTGCTGCTTGCACTTTCACAACATGAACCCTTATACATCTTCAAAAATATCTGAACCAGCAGTGATCCCACAGTACAGCTGCAGTAGAGTGACTGTCATCAAATCAGTAACTACTTCCACTCCCTCTCTGTATCCATCCACCCATCTCTGAGTGAGGATGAAAGGGAAGACTGGCCTGGTTAATGAGGAAGAGAGAGAGGAATACGAGGAAGGGTGGAGAGGGAATCAAATGAATGGAGGTGGATGAAAAGTATCACGCGAAAGAGACTGTGTGTATGTGAGTAACATGGAGAATAATTAGAGAGTTAGAGAGAAAATGGGGGAAGCATAATGAGGGAATTGAGATCAAATGAGAGAGGGGGGAGGGAAAATGAGAGGATTGGAGGCAACTGGAGAGGAAATATTGGGCGGGATCAGTGTATGTGTGTGTTTTAACTGCAGAGAACCATCAGGGTGACGGCAGGCTGTGCTGCATGATCAGCACTGCTATTTATAGATTTGTGGAAACAGGCAAAGGAAGACAGGACCAGCAGCACGGCAGACCTGTGCTATTATCAGCCTTAATATAGTCTCCTATTATACTCGGTTCAGTGGAGAGGGGCAGCTCTTTGTGTATGCATGTGTGACTGTCTTGTTTTGGTCCCTTATGAGAACCAAATACATGTATGGACTGGTGGAGGGACTATCCTCTCAGTCTTAATTGCTTGTTCAGGGTTAGGCCTGCAGATAGTCCTTTTTTTCTTTTTCTTTCTCAGTCTCTTGCCTGAATAAATCTTAAAATGTAATGCAGAACATTAGCATTGAAACATAAACATCTTCAAGGTTTGAGCTGCAAGGATTAAAACAATGAGGCAAACTCCTGTGCACAAGCTGCCAAAGAATGTTTACAATGCTTCCAGTTTCCTCCATGAAATCGGTGCCTTTTGCGTCCCCAAGAAGTAATCAGTCATAAAATTATGATAACAACAAATTAATATGTAATTTAAAAATATCACATTACCAAGTCTTCTCTCCTTATTAAAACATAAAATTAAAGTCAATTAAATCTCATTTTAAATAATTAAAATTACTTTTATGCTGATGAGGGTGAGGTTTTTGGCCTGTACTATTGTTGTACGTATACAGGACTTCAAATTTGTAAAATGTTGGCAAAATGTTAAAATTTTCACATTTACATTCTGTTTTAAGTATGATCTTATTATTAAACATTGTTTTTGGTTATAATATATATTAGTCATATACCAATTTATCGGCGTCCCCTGATTTCATGATCAACCCTGTTACCCGAACTAAAAAACCCTAAAAAAATAATGATACATTCCAGATTTGAGGATTGACATGATTACATCATCTCTGAGCCAGGATGCTAACAGCTCAGTGAAAATTAAGTTTCTCTCATCTCTGATGTGTTATTTTTGATGTTTTTTCAAGGTTTAAGCATACAACGTCAACCCTGTTACCACTTTTTAACATATAAACCTAAACAATTTTCTATTTCTCAAAATATAATCAATATCTACAAGTAATTACCTTTTAAAGTACCTAGCTTGCACTTAAGCTAGCACTTATTTAAGCTAGCCACAGGCGGATTAGTTTAAAATTGTCAACCCTGTTACCTTTCCACAGTTACAGGATTTGACATGTGAGTAACAGGGATGACATAGAATAGTGTTTACCCTAATTGTACTTACTTTAAAGGTTAACCTTTTAAAATTAAAAAATTTTAGGTCATCAAGTGAACATTATTGAGCTAACAATTATTTTTTTTGACTGATTGATTGATTGATAAGCCGGTGGAGAGCCAGTTACTGAGTGTTTGGTTACTTTTACTCCTGTCAGCCCTGTTACCATCGATCCCTGTTGTTGTCATTAATTTGATAAAAAATGTCAAAAATGACAGCTCAAATGGGCTTTCAACACTTACTATTATAATTTAAATTACATAATATTTTAGATTGGGCCATTTTTCGACATTTCTCTGATAAAAAATATCTGATGTATGTTGAGACATGTGATCGCCATGCAAAATTAAGGTATATTGGATCATCAGCATGGCAAATATCCAATTGGAGAAAAAAAATCCACAAAATAAAATAATCTCAATGGAAAGAGAGACTAAAGCACTGCTAATATATGTACCATTTATTGCATATTTCTGATTAGAAATACTGTATTTTGTTAAGTTTATGCCGGTAACAGGGTTATAAAATATGAAATAATACAGCCTAAAATGGCACAATATAATTTCCTGTCATTTTAAACATTCTTTGATTCCTGGCAACTTAAAAATTAACAATTAAATACAGTTTCAATTTTAAATTTTCTAAGTTGAAAAGGCACCAATTTCATGGGATGATCCCGCTTTAAATTTTTGACTGATTCTTCTTCTTTATACCTGCAGTCTGATGGACAGTATTTTAAGTGTACCTAGTTTCATGAGCTATGACCCCAAAGCATCAAAGTTTAAGCAAAAAAAGGTTAAAATTTCTCACTTTTACATGTAACCAATATGTTTACCTTTTTTAATTTATCTTTTAAGGATGAGATTTTTCATGATATCTATAAACTTTAAGATGCACCTGTTCATGTATTTTGTACATGCATACCCTGTTTCAACAAAAGTTAACAATTGACAGGGAAAACAAGGAGAAAGATGGACGTGGAATTACACTTTAACACAATAAAATCAACATGTTTTCATTAAAAAAAAAAAAAAGGTTGACAAATATTAAGTCTGTAAACCAAAGACTCTTTGGTTAGGACTTTTGGTATCTTCTCTGGTCACAAACTGCGAAGCTCAGCTGGCAGTCATCTATACTTCTTTTGTGTTAAAAAGGAAACATTGAAAGATAGACAGAAAGAAAACTTCATGTTGGCAATTGTAGAAAACATGACCACTGAAATGAATCTTTTGTCTTCACTGTTTCACAGTCCTTTTCTTAGAGATGTTCATGGTAGAAAATGAAACTGCTGGCCTGTAAACAATCATTAATTCAAAAGAAATAAAAACAAAATGATCAAAGTTAAATACATCAATGGGTTTTGCTTCACACAGGTTTGTTGATTAGTAATTAGTTGATGCTCAAATCTTAAACCTGCTGGAGGAGCTTCATTAATTTGAACATTAATTCAGTCAAAAGTGCTGCAGAGATTTAGACCACTTCATATGCTTGCCTTTTATTAAAATAATAATTGCATTAATAAAAACAAAAAAACAACCTCCTACAGTTTTGCTCAGGCAACAAGAATAATGAATGATGATAAATTAAAATACTGTGCACAACAAAACTTTATTGAGTAGACCTTTTCAAAATAAAACTCTTAAATGTAATGACTTTAAACTTGATTGTAGGTCTGCCTTTTCTTTTGTTTTGTTTTGTTTTGTTTTCTTTTCTAGACAGACTTCCTCCACATGGTTTGAGTAACAAAGACTGAGGTTTGGTTTGATGTCATGGGTGGGCGTTCACAAATGTACTCTGCTCCCAGTCTCCATGTTGCGGTTGCTGGCAGAAAAGCTTAATGCTGAACATATCATGCTGTAAGGCTGGGCCGTCCACTTAGGTATGAGTGGTGATTACAGCAGATGGAGAACAGATGGATGTAATTTTCATACCGTACTGTAAAGGTACAAGAATAAAAAATCAAGTCATTGAGTAAGAAATTAGTCAGCGGCCTTTTCTAACCACTCTAATGGTCTTTTTCAAAGCATTAACTCTTAAGGGGCACTCACACCAAGCGTGAGTTAAATAATGTACTCGCTTAATTCACGTGAATCTAGACACGTGAATGAATAGTATTTACTCACTTCATTTGCGCTTCAACGGTAATTTCTGTGGTAATCCCTGCCAATTCAACCGGTGGGATCAAATGATAGAAAAGGTTTTTTACAATTTACCAGGTAATCCGACCTCCTCACTCCCTTGGCTCCAGGCAAGATCCTTTTTATTCCAGTTTCAGTAATTGAAAGAAAAGGTATCATATAATTCGGAATTATCCTGAGAGTACTATTGAGACTGTAAACACCAAATGAGTTTCAGTGAAGCAGCATAGCTCAAACTACTGACAGGACTTGTACAATGTGCCTTTGTTCTTGCAATACAGTAATTGCACAGATCTGGGCAGCAGAGAATTAATATCTAAATGTTGAAAAATTTATCCATCATTGAATCCGTGCAGCGGATAACGAAAGCAAATGCACTCTTGCTGGTACATAGATGTTTATTAGTAAACATAAGCTGCTGAACAATGCAAAGTTAAAAATACATGGAATAACCCAAATCAAAACACAGAAATGTACTGCAAGTGAATAAAACAGTGGTGCGGATATCTAAAGCACATGCAATCTGATCAGACAATGTAAAGGCTGAGTATTCTGGGCTGCACTTACATTCACAAAACTTAGAGCTTTTTCACTAAATTGCCTTTCTGCCTTAAGCATCAGAAGCATTAAGATTTCTTTTTGAGATTAACCTTCATGCTTGAAAATCTTTATACAGCATAAGATCAGATGAGTAGCCAAAAGTGGTGACTACAGTTTTAAGACAGCAACATGCACATGCTGCTTTAGTCCTTGATGCATGGTTAAATTATTTAGAAAAGAAAAATCAACTGGTTAATGGTTAACATTGTGCTAGTGTTTGATTCTTATATAGATGGTGTGATGTCAAACTGTAGGCAAAAGAGACTTTTATGACATTGAAGCATAAAAGCATTCACATTTTTTTCAATAAATGTTCCAATGTAGTTCTTTTGGACTGAGAATAAGAGCTTATTGATGACAGAAATCTCTCTCTCGACACATTATTGCAAGTGAAAACCATCTCCAGGACACTTAGTCTCTCACTTCCCTCTCAGCTGATCCTCAAGGGGAAAGCAGCAGGAAGAAGTAGAAGAAAATTGGCAGGAATTGTGCTACTTTTAGAAAGAGCTGTAAAGCCATTTTGTCTCCTCTTCTCCTCTGCAGCTCTGTTTGTTATTTTGGCCAAGACTAATGTCTGCATTGTCCTTTCTCTAACTTTGCTGCTGTAGCTGCTCCTTCTTCTCTGTTTATGCCCTTCTACTTGTTGTAATGTCTACTCTTCGCTTTGGACTTCAGCCATCATTAATTGTATAATATCTAGTATTATGACCAAACAGCTCAACAGAAGAAATGAGCTATGCATCCTCCAGTCTTATGAAGCTAATTTCTTCATTTGTTCAAAACTGGGGCTCTATATTCATATTGATGGACTTTATTTTTTTTGCATATAAACATCAAGTTTGCTACATGGATACTTGGTTACATAGACACCATAGTTTGCTGATTTATCCAAACATTTCCATTAGTTTTCTTCCATGTGGCAACAGGCTAAGCAAGGAAGCCCACTAATCTTTGCCAGAAATGTTTTCCAGCCCCTCCAGGAGGATCTTGAGACATTGTCTGGCCAGGTGGGATGTGTAATTCTTCCTCCTAGTTAGACTTGCCCGATAAACCTCTATGAGGAGGTGCATTGGAGGCAACCTTATCAGATTCCTGAACCAAATCTATTGGCTTATTTTGATGCAGAGGACTTAGAGCTCTTCTCCAAGCTACCTTCAAAATATTCACCCAGAGCACATTGAAATACATTTAAAAGAAAAGAAAAGAAAAGAAAAAACACACTCAAAAGCAGAGGATTACAAAACTGGGAAGAACACACATCTGCATCAAGTAACAGACATTGGGCCTGATCTGCTAAATGTTTGCATGTGCAAAAACATGTGCAAAATTGATAGTGCACGCAAACCTGATCTACAAACCAGGTGCACAGAGGATTGCGTCTTTCAAATGAGCAAAACAGCGCGCCAATCAATTTAGTATGTTTGCCATCATGAATATGCAGAATGTATGTAGATCAAAATACTGGGAGGAGCAGATGCAAATGGAATCATTTATCACCCGCAATGTGATTTATCAAACTGATTGTTGCTGTTTTGTGTCTATATTTAGCATGCTTCATTCATGCAAATGACTCACTTGAAGCAACACTTTCTGCTTCCTATGTGGCTAAGGTAATAAGTGGGGTTCTCATAGACGCGCTATCGTACAATGCTGAAATCTGGACATTTGCAGGTCATTCAAAACAGGATATGTCCCCGAAAATCTTCTGGTCACCTTCTGGTCACCATAGTGACACACACACACACAACAACAAGCCCTCCGCCCCATTGCCCGGTACGCCCAATGGCCTGTCCATGCCTGATGAGAATTTTTATTCAAACAAGATGTGACACTGTATTAAGAGAGAGATAAACCTGCAGCCCTCCTGTGTTTCATCCTTCTGATGATTCCCCTCTCCTCTGTCTCCAAGCAGATCATCAGAGCCAAGGTCAGCTGAGCAGTGCGAAAACAAAGTCTCACATTACGTTCTCACCCTGTGTCCCATCTGAACAGCTCATGCTCAAACGCTCTGACTCACTAATAAATACTCCAAGGGATTTAGTTACAGTTATTACACTCATCAAATGGTGTGCTATAGTTCACACTGCTATACGGCTCCACTTATCCAAAACTACAACACCATGAATGACTACTGATTATAACATGATGTTTCTCTAAGGTTCACCTTCTATAAACCACATTAATCTAGTGTCCCTGATGAATTAGATGTACCTGAAAGATGGATATGCATTTTCATCACTAACAAAAAAATATTTTCTGTTAAAATAATAGTGGAGCTGTCATGATTGCAGTTTTTTTTTACCCCAAGACTATTGAAATGTTACTTTGGAACATGCAAAAAAGAAAGACAGAAAACTAAGGCAAAATAATTTTAGAAAGAAAGAAAGAGACATAGAAAAACACCCAATGATTAGGCTTGCATTTTTAAAAGAGGTGAGAAGAGACACATTTTATTTAATCCCACTTCCTCTTTATACATCGAGAATAGGTCATCAGTTTGCTTCCTTACTGATACACATTTGTATATATTCTATGAGCTATCAACGATTCCCTGAATCCTACCTCCACAGAAAAACTTGACTAATTAACAAAATGAACTTACATTCAAATTATTTTCAAATGTATAATTTATCATCAAGCCTGTGACCAAGATTTTTTCAGAGAGGACCTAGTCTACAGATACAGAACTGTATGAAAACTGCTTAAAGATGAATAAATCAAAGAGGCAATGGCTCAAACGTTATTTTTAGATTCAAAATAAATCCTAAATACAAATTTTTAGAGGTGCCTAATCATCTTTTAGTGTGCTGCTGAAGCTAGCTACCTTGCTAGCTGTCTGCTACTTCTCCCATGTCCAGTCCTCTTTTTTATATCATGTGGCAACTGATGGAAATGACTTCTATTTAGTATTATTTTATGCTAATTTTTTGCACAATTTCAATGTTTGTTTGTTTTTGTTTTGTTTTTTTTACATTACAGCAGCCCAAGTACAAACCTTAAAGCCACTGTGAGAAACTTTCAGTTTGTGTCAACTTTGGCAACCCCAGTGGACAAAGCAGCCTATGATTTTCTTTCCCCCATGTATAACTAATTGTGAATATTTTCTTGTGGAAATTGTAAAAATAGGGCTGTTTCTCCAGTTGCTTAGCTGACACCTACCCCCTTTCAGAAATTTCTAGCATAAAAGATTACAGTATAAAAAAACATCAATCTTGGTGCTAATGATCTTATCTGATTTTATCATATAAAGGCATGTCTATTGTCTATTCTATAAACACCAAAAAAAAAAGGCCTCATTGGAGCTTCAATATTTTTTTATGGAAAACAAATGGACTCATACAAGCAGCTGTTAGCCCATTGCCATCAGGAGTCCAGGGTTGGAACCAGCTATGGAGGTGAACTTGAAATTTTCTACAAAGGTTTTTTTTTTTTTTAGGGTTGTGTGGAAGAAGTTCTTCAATCATGGTTTCGGTTCTTATCTCTCTCAGCCATGAAGTGTGCAGTTATCTGATTGTATGAACCACTCATCACCAGGTAAAAACACTGTAAGTCACTCAATGCTTGCAACTACATTATGTTAGGACATACAGTACAGTGCAAAAGTTTTAGGCAGGTGCAAAAATGCTAAAAACTAAGAATACTTACAAATATATAAATACTGATTGTTTATTTTTGATCAATTTACAAAATGAAAATCTAAATCACATCAATATTTGGTGTTACAGCCCTTTGCCTTCAAACCAGCATTCCTATAGGTGCACTTGCAAAAAGTCAGGGATTTGTTGGATTGTAGTCAGATGTATGATCAACCAATTATACCAGACGTGCTAATGCTCATCAATGTCACATGTAGATTGAAACACAGTCAATAACTAAAACATAAACAGCTGAGGCTTAAAACTGGATGAGAAACAGACCAACTCTGCTGGGGTGGAGAGATATTGATTTGATTTAGATTTCGCTTCTGTTCGTTCAGGGCATTTTGTTAATTGATAAAAATAAAGTATGAACACTTCCAATTTCTTATAAGCATTCTTAGTTTACAGCATTTTTTCATACCCATGTGTAAAGTTTTGGGTGCATCTAAAACTTTTAGACGCTGGTAATATCTTAAATTTTATGTTCCAAGCTTGCTAACTGGTGTGCATGGATGAGTTTATATGCAAATTCAAACATGTGACTTTGATCAACCTTTCTATTTATTTATTAATTGAAATTCTGGTCATTTTGCAGATACTGTAAATGGGCATCCATACAAAGTGCTCCAACAAGGTCTGAGGTGCAGAAAGAGTAAAATTCAAACATCCTTACCCATTTCTCCTAAAGGCGTCAGCCTTGGTCATCTGATTTTATGGAAGGACTCACTGAGAAAGAAGGCAATAAAGAAGAGAGGAGCTCTTCAATCTCGGAGTGGAGAGGAGCCAGTGGGTGGTGGGAGAGGTAGGGACAGTGAGGCCATATGAGGAGGAACATTAAGAAATTGGATGAATTAATGATGAATCTACAGGAAGACTGCCAAGAACTGAGAGAGTGTGTGTATGTGTGCGAAAGACACACTCCCACACACTCAAAGAGATAAGAGTAGAGGAGGAGGGAGAGGGGGGGAGCATACAGAATGAGAGAACCAGAAATAGCTGGTGTGAAGCAGAGTGTGCATGTGAAGGAGGTTGAGATGGGCTTGGTGCCAGCTGCCTCAGAGCAGTAGGAAGGTCTGTTATCTATACAGGGCTGGGCTTGATGACAGACACTGGGAGATTTGTGAGTTTTTACCGTAAAAGAAAAGCTTTATGAAATTAAAGATATACGTAATGCCACGAAAGATGTCAACAGATCATTTTTTATTAAGCATTTGTGCCTGAACAGTATCCTTGTATTATATCAGGAATCCAAAAGTGCTTAAGGCTCTTCAAGCTGTGGACTTTGGTTCACCACGGTGCCACTTATAGTTTAGTGCTACAGCTCTGTTTTGGCCCCTTTGGCACATTTTTTATGCATAATCTGCCACTGTGAGAGGAAGCAAAGAGGAATGAAAAGAGAAGTGCTGCTGCAGCTGTTTGGAAGTTTTTCAGCTTGGGTGAAGGCAGAAATCCATTTAATTTAGAAAGTGAAGTGTCAAGCTTTGTGAGGACAACCTTTAGCAAGTGGTGCCTTTGGTCTGCTTGTCAGTTTATGAATTAGCTTAATTATACAGAGCGACAGTCATTTATTCTTAAGTATTTCAGCTACACAGAGCTTGAACCTTAGCCTATGTCTTAACCTACCTCACTGTGATCCCTTAAACAAGTTAATAATGGACAGTTACACAGTAGGGTGTTAGTTAGTATTGGATACCAACCAAGCTTATTATGACAGCATTTGTTTGGATTGATATTCAATGAGTGTAACTGAAAAAAGCGTCCCACCCCCACACATAAACCCCTCCCCTCTGTGTCCCCCCCCCCCCCCCAACCTGTATCGTCCTCCCCATGACACACCTGTGGCAGAGCAAGAAGCCGGCCTGCAGAAGATCCTACACTAGTTTTAAATAGGATTCACCATGTCAGATTGCTAGTGACTAGCAGTAGTAAACACCAGCTCTGCTAGCAAGCACTGTCTGTAGTTGCCTGGACAGCTACTGTGTTGACATTGCAGAGACTAATATGTGCCACAATAAAAGGCAAAAATTATCTGTTCAACAAAAACTCTGCTGTCACGGCATCTATTTCCAGGCCAAAATCCTGGCGGAGCTTTCTCCACCGTTCGAAGAATGACCTGTTTTATTCGAGTTAGTTTCCTCGCTTGGTCGCATTTCCTCTTTGTCTCTGCCCTTTCTTCTGTTGGCTTGTGTTTTCTTAGCACTTTTGGGGGTGGGGCAAGGAGAAGTGGTTTATTTATTTATTTAGCGTCCTTCTCCACCACAGCTCCTGTTGCTAAGCTGCTATGCTACTTTTAGCTGCTCAGAGCTCCAAGAAGGGCTGGGAGAGTGGGAGGGCCATTCTTTTTTCTCTTCACTTTGTGGGGATCGCACTATAGGACCATGATGACCATATAAACAAGGTTCATAATCATTACCAATCTCTCCAATCTTTAACCATGCCTTTAAATGACACAGACTAAGCAATAATAATACACCTATGGAAATTGAGACAGGCAATCACCATGATGCCTTGAGCTGCTTGTGGTAGTCCAGAGTCTGTGGCTCAAACTAGTAGCATTAACAGGGTCTTATTTACTTTTAGTGCAATCCTAGCAACTGGAAAAATTGAAGCTATTGTGGCCCTGGCCCTGGTATGATGTAGCTATTGAAGAAAGTTGCATGTGTGGTGATGGCATAGACTGGGCTTTGTTAGCACAGCATGGCTATAGCTTAGCACAGGTTATGGCTGAATGGATATGCAAACACAAATCAGGCTATGCAATGAATACACCAAAGTGGGCCACGTAATTTATCAACCAAGGCAGTTATGATGCCCATTCCAAGATAATGGATCCCAGTGCAGCAGTGATATTAGCCAAGTGTTAACCAAACATGGAGTCATAGACTGTTATGTTTGGATATTACAAGCACATCAAGACTGTCTTATAATATGAATGTGAGTTGAACATTGGACAAAGGCAGGAGGAAAGAAGGATTTAAAGGAGAAACTGATGCATTCAGTTTTTCACAGGACTGGAAATCTGGGATTTATATTACTTTCATTATAACACAAGAAACAGCATGTTTGTTCATCTGTTTAACTTCTCCCTGACTTGACGAATGAATTGATGGTTTGTTTGGAGTCTGAAGGTTTCTAAATCCTCATCTATTTTTTATTTATTTATTTTTTATATTGGTCAGCTAAATCTTGAAAGTGCAAAGCCTGCCAGGTGGCTTTTTCGCTTCCAACCCTATCCAAGTGATTATAGTGCAAAGAGGCTTTTATGTAAGTGTTTGAGAACTTGGAAGTTGCACTGGTGCCAGGACAAATTTCTGGCCTTGCCAGAGACAGTGTGTGCATGGAAAGTCAATGTGCAAGCTTCTCTGTTCAATGTTACTGTCAAGGTGCCTTGAAAGATGGTGCAGCAAAAAAACAGACAGAGATGTAGATGTTTTGAAATCAGCTTCAAAGTGAAGAATGACAGAAAGGAATATAAATTTCACAATTTCATAAACATGAATAAAGCTGAGTCTAAAATCTATATTTTGTGCATGACTCAAATCTGTTCTCTTTCACAGCCTTAAAATAAACAGAAAATGTTCGGGGTGTGTGTGTGGGTGTGAAAGCTGACTCTGACATGATGTTGTGTGACAGATCGAGGCCACTGAGAAGCAATCATGAAAGAGTGGCTATTATTGATCCTGGGATTAACGGCAGAGCTGCACAGATAACACAATCATTGGTGCTCAGGCATGTGAGTACAGGCACTCCTATTAAAAACATCACACGATCATGCATTCTCACACGTGTGTTTATTTGAATGATGAGCTAACATGCTTTTGTTGTGATTTCTTTTAAATCAGGAGTAACATGCACAAAGTATTGATGCTGCAGTATCTTATCTGACAAGCTGTGCTGCATACAAGACACACAATGTGTACAATTGCAAAGAGGGCTCTGAAACAACCTCAGGCAAGTTCACTGCACTATTCATGTCCTAAGAGAGGTGAAAGATATCATTCAACACCTCCTAACCTGCTCGACGTGCCAAACACAGGGACACACAGGGTAGCAAGAATGGAGCTGCAGCAGGTCTACCACAGTTTTATAAATATGCTGTGCACATGTGCACGGGCCATGAAGTCTCAACAGAAACTGGGTTTAAGACTTGAATCAATAAATGCAGTTTTTTTGCAAGGATCCTATGTCATGGACATTGCATGGTAATTGGGTATTTTTAGGAACAGATAATAAATCGATCCATTTTCTAATTCTTTTTTCCATTTCCACTGAAGCCTATCCCAGCATTTGGAGGGGAAGGCAGGAGACACCCTGGACAAATCGCCAGTTCGTTGCAGGGCTGACATTTGGAGACGAACAACCAACCACGCTCACATTCACACCTACGGGCAATTTGAAAGTGACCAATTAACTTAATCCCACTTCTGCATGTATTTGGGATGTGGGAGGAAATCGGAGTACCTGGAGTAAACCCATGCAGACACAGGGGGAACATGCAAACTCCACACTGACCCAGATTCGAACCCAGGACCTTCTTGCCATGAGGCCGACAGTGCTAACCACTACACCACTGTGCTTCCCACAGATAATAAATGACACTGTTAAATTTGTTACATGTAGTCATTAATCAGATATAGCTTGAGTAGAATCATGCCTCAGTAGTGAACTAGGGGTTGTATGACCTAGGTCTATCTATCTATCTATCTATCTATCTATCTATCTATCTATCTATCTATCTATCTATCTATCTATCTATCTATCTATCTATCTCATCCATCCATCCATCCATCCATCCATCCATCCATCCATCCATCCCATCCATCCATCCATCCATCATCCATCCACAGTGCAGGACCTAGGTCATACAACCATGGTGGACTGTGAATGATGATAAATGTTGGACAACACACCTATTCCGAATTGCATACTCACTTTAACTGTCTACTTTCACACTTGTATGTTGTTTTTATTTATTTTAATTATGTTTCTAGCTGTGTTTTTATGCCCTGTAAAGTGTCCTTGTGTGCTCAGAAAGGCGCTTATCCACAATACAAGCAATGCATTCCTGTATATTAGGCTAAGTAGTGTAGATAGATCCTTAAATCTATCTATCTATCTATCTATCTATCTATCTATCTATCTATCTATCTATCTATCTATCCATCCATCCATCCATCCATCCATCCATCCATCCATCCATCCATCCACAGTCCACCATGTGATGATGACTGCAGGACCTAGGTCATGTCAACCATGGTGGACTGTGAATGATGATAAATGTTGGACAACAACCCTTTATTTTCATGACAAATGCCAGCCTACAAGGAACATTAATACATCTCTGATAACAAAAACTTTGACAAATTTGACAGGTTTTGTTTTTTAATAATGAGACACCAGAGAGACAAAATTGTTTCAAGTGTATCATCGCACATTTCAAATTCATGAATGTTCCCTGTGTGTTTGGAGTCTGTTATCCACAATACAAGCAATGCATTCCTGTATATTAGGCTAAGTAGTGTAATTAATTACATAATTTAGGGTTGTGTACACACTCCCCTGCTCATTTTGTATTGAGTGTAGGACATTTAGATAGCATTAAAATTCAATAAAAGCTCCTTTAGAGCCTTAATTTGGGTTGAACGTGCTTAAAAACAAACAAACAAACAACAACAAAAAAAAACTGGTCTGTCAGCAACAACTTATGCAGCAGAAACACCATAATTACACAAGCCTAAGCCATTATTGAGCCAACATGGCTGCCAGTCTGACATGGCCCTTGATTTGTAATAGATGCAGTGAAGCTCATTCAGAGCAAGAATACATGCGAAACATGACTTTTTCTGTTTTACATGGAAAAAGTTTAATTCCCAATGGACAAATTAGATTTGGTTTTACCAGTTTGATGTCCAGCAAACTATGTAAAATAATCCAAAATAGTCCAGCATTAAATTATTTGTCCATTCTTTTCTTTGCTGACCAAAAACATGGGCTGGAAAAAAAATCAAAATAAAACTCATGATTGAGTCATGACTGATAAAATCCATCCAAGATGGCAGTTTCCTGCACTGTGTGTTTTTCTTCATCTCCCTCTCACTGTCTTTAGCAGTCTGACGTGCTCCTGTGTCCTCATGCAACTCTGCCAATGTCAGTTATAAATAGGGGTGTATAGCCTGGAGTGGTCACAGCTCACACCAAAAACACACTCAAACACACTCGAATACACACTCACATTTACATGCACAAATAAGAAAGCAGTGTTTGTGAATGTGTTCTGCATAATGATGTCAGGGCTTTTATATTAGCTGCTGTTATCAGCTTTGACTCCAACCTTCTTGTCCCATGAGATTTTAATTTTTATTGCCTCTGAATACAGTGTGTAAAAAATTAAAAGCTGCGTTTTCATGCATTTCTGAGTTTCTGTTCAAAGACAAGGCAGGGATCAATACGTGGAGTGTGGAGCTGCAATATGTCTCAGTGTGAAGAAAAGGGGGACATCTCAGTTCACTGAGCTCCACTGAACTTAGTTTGGTCATCTTAACTTAGCTTGAACTTTAATGCAGCCTTGCTCCTCTTTTAATCATCTATCTATTTTTTTTCCATGTATTGCAGACTTGCAATCTTTTCTCCTCCACAAGCTTTTATCTCTGCCGGCTGGCAATCCTCTGTGTGTCTGACTGTCTCTTAAACTTGTGTCTCTGTTGGACACTGAGCACTTCTGAAGACTCTTATAACCTCTCCCTTGAGGGAGGGAGTAACAGAGTGAAACTAAGGGCTAGGGGGAGGGAGGGGGGCTGAAAGGAGGGAGGATTGAATGGTTCAGACACTGTAAAGATTTAAAATGAACAGTAAGGGTTCAGGGTTTACTATTGCACCATTATTTGAGCAGAATCCAACTCTCTCATTAGTCAAAGTGCTGCCCGAGAGAGTTGGATTTTACACTGCATGTCAGCCTAATGGAAGGAAAAAAGGGAATCACTTGTAATTCAACAACGTCAGAGTCTTGCACAAGCGCTTGCAAGACATAGAGCTCCATAGAGTTTCCCAGCTTGTGGATATTTCTGGTTGCAGTAGTTTTTCTTTGCAACATCACACCTCATTCTAGTCCTGCAAGAGCTCTTATTTTTGCAATCAAGGCTTGGTCACGTTGCTTTCTCTGTTGCATCACTAAAGGTGCAAAAATTTTCTCTTGAAACAGTCTGGAAAGCTGTTGATCTAAAGAAACTAAAGACTTAAGGATCTATTCTGATCAAGTGGATCACACTCTTTTAACCCAACACCAGGGTTGAAAAGGGGCCGACTACTTATTGGGTTATTTTGACCCAGAATGTTGGGTTATTCAAATTAACCCAAATTTTGGGTTGACTCAGTAACCCTTTTTAAGGGTCAAGTTGACCCAATCTTCGAGTTAATTTGACTCATGATCTCGGGTTAAATTGATATATGCATTTGGGAACTTATTTTTGGAAGCTTTGCTTTTACAACCTGTACCCTATTTTCTAATGTACTTTTATACAACTGATTGGTGGGAGTCTCCTCTGTTCATGTTAACATGCTGGTAAGGGTCACTGTAGCAGTAGTAGTAGTAGCATCCCAACACAGCCTTGTTATCAGCTCGTGTCCATTGCCTTCTCTTTGTTGTTACAGTAGCCCATTTCTCATCAAAATGCCCTGGTTCCTCAGCGTGTGTCGCAGACCTTGTTAACCCGGGCGACGTCTGAGCCAGTTTGGCTTGGATCAATGGTAACGCACTCATGTTAATAAGGTAGGCCATAGCGCTAAGGGTCTCGAACCCCAACCCCCCTGATTGGGAAACGTATGCTCTAGCTGAGCTACCCCAGCCGCCAAAAATATATATTGGGGTAGGTACCCCAAGCTACCACTATACATATATATATATATATATATATATGATGAAACGAAGAGTTCGATCTTCGTTTCATCAGACCAGAGAATTTTGTTTCTCCTGGTCCGTGAGTCCTTTAGGTGCCTTCTAGCAAAGTCCAAGCGGGCTGTCATGAGCCTTTTTACTGAGGAGTAGCTTCTGTCTGGCCACTCTACCATAAATGCCTGACTGGTGGAGTGCTGCAGAGATGGTGGTCCTTCTGTAGGGTTCTCCCATCTCCTCAGAGGAACGCTTGAGCTCTGTCAGAGTGACCATCGGGTTCTTGGTCACCTCCCTGACCAAGGCCCTTCTCCCCCGCTTCTCCCCCGCTTGCTCATTTTGGCTGGGCGGCCAGCTTTACGAAGAGTCCTGGTGGTTCCAAACGTCTTCCATTTCTTAATGATGGAGATCACTGTGCTTTTTGGGATCTTCAATGCAGCAGATATTTTTCTGTAACCTTCCCCAGATCTGTGCGCCGATACAACCCTGTTTTGGAGATCTACAGACAATTCTTTCGACTTCATGTCTTGGTTTGTGTTCTGACGTGCTCTGTCAGCTGTGGAATCTTATATAGACAGGTGTGGCTTTCCAAACCATGTCCAATCAGCTGAATTTGCCACAGGTGGACTGCAATCAAGCTGAAGGAACATTTCAAGGCTGATCAGTGGAAACAGGATGCACCTGAGCTCAATTTTGAGTTTTACAGCAAAGGGTGTAAATACTTATGTATATGCAACATTTGAGTGTCTTATTCATAATAAATTTGCAAAATGTTCTAAAAAAAGTCATTCGCTCATACACACCTATATATATACACGTATATATACATATATATATATATATATATATATATATATATATATATATACATATACGTATACATATACATATACATATACATATACATTTATTTATATATATATATATATATATATACATAGGCAAAGCTAAAAGCTAAAGCTAAAAAGATGTTTGATGGCTAGTACTATGGCTTGGACCCTATATGTACTGTTGATGAAGTTAGGTGTTGTTCTGAGCATTATTTGTGGCTATAGAGTGGCGTTTTGGTTGAGGTGTTCGTGGGGAGCCATAGGCTGCTGTGTATTACTATCGTGTGTTTGTTACTAAAGCTGATATAACTAGAGAAGCAAGCAGTCGCCAACATTCCTTTCTTAAGGAAGGGTGTCTAACTTGGTGTTACAGTGTATTTGACCCTAACTTAAATTTACACCAAAATATCCTTTTAATGTCACAAATTTTGCTGACCCCGATTTAAAGCATTCCACTCAATTTTCAGAGTCATGAAATCAATCAGTCTGTTTGTGGATTTCCTTTGAGCTCTGCTGATCCGTACTTACGAACCTTATTGATTAGGATCAATAGCGCCTTTCCTCACTGCAGAGCTTTAGAGCTTTAGAGTTGTTTCTCCTTCACACACACACACACACACACACACACACACACACACACACACACACACACACACACACACACACACACGCGTAGTGTGTGCAGAGAACTGATGTCCCTGTTCTATTTAAAGCCGGTGCTGCAGTGAGAAACAGATAACTTCCTTCATTAGTGATTACCTGAAATATTCAACAGGAGATGGCAGAGAGCCAGGAGAAGGCTGATGGAGGAAGAGGAGCTCAAAGTCGGAAAAGCTTTCATGGTTAAACTGTTACGGCATCATGAGCCATTTTACTCCAAATGTCACGTCCTGTTCTAAAGCTCCAAATCACTGTTATAGTCTCAAAGGGTCAAGCAATGTCTGGAGGCTTTAAGTAGTTTATGACCTAAACTAACCTCCAAGAGGTAGCACCAGTGAGAGTTTATCTTCTCAGAAACACATCTGAGGTGATTACAGCCCCCCCCCCCCCACACACACACACACACACACACACACACACACACACACACACACACACACACACACACACACACACACACACACACGCACAAAGCCACGTAAAGGTAACCTAGAGCTATCTGTAGGTGACTTTTGAGTGGAGCTGAAAATTATCTTCAATAGTGATCATGAGGCTGGCTAAGATTGCCTCTAAGTGGAAAGCTACATGAACAATGAGTAGTGAGCAAATTGTTGGAACCAATACAGGGTGTGCATGCAGGGCTCACAATACAATTATCTAGATTAATACGCAGCTGTTAAACAACACTAGCTAGTTCACAAAGGCCCAAGCACCAACAGCGATACAATGACCTAGTTATAATGTGAAGAAATTTTGTTATTCATATGACCTAATAAATAACAATTCAGGTGGCTTTAAGGTGCCTCAAGGCTCCCAAAACTCAATGAATGGTGGAATTTTAGTGTTGATGAGTGTTCTTTTATGCATGGGTGTCAGAATTCAAATCCAAGGGACGTTCTAAAGTGTTTCTAAGATATTATAGAAATGGTAGAAGACTGTTTACATGAATTTGCAACTTAGTCATAGTGTCCCTGCTGCAAACAGGAAGTTCCAACTCCTGAAACTCCTAGCTTGACTAACCTGAAACTTTTACTTGTCCCCTCCAAATTTGGTTTGACACATCAGAGGACCTTCACCATACTGCCTTGTAAGCCCTAAGGCCTTTGTGTAACCCTGTGGGTTATAGCAGCACATTATTTGCTATAAAACATGAAGTTGCTTTTCAAGGGTTTGACATAACTACACAGTACCAAAACTTGATAGACATGAGCGGAGTAAAGAAATTAGATTTGATTAGATGAAAGTGACTAAGCAGGCACAGTGAAAATGTCAAACATTCAAAATGTCAGCCCAAATCCTCACAGATACAACACATCCAACTGAGTGCTAGTGACAATAATCCTTTTATATTTATTCATAGCTTCAAATCATTTCAATTTATTTGATCTTTTCTGGTCAGGTTTGTTCTCCAGTTAGAACTCTATCCATATCAATGATTGCTCTGTAGCACTCTTAAAATGGGCAATGTTGTCATCACTCCGTTAAAAAGAACATTTCCACTGATAGTGAAGTGAGATGAGGTGAAATAGGTCTATGAATCAGCACAACACCTAATAGAGTTTTTCTGCTTCTCCACTGGTCTATTCATCAGTCCATAAACCCTATGATATCCCACACTGTGCTTCATTTAGTTATACTCAAAACACCTCTAATTTAGTTCAACTGACACAAAGCTATTGTGCTTGATAACTTCTGTTGGTTCTTCTCTGCTGTTGTTGTCAACTCTTTTCCACCAAACTAACAAATTCAACAATCTTCCCCTAGGATTGATGTTAGTTTTCCAGAGTCCGTCTGTGGACCTATTTTTATTGCTGGTTCAAAGTGGGACTTTTTTGCCTGAGTAACACCCCACCTGAAATATAGATGTCATTGAGGAGTAATAGCAGGTCCAAATCCCCCCTGTACCAGGACTGACAGTATCACTCAGTACATTTACATGCACTTTAAAGAATCAACTTCTTGCTTTGCTCTGACTGAAACTGGACTTTAAAAATGCATGTCAACATGTAGCTAATTCCACCTAAAATTGCTCTGAATCAAACTTTTTATAATCATGAATAATGCTGTTGGGGATTGATTTTCCTAACAAACAGGACAGAGCTGTGAAAGTTGTCCCATTATCTTCTTGCTAATGAGTGTCAAGTCAACCTAGACCTGATAGTGACAAGCTGAAAGGAAGATTCAACACCTCCCTAAGCACACATGGTTCTGTTAACATTGAGACTCTTAGTACATGTAAACTGGGATGGGGACAGTGGTCCGGTTAATTTAACTTTAATCTAGCTATGGTTGTAGCTCAACTCAACTATGCCTGTAAACATACTGACAATAAAACAGCAGGGAAATCAGTCTGTAACAGCTCCACTTGCTGTGTGCAAGTCTGAGTGTGTATTTGGACCATTTCTACAACCCACGACTGAAAGAAATGTTGTATTGTAAGATCACATCCATCAGTGTGCACCTCGATATTACATTCATACCAATAATTGGCCTGTCTAGAACCTTGGTTTTCTTTTTCTTTTCTGTTTTTCCCTTGACTGTCTCTGTCTGAGTATGCCGGCTTAGAGAAGATACTCAGGGGAGAACAATGACCCCTTTCTCTTGCAGCCAGCGCCACACTCACAAACCTGTCTTGTTATATAACTTAATGCCACAGAGGAGTGAGTTTTCAACACCAGTACTAGTTCTGTTGCTATCACAATTCAAAGATGTAGAACTTCACTTTTCAAATGCCTCATACTGTGAGAGATGATAAATGTCCCAAGCACTTGTGGAACAGCAAACACTCTACTGTGCAGCTAAAAGGTAAACATAAGTCAGTCCCACCTTGTCTCACCACTAAGCATGTTTGTGGTTTTCTAACATGCATAACTGGACATTGCACGCTTTCTACTGGAGTTTTTTTGTTGCACTTAATGATGTACATGTTTCAATGTGAAAATACTAATCCATACCACCAAATGAGACCAATCCAGATCAGTCATGATCTTACACTACTTTTCTCTAAAGCCACACATGACCAAACCTCTTGTCTGCAGGTGAACACATTAAAAAAGGAGATAACTGTGTCTTTGTATTTTTTCACCACACTGTCAAATGATATACCTTGAGATGTTTTCCCTGCATTGCAGTGTTGTCGTGCTCTCAGGTGATGTCCTTGGTGAATTAAAAGGAGGTTATTTGCATCTCCAGATGGCTCACTTAATCAATAATTCATCATGTTTTGAATACTTTCGCTTGTTCTTCATTCTTTGCACTGAAACATCCCTAGAAACGTTGTCACTCACATCTTGTGTTGACATTGTAGTCTCAAACTTATCTGCTTTTGTTAACCTTCATGCAGCACTTTCAACCCAGTGTAAGTTTAACGTTACCAGTTACATTACTGGTAAACTTATTAGATATCCTGGATTTGGTGTGCCAGTGTAACAAAGAACAACTAATACTTTACTTTTGTTCACTTTTGTGGGTAAATGACAGCACACGCCCCTGTATTAAGGATATTACTCAAACCAAAAACCCTCACAGATCTTTTACAGTCTTGGACACAAGCGGTGGCTTAACGGTAGAGTAGCCATCTCCCATGCTACTATGTATCATGTCATGCAATATAGAGAAAATGAGAGTGACTTTTCAATCTCATGGGGTTGTGGTGGTGGGTAATGAAGGCAGCTACACTGGCAGTCATGATGCATGTGTATGACAGTGATTGAGCTATTAAAGCACCATCTCATGAGTATAATATCAAACAACAATAAAACACCTATCTATGCATCTCATACTGGTATATTAGCTTTACTAGGAAGCAGCCTACTGTTTAGATAGATACAAGGTATTACATGTGAGTCACATAGAACTTGACTGGAGTACTGTAAAACCGATCAAGTAACATCAACATATGTATTAGAGGCTATTAGCATGAAGCCCAAAGTGCTGCCTAGTTTATCATAGAGAAGATCTTTTTTGATGGACTTTGATATATCTTTCCATGTGTGTTTGGTTCCAGAAAATCCATCATTTGGTTGGATTTTGAGGGTGAACTTAAAATCCACAGTGAGTCAGTAAGAGAAACGTGGACTATTCTCCAATGTATAAATGTAAAGCTGTCTTGCCTTTACTGGTTTTAAAAGTCTCAGAATTACAATGATAATGGGTAGTAAGAGTAACACCCGCATTCATTGGATACCTACTCATTGGTATAATTAATTATCGGTAGCATTACACGATAGCATGGTAATAAGATGTAATAGTGGTGTAATAGTGTGATACTGAATATGTAATACACAGGTAATGTAGTGGCTAAGCCCCAGCTTGAAGCCACTGAGGGGCTGCAGGACAGGCTAAACTTAACAACGCGCTGACTACACTTACTGGCACGTCCAACGAATTCAAGTCCACTCCTTGTTTGCTTAATGTGATCTTTTATTTCTCACATTTTTGTAGAAATATCAAGTACAACACCACAGCAATGCATCTGGAACGGAGATAGCGGTACCAAAAGCATATCGTCTAGCGGTTGAAAAACTGTGCGCTCTTCCGTCCGGCAACACCTGCCCAGTAACACAAAGTTCCCACCTTTATGACAAAAAGAAAACACACCCACCACCCGCTGGCATAAATTGGTATTGCAGTGAGACAAAAATGGCTCCTACAGGTAATAATGTGATATTTCCACAGTAAATACGAGGCAAAGCCTTGATAATATCAAAGCCTCTGTCTGGGCAGTTACTGAAATTCTTGTGATAGAAAAATAACGACCCAAAATTTAAGAGTAAAAACAAGGAGTCAAAGATGCTAGAGTATGTTGTAGAGTATAGTCATAGTTTGGTAATAAGCCAAATAGTGCTGTTTATAGTGTCATAATATGATTACTAGAAAAGCACTCGGAGAGTGCAGACCTCCACCAAGCAGTTCATGCCCCCCCTTATATTGTGATTCACACCAAAACTTTTAGTGTTACGTGTCTTTTATTAACTTTTATTTTAAACTGGTATGTTCACTGTTCATAATATTCCTAAAAATAGGAAATGCCCTGACCCAGATTCAAACCCAGGACCTTCCTACTGTGAGGTGACAGTGCTAACCACTACACCACTGTGCCGCCCATTGGTTATCTTTCAGCATTAAAAATTCCAACGACACCCTTATTTTTGTGTGTTCTGGATCACAGTATCCAGAATTTTGTCTGGATCAGGATCAACCTTTGACACCTCATAAAACTCATTGAGATCCTTTTGTGTAATCTTTTATACTAAAGACTCTGGCCATTTTTATAGAGTTAAATGCAAAAATTCCAAAATTTGCCCTATCTCACATGGATAAAGAATCCTTCAAAAGATTCCTTGATCCAGAAGGCAATTCGGATCACCACCAAAATGTAATGGGATCCTCCTGGGGCTGAGACGCACCTCTGGTGAAAATTTCAGGTCAAGCCGTTTGTAACTTTCTCCATAAAACTGTTCACAGACAAACAAACAAACAAACAAAGCATCCAACCAACCAACAACAAACCAACGCTACCGAAAACATTACCTCATCTGCGGAGGTGATAATGGGGTAATACTGTTGATGCTTCTCATTATCACAGGCTTCCATCACCACTGTTACTTCCAAATTACAAATACTCTCTTGACAAAGTAGTTTTCATATCACAAGACCGTGATTTATCTGGCCATTTTGCTCTAAACTTAAATTTGTTTGAGGGTGATACTGTATGAATTCTGTGACACCAATAAAACCATATGATATTCAGGCTGTAAGCTAAAGTGCTACCAAATCATCTTTTTTTTTTCTTACTACATTGGACATTGTGCCATATGTATCTTCTTCTTGAGTAAAATCCACACAAAGATAGCTTCCAGTTGAAACAAATGGCTCAATAAAACAGAATCAGTGAAGCTGCAATAAAGCATAACTCAAGCAGACCACACCAAGGCTGATGTGCAATTTTCAATTAACAGATCAATATTTCCCCCCATTCACCAGTGGGGCCATAAAGGCTGTCTGTGTAACCCCCCTGTACGTGTTCACCACAGTGTTTCATCTTGACTAACAGCATGGCAGAAACAGCTCTCCATTTCAACTTGAGCACACAGCCTCTGGTCTCCTAGGCAACAAGCCAGGTTTCCCGCGGTAACAAATCGCTAAAGCCCATTGGTGGGAGGATGAGGAGCTCCCTGCAGCATTCCCATGGCAACCAGCTCTGTGGTTTCTGAGAAATGATGGCAGGTTTGTTTTATTCTAACACTGTTATACCACTCTCACCCCAAAACTGAACCTCACACACATTTATTTTCTACCACACAAACACAAGAAAAGCTCTGTTTTAACAATGATTCCAGCGAATACTCATTATCTGTTTTACTTGTCAAGGACACCTGGTATACACTGTTATCCTTGTCATAATCATTCAACATAAAATCTCTTTGAACATGCAGTAAGTCTGTCAGGACTCTAGTAGAAATTTGTCAGTGGTACACTGCGATATAAGAACAAAAGCCTCTATATTAAATTATATTTTCCCCATTCTTTCTTCTGACATTTTTTCCTAATAATTCCACATGATAAAGGCCCTCATATGTTAATGAAATATCTTTTAATAATGCACCACACAGTCAGAGATCATCTGTTATACACAGATTCCTAAAAACCAAAATGATTCTCTTTGATGGGGGGTGAAGTTGATTGATGGATATGCATGCAAAAAGAGGAGAGGGGATATTCTGCAATAGTGACTGTTTTCTGTGTTATCATTCAAGGACACTGCTTCAAGATATTAAGTGGAAAGGGATACACTGGAAACTAAAGCAAGCAAGACAAGACTAAAGGCTAAAAAATCCACTAAACATCATCACCCTCTCTACTCGCTCACAGTAAATTTTCCCTTTTATTACTTGCTGCATCCACACATTTGTCTATTCTGACACACATGGAAAAAGTCAGCATAATTAGGGTGAATGGTGTGAGTGCTGTTTGTATTCACACATCCACACCCTGATAATGCTGGAAGATATTCAAGAAGTCTGTGCATGTGTAAAAAAATGGCTTGATATCCACCGCTTGCCATGAAATACAATTCTACAGCTGGAGCATTGGAATAAAAGATACATCAGCAACAAAGACAGAGTGTGTGCTTCAAAAACACGAAGTTTGTTGAGGTCCAAACAAGGCCCTGTGACGTGCATGTGTCTGTAAAGATGTAAGCCATAATTTTCTTATGCAGTTTCTCAGGCCTATGCCAAAATAAAATGTTCCTGGGGATGTGCGATATACTGTATGACATGTTTGTTTCAGATGTATTGACAAGCTACCGCCTTTAAGTTGCTTCCAAAAATGTTTAAGTGGGAGGCATCTTGGCACAATGAAGAAACCATATGCTCTTTGCCACCCACCTACAGTACAGAACATAAACATCACATTGTGCTCTACATGTGAAATCAGGAACTCCTACATGAATTGAAATACCCTCAGATACCCCTCTCTACATCCCACCATAAAAAGCTTTAAATATGATCATTAGTAGAGTATGCTAATGTACGCTAAGACTTTGAATTCTATTTTAAGCTCTCCTTTTTGCCCTTTATAAAACCAGCAGATGAGAAATAACTTCAAGAACAGAATTTATAAAAGTTTGTGTTGTTTTGCCCCAGCTGGCTCAAAATCACAGCGTGCATAATGGCATTGGTGAAAATGTACATTAGGTTGGCAGAGCCCCCAAAACCAAAAGCTGGATTGTTTGCTTGAATTCCTCCTTCATTATGTCATGTCTTATGATTGGCTGTGACATTTTAACTTTACAATAAAAAGAAAAAAAAAAATCAAAGTTAGAGGGTGTCATTGGGCAGAGGGCTCTGATGGATGATCGAGGAAACAGACAACCGCCATTTTATCGTTTTCTCACATCTTTTCTTTTTATCTTTTATATTTTTCTCTTTGCGTTGAATGTCTCTTAAATGCCCTTAATTGTGAATCCTGCTCTTGAATTCAACATTATTTTGTGTTTCTTTTGATAACAGATTTTAGTTTGGGGTTTTTTGCTTGCAGGCACAGCTGCTACCTCTGATCTAGCAGCAGTGCCATGAGTGTACACCATAAAAATGATCTCACTGTTTTTAGCAAACACACAAACAGAGAAAGACACACACAAAGTGGATCATCAGGCTTGCTTCTCTTTGATAATCCTGGTTTGACTCAGTGGTTGCTATGTCAACAGGGGAAGGGAAGGCTTTGAGCTGCAGAAGCCCACTATAGCTTTCATGACTGATGCAACATTTACCATGAAACCTCCACACACGCCCATTTACACACCTGCACCCATAGAGTGAGCAGTTCTTTGTAGTTCTTTGCAGTTTTTTGGATTTAGTATTTAGGTCACATCTTTGTGGAGGGAGAGAGAGAGGAGGGAGCATCCTAATCTAATGGTTGTTGTTGATTGGTCAGATCACTTGCACTCACAGGAGGTGCACTTGTGATCGATTTTGTGCTGATCTGCTTTCTCCATCCCTTTATCTTTCCTGCTCTTGCAAAAGGACACAAGGGAGTAGGGGACGCCAAGTGTCTTGTCCTCTCTCCTCTTTTGTCTTGTCTTCCTCCATCTGTATTCTCCTCAGTTCTTCCTCCCTCCTATCTACCATGACCTACATTTCCTCCCTGGGCCGCAGCCTTTTGATTCCCTCATATCTTTTCTCTTCTTCTGTCCCACCTCTGCACACAAGAAACACTCAAATATACAAAAACACAGCAGCAGTCCTGCAGCAGGGTGGGGGTGGGGTGGAGTTACTAAGTCCATTTAGAGTTGTTAAGGGTGGAGCTCTAAAATAGAAAGCCAAGATAAGCCCTGAATGAACCCTGCTTCAGAACACTGCTGGTGTGTGTGTGTGTGTGTGTGTGTGTGTGTGTGTGTGTGTGTGTGTGTGTGTGTGTGTGTGTGTGTGTGTGTGAGAGAGAGAGAGAGAGAGAGACAGACTGGTTTCATGTGTGAAACACAGCTTGGGGGTTAAGGTAAGAATGCCTCCAGTGGACATTCAGCACCCACCCCGTGTTTAATGTTAACTCCACACTGCCACCTGCTGGGAGTTTTAAAGAATACAACCAACTTGGAATTTTACATGATAATCAAATAGGCTCTCTGTCTCCACCCTGTGCTACAGCCTTGTTACTGCAACGTCAATGAAACCTGTTATTGGCAAAATGATCATATTAATTGAAAACATCCATACAGATCTATGGGTATCAGCAATAAACCCCTGTAAACTTTTTAGCAATAATTTGCTATGCCTCTTACACAAATATACAAGCGTGAAACTATTCTCATAATAACAGAGGAGCTGACATTTTTGCTTCATCTTCTGAGGGACTGGGAAAATGTACAGTTGGTGGATTCATACAAAATCTGCCCACAGTGGGGTTATAAGTGGAATTCATGTGTCCCAGAAGTGAATACATCAATTTCTACATTTTACATATGTCACATTTGTGGTGAGCATGGACTGTGCACATTTTATTTTTGTGGATTCTGTTTTCTGAGTGGGGAGTGTGCTGTTACTCTACCTTTCTCCAGAGGCTTCTTCCTTCCCCCAGCCATGCTGAAGCTGAGTGCACACACCTGTTTCCGGAGACCCCCCCCCCTGCAGTGCTGAGGCTGTGAGCACTCACCTATCTCCACTTTGCAATCTAGCCGGCTTTAAGACTGCTGCAGACACAAGCCTCAGCGCCAGAGTATTATCGCCTCCAGGCTGTGGTACAATGGCCCCTCAGAGCTCATTGTGATTCTGGTGCTACTGGATTTTTTGACAACCCTTGTGCTTCCCACTGCACCTCTCTCCAGCCCACAACCCAGCTCACTCTCTTGGATTCCTGCTCACCGTGCTCAGACCTTGGACCCTCTCCTCTCATGCACATCCCCTTAAACAAATTCTGTTAAACTTTTCTCAGTCTAGTTTGCATTTTGGGAACCAACATTCAACATCTATCACTACAATACCTCCAAACCATTCATCTACTGTTTTGTTACATTCAGGTATTTTTAAGTGATTGATTTTTCTTTACCGTTTGCCAAAAGTGCTTGAAGCAGCTTTGTATCGCTCTTGGTTTCCAGGCAAATTGTGACCCAGATTTTTCATCAGCGTCTTAACGCGTGCAGAAAATGGCAGCTCAACCACAACCAATACACTCTGTACTTTCTGTATAGCTTTATTTCAATTTTTCTGCACTTTTGTGTAATGATCAGATTTTCTTCTGGGGGGAAGTATTTTAATTCTGATTCTGATTAAAGGATGTTGTTAAAGGATACTGTCAGAAATTAGGCCTGAGGCCTGTAAGGCCTGCTACGAAGCTGGGTTTGATCTTAGTGAGATAACTTCTGGAGTAACTCCAAGGTTTTTCATACAAAGAAGGTGGATTTCTTTCTATGCGGGTCCGTTGCCCCAGTAACTTATGCGGATTCAGGATAAGATCTCAGCGAGTATAAAAGACCACCGACTGACCAATCGGATCTCTTGGAAAATGGCTTGCCCACTTCTGCTGGATCCCATGGACATTGGTGCACAGATAGTGAGAGGAGCGCTTTGCTGAGAGCGTTATATTCGTGATCGTTCAAAGCCATTTGACATACCTGATGAAGTTCTCTATGAATGTTACAGGTTTTCCTCGGAAGGCCTCAATATTCAGGCCGCATGAAGTCCAAGCAATGTACTAATATTTGCCAAGCTCCAAGTTCCAGCTTTATGCAGCATATTAGTCATCATCTAGAATTTTTTAAGCAGATTAGAAAACTCCTCTTAACCCCAAATGTGTCTGCAGATGACATGTGACCATCAGATGATGGAGAAAAAAGAAAAAAGCCTCTCACCAAGGCTGTGTGAGGATTTCACTGTCTACATGTTGAAGTATGAACAAATAAAATCTTCCTATAAACCTACTAACCACTTTGAAGGATGTTTTTATATTTATTTTTATTTGTGGCAGAGTTATCCTGGGTGTGTTAATCCAGTTTCGTAGTACAGGCCTCTGATCCACTTAGATCCCAAATAGCGAGCGTCAAATTGCGTGTGCAAACTAAAAAATTACGCACACTATTAGTGGGTGTGTTGCAGGTGATCTACTATTATTGCGTGCGCAGTTGATAACAAGTGCAAGAGTGGTGCAGACCGCCCTCTTTAAAGAAGGATTGTGCATGCGCTATTGGCTGTCACCATGGAACGTTTGTGAGAGCAGAGTGATCGTAGATGAAAAATGAAGTTTGAAGCCATGGAGTTAAACCAATCGTTTTGGGGAAACCATTATCTGTATAGCACCATTTATACACAAGGCAATTCAGATGCAGGAAAATATATTTGAAATAAAAAAAAAGACATTCAAACAATTTAAAATCAATGAGACAATGAGATAAATTTTTGTGACTGTTCCGTGTTTGACCTAATTATCAAAACAGTCATTTACAAGCAAAACGTTCTTGCACTTCTGCCTCCGTCTCCCAGCAATGACTGCTGCCATTTGTGCATAACGATGTGCCAGTTTGCACGTGCCTTTCAAATGTGCTAAACATAAACGCAAAACAGCGACCGCAATCGGTTTCCGGGTTTGATAAATCATTTTGCGGCTGCTAAATGATTCTATTTGCATCTGCTCCCCCCAGAATTTTGGGCAGTCTGATGATCTACACACAATCGGCATTTTAATGAAGGCAAACCTTTAGTAGATCAGGCCCTCAGAGTTTTGTCACAGTGGCAATAGAAGGAGGTGAAAAGTAAACTTTATAAACTTGCTGGTCATTCCTGTTGCTTTTGCAGTTCAACAACTGTTGTTTAGAGGGTTTTGATCTATCAGAATCAAGTATTTGATATATGCTGTTTGAAGTACATAATGACTTTTTTCCCCCCAGAGCCTAAACCTTAAAGGAACTGTTGGGAAGCTCTGAGTGGAATTGGGATTGGGTTGGCAAAAAATGTGTTATTGTAGCTGACCTCTCTCACAATCAGGAAAGTGGGCAATTCCACCACTTCCTCCAATTCTCTGCATGTTTGCTTTTCTGCATCTCATGCCTTAGCCTGTGTGTGCTTCTGTGCATGCATGTATGCGCAGTATAAGTTCTTTTGCAGTTGGTAACCTCTGTTAGTTTCATTTAGATAGCCTGACATGAAAACAGGAGCAGCATGCTATACCAGAAAAACTTCAAGACTGCAGGCAACAATTGCACCTCAGGGTGAGCCGACAGCTTTGTTTATGTCGTAAGTCTTCATCTGCTATCGTTCATTTCATTTGTAAACTGTAACACCTTTTTTTGACTCCGTAGTTTGTAGCATATTCATGACTATTAAAAAAAATCTTATCACAAATTAACAAAATATATATATATATAGCAGTCTGATTGTCTAACATTTGTGCTATGTTAGCCTTGAGTAGTTAAAAAAAAAAAAAAACTTTTAGTAATAGTGAGCCATTCCTTTATGTATACTTTTTCTGGAATCAGTGTTTTTTTTCTTTCTGATACTAATGCTGCACACTCAGATGTAGTCTTTAGCTCAGCTGTTTTAGCCTGAGTCCTGAAGCTTTATGGCACCAGAGGTCAGCGAAATCCGTAACTGCACTGTCCTTTCTAATATTTGCCAAAAAGTTATGTTTTATGCTGTGTACACATTGCTGCAATCAGGGTGACTTCCAGTTATAGAAAACCTTTGTTTTTCTATCAGAATTTTAGATGGTGTCACATCTTTCAGTTTATATAAGGGGATCAATCATATTTTACATATTTTAGTTTAGGAAACATATAAAGTTGATTTG
The DNA here is from genome assembly GCA_962446985.1 of Xyrichtys novacula. NCBI lineage: Eukaryota > Metazoa > Chordata > Actinopteri > Labriformes > Labridae > Xyrichtys > Xyrichtys novacula. Next base: position 6,905,744 of record OY660870.1, read on the forward strand.
AATGATCTGAGCTCAAAAAACAACTGTTTTGTGTATATATCAGCCTCTGTGAAAACCCTCGTTTTAGCACTACTCCGCCTCTCCCTGAAACATAACATTGTGGCTGTTTTTTCCAGTGATGTAAAGACAGACAGAACTTATGGGGTAGTTGAGGTGCTCAGCTCAAACTGGCCTTTGTTTACAAATGAGGCAAGCAAAAGGAGAAGCAGAAGATAGTGAGCTTTTAGACAAGAAACAATTTGACAGAGCTTCCAGATGGGTATGTCCTTCGAAATTGTTCTAACAGGACAGCTAAGCCTGATGTCAGGTTCCTGCAGAGTTACTGTGGTGAGCTGTTCAGAGAATCTGGGAAACATGTCTGCACATTCGCCAGCATTTGTATGTTTCTTTTTTTTAAATTCTGCATAAGTTTAGCATGGATATCAGACTTTTTAACATCATCTGTATGCATTTATGTGAGGATCAGCATGACTGGTCAACCTTGAGGCTATGCTTAACAGGAAACTGTCAGAGTGGGACACCATGCTTACAGCCTTTTCCGGTGCAAAAACTACACCTGTTCAACCAAGGTTTTTCTCATTTAATGATGGTAAATTATTTTTAACTTTCAGCATTGCACTTAATCATGCAGGAAAATACAACAATTGTTTGGATTAAAATTATTGAAACACACCATAACCACTTTGTGCTGAAAATATACAGTGAGTGGTTGTTGTATTTGATTTCAGGACTTGATGGATTCATGTAGCTAACTGCAGTCTTTAGGTACCTAGTGTGCACTTGAATGCCTCATGCACTTTGTTGTGCTGGTGTGACTTGGGATCGGGGCTTATCTCAGGGTACTTTGAAGTGATATGATGTCACATTGTGGTAAATTTTAACTTCCAAAGCATTCTGCAAATGCTGATTCAGCCTTAAAATTCTCAACCTCTAATTACCAGAGGAGTGATCAATGGATTTGAGTTAAAAATGCACCAACCAATCAGACCACCTTTCAAAAGACATGGTGGTTGGCTTTAAGGTAAGAGAGCACGCTCAAACTGTTTGAACACATAAATTTACAGTTCATAAGTCTGAAGAAATCAGAAGGAGGAGGTGGACGTGTACTTTAATGGAGCTTTGCTCTGCTCTAAGCATCAACTAGTGTTATGATAAGTTTGTCAAATATGCTTCCATATCAGTAGGACTTGATTCCATTAAAAGAAACTTGATTTAAGTGAAGATACAATTAGGAGAGTGATTGTGTGCTCATGTCAGATGATCATCAAAGATCCTTGTTATTACCTTTTTATTTTCCTAAAACTGTTGTTTTCCCCCCTCATCTTGTATCTACGTGGCAAGTCGCTCTACTCAGTCCAACAAGTGAGTTTTGTTTGACTTTTGATTGGATAACAAACTGCTTGTCCTCCAAAAGGTCAACAATTTCATTTCGTCATACTTTGTCAGAGCATTCATGGACTGGATTTTTGCCACAATTTTCATCTTCACTTTACTGACATTTTACGTCATTGCCCCAGTTTAATCATGAAAAATTGGTGTATCAATGAAAATTTACTGTCATTGTCTTTGTTGACAAAATGAACCCTGCAGGGAAACTATTTTTTACTGTTTTGTTTTGTTTTGTTTTTTTTAAGCAAAAAGGGTAAATGGGGCCATCTGCTGGAAAATAGTTAACATCACAAATTTGAAGCCTGGCCTGTTCACTGAAAATACTTACTAAACAACATGGCTTATTAATAGAAAAATAACCCTTAAAAGAGAAAAAACGTGTGTGTCCCTAAAGGGGGTTTGGGAATATGGTATGTAATCCATGTACCTTTTACATGTGATTTATCCAGTCTCTCTAACTAGCTGTCTTTATGATTAAAAAAACATATATATTTAATTTGCAGCATTACATAGTCTCCTAATTTTGTGGTATATTTTTAACCCTAATAATACCCCCCCCCCCTTTGTCTCTTAGTTCATTCCTCTACTGTTCCCCTCTCTTACAGACTAATCATCATCACACTCTGATAATAAGTATGAGCAGTGAGGGGCAGTGTGGCGATTGTAGCTGTTTTACATTGTGTGGAAAGGGAGGAGTGCTGTGGGCCACTATGTCCCTGGTAGACAGAAAAACACTTGTTGGCTCAGTGTGGAGGACACTTCTTAACATACCATGGGATTAAATATACAAAATGAGCACCTGCAGCCTGCAAGACTAGAGCAGCCTTTGAAGGTGAGTTTAGACGGTTTGAATGACGGTATGAGAGGTAATGGAAGGTATTTGGTCCAACAATGCACTTTAACAGCTTTTTTAATATTAAATTACAATGCCTAAATGTTAAAGATAGAAGAATCTCATTTTCCCATTCAATGATTCTATCCTAAAAGCTGGAATGAAATCCAAAAATATGCAATGTGTTTTAAATAATACTCTACAAGTTTGTCTTCATGTGGATACCTGAAAAACTCCTTTTTGTTCATGTTTAATAGACTATGTTGGTCTTGTCCAAAATTTAAGAAGGGACTATAAAATATCAAACTTGACATGCATGTTGCCATCCTTACACAAGCTTTTTTTTTTTAACCCCTTTTACCTGAAATACTCTTAATGTTGGATGGTGACTATGATATCTGACATGTGAAAAATATACTAATTGTGACAAAAATGCAGAGTTCCATTTGCAGGTTGATTAAGCTGAAAGTTTTAGCACCTTTCAGCTTATTCTGTTGAAGCTGCCAGCTCAGCTACTTATTGTTGGTTGTAGCAAGTGACTGATGGCATCAAAATCTGCTGCTCATACTGCCTAATACAAAAACTGCAGGTACAAAGAAGTCAGCCAGAGCACTAGAGGAGAGTATATTGTTGGATGAACATTTATCTTGTGGCAAGAAACATGACTCCACATGAGTGTTAGTATTGCTCTTTCAACTGCACAGGGTGTGCACTGACAGACCAACATGATCTAAAATTTCAGTATAGGAGGATATGTTATTCAGAGTGCACCAATAAGATTTCACAAAAGTTGATAAAATTTATGAACATATTGTCCTTAATCTAGTTTAAATGTGTCCAAAAGGCTTAAAAGTAATCATTGAAGCACTAAGTTCAAATTCAGTTGACCCACTAGCATGCTGCTGTAAACTTAAATCCAGCTGCTAATTTAATTAAAAGTATAAAAAGCAGTCTGTGTCATTCCATTTGCAGCAACTCACTGTAAGGAGCCACGCAGTCTGGTCTGGACCATTAACAGCAGCTGTCTCTTGCCCTCATCCATTAGCACTCATTCTAACACTCATAACAAAATATGTCTTAGACAAGCTAAAACTAATCCTACCCACTGCATGCCATGCTGTCTCTCCTATGTCTTTTTCTGGGCTATTTTGTTTTCTGGCTAAAGCATGTTGTATCCAAACAAGTACAACAATGCTTTTATTTTCTTTCTTCTTTTTCTTTTTTTTTTGTATTGTCAAAAGCTGCTATGCATAAAATCACTATACATATACAAGTAGCATCAGGAATTAATTAAAACGCAACCTCCTCCAAAAATACTTGAACAAAATGGCACGATAGGAACATGTATTTAAATTTCTCAAGTTTGATTCATAATTTAGCCATTAACATGAAGGAGCACAGCTCTTTTAACCAACTCAGCCTGTCAGCAGGGATATGGCTGAATGTTTTGGCTTCGCTGTCAGATGATGTCATGTTATTAATCTCTGTACACAGTTGGAACAACAGTGAACCCCAAAGTAGTCCCAAAGGCATCCAGTAGAGGTATGAATGAGGCTAGTTAAACTTGTTCACAGATATCATACACTACTCTATCAACAAGGGCAGCAGGAAAAGAGCTTCTCTTGTTTCTGTCTCCCTGTTAGTAGTGAGTATGTTAACCCTAACCAAAACCAAGTATACTAAACATACTCAGTGTCTGCACAGTCTTACACACTGTAAAACCTGATGAGTAAGTTCAACTCAAATGATTTGAGGAAACCGATTGCCCTGAATCATTTCAGTCTATTGACTCATATTTTTTAAGTATGAAAAAACACTTTATTTATGTTCAAGTAACTTAAATATTTAAAGCTATGGTCACTTGGTAACTAGTTCATCTTTTTAATTCAATTAAGTTAAAAAAAATGAATTCTTTATTATTTCATAGTCATATGAATCATTTTTCTACACTCGTAACTTAAAGTAATCTAGTCCATACAAATTTAACCTTTGAGTGCTTAGTCTTCCACTGCAGCAAATTACTAGATTCTTATTAAAAGAACTTATGGCTACTCAATTCAAATGAGGAAACCAATAGCCTTAAATAATTTGATTAGTGCATCAGATTTCATGTAGCGCTTTATCAGAGACCCTCAAAGCACTTTACATTCACTCACACTGTCACATCTTGGTGGTGGTAAACTACCTTAATGGTCACAGCTGCCCTGGGGCAGACTGACAGAAACACAGCTGCCAGTTTGTGCCTACGACCACCACCACACAACACTCACATTCATACACCAGTGGAGGACACACACTGGGAGCAAGGTGGGTTAAGTGTCTTGCCCAAGGACACAACGGACAGACGAGAATCGAACTGCCAACCTTCCAGTTATTGGGCGATTGCTCTATCTCCTGAGCTACTGCTGCCCACAAAGTTGTAAAAACTCAACATGACACAAGTTTAGAACAAGTGAATAATTTATTAAGTTTAACTCAACAGAATTACAAATGCAAACATTTCAAGCCTAACATTTTTGTAAAACAAACTCAAACAGATGTTTCTTACCTCATATGTTAATGCTGACAATATTTCCCTCTTTGTCAAACAACAAAAATAAAACACTGTGTGACTCAACTGAAATTTTCATCTAAAAATAGATAAACTCCTGCACACTGTTTCTCTCAAAATAGAGAAGAAAATTTTCTTCATTCTGTGGTAAAAATGAAAAAATGTAACCCAAACAGGATTAAAGCAGAGGTGAAGTGCAGTAACAACTACTACATCAATTGTTGTAAAACACTTTAAGCTGAACATCGCCGTTTTTAATATACAACAAACTGATCAGAAACTACAATGAGATGCTGTTGTTCACAAAATGTCCAGTTTTGTGCATGCAAGCTCAACAACTGACAATGTTATTGTCAATGCAAAAACTTGAACATCCTACTCAAGTTTATTTCTTAGAGCCTGTAACTTAGGTTTCAGCTGCCTCTTCATTCACGGCTGCCACCAGAGCCACTGCTGCTTTTGTTGCCACCGACTTATCCTAAAAATAGAAGACATGTTTAACATGACCAGAATTGATGATAAAAAATAAACCCCATGCAAGTAAGCATTATCAAAAAATTAAGTCAAAGTTATGGTCAAAAGTGTAATCTTTGAGATGGTAAGTCAAAATCATGAGATAAAGTTATTAATCAGTATCTACATTTAAACCTTTGACCTCATAAATATGACACTTTTCCCATAATTAAGACTTAATAGATCATAACTATTACTTATATTTTTGACTTTCTTATATCTTAAAATAGCAACTTACCTTGAATATAAAACCAATCTGAGTCAATTAGGGGCCAAAATTAATGTTGAACAGCAGTCCCACTTCTCTCTATAGTTCAATTTGAAAATGGCCATTGAATTAGGGCATGGCGTGTGTCAAAGGTGCAATGGGGTTTCCTACCCACATTAGCAGGGCTTATACTTTCAGCATAAGTTCAATAAGTTCATTAAAGCTACTCAACTTGAAAGAGTTCATGTAACAAACTTCAAATGTTTTACAAGTACTCATAATGCTCTACAATTAATAAAAACTCAAAACAACTTAGTTAAAACCTCAGCTTTTAACTTTCAATTAAGGTCAACTTAATAGGGATGAGTGACTGCAACATTTTTTGAGTTATAAGTTATTTAAACTTATATTGTTTATTGAAATACACTGTTAGGTTTTACAGTGCAGTCTGTTACTCTGATGTCTTAAAGTTTTAAAGACTTAAAAATCTCCACCCAAAGTTTTAGAAGTGCTCATTAACACCTTGAGACTGCACAATACATCCAGGTGCTGGTATGTTTACTTATCCATTACCACTCCATCAGCAACTCACAGAGCTAAACACTTGACCCCAGTAGTGGTTAAAAAAAGAGTGAGTTTACCTTCTTACATAGACCCGCCCAGGCTAATACTAGTATATGGGCTCTATTTTCGTACCTCACCGGCGGCGTGGCAAAAGCGCAGCGTAAGTCAGGTCCGCCACATCGATAAGGCTTGCCCAAGCACACTTTGGTATTTTGGTGGGAGGCACAGCCCGGTGTAAGTATCCCCCCTCCCGACTTAGCTCCTCCCAGGGGTGTAAGTAGCAGAGACAGAGGGGATAAGGCTTGGAGTGGGTTTAACACAGCTGAGTCCTGTTTTCACCAATCACATCAGCTCCTCTCCTCACCCTTAAATATGCCACCGGCGAGGCGTATTGCAATTGTCATAATTGCATATATTTAAACCCAACGTGAAAAAGGTGGGTTATGCGCACAGATCACAACATAAACGAATTCCAATAATGGCATTAAAATCAAAACCACTTGTGCCTAAAGGATGCATCGCGCTCCGTGGCCTGGCTCTTTCTTTCATTGATGTTGACATATAAAATGAAATTGGCTCACACAACTGAATATTATAATATTCATATGTGAGCCTAACTCTGGATTGAATATTCACAGAATTTTAAGGATTTGAAAACATCAGATAAACAGGTTATTTTAAATAAAAGTTTCTTTTATTTTTTTAAGTAAATGATTAATCTGATCTCTAAAATAAATCATCTGTTCAGCCATGCCGCTGCAGCAGCAGGACGGAGAGAAGACTCAGAGACATGTCTGGGTCGAGCTGCGTGAGGAAGAAAAGGAAGAGAAAAAAAGGGGGGAGACAAATTAAATATCTTGTTAATTTCATCATGTGTGACTGTTTACTGGATGTTTAATTTAATTTAATGCGGTTTAAGCTTTGTTGATTCGGTCAGGTTGAGTGTCCAAACGCGTGTCAAACGAACTCATCAGATAAAATATGGATCAGAATATATCGGTATAGATCTAAATGTATATGTGCTGACTCAGATAGTTGCACTGAATATTGGTTGTTGTTGATTATTTATTGCACTGAAATGTGCCTGACATTGTGGAAACCTGCCGGTGAGGCATCAGTGATGCATGTGCACTATGCCACGGGTCTACCAAAATACCACTTGACCAGCTGCGCTCCACCCGCTCTGAAAGCTGACCAGGTTTGAATCAGCGAGCTTTCAGCGCACTTTCCACACTGCTGACAAGCACAAAAATGTCACTGCGCCAGCCGATTCTGTCGACACCTCCCCCTACTGCACCATCCTACCCAGCTCGACAGACCTCGGTGCACCTTAAGGTCCTTACACACCGGGGCTGACACAAATATGGAATGCGAAATCATGAAATATTCGGAGGAGAATTTTGACGCTCCTGACTATACAAATAAAGCCCAATGTGATTTTTCGGCTTTCTGGGGGGAAAAAGACACGTCCTGGGTGGAAGCGAGAAGACTGACGCAACAGCAGACTGACTGTTTTCAGTTCTGATCAGACACTAGTGTTGAGATGGCTTTCTATCATGATAGCATGTACTGAGTTGGGGCCAGTACCAGATAAGCACATTAAACAATAATCCATAAACGTAAGGTAACAACGAGACCTAATGGTGGTGTGACAGCAACACGATTGAGTTTGAGACAGTGAAAATACATATGGTATGTTGTATCTGAACAGGTTAGCTTACGAGCTAAAGTTACTCAGCACAGATGAAAGTTAAAACAAAGATGTTTAGCAAACTGTTAAAGCACACATACTATCGTCATATGAGAAATGTAACGCTATGACTCTCCACAAATTGTCCTTCAGGTTGTTATCTTTGTAATATTTGTGTCTTTGTGTCGGCCATGGGAAAACGTTGCTGATGTGAACGCTTGTATTGACAAGATACTGGTTTGAAAAAAAATACTGTCGTTCGAAATAATCACACGAAAAAAACAGTCCTGGTGTGAAAGGACCTTAAGTCTACGAAAATACCAAACTGGCTGTGTGCCTGGCTTCACCAGACGAGAATACCACTGCGCAGGGTGCGCCACCCTCCATCGCGCTGCTGGTGGGCACAAAAATAGAGCCCATTGTAGCAGTATTTGATAGTGACAGGAATCATTAGGAAGTCTTGGTAATAGTGTCAGTATTAATGAAAATTAACAGTCCCCATCCCTGATTGGCCCTGAAAATACCTGATTTTCAAAAACACTTTGAGAGTGCTGTACAAGTAACATTCATTCATTCATCATCACAGTATTACTTCACCCCATTTCTACCTTCAGGTTTAATTAATTGTGCTTCATACTGCAGAATTAGTCCATAAGCTCTACTGGATCTCTTTGATTCTAAACAGGGCTGAACAGCTGTGCCAGACTCTCTCCGTCTGCTCTGTCATCAGTCAGGTGGCAAAAGACAACCGCTGACAACACGCAGTGAAGTACATGCCATCCAAATAACCTTTCAGAAACTGCACCATGACATCACTGAGATACAGTGTGTGTGTGTGTGTGTGTGTGTGTGTGCATGCATGCATGTGTGTGTATGTGTGGTTAGCATGCCTGTGGGTTTGTGAGGCACAGAGAATGGCTGCACCTGTGCTGTCACCGTGCTCCACTGCCCCGCCTTCCAGGAAAGCCGTCAGATTTATGTTGTCAAAGAGAGACAAGTGGCTTAGCCCATGGACTGCTTGAGATGAAGCCAGCAAGTGTAAGCCTGTGTTTATGTGTGGGTGTGTGTTGGTGGGTGGGTGAAGGCATTTGGAGGTTCAGTATGTGGCCGCTGATATCTAAAGATGCAGTATGGGACAGGATACGGGGTAGGATGTTGACCTCAACAGAGGACATTCCCCTACAAGACATGCTGCCCATGACCTTTATAACAGCAATAAAAGGGCTGGAGAAATAGCTTTTTATTAGTGCTCACACTATATCACAAGACACGTATAGTCTTAGATTCCCTTACCACCTTGTAGGCTTCTTATAGAGCACATATAGACTTAAATGCGCCTTATCACATTAGGTAAAACTGGCTCCTGTCATGCTAAATTTACAGAAGTTCATACCACATCACATCAACTCAGATGATCCATTTTCTCCCTCTTTCTGATATTCTTGCACTTCACATTAACTTTTATGCTCTGTATCATCCATTTCGACATTACCTCTTTAGAAACACAGTACAAATTAAGAACACAACTCTCACATGTACACATACAGACAAAGCTATTACTTCAGTTATCTGTCATCCTTTAAAAGGTCAAAGGCAGTGTGTTTCTGACTGCTGCAACTACAGGAGCCAGACTTTAGATCATGGCTGGCAATGAGAACTGGATTCTGGCACATCCACTATATAAAGGTAGCAGCAGACTGACGATGTTGACTGAAACTCCTCACTCCTCACAGTCCAAGTGCTGTACATTGCACAGATGATTTTTTATGCTGGTTACCACTATGAGATGTACTGATACTGGACAAAAATATACAGCCAAGAACTGACATCCAAACAAATGAAATGTGTCAAGGTCTGAAGACCAACAGCAATAATTTCACCTTTTCTTAAGTTGTCTTTCTTTCTATGGGCTGAATGGGTAACAATTCTTCTATGTCTGGTTTGGTCTCCATAGTCCCATATCGAGGGGTACAAGCTAAGGATTTACAGTTATTCATATGATCTGAATTAAGTACATTTTTGATGGACTTTAACATTTCTTTTTAGATTTTAAAATCAGCACATTTATGTTTACTGAAGTTGTTTCTATGGAGAGTCCTGTAATATTTACAAATCATTAGTTACTGAGAAGAAAAAAGAAAGCCTAAAACATATAAGCTTCCCATGCACTGCTTGATAGCCAGCTGAGTGGGTAATGTCTACACTGCAAAAAAACAAGAAAAAAACAAACAAACAAACAAAGATTATATATATATATATATATATATATATATATATATATATATATATATATATATATATATATATATATATATATTTAGTCCAGTTTTAAATACTGGCACCCACCAGGCTCCTAGAGATTGACCTAATTTCTTGCTCTTTAATTCACATCTATATTTTCATTTATTGTTAGATCTCTGAGAGGGTTACAAAATGGCTTAATGTTAAGGCTCCTATATCAACACACGGCTTAGCTAAAAAAACAAAACCAAAAAACACAACAAATAAAAAAAACAATTTGTTTAAGCAGTAATGTAATGTGTAGGGCATCAGACACTCAGGAATCACTTGGTTGCTTTTTTTTTTGTTTGTTTGTTTGTTTGTTTGTTTTGTTTATAAGCAGTTTTGTCAAAAGTAAAAAACAAAACAAAAAAAGTTACTCTTTTTCATGCTTACATCATTCTCCTCTCTGTTTACCTCAGCCCATTTGCACACAGCCCAGCCTACTGCCATATCGGCACTAAAAGATGCAGATGCTGATCTCAGGTTCACTGCTGTTATAGAGCCCTGACACCTCAGATTGAAGAGCAATGAAAACACAAGGCTTATCTCGACTGTAGCCAGAGGAACTAAAAGGTTATTTTTTGATTGACTTTGGGCAATGGATCATTCTTGACTAGTTTTCCTTTTTTCTCAATCTGCATTGGATTACTTTCTGCTGAAAATGATCTTTTTTTAAAACTTGGCACAAAATACTTCTTAATGGAAATTTCGAAAACAGTTTCTTTTTAAGTACTCCAGTTTTGTTGTGCTGTTTAACCTTTCTCATAAATGTATTGCATCTCATACTCAAGGCCTATGAAATTGGAAATAAAATAGGATATCAATGTATTCTTTGCCAAGCTTGAGCAGCTAAAAGGGACACTGTTTAGTATTCTTTCTGGCAGCAGTTGGAAATATTATAATATTATATAATAGAGAGAGTTTGGTTGGAGTAAAACAAACAAGCTCATGGGTGGAGGCTCTGAAAAGTACAAGGTGCCATGCTCGGGGACAACTGTTCTTACAGTCAGACAATTGATTCTCGTTCAACACCATCATCGGATATTAGGTGAGTGTCATTTCCTCGCCATAGCAATTTTGAAACTAAAACGTCACGTTTCTCTTAGTTGTCAGTGTTTGTCTTTGGGCTTTATATGATCCCGACACATAGTTTGGCTGAGATGAGCCAAAGATGGTGATTACTGCATTTTGTGTTTTGATTTGGTCCAAATGACAGAATTGACTGCTAAAGTTATAATATAGCCTACATTATTCTATCAAATAACATTATTTCTATCATGATTTATTTATATGGTTTTGTTTTTTTCTTATATATTTTTTTGTTTCATTTTTGTTGTGTAGTTCCCCTGTGTTCCTGTTTCATTGTTTCCCATGTGTCAATAATCCTGTTCTTGGGCTCTATTTTCATGCTTCGCCGGAGACGCGGCGCAGGCACAGCGTAAGTCAGGTCCGCCGCGCCGACAAGGCGTTCCCAAGCACAATTTGGTATTTTGGTGAGCGGCGCAGCCCGGTGTAAGTATCCCCCCTCCCTAACTCAGCTCCTCCCAGCAGCGCAAGTCATAGCGAGGGAGGAGAGAGGGCGTGGAGTGGGTTTAACACAGCCGAGACCTGTATTGACCAATAACATCAGCTCCTGTCCTCGCCTTTAAATCCGCCACCGGTGAGGCGTATTACTATTTTCGTGAAGTAGTCAAAGAGATCAAGAGATATCTGAAGACAGCAATGCCACACGATGGTGACAGAGGGCAGCTCCACAACAAGTGTCGCTGTAAACGCTGCAGAAGATGTCCTTCATACTGTCTCATATGAGCACAGATGGATTTGGTGTGTGTAATGTTGGACCCACTGGTAAGACAAACACCCTTTTCCACAAATAAAGACACTCACATAAAGTTGAACATATTCAAACCTCACGTGACAAAGGTGGGTTGAGCGCAGAGATCACATCATAAATTCCAATAATGGCATTAAAATCGGAACCAACTGTGCATAATGACGCATCGCGCTCCATGGCCTTTCTTTCATAGATGTTGGCATATACAATAAATTTGGCTCACGAAACTGAATATTATAATATTCCTATGTAGGCTTAAAGTAAATAACTCATCTGATCACTGAAACAAATCATCTGTTCAGCCGCAGCTGCAGCAGCTGCAGCAGGACGGGGGAGAGGACACGGGGACATGTCCAGGTGAGAAATAAGAGGAAGAAAGAAAAGGAGGGAGACGAATTACATATCTTGTTCACTTCATCATGTGTGTCTATTTACTAGATATTTAATCTAATTTAATGCAGTTTCAGCTGTGTTGATTCGGTCAGGTTGTGTATCCAAACGCATGCCAAACGCTCTCATCAGATCAGATATAGATCAGAATATATCGATATAGATCTAAATGTATTTCCTGACTCAGATTATTAGTTGTTGATAATTATTTATTGCACTGAAATGTGCCTGACACTGTGGAAACCTGCTGCTGAGGCATCGGTGACGTATGCCGATATGCTGCCAGTCTACCAAAATACCACTAGACCAGCTGCGCTTCGCCTGCGCTGAAAGCTGACCAGGTTTAAATCGGTGAGCTTTCAGCGCACTTTATACGCCAGCGGTGAGCACGAAGATGTCACTGCGGCAGCTGATTTTGTCGACACCTCCCTCTGCCACGCGACCACACCCAGCTTGGCGGACCTCAGTGCGCCTCAGTCCACGAAAATACCAAACTGGCTGTACGCCGGGCTCCGCCAGACAAAAATACCACTGCGTGGGGTCCGCCACCCTCCGCTGCCTCACCAGCGGACACGAAAATAGAGCCCCTTGTGTTTTAGTGTTTTATTCTTGTGGTCAGTTATCAGTGTTCCACTTTCATTTTGTAGTTCCTCCTCCTTGTGTGTCTGGTTTAGTTTGACTCCCTGTGTTGCTGTTGTTCCCTCGTGATTGTCTGCGCCTGTCTTTTATTGTCTCACCTGTCTCTCATTGCTCATTACCCTGTGTGTTTATATAGTCCCAGTCTTGCCCCTGGTCTTGAACTCTAATCCATCACTACCTGTGTTGACATTTCCCACCCATGACAATCTTATCACCAGTGTATTGCACAATTCAGTCAAGCTGTGACTAAGCTTCAGCTAAGAGTCTTACAGAGCTCAGGACTCAAAATCTGAGACAGTGCGCACAACAAGAAACCTGATAGCTTTCGTCAGCTCATCATCCAACATTCAGGAAAAGTCAATATTGACTCTAGTATGGGTCAGGTGGTCCATCAATCATGGCTCTTTTACCTTTAGAAACCAAGCGAGTGTGTTTGTGTGTGTGATGAAGCATGCCTCAGTCAATATTTACTTCTGTCACGATGACGTCTCCATCTTTAGACTCCAGGTGGTACCTCAAAAGCTTCCAGGTGTTTTTGTCTTCTGTTTGTTCTAGGTCATGTTTTATTTTCCACCTTTCTAATTTTAACAGCTTGATCTCATCATCAAACAGACCTTGTAAAAATAAAACCTCCTACAATGAGCTGGTATTTGATACCTCTTAGACAGTGGTATTGTTTTATTGGGTGTAAATGAGTATGCTTGAATGTTTCTGCACACTGTGGTCAAGTTACAGTGCTTTACCGTTTCTTTGAGATGAGGATTTTAAAAACTGCATGTTGACTATTTGCTCAGAATAATATTGAAAATTTATAATGCCTTTTTTTTACTGACAATATAACCTTTTACATTTCAAAAAATTGAGGAATGGTCTGATCCAACACACATTAATGTCCATCTTCACTGGATAAAATCAGCTCCATTTGTGAACCCAGCTTATGTGTATAGCCCCTATACTGTTTTCAGTTGACTGGGTGGAGAATGTACCAAGACAGTTTTATGTTATTGTTATGTCCAAAACTCACAGTCTAACAAAATAACTGCATTTTCTATAAGTGGGACTATAACCCACCCTATATTTAAATAAAGGACTGTGACTGGGTCAGTATACTGGATTGAACAGAGAAGAAAGAAAGCCGCTTTAGACCCACGTGACAACAAAAATGAATTTGAGCATTGCATTTACAGTCGACAGAGTTAATGAATTTCACTTTGGGGATAAATACAGTTCTTGTAGTGTATTGTACATTACACTGTTGAATTTTCTGCAGCTTGAGATCAATGCAATGATTTGGTGGGCTCATCCCCACTCTGATAGTTTTCTTGTCTGGTTTCAGTCCAAAGCTGACCTTCACAGAGTAACCCTCTATAGAAGGGTGTTTGCATATGCGCAGGAGGTCTTGGACTGTGGAGGAATGACTGTGATGTGTCTAAGACAGATTGTCCACATACCGTGTCAGGTATGTTTCTGCCACTTGGATTTTTCCATGAGTTTACAAAGACAACACTCTTTGGACAAAAATAACATGTCAAAGACACACAGTGAGGCATGCAGTCAGTCAGCACGTTCATCACTCATAAATCAGACCGACACTTTCTCAAGACATGTGCACACACTAACACAATGTCATTCCCTCACTGCTTTAAATTAGGGTGCATGTTTTCCACACTCCACAGGAAGACATGCAGGCAAACTGAGAGCACACTGTAAATGGTGTTTTCTTTTAACATAATAATGTAAAAGGAAACAGCTAATGTTAGTTCAATCTCAGGTTAAACACAGGAGCAGCTCATTGATGGGGGGGGGGGGGGGGTCTTTACAGCATTACACTTGCTCTTGAAAATACAAATATTAATAGAATATATGAATAAGGAATTGCAGGCATAAAGAGAAATGGTTTGCCAATCAGATTGTCCATTATCTAGGATCTCGGCCTGGTGGTGTCGAAAGCACTGGAGAAGTCATAATCATGACCCTCACAGTGTTCTCTGTTTTCTCAATGACAAATAAACAGACCAGTGCATGTGGATGCCTTCCTCTTTGATGTTGGTTACAGTAAGTACTCTTGAATGTATAAGATGCTTTTACTGTAGTTGTCGTAGTGCTACTGATACAATCTGGTCAATATTGGCCAAACGTGGTTCTCTAGGACCTCATTTGAATGCTAATTTTGTGATGACCCTGGCTGTTTTTTTTTTAAACAATCAACTATGTAACCAACTATCTTTCAGCCTCCTCTCCAAGCAAGATCCTGATCCTATGGGAGCTGTTGTGTTTTTATATGACAGTTACATATTTACATACTTATTTACATATTTACTTTTTTCAGTTGGGTGTTCACTTCTGGCAGAAACAGTGGACTACAATTCCCTCATTCTTCAGAGAGGATGTTTCTCTGGGCAGGAAGTAAAGCAACAGATGGAAGAGGTGATCACAGGTATGAAGACTGACATACCTGTTGGTTTAAGACCCTTATAGTATAAGAACTGTCGAAGTGAAAATGATAAGTGCAGATATATGTCAAAAAGTCTAGAACAAATGTTACTGTCTTTGATTAAGAATAAGAATAAGAATAACTTTATTAATCACTGAAGAGAAATTCAATTGTCTGTTGTCTCACATAATATGTATCAAAAGGTTATCTACTATTTACACAAGAGTTATAAAGTCTAATGGCTGTTGGTACAAAAGATCTTCTGAATCTTTCTGTCCTGCAACGAAGAGAGAGGAGCCGTCCACCACCATTGGCCATTTGGTCCATCAAGGTGTTGTGAAGTGGGTGATCCATGTTCTTGAGAATAGTCTCCACCTTTCCCAGTGTAGATCTCTCCACCACATCCTCCAGAGTCCAGCTTAAGTCCTACCACAGAGCCGGCATTTTTCACCAGTTTGTTCAGATGTCTTGCATCTTTGTGTTTGATGCTTCCTCCCCAGCAGACTGCAGCATAGAACAGAACACAACACCACAGACTGATAAACATCTGCAGCATCTTACTACAGATGTCTATTGATCGGAGTCTTCTCAGGCAAAAGAGGCGGCTCTGCCCCTTTCTGTAGATGTCGTCTATATTCTTAGACCAGTTCAACTTATTATCCAGATGTACACCTAGGTATTTATATGATGTCACCACTTCAAAATCCACTCCACAGGTGTTCACTGGCTGGAGAGGGGATTTGGATCTACGGAAGTCTATGACCATCTCCTTTGTCTTTGAGGTGTTGAGGCGGAGGCAATTTTTTTGACTCCAGTCACTGATGGCTCTTATCAGAGCTCTGTATTCATCTTCTTGTTCATTTCTGATACATGCCACAATAGCGGTGTCAACTGAGTATTTCTGGATGTGGCAGGGCTCAGTGATGTATTTGAAGTCTGACATATACAGTGTGAACAGGAATGGCGCCAGCACTGCCCCTTGTGGAGCACCTGTACTGATCATTAATGTCCCAGAAACACAGTTTCCCAGCCTGACAAACTGTGGCCTTCCTGTCAGGTAATCTGTGATCCAGGAAACACAGGAAGGATCCACTCCCATCTCTGTGAGCTTGTCTTTGAGTATGGTGGGTTGGATGGTGTTGAATGCACTTGAAAAGTCGCAGAACATGATCCTCGCATAAACCCCAGGTTCCTCCAGATGAGACAGAGCACGGTGAAGCATGTAGAGGACAGCATCATCCACTCCAATGTGTTCTTTGTATGCAAACTACAGGGAGTCCAGTTTGTCTTTGACCTCAGACCTCAGAAGGTGTAGAATCAGCCGCTCCAGGGTTTTCATGATGTGTGAAGTGAGGGCCACTGGTCTGTAGTCATTGAGTTCAGCGGGACATTTTTTTTTTTTTGATACTGGCACAACGCAGGATGTTTTCCACAGAGTAGGTACCCGCCCCAGCTGTAGACTCAGGTTGAAGAACTTGTGGAGAGGTTGACACAGTTCTGCAGCACAGTCTCTAAGCAGCCTTGGACACACACCATCTGGACCAGCTTCCTTCCCAGGACAAAGTCTTCCAAGCTCCATCCTCACCTGTGTTTCGGTGACAGACAAGGACTGGTGTTCTAGGAGGGAGGCAGTTGAAGTGGTTGAGACATTTGAACAAGATGGAGGAGGAAGGGGAGAAGTTGTAGTGGAGATTTGTTGTGGAGAGGAAGGTGGAGTAGCAGTGGAAGTGGGTGTAACAGCAGTGTCAAATCTGTTGAAGAACAGGTTGAGTTCATCAGCTCTTTCCAGATCACCCACCACTGGCTGTCTTTTCTTTTTACTGCTGTGTCCAGAGATGGTACTGATTCCTCTCCACACTTCACGGATGTTGCTGTGTTGTAGATTCTTCTCTATCTTCTTTTTGTACTCCAGCTTTGCCATCTTCAGTCTCCTCTTCAACTCTTGTTGCACTTGTTTGAGTCGTTCTTTGTCACCATCTTTAAAAGCTTTCCTTTTCTGGGTAAGGATTGCTTTTATGTCACTTGTGATCCAGGGTTTGTTGTTGGGGAAACAGCGAACAGTCTTTGTGGGTATAACTAGTGCTGGGCGATATGGAAAAAAATGTATATCACGATATGGATCATTTTATATCACGATAACGATATACCACGATATAGCTATGGTATGCTTTCAGTTCTATGAAAAATTAAAGTGTATACAGCTGCCCTAGTACAGTGCCAGTACAAGACCAGCACTTAAAACTAGAAAAATGAAAAAAAAAAATACGTGGCTGTTGTGCGTTCATGTCTGTGCTCACCCAAAGTTATGCAACACTCACAGAAAAGGCCGATAGTGTGAGCCAAAGCACTCCATAATAATAATAATAATAAATTTAATTTGTAATGCACTTTACATTTACAAAAAATCTCAAAGTGCTACAGTACACAGTAAAAAAAGAGCAGCAACAATAAAAAAAGCAATAGAATGACAGTCACAGATTGGCATAAAAAAAGCATAAAAGAATAAAAAAAATAAAGAATATAGAGTTGCAATGTAAGAGGAAAGGTAGTAAAAGCATAGAGGAAAGCTAACCAAAGGTTTTATTAAAAAGGTAGGTCTTTAGGGCTCTTTTGAAGAGGTTGTTCACACTGCTGGATGTTTCTCCTCCAAAGCTGCTCTCTGCCTCCGTTGCTGTTTACTTTACTCTTGAAGCACGTAGCAAGACCCGAGCATGAATCCGAGCGCTTTATTCACCTATCAGGGGCAGACAGGTAAGGTGATTTGATTCGCCACGACTCCAGAAATGATTGAAAAACTACAGAATGTCACAAAATTACGTCTCCTCGCTCCTGGCTTGAAGGGTAGAAATGCGCAGCCGCGCTCCCAGCTGACAGGAAGTCAAACCACTGTTGTAGTTCTTTTGTGTTGTTAGCGCGGTCAAGAGTGTTGGCTCTCACTGAGAGATGACTACAAAAATGGACGCACCTGTTCATCTGGTTGTTTAACACAGCTGAAAATGATAATCTATTAATGTTGTTCCCGCTCCTGCCAACTCCCATTGCTTTTTTTCCCGTCCCGTCCCGATCAAGGGATTAATTAAAAAATGACTCCCATCCCGTGGAAGTCCCGCGGGAATCACGTGACCCACGGGAATTCCTGAAAAATGTCATCCTCTACAGGGAAGGTCCCGGAGCAGATGAAACAGGTGCTGGAGCGGCTGAAATAGGTCCCGGATTCGATCAAAAGAGGTCCCGGAGTGCGCTCCGGCTTGCTCCGGCACAAATTATGCACTGCTTACAATGATCCCCTCACGTGTGTAACCCAGGAAACCCGCAACGGCGGGAGACGCTGGACGCGAAGAGGGCACGTAAAGCGGCGTCATGTCGCAAAATCGAAAGAGAAATGCGAGCCTACATGTCAACGCATCCTTTTCTTTGTAAGAAAATATTGTTTTCTTTCCCGTTTGACACCAAATACACTTACTGAATGTGCAATTATTGTTGTTGTTACTATGAATCATCTGATGGCACAAGCCCTATGGATAAAATACAGCCTATCGCCCGAAACGATAAAAATAGAAATGGCACGATAGACATTTTCTATCGTGCCCACGATATCTATCTTCCTATCGCCCAGCACTAGGTATAACTGTGTCTCTACAGAAGTTGACATATTCAGTAAAGCAGTCAACCTGTTTATCAGTATTCATACTATCCATGTCTGTTTCCAGCAGCACATTCCAGTCTGTTGATTTAAAACAGTCCCTTAGAGCTTCGCTAGCTTGAGGTGTCCATCTTCTTATTTTGACTTTGGTCACAGGCTGCCTCAGTACACAAGGTCTGTAACAGGTTTGCAGATAGACCAAGTTATGGTTTGACTTGCCCAGTGGTGGTAAGGCAGTGGCTCTGTAGGTTTCTTTGACATTGGCATACAGCAAATCAAGGGTTTTGTTTTCTCTGGTAGGACAGTTCACAAACTCTTTGAATCCAGTCAGGTGAGAGGAGAGGGTGACATGGTTGAAGTCCGATATTATTATTAGTGCCTCAGGGCATTGAGTCTGTAGCCTGGCTACACTATTGTACAGAGCGATATTGATAGAGAGACCAGACTTGCAGTATTATCTTGGTTCAAGTGCATCATTTGAATATAATTATATTGTCATCTTGCTGCCGAGGTAGTGTGACTCCCGGATTTAAAGAAAAAAAACTCTGACAGTGCTGACAGTGACATGAATCATATATTGTAAATATCTTATGGGGAATAAGGATGTTGCTTCAGCTGACATATACTCTCATGCTCATATTCAGGCATTAATACTAACAATATATAGTTAGACAATCTTCAAGCTCATGGTTTTATTTGCTTTTGTAAATCATAAAAAGGCTTCTGTATGAATTTGAGTCTATTTCATAAACTTCAAAAAACTCTTAATCAAGCACTGAGCTTTTATTTGCTCTTTCTAAGAGTGAAATCTTCATAGTAGTCATCCTCTTTGTCTTTTAATTAACTTTATTCAAATGTGAGCCTGTGTGCCACCAATTGTTTCCAAAGGTTAATTATAAATGAATTAGGATTAAAGTTATCATTACTTCCAAATGTGGTCTGTGACAGACATTAATTACAACCTACTGACTGTAATAAGTAGTTGTGGAGGTCAAAAGGTCAGTTGTAAGCAAAAACAGAGATTATGATGTCATTTGACATATAATTATATACTCATATACTGCTTAACGTCGAGGGGAAGATATTTTTCAGTATTCTTTCCCACCGGCTGTCAGACTACCTCCTGAAGAACCAGTACATCGACCCCTCGGTGCAAAAAGGGGGAATCCCAGGGGTTCCGGGTTGCCTTGAACACAGTGGCGTGGTGACACAATTGATCAGGGATGCTCGAGAGGGGAAAGGAGACCTAGCTGTACTATGGCTAGACCTGGCCAATGCGTACGGCTCTATACCTCACAAGCTAGTGGAGGTGGCATTGGAGAGGCACCATGTCCCTGGCAACATCAAAGTCCTCATCATGGACTATTACAACAGCTTCAACTTGAGGTTCACCTCCGGCACAGTTACATCTGGACGGCATCGACTGGAGAAAGGGATCATCACTGGATGTACCATTTCAGTGATACTCTTTGCCCTGGCCATGAACATGCTGGTCAAGTCTGCCGAGTCGGAGTGCAGAGGCCCCAAATCCAAGTCCGGAATCCGTCAGCCCCCCATCAGAGCATTTATGGACGACCTGACAGTAACAACAGTGTCAGTCCCAGGATGCAGATGGATCCTCCAGGGCTTGGAGAGGCTGACCACCTGGGCCCGGATGCGCTTCAAGCCTGAAAAATCCAGGTCTCTAGTCCTGAAGAGAGGGAAGGTGACTGACCGGTTCCACTTCTCTCTAGGGGGTACCCACATTCCATCAGTCACAGAGAAGCCCGTGAAGAGCCTCGGAAAAACCTTTGACTGCTCCCTAAAGGATGCCGCTTCCATCAGGGCGACCAACGAACAGCTGGAGAGTTGGCTGACCACAGTCGACAAGTCAGGTCTTCCGGGGAAATTCAAGGCGTGGGTATACCAGCATGGCATCCTGCCTAGGATTCTGTGGCCATTGCTGGTGTATGAGTTTCCCATCTCCACTGTGGAAGGGTTTGAGAGGAGGGTCAGCAGCCGCCTGCGACAATGGTTGGGTCTGCCTAGAAGCCTAAGCAGCATCGCCCTTTACGGCAACAAGAACAAGCTGACTCTCCCCATAAACAGCCTCACCGAGGAGTTCATGGTTGCCAGAGCGAGGGAGGTTCTCCAGTACAGGGAATCCAAGGACCCAAAGGTTTCCCAAGCAGGAATTGAGGTGAGGACTGGCAGAAAGTGGAGAGCGAAGGAGGCTGTGGACCAGGCAGAATCACGGCTGTGCCACAGAGACCTCGTGGGATCGGTGGCTGCCGGCCGTGCAGGACTGGGAACCATTCCAACAACCCGGTACAACAAGCTCAAGGGCAAGGAGAGGCGGGACCAGGTCCAGCTCGAGGTGAGGGCCGGAATTGAAGAGCAGCGTGCAAGCCAGTGGGTGGGATTGAGGCAACAGGGCGCATGGACCAGATGGGAGGAAGCCACAGACAGAAAAATCTCGTGGAACGAGCTGTGGAGGGCTGAACCCCTCCGCATTAAATTCCTCATTCAGTCTGTCTATGATGTCCTGCCCAGCCCATCGAACCTCTTCTGTTGGGGCAAGGTTGAAACTCCAGCATGTCCCTTGTGCCAAGGAAGAGGAACCCTGGAGCACATCCTCAGCAGCTGTCCTAAAGCACTTGGTGAAGGCCGCTATCGCTGGCGCCATGATCGTGTGCTGAAGGCGGTTGCTGAGTCCATCAACACTGCCATCTTCCAGAGCAAACGCTTACAACCATCAAGGCGTGAAATCTCCTTTGTAAGAGCCGGAGATCAACCACCTCCCCGACCTAAAGCCCAGTCAGGCCTCCTGGGAACAGGGAAGGACTGGCAGCTAAGGGTGGACCTGGGAAAACAACTGAAATTCCCTGAAAACATTGTGGAAACCAGACTTAGGCCAGACATCGTCCTAGTCTCAGAGACATCCAAGCAAGTCATCATGTTGGAGCTAACAGTGCCGTGGGAGGAGAGAATGGAAGAAGCAAATGAGAGAAAGAGAGAGAAATATGCAGAGCTGGTGGAGGAGTGCCGCAAACGGGGGTGGCGTGCACGATGCCTACCGATTGAGGTGGGGGGAAGAGGCTTTGCAGGGAAATCACTCTGCAAGGCCTACAGTCTCCTGGGCATCACAGGGGCACGGAAGAGGAGAGCCATCTCTACAGCCTCTGAGGCTGCAGAGAGAGCCTCGCAATGGCTGTGGATCCAGAGGGATAAGCAGTGGTTGAGTGCTTCTTGGACACGGGCCGGGAACTGATCACCCCGGTCGGGTCACCTGAGTGAGGGGGTCTGAAGTTGAAAGACCCGAAACCCCCGATGAGCTCAGGCACTATCACTGAGGATGTGTCCAAGAAAAGCATCACTAGATGTATGTAAGAACCAACTCAATGGGAGTATTTGAGCTACAGATGAGGAGGAGAGTGAATAGGAAGATCAGATGAGCTAGGAACAGAAAGCACTAAAGCTGAAGGGAAAAGATGAGCACAGACTTGTAGTGATGAATACATACAACAGTCAAGGATAGTTAACGTGTGTGTGTGTGTGCTGTTAACATTGAAAATGTATAGAAAAGTAAGAAAAAGAAGTGTAGGTATATAGGAGAAAGTATTACAGGATACATGATTGCAAATGGAATGAGGGTAAATCTCATCAACAGACCAAACAACATAAAGAGGTTGTTACAGTTACAACAGCACAAAGAGTATATAATCCTGACAGCAGGTGAGTTGTTTCATTGCCTAGGCCCTAGAGGTATGTTACCCTCAGTAATCATTTTAGGCTTTTGGGGTCAGTGTGGATGAACCAATGATGGCTGAGGAACTCATGCAGAGGTCATCTTCATCATTTTAAGTTTCTAATGTAACAAATGAAATAAACAATGAAGCAAGAGGAAGCAATAGTATATATTCGTATCACCACTTCATTTCATCGTGTCACAAGAACTCAAACCCTCTTTTTGCTTTGGTTTGTATTTCAGTGCCGTCTAGTGGAGAGGTTGCAGATTGCAACCAAAATACACTCCTGTCGCCCTTCCTGTTACAATATTACAATGTCATTTAGTTGACACAAGGTATCCAAAGTAATGTGCACTGGAGAACAAGAGCAATACAAGCAAAGATCTAGACAAGAAGAAAAAAAAATCAGTATGAGCCACAAAGTGCTGTCAAGTCCCTGTGCAAGCTGTCGCACTGAATGTGCTGCATATGGTATGAAAAGTCCCACAGTAGAAATCAGGATAATTTCTGAGCTAAAAAAAGACAGACAAGGTGTTCACTAATACACACAGAAATACAACACATAATAAATACGTGTCTAGCAAAAACATATTTGGAGTCTAAGTCAAACTTGTTTCCTAGCATGTGATTCCTTTGGTATGTCTTTAAAGAAGACATACCCCTTCATTAATTATTGTATGTTTCTGTTTGTTTGTTTGTTTGTTTGTTTATTTGTTTGTTTTCCAGATCAATATACCAGAAGATTCGTGAATATGAGGTCCTGGACAAGAGGAAAACAGTGACAGCTCTGAGGGCAGGAGAGGACAGAGCCATCCTGCTGGGCCTCAGCATGGTCCTGCTCTCTGTCATGATGTACTTTGTGGTGGGGATAACGATCTTGCGCTCTTACTCTGACAGGTGATAACAGGCCACATGGTCCCTTAAATTATGTTTGAGTATGAGAAGGCAGAAATAAATCCTCTTTGTGGGAACATGTTCTTACTGTTGGTTATTTTATATCCACCTGGTGAAGAACAGTTTTTTTTTTCTCTAGAAGTGTATTAGATACAGGTATATATTTAACTTATTGCTCTCCCTCTTCCAGTTTATGGACAGGTGAAGCAAGCTGCACAGTTGTGAATTCTACCATCGTGTGGGATGTGAACTGTTCCTACAGCTGTGGAGCAGAGTGCTGGAAGAGTTCCCGATACCCGTGTCTGCAGGTCTTTGTCAGCCTCAACTCCTCAGGGAAGGTGATGAGACTGTTTCACAATGAGGAAACCCAGGATAGCAACCCTGAGGTACGACATGACAACTGTTCTTTCAATATTTCAGGGATCCAAGTATTTCCACTGCTCCACTAGTCCACCAGTAAGCACAGATATAACTTTACAGGACATTCTCTGAAAGATTTCACTTTGTAAAACTGAAACAAGGTAAAAACATTCACCTACTTTTCTCTCTTCTTTCCTTCAGTGCTTCTACATCCCAAAGTGCACCAAAGACTATTCAGCCACACATGCTGTGGTTCAAAACATTTCTGAGCGTCTCAGGTCTCAGCACACTATTCAGTGTTTTGTGGATCCATCGGACAAAATGGACAGCGCCATCCTGACTCAGATCTACGGTCGGGTTGCGGTCTTCCACTCCCTGTTCTGGCCGACTTGCACCCTGGTTGGAGGCACCATCATCATTGCCATGGTGAAGCTGACACAGTCCTTGTCCATCATGTGTGAAAGACTGAGCCGCATTAAGAGGTGACGGGAGTCCCTGTTTAATGGATGCTGCATTGGCAGTAAAAGAGCTACTTGGGGCCAAGAAGAAAAGACACAACTGTCTAGATCTTTGCTCTCAGATGTATGTCACTTTGAATAACAGCATCTCTGTCAAGAGAGCCAAGGATCTACTGTAATCCAATGAAATTCACAAATAATTGAAAAGCAGATTCAAGAGGCTCATAAATTTGTGCGTATAGTTTTGCTGGTGCTTGAAGCAAAAGTTAAACCCATGAAATTATTATTTCTAGAAATGTCAGAAAATATTTTCAAGTGCCTGTTAAGGATTTTAAAGGGTTGTAAGTTGTAAGCATATTGCATAACCAGTAAGGGTTGTGCAATATGCTTGTGCTCTTTTTATTTATTTATTTTTTCATTTCTGTGGTATATAAAGCATACCAGCAGTTATCTAATCTGGCTAAATTTAGTACTAAAAGTGTAAGGATATGAAAACAACTGGGTCCACTCTGTTGAAGACTCACTAATGATGGATCCACTTGCACCCGTAATACTTACACAATCATCGTTTTTATTTTTATTTATTTATTTTTTTTTGTAGTTCAAGATGGCTGGTTCTACTTGTTATCAATCACTGTGCTAATCGTCACTAGCAGGCATCTGTGTGTAGCCTCATGTGTTTAGCATGCCAGTGGACCATCTGAACTTGAACAAGGAAACACATAAATGGACCAAAAGTGTTTTCCTTTAAAGAGAAATCTTGCTTCATGATGACTTCATCATTTGAGGCTGACTTTAATAAGAGCTGCTCATGCCGCCTTTGTCCAAAGTTAAGAGAGTTTGTCAGGATTTTGGAGGGCTACATTTTGATGACTATTCGTTTTCTTCATGGAGTTTTATAGGGGTTGACATCCACAGTTAGTGCATTGCCACCAACTGGAATATATTAATCTACCAGTGTAACAGTATCTCCAGTGTCCACCAGTGTGCCCCCTTCAGGACATACCCCGCTCTAAAACATGCAGACAGTGAACCAACATCTGCTCTGATTTGAAGGATTGTGTCATACAGACTCAAACATCTGGAATTTCCCACAAATTATCCATTATCTTTGTTAATTTGCAATCTAAGTGCATGCAATTATAATAGAAAAGATAGAGACCACTTTTTTGATCACTCTTCTCATGCTGAAGCCAAACCCTTGGAGGATTTCACATTGGCAGCACCTCAGTCACAGTGCTGTGCAGATGGTGCACCATGCAGAGCAAGTACAGACTGACAATAGTCTCCACATACAGTGGCTTGAAAAGTATTCATACCCCTTGAACTTTTTCACATTTTGTCACTCTACAACCACAAATTTAAAACTATTTTATAGAGATTTTTTGTCATAGACCAACACAAAGTAGCACATAACTGTGAAGTGGAACAAAAATGATACATGGTTTCCAAAAATTTAAACAAGCAAAACTCTGAAAAGTGTGGTGTGCATTTGTTTTTAGCCCCCCTGTGTCAATACTTTGTAGAGCCACCTTTCGCTGCAATTACAGCTGCAAGTCTTTTGGAGTATGTCTCTTCAAGCTCTGCACATCTAGAGACTGAAATTTTTGCCCATTCTTCTTTGCAAAATAGCTCAAGCTCAGCCAGATTGGATGGAGAGCGTCTGTGAACAGCAATTTTCAACTCTTGCCACAGATATTCAATGGGATTTAGGTCTGGACTTTGACTTGGCCAATCTAACACATGAATCTTCTTTGATCTAAACCATTCCATTGTAGCTCTGGATGTATGTTTAGGGTCATTGTCTTGCTGGAAGGTGAACCTCTTTGCCAGTCTCAAGTCTTTTGCAGCCTCCAACAGGTTTTCTTCCAGGATTGCCCTGTATTTAGCTCCATCCATCCTCCCATCAACTCTGACCAGCTTCCCTATCCCTGCTGGAGAAAAGCATCCTCACAGCATGAGGCTGCCACCACCATGTTTCACAGTGGGGATGGTGTGTTCAGGGTGATGAGTAGTGTTAGTTTTCCGTCACACATGTTTGCTGTGTCCCCTACATGGCTTGTGGAAAACTGAAAATGGGTCTTTCTGTCAACAATGGCTTTCTTCTTGCCACTCTTCCATAAAGGCCAGATTTGTGGAGTACACAAAGTTGTCCTGTGAACAGATTCTCCCACCTGAGTTGTGGATTTCTGCTGCTCCTCCAGAGTGACCATGGGCCTCTAGGCTGCTTCTCTCACCAGTGCTCTCCTTGCTCGGTCTGTCAGTTTAGGTGGACAGCTGTGTCTTGGTAGGTTAGCAGCTGTGGCATACTTCTTCCATTTTTGGATGATGGATTGAACAGTGCTCCTTGAGATGTTCAGAGCTTTGGATATATATATTTTTTATATCCTAACCCTGCTTTAAACTTCTCCACAACTTTCTCCCTGACCTGCCTGGTGAGTTCCTTGGTCTTCATGATGTTCTTTGATGACTATTGTTCTCTAACAAAGCACTGAGGCCTTCTCAGAACAGTTGTATTTATGCTGATACTAAATTACACACAGATGGACTCTATTAACTTCTGAAGGCAAATGATTGCACTGCATGTTATTTAGGGGTGTTAGTGTACAGGGGGCTTAATACAAATGCACACCACACTTTTCAGATTTTTATTTGTTTACATTTTTGAAAACCATGTATCATTTTCGTTCCACTTCATAGTTATGTGCTAATTTGTTATGGTCTATGACAAAAAACCTCAATAAAATACTTTTAAGTTTGTGGTTGTAGAGTGACAAAATGTGAAAAAGTTCAAGAGGTATGAATACTTTTTCAAGGCACTGTAAGAAAACCAGTGAACATCTGGTCCAGAAAAGGCTGAACAGCACTGACTCACAACTTTGAAATCATATCAACGCTACTGCAAAAGCCTCACAAATCTGTTTGGTTTCATGAAGGACTATACTATGTAATAAAAACACTGTGCCTTTAAATCTTTCGGGATTGGTATATGACTCTTTAGTCAGTACTTTACAGAAATACATAGAATAAATTAAAAAAATACCAAAAACACAATTGATAAAAGTGTATTACAGTAGCAGAAGTGTATATGTATGTCCACATCTACCCTCGTGTCTACTGTATCTGTATCCTATATACAGTACATGCTCCCTATACATACACATACAAACCTGATGTCCAAAGAAATAGTCTCTGCTGTACATATTTACACATGACCTTAAGTACAGGTGGTGGTTGAGTCTGTAGTGTTTCTTTGATGTAAACAGTCAGCATTCATGTGAACAGTCAGTATTCATGTTAACAGTCAGCATTCACGTAAACAGTCAGCAGTCATGTAATCAGTGGAGTTGGAGTGCAGGGAAAATGATTATACAGTAAAAAAATACAGAAGCAGGGGATTCGGAAACAGCAGCAGAATTTTTATTATAGTGCAAATGCTATGGGTTCTATTTTCGTGCCTCGTTGGAGACGTGCCGCAAGCGCGGCGTAAGTCAGGTCCGCCGCGCCGACAAGGCGTTCCCAAGCACAATTTGGTATTTTGGTGAGCGGCGCAGCCCAGCGTAAGTATCCGCCCTCCCTAACTCAGCTCCTCCCAGCCGAGACCTGTTTTCACCAATCACATAAGCTCCTCTCCTTGCCTTTAAATCCGCCACCGACGAGGCGTATTACTATTTTCGTGAAGTAGTCAAAGAGATCAAGAGATGTCTGAAGACAGTAATGCCACACGATGGTGACAGAAGGCAGCTCCTCAACAAGTGTCACTGTAAGCGCTGCATTGGGCGTCCTCCACACTCTCCCATATGAGCACAGATGGATTTGGTGTGTGTAATGTTGGACCCACTGGTAAGACAAACACCCTTTTCCACAAATAAAGACACTCACATAAAGTTGAACATATTCAAACCTCACGTGACAAAGGTGGGTTGAGCGCACAGGTCACAACATAAACTCCAAAAATGGCATTAAAATCTGAACCATCTGTGCGTAAATGACACATCACGCTCCTTGGCCTGGCTCTTTCTTTCATAGATGTTGGCATATAAAATAAATTTGGCTCACAAAACTGAATATTATAATATCCGTATGTCGGCTTAAAGTAAATAACTCATCTGAGCACTGAAACAAATCATCTGTTCAGCCGCAGCTGCAGCAGGACGGAGAGAGGACACAGAGACATGTCCAGGTCGAGAAATAAGAGGAAAAGGAAGAAAGAAAGGGAGGGAGACAAATTAAATATCTTGTTAACTTCATCATGTGTGTTTATTTACTAGATATTTAATTTAATTTAATGCGGTTTCAGCTGTGTTGATTCGGTCAGGTTGTGTGTCCAAACGCGTGCCGAACGCGCTCATCAGATCAGATCTAGATCAGAATATATCTATATAGATCTAAATGTATGTGCTGACTCAGATTATTAGTAGTTGATGATTATTTTTTGCACTGAAATGTGCCTTACACTGTGGAAACCTGCCGGTGAGGCATCGGTGACGTATGCCGATACGCCGCAGGTCTACCAAAATACCACGAGACCAGCTGCGCTCCGCCTGCGCTGAAAGCTGACCAGGTTTGAATCGGCGAGCTTTCAGCGCACTTTACACGCCGGTGCCGAGCATGAAAATGTCACTGCGCCCGCTGATTCTGTCGACACCTCCCCCTGCCACGCCACCACGCCCAGCTTGGCAGATCTCGGTTCGCCTCTGTGTGCCTCAGTCCACGAAAATACCAAACTGACTGTACGCCGGGCTCCGCCAGACGAAAATACAACTGCGCGGGGTCCGCCACCCTCCGCCGCCTCACCGGCCTACACGAAAATGGAACCCCGTCTCAACCCTTACTGGACATATGGGGCTCTGAGTCCAGTGTTTTGGAGAGCAAAGGGGGGAGGTGACAGAGAGGGGAGAGAGGAGAGCTACGTGCTGCAGTGTTTTCCTCTTCACTTCTGTATAGTTCCTGAACCACACAGTGACACAGTTGGTCGGGATGCTTTCAACTGTGCCTTGCTAAAAGGTGCACATGATGGGTGGGGGGCTCCATGGGGGGAAGTAGAGGCGTCACTGGGCTTTCTTTGCCAGTGATGTGCAGTTGGCTGTCCAGGAAAGGTCCTCACTGATGTGCACCTCCAGAAATTTGGTGCTGGTTGCTCTCTCCACAGCAGCTGGGTTGTTCATGTGCTGCCCTAAGGGTCAAATGTCAAGGAAGTGAACTTGAAGCTCAGATAGAACATTTGGAAAAACCTGCAAGAGTTGCTACATACAACACACTAACTGTAAGACTGAGTTCATGGAAGACTGCCAGGAGGTAAGGTAGTTCAAGTTTAGGGGGTATATAGGCAAAGGATTTATGCAGGTATGTGTCCAGACAGGCCATTTGTTTGATCCACATTTGTTTGGGATGGGCTTGACATGGGCTAATCTAAAACAAAACAACACAATAGCAACAACAAAACTTTTACCCTCATGCAGGGGTTTGTGGTCCTTCTGCTAAAAACACCTTGTACGATTATAATGTTAGTCTTCATCACAGCACCTTATTGTTCTCAGTGTATACAGCAAGTCTGATAAACCTCTTGAGTTGCAAGATCGCTTTAAGTCTGACCTTTTACAAACCCTATGTACCTGTACATGCACAGGTTTATAAGTGTGCTACAATACAAAGATAAGCTAATCATTAATATTTAATTAATGATTAATCTGATAGTTGTGTAATCCTTCAAAGTCATAAAAAGGGGTCAGATCTTGTAAATGTTGCACAGCTGATCTGAGGCTGGTTTTCTGCAGCTATGGTCATGGCACTCAGGTGGATCCCTCTGGTCTTCTGTCTTGGACTGGTAAGTACAAGCCTTCACATTTATTCTGTGTAGTACTGACATTGACCTCTTATTAAGACTATGAATTCTCTTTATTGATTGATGAATGTACATTCTGACATATATTTACCAGGCAGCAGCAAAGCTGTCAGGTGATACAGGTAAGTCACAATCTTTTTCATGTAACTCTCTGTCACATGGTAAAAAAAACAAACAAATTATTGGATATAAATTACATTGAGGACCCTATGAGGTTACTTTAAGTAAAATAAATTTCCCTGCAAATTCTGGATCACTTGATCTTCTGACAATTGCAAAATTTAAATACTGTCCACTAAGCATTACCTGACTGCACTCTGTGTTCTTGTGTTTGTATTTGTATCTGTACACTAGCTCACTGAAGGAAGATCTGCTGACTTACTGACTTACTTCTACGAATTTAAGAAATTATGTCAAATGAAAACAGCATTTCATAGCA
Source organism: Xyrichtys novacula (assembly GCA_962446985.1). Classification (NCBI taxonomy): domain Eukaryota; kingdom Metazoa; phylum Chordata; class Actinopteri; order Labriformes; family Labridae; genus Xyrichtys; species Xyrichtys novacula. The sequence continues at coordinate 6,936,438 of OY660870.1, forward strand.
TACATCCCAGACTTGCAAAACTCATTCATGTTCATGCAGCTGGGTTCATAGCAACATTAAATCAATGAATCAGATACTGTAGTTTTGTGACAAATCTGGCCTGTAACAATTTGTTCTTTATCTACAGAAATAGACGTTGACAAGGGCCGTGACTGGGATATCCTTAACGTCAACGAAGGTTTGTGTGCTTGATTGTAAAATTATGCAACAGTAAGTCTAAATACTTGCATCTACCAATACCATGTTTCTTTGCAGCTGCTGGGCTAGACCTGCTGGAGGGAGACATCGAACAAGATGAGGTAAAATCATTTAAAAAGACCCCTAAAACCAAAAAGTGCTCCCATTTTGAAAACTGTATCTCATTTATGCTATCTAATTTAGACTGCAGCCTTGTTTTTGAGTGTTCTTTCTGGTGATAAAACATTTTTACACACACATACATTGCCCCTGCTCATTATCCTCTACAAAGAAAGAAAGAAAGTATTCATTTTTGGGCTCCGTACACAGGCATCCTCTGTGGACCCCTACCAACACTGACAGCCATTTATTCAGCAACCTCATGGGCCTGTATTACATTAGGGCCCCCTGAGCTCATTTCTACTTTTATCCTGAACTGAGGCTCCTGTTGATGAGGATATGGTCATTATTCTGGGAGCAGGAACACCTTGATGTTCTTGTTTTACAAGTTAAATAATCAGCTGGTTGATGATGAATTGGAATCAAACACAAGCCTTGTTCAATATCAAGTATATTCACATTACCTTGAGCTAGAACCATATGTTGTGCTTATAATAATGAATTTGAATTTTGATGTCTGCAATGTGAAGTCAGTTTACTTAATTTGGAATTATGCACTCAATGCACATGCAAAATCGGATTATTTATATATAATTAACACTCAAAAACATAATTTAATGTTAATAAACATTTTATCTGTGTTTGCAACAGGTGTAAACTGCTAACAAATGTCAAAAACAAGCAATATTAAATGTGTTAATTTTATGAACAATGGAAAAAAAATCAATTTAAGCATCAACAAGGTGTTGTAAGTGGCTTATTGACAAAAATGGCCTTAGTACAATATTTTGCCAGTTTAAATCAGTAAGTGGTAATTGGATACTCATAAAAAATAAAACTGAAATGTTCTGGGGCCACATAATATAAAGGAATGCCATAACAGGGAAGAGATTGAAAGCATCCAAATACTCCAATATTGCCCTGGTTTTAAAAAAGAACGGGCCAAAAGTCCATTATTTTTGTATGGCAGCCTAGTAAAGCCAGCAGTTGCAGTAACTCAAAGTTACAACACTTTATAGGAAAATCAAATTTGTGCTCAACTATTTCCATCAGACATTCAGCAGAAACTCCATCTTGGGTGATGAGTATCGCTGGCCAACCACCATTCCCTACTACCTTGAGAACAACTTGGGTAAGACACTGTGCAAAACTGAGGCTCATATTCACAGTCATATTACAGTCACAGTCATTCACAGTCTTGTACTTATATACCTATGCTTTTCATGTTTTTCCTGTGTCTCACAATTTGTAATGTGTAGAAATGAATGCAAAGGGAGTGATCCTGAAGGCGTTCGAGCAGTACAGACTGAAGACCTGCATCGACTTCACACCATGGAGGGGAGAGCAGAACTACATCTCTGTGTACAAAGGGAGTGGGTGAGCCAACTCTGAACAGCTCCTGTGACTTACACTTTCACATTGCTCTGCCTAATTTTTTAGTTTCTTGCCTGGAAATGGATTTCTCTTTTATTCCTGATAAATTGAATAGCAGGCTGATTACCCTCAAAGACACCATGGCTTTAAAGACCACTGTAACTTGCATCTTGCTTCCTCTCTCTGTAGATGTTCCTCTTCTGTTGGAAACCAGCACATGGGAAGGCAGCGGCTCTCCATTGGTAAAAACTGCGATCGCCTGGGAACTGTTGAGCATGAGTTCCTGCATGCTTTGGGCTTCTGGCATGAGCAGTCAAGAGCTGACCGGGATGATTATGTCCAGATCATGTGGGATCGCATTGAACCTGGTAACACTGTCACATACAAACTGTAACTTCATGTAATATAACACTGCTGGAAAATGTGTAAAACAATTGAAAAATGTTTCTGATGTTTTATTTTTCTGTCCAGGCAAAGAGCATAACTTCAAGACACGAGACGACACAGTGTCTAGTGCCCTGGGTGTTCCCTATGACTACGGCTCAGTGATGCATTACAGCAAGTCATCTTTTAACATCGCCTCTGATCCCTCTATCATCACCAAGATCCCCAAGTTCATGAATGTGATTGGTCAGAGAATGGGCTTCAGTGCCAGTGACCTGACAAAACTGAACCGTCTCTACAACTGCAGTGAGTCATCTCAGCCTTTTATTTCATTTTTTTAAAAAGTGGATCACATAAGGAACAACATGGTACAGACCATTAAGTACTGAACTTTTTAACCTAATAGAGGACACGGATAGAGGCTTCTAACATCACCTGCCCAAGAGCATGTAATAGATCACAGTAAACACAGATGTTTATAGCTGATTGCAGTCAACGTTCAAAAATCATTCATAAAGTTTCCCCTGATACAATAAAGCAAAAGTTCTTACATGGCCAACAAGTTAATAAGTGCTTTGCTAACCTGTATGACACAAACTACCATGTAAAAGTCAGCCTGTCGGACTGCTGGTGCTGTCCAATAAAACCGTGCAAGATAGATCTGAATACTACATACACCAAAATATAACTAACCCATGCAAAACTGGCTTTCACTGACACCCAAAAAAACATGAAGCAAGTATGATGTAAAAGGGGAAGAGTAATATTCAAATGTACTGAGGTTTGAACCTGCCCATAGCAGTCATAGTATGGACATCATACATCACATCCCATACTTGATTGGATGACATGGAACTTTGTTGATTCTTTTGGGAATTCCAGCAACATTAGTATGTACAGAAGAAAAAAACAGAAAGGTTGAATAAAGCCTTTGAGTGTTAATATGTTTGTTAATAGCCATCAATATCAAACCAGCTCATAAAATGTGAAAGTTTGTTTGTTTCTGTTTCAACAAGATAGGTCGGAGTTGATCTGGCACAAATTGACAATAATGTGTGAGGCTAATCTTGGTCAATAATTATATGTTATTAGCTTTCAACAATAAACAGTGATCAAGTAGTCTCTTAATAGACCTTGGTAATAGACCTATTGGATAACATATTGATCAAAGGTTCCAGATTAAAATCTATAAAAAAGGTTATGTTCTTCAAGTAATCATTATGTAATACAAGGGGAGTGAACTCTTTAACATATGATTCCTTTATTAAATGACTACAAGAGCACAGCAAGAATCTTAAAAAACATATAAATATATCTGCCCAAACAGCAGGTCAGATTCTTGTGTAGTTGCTAAAGGAATTTACCCTGTTGCCTCCAGATGTTATATCAGGATGAGTGACACCAATCAACTGAAATTACTCCACCTTTTCAACAAAAACAGGAGTTTTTAAGATTATATCTATGACTGACAGTTGTTGATGGCTTTACCTCTGAGCATTTTACCAAGGATGTTACCCTTTCTCCTATTCTTACCCACAGACCAACAGGTAGAGCAACAAACAAAAGAAAGTTCTGCAAATTGTACTTTAATTTCCTTAAGCTCTGGTTAGTAGTTCTGCATATTTTGCAGTAAGGGTTGAAATAACAAAAATGAAAAACTGACTTGGGGATATAATGAAACATATAATGCTGCTGTAATTGTTACATCAGAAGTGTGTACTGACACAAAATCCTATTTGAGATATGACGGTTTCTTATGCAACACCCTAATCAGTCTATGATTGATTTTTAAATGACTTAACCCATTGAATGTGTTATTTATGCAAAAATCAAATGTAGTAAACCACATTTTCACAACTCTACAGGTAAAAGAAAAAATAAACAGTAAATCAAAGACTCTTCATGAAATAATACAGCTGTTTTGTTTTTGTTTTTATCTCCACAGCCAAGTCGTCTACCTTTGTGGACAGCTGTGACTTTGAGGAGGACAACGTCTGTGGGATGATTCAGGGTCCTGGAAACAGACACTGGCAGCAGCTTAGCTCTGTTAGTGGAGGGCCTCAGACTGACTTCTCCAACATGGGACAATGCAAAGGTAGGGTCTGTATTTGCCGTTCAAATAGCTAGTTGCTGGATGATAAATCTGGAATCTAAAACCTTTATTTTTAAATAAATGACTCAAGTGGTTCTGGATATTCCCCCTATGATGGCGACAGTTGAACATTTTTTATGACTGCAGACTGTACACATTAATATCTCTATGTAGTTGCTCATTTAACAGTTATATAAAAAAGCTGATATCCTTATCTTATCCATTTGAAGTCTAAGGATATTTCAAAGTAAAGGTTCCCTGTACAAGGTACAGACCAGCAGTAAAACAGACTGATGACAGTTTGAAGTCTCAAGCTAAATACTAATTTATTACATATTATCTATCAGTGGTGATTCCATTGATTGTTTTAAAAAAGCTAAGACATATCTGTGTAAATTATGGCTCAAACATCCTTCAGTTGTGTCTTTCCCTCCTCACAGGAAAAGGTTTCTTCATGCACTTCAGCACAGTGTCTGCTGAACCTGGAGACCATGCATTTCTGGAGAGCCGTTGGCTTTACCCCAAACCTGGAGCCCAGTGTCTGCAGTTCTTCCTTCATAACAGCGGTGCAAGTGATGATGTTCTTAATATCTGGGTACGAGAGTATGACCAGGAAAACCCCAGTGGTAGAATGAAGCTCTCTAAGAGTATCTCAGGTAATAAATGTGAAATAACATGCATATGCCAGAATTAACTGTAAGGAATTTACCCCTTCATGACTACAGTGGCTCCACATAGCACTTTGACTGCATTAATATTTACCAGGGTTTGTTTTCAACCAGTTCAAGTAAACAAAATTTGATCAAAGTTATTTAGAGATTTTAACCGTGACCACCAGAAACCAGTACGTCATCTTTGTAGGTGGAGTCATGGGCTCCTGGGAACTGCACAACATCGAGCTGGATGTGAAAAACAAGTCCCGTGTGGTCTTTGAAGGAGTACGGGGAAATGGTCCATCCACAGGAGGTTTCTCCTTGGATGACATTAATCTGTCATCCACCAAGTGTCCTCAGCACATCTGGCACATCCGCAACTTAACCCGCTTGATGGACACCACACCAGTAGGAAGTAAACTTTACAGCCCTCGATTCCTGTCACCATCAGGATACTCATTCCAGGTATGTGGTACACTTATATTTCATCCCCTCAATTTTAAATGTATAAATATGTTAATATGTTAATATGCTAGCTAACTTTTTATCAAAACATCTGCAGCTGTTCTTGTCTGTTCAACGTATGGGTATGTCACTGTTTGTGTATTTTGTCCTAGGGGGGAGGGAAGTCTCTGGGCCTCACCTTAGCTTTAAATTTCTATCAAATAAGTACATACTTTTTTCTTTCTTCTCTTTTTTTTCCCTCCTTTTCCTATTTCTCCTCTCCTTACTACTCAGATTTACCACTCAGGCTTTGACTCGAGGACACGGGGTACTGCCATTCTAATTCATAAAAATGTTCATTTTACTAAAAAAGATATTATCTCCGACCCCTGTGGCCGTTACATTATGGTTTCAGGTTGTCTCTTTAATACCCCAGTGCTCTTGGTAAACATTTATGCCCCAAACTGGGATGATGAAGCTTTTATTAATAAGATTATCTCCCACCTGCCTGATCTGAACTCTTACCATTAGATTTTTGGAGGTGATACAAATTGCACCATGGACCAAGTCTTAGATCGATCAAGTACAAAGAAAAAAGCTATTTCCAAGATGGCGAAGGCTATATCTTCATTCATGAGTGAAGTAGGTTGTATGGATGTTTGGCGTTTTAAGTTTCCTGACAAGAAAATCTTTTCTTTTTTCTCTAAAGTACATAAAACGTTCACTAGAATTGACTACTTATTCATCGATAAATTTTTCTTACCCTCGGTTAAATTCGTTGACTATTCAGCTATCGTAGTTTCAGACCACACCCCCTTACTGCTTGACCTTGATTTTTCAAATTTAAACAAAACCCGTCCACTTGGAGACTAAATTCCGTATTACTAAAAGACCCTAATTTTAGCACATTTATTGCCAATAAAATTGATGAATTCATCTCAAATAATAACTCTGATACTGTCTCTCCATCTTTACTTTGGGAAACCCTAAAGGCTGTAATCAGGGGGGACATTATATCATATTGCTCCAAAAAGAATAAATTAAAGAAAAAACAACAAGATCAGTTAATTGAAGGTATTAAAAGGTTGGATAATGATTACTCAGTATCTCCTTCCCCTGAAACATAAAGAGAGGCTAAGTTTACAGATGCAATATGATTTGCTTACTACAGAGAAAACAGAAAATACGTTAATGCGTTCAAGGGGCCTCATGTACGAACACGGTGAGAAGGCAGGCCGATTACTATCCCATCAACTCAAGAAAGAGAGTGCTGCAAGAAACATTCCCCAAATTAAGAACTCAGATGGCTTATGTACAGTTATTCCGACAGAAATTAATAACACTTTTAGAACCTTTTATTCCGATCTGTATACTACTCGGTTCCCTGTGAACATTTCCGATATGATGAGCTTCCTTGGGGACCTCCAGTTTCCGATTCTTCACGCTGAAAAATATGAGACTTTAGAACAGCCTTTAAGCTTGAAGGAGATTGAAGACTCAATTTTAGCAATGCAAAATGGGAAGGCTCCTGGCCCAGACGGCTATCCAGTTGAATTTTATAAAATATTTTCTAATAAACTAGCTCCACTCCTGTTGAAAATGTACACTGACTCTCTTGGAAAGGGCCTCCTACCTCAAACACTCACAAAAGCATCAATTTCGCTTATCCTAAAACCGGACAAAGACCCACTGAACTGTGGTTCATACCGGCCCATATCTCTTCTAAATGCTGACTACAAGATTCTTGTGAAAATATTAGCTTCATGTATGGAGACAGTCATTAGTGACATAATCTCGACAGACCAGACTGGTTTTATCAGAGACCGTCATTCCTCATCCAATATTCGTTGTCTCCTCAATGTTATTCTCTCTCCTGCATCCTCGTGGACCCCCGAGGTGGTGGTCTCCTTGGACGCAGAGAAGGCGTTTGAGATGGTGGAGTGGAGTTACTTACTAGAGGTTCTCAAGAAGTTTGGTCTTGGTCCTAGGATGATCTTTCTTATCTCACTTCTCTACTCGGCCCCTAAGGCTTCGGTCAGTACCAATGGAATGAATTCCCAGATGTTTACACTCTCTAGAGCAGGCATGTCAAACATACGGCCCGCGGGCCGGACCCGGCCCGTTGGATGATTTAATCCGGCTCGGCATAAATTTCTGAGTATGTCAAAAAAAGAAGCGAGTCTCTAGCTCATTTCTATCAAAAGTTATGATTTTTTAAAATAAATACAAACCAAATGCTCCCTCCGGCCGCGGGAGGGCAGTAAATGTGTACTGTCAATTTCATCAGAGCGCGCGGTCTAAATCACCGTCAATTTGACACATTTCTCAGTGATAATGACATTCATGTTGGCCTACCATACCACACTGACGTGCGGTGGTTAAGCAGAGGTGCAGTACTCAAGCGCTTCTTTGAGCTACGAGGGGAAATCGGACAGTTCATGGAGAAGAAGGGACGCCCAGTAAAGGAAATTAAATGCAAGGAATGGGTGCAGGATCTTGCGTTTATGGTTGATATGACACAACACTTGAATACACTTAACACTACATTGCAGGGCCGTAACAGAGTTATCACTCAATATTACGACAGCATAAGTGCGTTCAAGATGAAACTGTCACTGTGGGAGACGCAGCTATCCAACGGTGACACAGCGCATTTCTCTTGTCTCACAGCTGTGCGTCCGGAGGCACCGGACCGTCCCGATAATGATTTGGAAAAATATAAAGACAACATAACAGATTTGCTGCGAGAGTTTGAGCAGAGGTTTCAGGTATTCAGTGCACTTGAGAACAAATTTGGCTTTTTTCGTTCGCCATTTACAGTGAAGCCTTCTGATATGCCAGCTGACATTCAACTTGAGCTTATTGACTTGCAGTGCGATTCCGCTATGAAGGATAAATTTGGGTCCGTGGGATTGGATACGTTTTATCAATATCTCGTGCCAGGTTACCCCAAATTAACAGCCATGGCTGCAAAGGTTCTATCCATGTTTGGGACTACTTATCTTTGTGAACAGGTGTTCTCCGTAATGGACAATAATAAAACAAAGCAGCGCTCAAGGTTAACAAATAAACACTTGAATGACATTGTTAAATTTGCTGCTACTCAGGATCTGACACCTAATATCGATACACTTGTGAAGGCAAAAAGATCCCAAGTTTCAGGAGCCAGCAGCAGCAAATAGACTGCAGGAGTGCAATGAGAGAGAGAGAAAGTGTGATGACACGAAATTTGTTTACACTCATGAATACAGATCATTAAAAATACGATTAATCTGGTTTCATATTAAAGACAATTAATATTGTGCAGTATATTCTCAGCTTCAGTAGGCCCAGCCTAGTAGTTTGATCTGATGTAGTCTGATCTTATTGCCCATGCACTGCTATAACTTTTATTTTGTATTTCTTTTCTTATTTATTTCAAAGCAGTATGACAATTAAGGCGAAAATATTTTTTTCATAGCTCCCACTTGAGTTTGTTTAGTGTGGTGAGTTGGTTCAGGTGTAAAACTGCATTCACTTAACTGTTAAAATAAACCCGTTGTTAACACATTCACCGCCTAACATGAAATCATTTTTTTTCCATTGTTTGTGAATAAATGTGTTGTGCATAGAAAAGATCCCTTGTCATCCGTGATTATAATATGTAGGGTAGGCTACAAATGTAGGCTGAATGATAAAGCATAGTATTGAAAAACAAAGCTAAATATTTGGAGTTGGCATTCTTTTACTGATCCGGCCCACCTGAGAACACAAAGTCTGGATCCGGCCCCAGAGCCAAACTGAGTTTGACATGCCTGCTCTAGAGGCTGCAGACAAGGTTGCCCAGCAAGCCCCCTACTGTTCGCCCTGGCAATCGTACCTCTCTCTATTGCCCTGAAATCAGCTCCCTTCTGCCAGGGTATTCGCAGGTGGGGATTGGAATATAAAGTCTCTCTGTATGCAGATGACTTATTAATATAGATATCAGACCCAGTTTCCTCAGTTCCAGAGATCATCCAATTGTTGAATAGATTTGGTACTTTTTCGGGTTGCAGATTAAACTTTAATAAAAGTGAATGCTTTCCAATAAACGACTTGGCTCGCAAAATTCCAAGCAATTCACTGCCATTTCGTACCTCTGAGATTGGGCTTAAATATCTGGGGGTACTTATCCGTAGATCGCTAGATGATTTGTTTAGAGATAATATCTTACCCCTTGTTGAGAAACTAAAAGTAGATTTACACAGGTGGGGACTTATCAATATCTCACTGGCAGGGAGAGTAAATTGTATTAAGATGAACGTGTTTCCCTGTTTTTTGTATTTATTTCAAGCCTTACCAGTCTTTATTCCTAGATCCTTTTTTTGTAAACTTGACTCATTGTTGTCCTCATTTATCTGGGGGGACAAACCCTCAAGAATAAAGAGAGAATATCTACAAAGATCTAGGGCCGAAGGTGGTCTTGCGCTCCCTAATTTTAAGTTTTACTATTGGGCTGCTAACATTTCTAAGATAATTTGCTGGTCCCAACACTCTGATTTAGATTGGTGTAAAATTGAAGCCAACTCATGTCTTAACACATCTTTACTAGCCTTAACTACTACCAAATTACCTATTTTACCTAAATGTCACTCAGCTAACCCAATTGTTGGGAGTACCTTGCAGATATGGTCTCAATTTAGAACCTTTTTCGGCCTCCGTGAACTATCTCTCTTCAGTCCTATTTATAATAATCATCTATTTGCCCCCTCAAGGACAGATCCAAGCTACTTGACGTGGCACAGACTGGGCCTCTCTAGGCTATCAGATCTCTATATTGACGGGATTTTTGCAAATTTTAGAGAACTAGCCAGTAAATATGAACTTCCGAATTCCCACCTTTTAGATTTTTTCAAATTCGTGACTTTGTTAAAACTCACAACCCTTCATTCCCTAATAAGCCTCCTAGTTCTGGAATGGAACCTATTCTAGATGCTCCTGGTCAATTAAAAAGACTTTTGTCCTTTGTCTACAATGTAATCTCTTCTTTAAGAGCAACTACTGTAGACGGGATCAGATCGGGCTGGGAGGAAGAGTTTGGAGAACCAATCGCAGATGACACTTGCAAGCGGGCACAGACTCTAGTGAATGGCAGTGCCTCGTGTGCCCGACTCAGCCTGATACAACTGAAGGTCTTTCATCGTTCCCATTATAGCAAAGCCAAATTGGCTAGAATATACCCCACCCTGGATGATACCTGTGACAAATGTCACTTATCCCATGCAGATTTAACTCATATGTTTTGGGCTTGCCCCCGTATACAGACATACTGGATTGACATATTTAGACATTTATCTCAAATGTTTAACATTAATCTGCAACCCAATCCAGAATCAGCTATTTTTGGGGTGCTGCCCAGAGAATTAACTTATAATAGAACAACTCAAAATGGTATTGCTTTTCTGACACTGCTGGCACGGAGGAAAATCCTGCTAGAGTGGAAGTCTCCACACGCCCCCCAATCACACTCTTGGCTGAAAGATGTGATGGCTTATTTAAAATTAGAGAAAATCAAATTTGATTTACGGGGGTCACCAGGTGGTTTCACGTCCCCCTGGATCCCCATTATAAATTACTTAACACAACTTGATAACTCTTTGAGATCTGAGACTGCGCCCCCCCCACCTCCGTCGCATGCCACTCTGTCTCTAAACTTTCTCTTACCTTTTTTTCTTGACCCTTTGTCTTACTTTACTTACTAAATTGCTCACTTATTATTGCTGTTTCTCTATTTTTTTTTTTTTTTTTTGGGGGGGGGGACTAAAGGAAGATACACACATGATAACCATTCTTTTTGCTTTTTGAACATGTACTGTACATTAAGACTATCTATGTACTGTCTTTGCAGTGGGTGAAGGTGGGAAGGACCAGAGACTTGGGAGGTAGGGGGGAGGGAGGGTGAGAGGGAATGCTTGATGTTCACTGTTAAATGTTTGACCCAAACTTTGTCCTTTTGCTGTACCAAATTCTGAGCCTTAGAGCTGTGTGTGTATGTCGTGTTCGGACTGTTGTCGTTTTTTTCTATTGGAAAAAGAAAAAACGATACATGAACATTTGAAATATTACACTCTGCCTTTCTACTCATGTTGAATAAAAACTAATTATAAAAATAAAAAAAAAAAACATCTGCAGCTCAAGTCTAATCATAAACACACCATTTCAGAAAGATTTAGTTCAAAGTTTTTGATTTTGAAGATTTTGAAATCCATAGACTACAACTGTTCAGCATGTTTACTGTTGCTGAGAAATAACTGGATATTCTTTTTACCAGGGAGGCATGACGCAAATCATTTATTACAAGTTTTTGTTTAAAAAGCTGTCATGCACCAAGACTGACAAACTGAGCAGATTCATATGCTGAGGCAAAAATTTTAGAATTGCAAGATAGTAACACAGTAAGATAAGATACTCCTTTATTAGTTCCACAAGGGGAAATTCCCATTTAATGGCAGTGCAATAGAGTGGTTGGCTACTTTTTACTAGTTGCTTTCTTCATTTTGACCATGATCTCTTTGGTCTGTAGGTGGGTGTGTATCTTAATGGAAGAAGTGACCGCCCAGGCTACATGGGCACCTACTTCCATCTGACTTCAGGCCCAAATGACCACAACCTTAAGTGGCCGTGCCCGTGGCAAATGGGGACTATGGCCCTGATGGATCAGCAGTCTGATGTCAGACAGCAGATGAACATGCACCGCATGGTCACCACAGACCCCAACAAGATGTCGTCTGATGGTATGGACCTGTTCTGCCAAATAGTGTAATAGATTAATGAGAGGAGATAATCATTCAACTCTCACAATATTTTAACTCTGACCATGAACATTTTCAAAAACCCAACCATGTTGGATTTTGAGCATTAATACAGCCACGTGATTGGCTATTAGGATGTAACTAATAGGCAGAGGCTGCACTACAGAGAGCCAATCAGTCCTAACTGATCTCATTCACATTCCTTAAGCTATGCTAAGTGCATGTGGTTTGGTCTGGTGAGTACTGCATTATACTGCAAGCCCTCTGATTGATGTCAGTCATCACTTTCAATTCAGAGAAAACTGACTTCCCCACTGAGCTACAGCTACTCAGGAGAAAACCACGATTGAGGTCAAATAAAAGGAATTCATCCAAGTGGACTTTTACTTTGGATGAGAGCAGAAATTTCTCTTACTTTTGGGTGAAAAAAGGGTCCTTGCAGAAAGTCCTCATAGCAGATTTATAGAAAGTGTACATGCTCTGAATGACAGCTAGTCACAGCAGAGAAGAACAGGATTTAACTGATATGAACCAAGTTTGGTGAGACATACTTGAAGGGTGTCTTATTCATTTTCTAACACTACAGCCAGTCTTCATATTTGTTAAACTGGATTTTTCCCCCAACAGGAAGTGAGTACTACTGGGATGACCCCAGAAAGGTGGGCTCTAAAGTGACCTCATCAGATGGCAGCTCTTACTATCGAGGCCCAGGTCAGGGGACAAGCACCTTCATCACCCACAGCAGACTGAAGAGCAGAAACTACATCAAAGGCGATGATGCTTTCTTCCTCCTCAGTCTGGAAGGTGTGGAGTCTCTCAGACACAGGATAGGACCAGGACTTTAAACACAAATGAACCCTCCACAAAGATCCTCTGTCTCTTTTTGTCCCTAGATATTTCTGATCTGCTGGAGTCTCAGCCTCCTCTAGATGATGCCATGTTGAAGGCTACAGACCAAGATGCTCCACAGAGGGCTGCTAATAACCCAGCTGTGGTAACAGCCATCGCAGGGACTGTGGGGGCAGTCACGTTGCTGCTTTGTGCGCTGATCTTGGCAAAAACCTGGAGGATGAGCAGGAGGAGACAAAAGGGGGGCGAGCAGGCGGTGAGGGGGCATGCCAGGGTTCATGAGAGGGATTGTGGTTTTAGGACTAGCCAAGATAATAGAAATCTAGGCTTATAATATTTCACAGTGCTGATTTAGGCCATGCATCTGAAGCAAAGTGCCATGTCTCTTATATTAAATGTGTCTCTGATTTTCTTACAGGAAAACCCAACAAAAGGGTTACCATTCTCTCTCAGTCCATGACATCTGATCCAAGAAGGAGCATGCGTACTTTCTAATAATTCTTTTACAACATCATCTGAAGACACAAAAACAGTTAAATCCTTTTTTTCAAATCTTTTTGCATATGCTGTTTTTCATGTTTCCAGCCTTTCAGTTCTGAAGTTATCCTGTCAATACTTTTTCATTCTATTTCATTTCACAAGCATCACCAGATAGTTCTAAATCTTATCGTCAGAGCAGCAAAACAAACACTGAAATGGACTTTATTTTCTCTATAAAGGTGAGCAATGGCAGCATGGCGCTTCTCATGATGGACTGTGTATTTTTGTGTCTATTTTGCCAGAAAGTTATCTTGTTATTATGAGAAACCAAGCTTTGTGTACTGAAGATAATGAGAAACATTTATCATTTAGAAAAAGGCATTATTATCCTAGATTATTCATGACTGCATATCAGATTTAAAACAGCTTCTGGTGTGTTATTGATATAAACTCTGTTTTTTAGGTTAAAAGCAATATTAAAACAACAGTCATGTTCACTCAGCCCAATATATATATTGTTTTAATGTCATGGATCAAATCATTCAGAATTTGTCTGACTCATTTTTCTGACTGGGATAATCATGTATATTACATTAAAATGTGCATAGAACAATAAATGTTATCATGATATTGTGTTTTACCAGATGCACAAAAGAGCCAACAACATGCACTTGACACATCTCTCAGTCTAATGAGTTCCCAATGAAATGGTTAAACACACTTATTGCATTGTTTACAGTTATATGTGTGAAATAACCATAGACTGTATATACTATGGACAACCTGGTTCCGCCTTCCGCCTGTGTACGGATTTGAAGCCAAAAAGCTCTCGGTAATTCTAGTTTTTTTTCCACTTCCTTGAAACCAGAGCTGCGCAGTAGCAATGCACGCATTCGGCCGCGCAGTCCCCGAGAGTCCCTGTGATGATGCTCGGCTCAAACAGCGTATCCCCCCCGGGTGAGCTACGCAATCCCTAAACGCCCATAGGCTGTATCAGGTGTCAATCATAGAAAACATGAACCCCCTAATAACTTTTAAAAACGGAGCTTTACAGAGAAAAGAGGACTTGAGCACAAACCAGTCTTACAATAACTACATTTCAACATCACAAGCAGGGGGGAGAAAAATGTATGTTCTGTGTAATAAATTTCTAAAGTTTGTCCACAGTCCCATAAGCTTTGCTGGCGGAGGCGGGATTTATGACCTGTACTGCAGCCCACCATCAGAGGGTGCTGTTCTCGGAGTGGCTTCACCCAGCGAGGAGGCAGACTCTGTCCATTCTTTATACAGTCTATGGAAATAACCTGCTAATGGTACTGATTTGGTCTTAAACATTATTATAAGTTGACCGGAAGTGCTTTTACTTTGAAACACCAGGGAAATTGTTGCTGTTCATGTCAAAGAACTGGTGATTGTTGTTCCAAATGAAGCCACATAAGGTCCCCAAACATCTCTCTTTTTTTTTTTTTTTTAGTCTGTGAGCATTCAGAAATGAAAAACATGAACTGCAACAAGTTCAAACCCAGACTAAGGCTAAAAGGACTGGTGGCAGCATATTTAGTTTGACCTCAACATTAACACACACAGAACTCAGTGTGTTTTAGGAAATTTTTGGAGGTCTGAACAGTCCTACACTGAAATGTCACATGTAAAGTTTTTTTTTGTCTCTCACTTTTACATGATTATTTAGAATAATGACATAAACACCTCAATCCAGCATGACAATCAATCATTTGTTAAGACAAAAAAGAGACAGTCAAATACAAGTTAAAGTCAAGCATCATTTTATTACACATTAGCATGCGTGTATGCTGTGATTCACTCCTGTGGAGCAAACATACACAGTTTCATACATGGTGCCTGTGTCGTACATACTGGGACCTCCTCACATTGTGCCTCCTTTGAGCAGACATTTAGAAAGACATTCATTTCTAGGTCATGTTTTCCACCTTTCTAATTTTAACAGCTTGAGCTCATCATCAAACAGACCTTGTAAAAATAAAACCTCCTACAATGAGCTGGTATTTGATACGTCTTAGACAGTTGTGTTGTTTTATTGGGTGTAAATGAGTATGTTTGAATGTTTCTGCACACTGTGGTCAAGTTACAGTGCTTTACCGTTTCTTTGAGATGAGGATTTTAAAAACTGTATGCTGACTATTTGCTTAAAATAATAATTAAAGTATGCCTTTTTTACTGACAATATAACCTTTTACATTTCAAAAAATTGGAAGAATGGTAACACACATTAACACACATTAATGTTCATCCTCACTGGATAAAATCAGCTCCATTTGTGAACCCAGCTTATGTGTATAGCCCCATACTGTTTTCAATGGTCTGGGTGGAGAATGTACCAAGAAAGTTTTATGTTATTGTTATGTCCAAAACTCACAAAATGACTGCACCTTCCATAAGTGGGACTATAACCCACCCCATGTTTAAATAAAGGACTGTGACTGGGTCAGTACTTAGAGGGGAAGCAGTTGAGAAAGAAAGCAGCTTTAGACCCACGTGACAACAAAAATGAATATGAGCATTACATTTATAGTTGACAGAGTTAATGAATTTCACTTTGGGGATAAAAACAGTTCTTGTAGTGTATTGTACATTACACTGTTGAATTTTCTGCAGCTTGAGATCAATGCATTCATTCATCACTCTGCATCCTACACAAAGTTATTATGAAAAATTATATTTCAAAGCAAAATCAATTTCATCCAAAGGCATCGACCGAAACCATGCAACATGGAACCTCCTCGCAGTGACTACATGCTAAAAGAGCCAATCATTTTTCTGACCTTGATTATGTCATGTAACTAGCAACACAACTTAACTAGTTTTCAATGACTGCAGCCGGGTAATGCCAGCATGGCTTGATTGTCTGGTTGATTTCATGATTCATCACTTTATGGTTCACAACAGGAGAAAAAGGGTATAAAGAAATGAGCATTAAATTTCCAGGTGAAAACTTTAAATGTCAAAGTTTTGTGAACAGGGGCCACAGTATTTGTGTGAATCAGCTTTTTTACTCTCCAGCCGTTCCTCTTGGTCTCTGTTGTAAGAACTACTAATGCTCCATGAACATGGAAACACTTGATTTTTGGTGGGCTCATCCCCACTCTGCTAGTTTTCTTGTCTGGTTTCAGTCCAAAGCTGACCTTCACAAAGTAACCCTCCATACGAGAGTGTTTGCATCTGTGCAGGAGGTCCTGGACTGTGGAGGAATGACTGTGATGTGTGTAAGACAGATTGTCCACATACCGTGTCAGGTATGTTTCTGCCACTTGAATTTTTCCATGAGTTTATAAAGACAACCCTCTTTGGACAAATATAACATGTCAAAGACACACAGTGAGGCATGTAGTCAGTCAGCACGTTCATCACTCATAAATCAGACCGACACTTTCTCAAGACATGTGCACACACTAACACAATGTCATTTCCTCACTGCTTTAAATTAGGGTGCATGTTTTCCACACTCCACAGGAATCCATGCAGGCAAACTGAGAGCACACTGTAAATGGTGTTTTCTTTTAACATAATAATGTAAAAGGAAACAGCTAATGTTAGTTCAATCACAGGTTAAACACAGGAGCAGCTCATTAATGGGGGGGGGTTACAGCATTTACTAACTCTTGAAAATATAAATATTAATAGAGTATAGGAATAAATAAGCATGGATAAGGAATTGCAACAGTCAGTAAAAAGGGTAGAATATTAGAAATAGATCCATTTACACATTGCAGAGTTTTTAAATAAGCTACAGCCATGAAGAGAAATGGTTTGCCAGTCAGATCATTCATTATCTAGGATCTCCGCCTGGTGGTGTCGAAAGCACTAGAGAAGTCATAATCAAATCAAATCAAATCAAATTTTATTTATATAGCGCCAATTTACAACAGTCGTCATCCCAAGATGCTTTTCAAAGAACAAGAGCAGATCTAGACCACGCTCATTGTTTGACGAATTATCAAGACCCAATCTCAGATGGGATTTGGCCCATCTCATCTAACATGAGTAACAGTGGCAAGGAAAAAACTTCATTTTAACAGGCAGAAACCTTGGGCACGACCAGACTCATGCCAGACAGCCACCAAGCCACTGCTGGGTTGGGGAGGGAATACAGAGAGATAGGGGAAGAGAGGGAGAGAGAGAGAGAGAGAGAGAGAGAGAAAGAGATGGAGAGAGGGCAGGGAGAGAAAGAGAACAAGATAGAGGGAAGGAGAGAGAGAATGAGCAAGGGAGAGGGAGGGAGAGAGAGTAGAGAACAAGGGTGAGAGAGAGACAGGGGACAGCAGCAACATTAAACAACAGCAACAACAACAACAACAAGAGCTCAGGTAATGGTGAAACAAAATGAATTCAGTTTACAGGGTTAGGATAAGAGTAATTATGGACTATGTTAAATTAATGTAATGGGATTACAGTCAGCAGGCCTAATAGTAGTTACCTCTAGTGTTATGTTATTAATGTCAGTGAGGCTGATGTTCATGTCTGCAGTAACAGTCCAGAGGAACCCAAAAGAAGAAGGAGCTCAGGGCCTGAGGCGGACAATCATAAACCATGCAGCTGGAGTGAGGCAGATCTGCAGCAGCCAACCGTCTGTAGCATCAGTCCAGAGCAACCTCGGAGACTGGGGAGCTCAGAGATACAGAGAGATCTGGTTAGCAATTAGATGGGAGAAAATGACTAACTAATTATGGACTATGTTAAATTAATTTTAGGTGATTAAAGTTAAAACTCAACGGCAGTTTACTCTAGTTTTATTTTATTGATGTCAGTTAGGCTGACGTACGTGTCTGCAGCACTAGTCCAGTGGAGCCTAAGAGATGGAGGAGCTCAGGGCCTGAGGTGGACAATCATGACCCTCACAGTGTTCTCTGTTTTCTCAATGACAAATGAACAGACCAGTGCATGTGGATGCCTTCCTCTTTGATGTTAGTTACAGTAAGTACTCTTGAATGTATAAGATGCTTTTACTGTAGTTGTCGTAGTGCTACTGATACAATCTGGTCAATATTGGCCAAACGTAGTTCTCTGGGACCTAATTTGAATGCTAATTTTGTCATGACCCTGGCTGTTTTTTTTTAAACAATCAACTATGTAACCACCTATCTTTCAGCCTCCTCTCCAAGCAAGATCCTGATCCTATGGGAGCTGCTGTGTTTTTGAATGACAGTGCAAATACGTCAAAAAGTTAAAAATAAATTGACTGTCTTTGATTATATTGTCATCTTGCTGCCTAGGTAGTGTTACTCCTGGAATTAAAAAAAAAAAACCCTGACAGTGCTGACATTGACATGAATCATATATTGTAAATATCTTATGGGGAATAAGGATGTTGCTTCAGCTGACACATACCCTCATGCTCATATTCAGGCATAAATACTTACAATATATAGTTAGACAATCTTCAAGCTCATGGTTTTATTTGCTTTTGTAAATCATAAAAAGGCTTCTGTATGAATTTGAGTTTATTTCATAAACTTCAAAAAACTCTTAATCAAGCTCTGAGCTTTTATTTGCTCTTTCTAATCAAGCATTGAAAATAGATGAAGAGTGAAATCTTCATAGTAGTCATCCTCTTTGTCTGTTAATTAACTATATTCAAATGTGAGCCTGTGTGCCACCAATTGTTTCCAAAGGTTAATTATAAATAAATTAGCATTGAAGTTATCATTACTTCCAAATGTGGTCTGTGACAGACATTAATTACAACCTACTGACAATAATAAGGAGACGTGGAGGTCAAAAGGTCAGTTGTAAGCAAAGACAGAGATTATGATGTCATTTGACATATAATTATATACTCAATGGGAGTATTTGAGCTACAGATGAGGAGGAGAGTGAATAGGAAGATCAGATGAGCTAGGAACAGAAAGCACTAAAGCTGAAGGGAAAAGATGAGCATAGACTTGTAGTGATGAATACATACAACAGTCAAGGATAGTTAACGTGTGTGTGTGTGTGCTGTTAACATTGAAAATGTATAGAAAAGTAAGAAAAAGAAGTGTAGGTATATAGGAGAAAGTATTACAGGATACATGATTGCAAATGGAATGAGGGTAAATCTCATCAACAGACCAAACAACATAAAGAGGTTGTTACAGTTACAACAGCACAAAGAGTATATAGTCCTGACAGCAGGTGAGCTGTTTCATTGCCTAGAGGTATGTTACCCTCAGTCATCATTTTAGGCTTTTGGGGTCAGTGTGGATGAACCAATGATGGCTGAGGAACTCATGCAGAGGTCATCTTCATCATTTTAAGTTTCTAATGTAACAAATGTGAACATAAGTTTCAAATAAACAATGAAGCAAGAGGAAGCAATAGTACATATTCGTATCACCACTTCATTTCATCACAAATCGTGTCACAGGAACTCAAACCCTCTTTTTGCTTTGGTTTGTATTTCAGTGCCATCTAGTGGAGAGGTTGCAGATTGCAACCAAAATACGCTCCTGTCGCCCTTCCTGTTACAATATTACAATGTCATTTAGTTGACACAAGGTATCCAAAGTAATGTGCACTGGAGAACAAGAGCAATACAAGCAAAGATCTAGACAAGAAGAAAAAAAAATCAGTATGACCCACAAAGTGCTGTCAAGTCCCTGTGCAAGCTGTCACACTGAATGTGCTGCATGTGGTATGAAAAGTCCCACAGTAGAAATCAGGATAATTTCTGAGCTAATATGAAAAAAAGACAGACAAGGTGTTCACTAATACACTCAGAAATACAACACATAATAAATACGTGTCTAGCAAAAACATATTTGGAGTCTAAGTCAAACTTGTTTCCTAGCATGTGAGTCCTTTGGTATGTCTTTAAAGAAGACATACCCCTTCATTAATTATTGTATGTTTCTGTTTGTTTGTTTGTTTATTTGTTTGTTTTCCAGATCAATATACCAGAAGATTCGTGAATATGAGGTCCTGGACAAGAGGAAAACAGTGACAGCTCTGAGGGCAGGAGAGGGCCGAGCCATCCTGCTGGGCCTCAGCATGGTCCTGCTCTCTGTCATGATGTACTTTGTGGTGGGGATAACGATCTTGCGCTCTTACTCTGACAGGTGATAACAGGCCACATGGTCCCTTAAATGATGTTTGAGTATGAGAAGGCAGAAATAAATCCTCTTTGTGGGAACATGTTCTTACTGCTGGTTATTTTATACCCACCTGGTGAAGAACAGTTTTTTTTTTCTCTAGAAGTGTATTAGATACAGGTATATATTTAACTTATTGCTCTCCCTCTTCCAGTTTATGGACAGGTGAAGCAAGCTGCACAGTTGTGAATTCTACCATTGTGTGGGATGTGAACTGTTCCTACAGCTGTGGAGCAGAGTGCTGGAAGAGTCCCCGATACCCGTGTCTGCAGGTCTTTGTCAGCCTCAACTCCTCAGGGAAGGTGATGAGACTGTTTCACAATGAGGAAACCCAGGATAGCAACCCTGAGGTATGACATGACAACTGATCTGTCAATATTTCAGGGATCCAAGTATTTCCACTGCTCCACTAGTCCACCAGTAAGCACAGTCATACCTTTACAGGACATTATCTGAAGGATTTAACTTTATAAAACTGAAACAAAGTAAAAACATTCACCTACTTTTCTCTCTTCTTTCCTTCAGTGCTTCTACATCCCAAAGTGCACCAAAGACTATTCAGCCACACATGCTGTGGTTCAGAACATTTCTGAGCGTTTCAGGTCTCAGCACACTATTCAGTGTTTTGTGGATCCATCGGGCAAAATGGACAGCGCCATCCTGAGCCAGAAGAGGTGACGGGAGTCCCTGTTTAATGGATGCTGCATTGGCAGTAAAACAGCTACTTGGGGCCAAGAAAAAAAGACACATCTGTCTAGATCTTTGCCCTGAGATGTATGTAACTCTGAATAACAGCGGCTCTGTCAATAGAGCCAAGGATCTACTGTAATCCACAAACAATCAAATAGCAGATTCAAGAGGCTCATAAATTTGTGCGTATAGTTTTGCTGGTGCTTGAACCAAAAGTTAAACCCGTGAAATTATTATTTCTAGAAATGTCAGAAAAGACTTTTAAGTGCCTGTTAAGGATTTTAAGGGTTGTAAGTTGTAAGCGTATTGCACAACCAGTAAGGGTTGTGCAATATGCTTGTTCTCTTTCTTTTTTTTTTTTTTTTTCATTTCCGTGGTATATAAAGCATACCAGCAGTTATCTAATCTGGCTAAATTTAGTACTAAAACTGTAAGTATATGAAAACAACTGGGTCCACTTTGTTGAAGAGTCACTAATGATGGATCCACTTGCACCTGTAATACTTACACAATCATCGTTTTTTTTTTTTTTTGTAGTTTAAGATGGCTGGTTCTACTTGTTATCAATCACTGTGCTAGTCTTCACTAGCAGGCATCTGTGCGTAGCCTCATGTGTTTAGCATGCCAGTGGGACCATCTGAACTTGAACAAGGAAACACATAAATGGACTAAAAGTGTTTTCCTTTAAAGAAAAATCTTGCTTCATGATGACTTTATCATTTGAGGCTGACTTTAATAAGAGCTGCTCATGCCGCCTTTGTCCAAAGTTAAGAGAGTTTGTCAGGATCTTTGGAGGGCTACATTTAGATGACTATTCTTTTTCTTCATGGAGTTTTATGGGGTTGACATCCACAGTTAGTGCATTGCCACCAACTGGAATATATTAATCTACCAGTGTAACAGTATCTCCAGTGTCCACCAGTGTGCCCCCTTCAGGACGTATCCTGCTCTATAATATGCAGACAGTGAACCAACATACACTCTGATTTAAAGGATTGTGTCATACAGACTCAAACATTTGGAATTCCCCACAAATTATCCATTATCTTTGTTAATTTGCAATCTACACTCTTAAAAACATTGAGTTAAAATCAACCCAATTTGGGTAGTTTCCCAACCCAGCAGTGGTTAAATATTGGACAGAACACATGCTGGGTTAATTTTACCCAACTAATTGGGTTGGTTCACTTAACCCAACAATTTGGTTCTTTAATCCAGGCATTTGGGTTGTTAACATTTAATGTAATATTAAATTATATAATTGCATCAGATTTCATATAGCGCTTTGTCAAAGACCATCAAAGCGCTTTACATTGGAGACATCATTTATTCGTTCACATAGTCACACCTTGGTGGTGGTAAACTACCTTAGTCACAGCTGCCCTGGGGCCAGTTTACGCCTACAGCCTCTCTGACCACCAACACACAACACTCACAATGACTCACCAGTGGAGGACACACACTGGGAGCAAGGTGGGTTAAGTGTCTTGCCCAAGGACACAACGGACAGACTCGGAATAGGGGGGAATCGAGCCACCAGCCTTCAAGTTATTGGATCATCACTCAACCGACTGAGCTACTGCCGCCCCTGAACAGCTCCCTTTCCATTTTACTGACAGAGAATGAACTTTGGAGTTTGTAAACATATGGCAGTTTTTTTTTTTCTTAATATGGCTTTCCTGTCTTTTCAAAATAAAAATACAGAACAGGAGGTTGTATCTTGCATCCACTCCACTCTAGGTCACAAAGTCATCCACTGATTGTTCATATCAACCTGAAACATCAAGACAGTGAGTCCATTAAAGCAGTAGTTCAACATTTCTGACCACACCACACCACACCGCACATCAGCTAACGTGTTAGCTTGCTATGTTTGAGGCAATGTACTTTATGCTACCAATGTTGGCTAACCATGAGCTTGCTCACCTCCCAATCAATTCCTGAAGGCAGAAGCTGGTACACAACAGTGCTTCACAAACTTACATCTTAACAACAAAATGAGGGTCTATAGAATAATGTCAAGTCATCTCTATGGTAAAGCAATAGTGGGAATGTAACAAACCTTGCTTTGTACGTCTCCTCACTTCAGCGAGTGAGTGGGTGGTGCTTGGTTTTCAAATGCCGGAACGTCTATTCAGTGTGTTGGGTAATCCACAATAAACCAACAAAACTGTATAGAAATTACAACCCAACAGCTAATAACTCTGTTCCCAACATAAATAACCTTGCGAATTGGGTACTCGGAATACCCAACCCCATGAATTAATAAAAATAAATTGACAACAGGCTCAACCAAGTGGTTGGATTGAAAAAACAACCCATCGTTTTTTGGTGTGTAAGTGCATGAAATTATGGAAGAACAAAGAGAGATCACTTTCTTGATCACTCTTCTAACGCTAAAGCCAAACCCTTTGAGGATTTTACATTGGCAACACCTCAGTCACAGTGCTGTGCAGATGGTGCACCATGCAGAGCAAGCACAGACTGACAATAGTCTCCACATGAGAAAACCAGTAAACTCCAGATCTGGTCCAAAAAAGGCTGAACAGCACTTACTCACAACTTTGAAATCATATCAACGCTGCTGCAAAAGCCTCACAAATCTGTTTTGTTTCATGAAGGACTGTACTGTGTAATAAAAACACTGTGCCTTTCAACCTCTAGGGATTGGTGTATGGCTCTTCAGTTAGAACTTTATTCATTCTGTGGTCTAATTATCTTTTGTTTCCAACATGCTTTGATATATCCCCCTGAATTTAGAGTCGAGATTCTAGCCTCTTATTGTCAATTTCTGCCATATGTGAGTGTAATAATTGGTTCAATTAGTAATTGATTTTCCCCACAAAATCTCAGTAAAAAGTCGCCCTGCTGGTTTAGTGAAACTTGGTGCACCTGGTAATCAGCAGTGCTGGGAGGCTCTAGGGAGCGCGTTGTTGCTCAGTTCAGCAGGGGTTGTGAGTGTGTGAGGGTCAACACCATCAGTTGGTTCACTCTCTTTGTGTGAATTTAAAGAAAAAAAGAAAAGTTTGTTTGAGTGCCTTTTGTTTGTGTGTGAGGGGGAAAATCTTAAATGTTTTTATTCCACTTATTCTTCAATTAAAACAACTCCCACCTATTCTTATTTTGGGTCAGTTTTTAGTTAATAGACTTAGTGGGTGGCAGTTTGGAGATGTAAACCCCTGCCACCTTTTAGAAACCCACCATTTTGCTTTGTTCATGCAGATTTGCTAGTTTTCCCACAAGGTACCATTGTACAAATTTGAGTTTCTTTGGAGGGGGACAAGTAACAGTGAGTACCTAGTCAGGAAAAGACGTTTCTCTCCAGCCTATGATCCAGAAATACAGAGAATATTTTAAAAAAATACCAAAAACACCATAGATAAAAGTATAATACAGTAGAAGAAGAGTATATGTATGTCCACATCTACCCTCGTGTCTACTGTCACTGTGTATATATGCATTCCTATACACATGCAAACCTAATGACCAGAGAAATTATTTCTGCTGTACATACAGTCAGGTCCATAAATATTGGGAGATCGACATAATTCTCATCTTTCTGGCTGTATACACCACCACAATGGATTTGAACTGAAACAAACATAATGTGCTTTGACTGCAGACATTCAGCTTTCATTTTAGGGTATTGTACATCCAAATCAGATGAATGGTGTAGGAATTACAACGGTTTTTACATGTGCCTCTCACTTTTTAAGGGACCAAAAGTAATGGGACGACCAAATCAAAAGCTATTTCATGGACAGGTTTCAGTTTCAGTTTATTTGGATCCACCATTAGTTACAGCAAAGAGCCACAACTATTCTTCCAGGGGTCCATCTGCACTTCTGAACAACATTTTCATCCTTCTAACATACATCTACATACAAGACAAGACAGTCAAGACACCAACATCACATCCATACTATCACTCATCCCACACAGCAGCTCTATCATTTACCTCCTCTTCGAAGAACACTACGACAAAACAATATTTACAGAACAATAAAAGAAAAGTGGAGAGACAGACCAAGCTCTCATTACATTGGGTTTCAGCCAACTAAGCTCTTGAAAGTTTTTAAGGTATCCCATCAGTAAACAAAAACCTTTTCAATTTCTTATTAAAACAGCCTCTGTGATCATTTGAGATCAAAGAATTTGGTAGTTGATTCCATGCCATTATGGCTCTGTAGTGAACTGTTCCCTACCTTGCATTTGTTCTACATAGAGGCAGCCGAAATCGGCCCTCTGATACCTGCCTCGTACAGTGTTGTTCTACCTCCGAAAAAAAAGATGAAGTGTTATAGAGTTACTGGAATTTTGTTTGTAATAATATTTTTCATGAAAGATTAAAGCGAGTAGTGTGGCTTGCTTTTAACGTTTAACCAGATGAGCTGATTATGCACTAGTTACTAGTTCTGTATGGACAGTTAAGAATCATGTGAGCAGCTTTATTTTGGGTTACTTGTAGCTTGTTTTGTGTTGTGTTGGACCAGATGACTGCACCATAATCTAAATGCGATAGAACCACGGCTTGAGTTAGTTGTTTGATTAGGTAACTTGGTATAAATTTCTTACAGTGTCTAACTACAGCTATGCCTCTTCCCATCTTTAATACTCTCTGATTAATATAATTTTTCCAGGACATTCTGTCATCTATGATTTAACCTAATAACTGTACCTCCGTCTTCTGTTCTATGCTTTTATCTCCTATACTTACATTTAAGATCGGTGCAGCTTTTAATCTATTTTTCGAGCCCAACACTATGGATTTAGTTTTTTCAATATTGAGCACTAATTTATTTTCTGTAACCCATTCCATAATTTGCTTTAGTTCTCTATTTAACACATCTTCTAACTCTTCTACAGTACTTGACAAGGCATATACAGTGGAATCATCAGCATACATAACCATTGTTGCAAAATTCAACACACGTGGCAAATCATTTACAAAAATTGAAAATAATAATGGACCAAGGCACCTCCCTTGTGGCACTCCACAACTCACTGGTCTTAATTCAGAGTAACTCCCATTAAAGTAAACAGAACACTTCCTATTTTCTAAGTAGCTCTTTATCCATTTGTTTGCAGAATTATCAAAACCATAACAACTTAACTTGTTCAATAAAAGGGAATGATCCAGAACATCAAATGCTGCATTAAAATCTAATAATACAGCTCCAATTATCTTCTGTATATCTATATCTTTTGACCAATCATCCGTCTTCTGAGTTAATGCAATAGTTGTGGAATGCCCCTTTCTATATGCATGTTGAAATACAGTGTTTAAGTCATTATTACAAAAGTACATTTGCATCTGTCCGTATACTATTCCCTCCATAATTTTACTCAGTGCTGGCAGTAAGCTTATCAGTCGACTATTTTTCCCGGAAAATGTTTCTCTACCATCTTTGGGTAGTGGAATGATCTTGGAAATTTTCCATTCAGAAGGACAGATACCTTTTTTAGACTTAAATTAACGATAAAAGAAATAGGTTAAGCAACCAGATCTGCTACGGTTTTAAATAACTTGACCCCCAGGTTGTCAATACCTGCAGATGATTCGTTTGCTGCTTGCAAGAGTTTTACCACTGTGTCTGCCGTAGTTTTTTCAAATTGGAAGTTACACATTTTATCATTCATTATTTTATCTTTTATTAACTTACTTGATATGCAATCTTTCTTTTTCCTTGTATCCATATTATCCCGCAATTTCTGAGTTTTATCATTTAAAAAAGAACATAGATAGTTAGCTATTTCTACTGGTTTAGTCAAAATATTTCCATCAGCTTCCAAAAACGATGGAGTTGATTTACCGCTTTTTCCCATTTATCCATTCAGGATGTTCCATATTTTCTTACTGTCCATTCTCGCATCTATTATCTTTTTTTTGTTTTTATTCAATTTTGTTGCATTATTCCTTAACTTTCGATAAACATTCCATTGTGACAAATCAGCTGATCTGATTGCTTCTGCCTTTGCCTTACTTCTTTGGTCCATAAGCTCTTTAAAATCCTGGTCTAACCATGTTGCTACATTTCTCACAGTTTGTTTTTTTGCAGGTGCATGTTTATCAAGTGGTCCTAACAAGCAGTCAAAGGCATGCAGAGCCAAATTAGGGTCTTCCTCGGTTAACACTGTTGACCAATCAATATTTCTTACATCCTCATAATAATCGTTTTCATTAAAATTCCTTAACATTCTTTTGAATATTATTTTCTGACCAGTTTAATCAATTGCAACTAGATTGTGGTCACTGCAGCCTACTGAAAGAGATATCGATTGTGAGCATAGCTCAGCAGCATTTGTAAAAATTAAATCAATGCAAGTAGATGTTTTTAAACCATCTACTCTGTAAAATATTCTAGTTGGCTTTGTAATGACTTGTCTTAGATTACATGCATCTGCAAAAGAGGTGTGGACTATTCCCTCACTACTTCATCATCAATTCAGCAGGTAAAAAGTCTGGAGTTGATTCCTGGTGTGACATTTGCATTTGAAATCTGTTGCTGTCAACTCTCAATATGAGATCAGGAGAGCTGTCACTATCAGTGAAGCAAGCCATCAGTAGGCTGAAAAATCGAAACAACCCCATAGCAAAAATATTAGGTGTGGCCAAATCAACTGTTTGGAACATTCTTAGAAAGAAAACGCACCAGTGAGCTCAGCAACACCAAAAGACCAGAAGACCATGAAAAACAACAGTGGTGGATAACAGAGGAATTATTTCCCAGGTAAAAAAAAAAAACCTCCACAGCAGTTTGCCAGATCAGGAACACCCTCCAGGGGGTAGATGTATGTGTGTCAAAATCAACAACCAAGAGAAGACCTCACCAGAGTGAATACAGAGGGTTCACCACAAGATGTAAACCATTGGTGAGCCTCAAAATCTGGAAGACCAGATTAGAGTTTGCCAAACAACGTTTTATTCAAAGGGATGGCTGGAGGAAACAGGATTTATGACCTATACTGCAGCCCGTCACCAAAGGGTGCTGTTCTCGCAGCGGCTTTACCCAGCGAGGAGGCAGCCGATGTCCATTCTGTATACAGTCTATGGTGCTGAATGTTGGTGAGCAGTTGTTGGTCAGCAGGGTGAAGGGCAGGGGACTACACACACCTCCGCAGGTCTCTTGTGCTCAATTTGATGGTGCTGAAGGTGTTATTGCTGATTTGTACAGTGTGTGGTCTCTCACTGAGGAAAACCAGCAGCCAGTATCACAGTGAGTTGTTGAGTCCTAGCTGGTCCAGTTTGATGATGATTTGTTGTGGAATAATAGTGTTGAAAGCTGAACTGAAGTTTATGATGAGGCAAAGGTGAAGGAACGAAGAGGGATAGTGCAGAAGGAGATTCGGGCAGTGGAGGAAGAGGATAGACAAGCCAAGGCAGTAGCCATGAGACAGCAGGGCAGATGGACCCGGTGGGACGGTGTCCGGGGACTATCGCTCGGTTGGAAGGACATCTGGAGTATGGAGGGGCACCGGATAAAGTTCCTCCTGAGCTCTGTCTACAATGTACTCCCAACACCAACAAACCTCCAAAGATGGAGATTGACAGAGGATCCCTTCTGTGCGCAGTGCAAGAGACCAGCAAACCTGGAGCACATCCTGTCGTCCTGCCGAGCAGGCCTGACTGAGGGAGGTTCAGGTGGCGCCATGATCAGGTGCTGGCGCAACTCGCCGATGGTCTGGAAAAGGAGAGGAAGTGAAAAGGAACAAAGGCCCAAGACAAAGGCCCCCGCTTCATCAGTTTTCTCAGGCCTGGCGAGAAGGCAGGCAAGGAGGACAGATGTGCAGGGATCCTTGGTACGGCAAAGGAATGGGAAATGAGAGTTGACCTGGGAAGGCAACTCAAATTCCCAGAGGAGATCGCCGTCACCAGCCTCCGGTTGGATATCGTGCTCTGGTCCCAGATAACAAAGCAGGTGGCCCTGATTGAGCTAACGGTACCCTGGGAGGAAAGAATCGAGGAGGCACATGAGCGTAAGCTGGGGAAATACCATGATCTCATTTCCGAGAGCCAGCAGAGGGGGTGGAGAGCCTGGAATCTACCAGTCGAGGTTGGCTGCAGGGGCTTCCCTGGACAGTCACTTTGGAGAACACTGGGGATGCTCGGCCTCACAGGGGCAACCCGTAAGAACCTGGTGAACAATATCTCAAAGCAGGCAGAGTCAGCATCCAGATGGCCGTGGCTAAAGAGGAACGACCAGTGGCTGAACCAGGCTGGCAGAGAGGGGTGTCAGAGCTGAGTGGGGAAGACCTGTGTGGCTGAGGGGGCAGCTCCAGGACGCTGGTGCTGTTGTCAAGCCCCACCGTGGTGTCGTGGGCTAGTTGACGAAACACCAGGAAAACGGGGGGTGCCCACTTGAAAACCCGGTGAAGCCTCAAGGTCTGAAGCACACAGCTCTGACACCAGTTGTGTTTTGTTAGGAGGGAGCGACTTCTACGCTAGCCACCACACATAAGGAACAGGAGGTAACTCCTACTAAGGGTGGTGGCTGCGATACCTATCGTTTTAAAGACCATAATCAGCATTCTTACATATGAGTCCTTAGTGTCCAGGTGGGTGAGAGCAGGGTGGAGAGCAGCACTGTATTCATCCTCAGTTGACTGGTTGGCTCAGTTTGCTAACTGGAATGGGTCCTGTGTGGAGGGGAAGATGGATTTTATATGAGACATGACTAACTGTTCAAAGCACTTCATGATGATGGGGTTGAGTGTGACAAGGCGGTCATCATTAACTGAGATTGGAGTGGACTTCTTTTGCATGGGTATGCAGGTGGTGGTTTTGGAGCATGCTAGAACAACAGCCTGGCTCTGGGAAGTCTTACAGATGTCTGTTGTTAGGATACATTGTAAATATAGAAATGGTTTGACGGAGCTGCATTAAGAATTAATTATTGTGCCCCTTGAAGTCATGTACTGATGGATAACAGGAAGAAGGATAAAAGCTCCAGGGAGGCTGCAGATCACCCTGTATAAAGAACGGTATCCATAGTATGAAGGTTTTAGCTTTGGCTTCTCTTGACATTTGGTAAGTAAGGTGTCTTCAACTAAAAAAAGATGTTTGTGTCCTGTTTTTGAAGGATGTCGCACCCATGGTTGTGAAAGAGGAAGTATGCAAACTGATAGTGTGATTGCGGTTTGAACATAGGGTGGGGTGTTAGATAATATCATTTATATAACTTGCTTATTTAAAGACTCTGTTGCACATTCTTGACTCATTGTAATCAATAAGTAGAGCTTCAACTGAGAACTCATCTGAATCCTCGTCTTTCCTTCTTCCCATTGACGACCACGCGGGAAAAGGGTTAAAGGTAAATAATACCAGTTAGTACCTTCTTTATTGTGTTTGGGAAATTAGACATAAAAGTACTCCTTAATGTGAAAGGGAAAAACCACCCTTTTTTCAACACAGTGAAGACATCTGACATAGCCCCTATGCGCAGTCATGCAGCACAGGACCAGCAATGTTGTGAGGACCAGCAGCCTTGCGGGTGTTGATGCTGGAGAGTGTCCTCATCACATCCGCTGTAGACAGACACAGAGCCTTGTAGCACCCTATAATGTAATAATTTACTGAAAATGTAATAAAACCCAGTAATGTAATAAAATAGTCTGACTGATATTGTAATAACATTTTTACCTATAATGTAATGCCTCATTACATTATTGAGAATTTATCACATTTTTAGGAGTTTATTTGTTTGTTTGTTTGTTTGTTTTCAAAATTGATAATGTTATACTTGACAGATAATGTAATATATATGTTCATTTTCAGTCCAGAGTTCTACATTATGTGTTTTGAGAATCTAAGAGTGTTATAGACACTAGATTTGAAACAACAAAATGACTATTGGGTTAAATTGCACACCTTGAGTACCATACAGCCATATGCAGGGACATGCAACTACATCCTGGTCCTACTGAGTGGGTTATGGACGTTGGACCTTGGGAGACTTAGAACACAGATTTCCAGCAAATCACTATCTCATGAAAACAACCACAAACAAACAAAACAACTTTCAGTAACACTTCATTTGGACAAGAAAATACATGGGCATTCCTAACACCTGCATACACATCACATGACACTCAACATAAACATAGGCCGATATATCCACTCAGCTGATGGGGCTCTGCTCTGTCTCTAGCAAAACCTGAAACGACTCTGCTCACGCCACACACACACACTAGGGGTGCAATAGATCAAAAAACATATGGTTCAGACCATTTCTCGGATCAGAGTCATGGGCCAGATCACTTTTCGGATCAGCAAAAAACACACTCTGTCTGTCGTGAGCGCAACAGAGGGATAGTTCATCCACAACTTTTTTCTTCTGCTGAAGTGCGTGCGTGACGTGATGTGGCAATGTGGCTCAAGCACTTTCAGCATGCGTTTAAAGCCCTCTGCAGCTATAAACACACTGATAGTGATTGGGTTGTGCATCAAGGGGCTGCTTAAATGCTGTGGTGATAAACAGTTTTTATGCAATCGCTTATCAAAAAAAAAGGTCATATTACCTTCTTGTGCCACAGTGCCTGTACACACCGTCACTGTTTTATCTGCTAACCTTTTTCCTTCATTGTTATATTTGACAAGAAAGCCAAAATGCTCCCACACAGGGGATTTAAATGATGGAGGGCACTCAAGCTCCTCTGTTCCTCCACTCGCCATGAGCATGCTGCTCTTAACTAGTGTGTGGACTGAACATGTGCACTTTTAATTTTTTTCATAAATCATTTCACGGATCATGTGTGTGCCAAACCGAAGATATTGATCTGAACGGATCATGGACCAATGATGATCCGTTGCACCACTAACACACACACACACACACACACACACACACACACACACACACACACACTCAAGCAGCAGTGCCCAGTTCTCATGATTATTGAGCCACACTCAGACAATCAGAAATTTCTGCCTTTAAAGATGAGAAACATGCAAAATGATCATGTCAATTTTATTGAAGTTCTGTGATTTTTCATTTATACAAGTAAATCTCACAAAGTGCCAGTACGGCAGTATGTCAACTGACCACTATGCCACTTGACATAGAGTAAGATGTCAAATTGACATTGAAATTGATTTAATAACCATTTATGAGTGGATATGTAGGCCTATGTTTATGTTGGACACCATGTGATGTGTACACAGGTGTTATGAATGCTTATGTATATTCTCTTCAAATGAAGTGTTTCTAAAAGTTGTTTTGTTGGTTTGCGGTTGTTTTTATGAGGTAGTGATTTGTTGGAAATCTGTGAAGTGAAGAGGTTCATTTAGGGAAGAATTACCTGGGGTCTCCAGTGCTGCTCAGGATCTGAGCTGGAATTGTAGTCTCCCAAGGTCCAAGGTCCATAACCCACTCAGTAGGACCAGGATGTAGTTGCATGTGTGATACTCAAGGTCTGCAATTTAACCCAATAGTCATTCTGTTGTTTCAAAGCTAGTGCATACAACACTTTTAGACTCTCAAAACACATAATGTAGAACTCTGGACTGAAAATGAATGTATATATTACATTATCTGTCAAGTATAACATTATCAGTTTTCAAAACAAAACAAAACAAAAAAAACTCCTGAAAATGTAATAAATTCCCAATAATGTATTAAGGTATTACATTATAGGTAAAAATGTTATTACAATATCAGTCATATTATTTTATTACATTAATGGGTTTTATCACATTTTCAATCGCATTAAGTGCTAATTTTTATTACATTTTCAGGCGTTATTACGTTTTCAGGAAATTATTTCATTATAGGGTGCTACAGTAGTTCAAGCTTAGGGGGTATATGGGCAAAGGATTTATGCAGGTATGTGTCCAGACAGGCCTTAACATCTGATCATTAGTTTGAATCACATTTGTTTGGGATGGGCTTGAGATGGGCTAATCTAAAACAAAACAACAAAAGCAACAACAAAAATTTTACCCTAATGCAGGGGTTTGTGGTCCTGCTGCTAAACAACTTGAATGATTTTCATGTCATTGTCTTCAATAATAATATTGTCTTCAATTGTCTCCAGCACCTTATTGTTTTCAGTGAATAGAGCAAGTCAAATAAACCTCAAGTTGCAAGATTGTTTTTAGAGTGACCTTTAATAAACCTGTGCATGTACAGGTACATAAGGTTTGTAAGCATTTGTAAGTTTGTAAGATGAGCTTATCACTGATATTTAATTAATGGTTAATTTGATAGTCATGGAGGGGTGGTACAGTGGTGAAGTGGTTAACACTGTCGCTTCACAGCAAGAAGGTCCTGGGTTCGAATCCGGGTCAGGGTGTTTCTGTGTGGAGTTTTCCTGTTCTCCCTGTGTCTACGTGGGTTTACTCCAGGTACTCTGGTTTCCTCCCACATCCCAAAAACATGCAGAAGTGGGTTGAGGATAATTCGTCACTTACAAATTGCCCATATGTGTGAATATCAGTGTGGATGGTTGTTCGTCTCTATATGTCAGCCCTGCGATGAGCTGGTGACTTGTTCAGGGTGTCCCCTGCCTTCGCTGCCTTGCTGGAATAGGCTGCAGCCCAACCCCCCCCCCCCCTCCTGACAGGGAAAAAGCGGTAGAAAATGGATGAGTGGATGATAGTTGTGTAATCCCTTCAAAGTCATAAAAAGGGGTCAGATCTTGTAAATGTTGCACAGCTGATCTGAGGCTGGTTTTCTGCAGCTATGGTCATGGCACTCAGGCGGATCCCTCTGGTCTTCTGTCTGGGACTGGTAAGTACAAGCCTTCACATTTATTCTGTGTAGTACTGACATTGACCTCTTATTAAGACTATGAATTCTCTTTATTGATTGATGAATGTACATTCTGATATATATTTACCAGGCAGCAGCAAAGCTGTCAGGTGATACAGGTAAGTCACAATCTTTTTCATGTAACTCTCTGTCACATGGTAAAAAAAACAAACAAGCAAGTTATTGGATATAAATGACACTGAAGACTATATGAGGTTACTTTAAGTTATAATAAATTTCCCTGCAAATTCTGAATCACTTGATCTTCTGACAATCTCATGATTCAAATATTGTCCACTAAGCATTACCTGACTGCACTATTTGTTCTTATGTTTGTATTTGTATCTGTACACTAGCTCACTGAGGGAAGATCTGCTGACTTACTGACTTACCTCTACAAATTTAAGAAATTATGTCAAATGAAAACATTTTATAGCATACATCCCAGATTTGAAATAGTCATTCATGTTCATGCAGCAGGGTTCATAGCAACATTAAATCAATGAATCAGGTACTGTAGTTTTGCGCCTACTTTAACAATGTTTTATTTATCTACAGAAATAGACGTTGACAACGGCCGTGACTGGGACATCTTTAACATCAACAAAGGTTTGTGTGCTTGATTGTAAAATTATGCAACAGTAAGTCTAAATACTTGCATCAACCAATACCATGTTTCTTTGCAGCTGCTGGGCTAGACCTGCTGGAGGGAGACATCGAACAAGATGAGGTACAATTATTTGGAGATTGCCAGCATATAGTGCCCTGGTTTTACAAAAGAAAAGGCCAACAGTCCACGAACAGATATTAAACCCTTGTTATTTTTGTATGGCAGCTTAGTAAGGCCAGCAGTTGCAATAACACAAAGTTAAAACACTTTGTAGAAAAATTTCTACTCAACTATTTCCATCAGACATTCAGCAGAAACACCATCTTGGGTGATGAGTATCGCTGGCCAACCACCATTCCCTACTACCTTGAGAACAACTTGGGTAAGACACTGTGCTATATTGAGGCTCATACTCACAGTCATTTCCCATAAATGCACTTGTACTTAGGTATGTTTTTTATGGTTTTCTGTGTCTCATACTTTGTAATGTTTAGAAATGAATGCAAAGGGAGTGATCCTGAAGGCGTTAGAGCAGTACAGACTGAAGACCTGCATCGACTTCACACCATGGAGGGGAGAGCAGAACTACATCTCTGT
Source organism: Xyrichtys novacula (assembly GCA_962446985.1). Classification (NCBI taxonomy): domain Eukaryota; kingdom Metazoa; phylum Chordata; class Actinopteri; order Labriformes; family Labridae; genus Xyrichtys; species Xyrichtys novacula. The sequence continues at coordinate 6,971,533 of OY660870.1, forward strand.
GTACAAAGGGAGTGGGTGAGCCAACTCTGAACAGCTCCTGTGGCTTACACTTTCACATTGCTCTGCCCAATTTTTTGGTTTCTTGCTTGGAAATGGATTTGGATGCACATTCATTACCCTCAAAGACACCATGGCTTTAGGGACACCATGGACTCTATTTTCGTGCCCGCCGGGTGCGGCGAAGGGTGGCTATTTGGTATTTTCGTAAACTGAGGCGTACCGAGGTCCGCCAAGCTGGGTGTGGTGGCGCAGGGAGGTGTTGACATAATCAGCTGGCGCAGTGACATTTTAGTGCCCGCTGGTGGCGTAAAAAGTGCGCTGAAAGCTCACCGATTCAAACCTGGTCAGCTTTCAGAGTTGGTCTAGTGGTATTTTGGTAGACCGGCGTCGTAGTGTGCACACTTCACCACTGCCTCACAGGCAGGTTTCCACAATGTCAGGCACATTTCAGTGCAATAGATAATCAACCACAACCAATATTCAGTGCAACTATCTGAGTCAGCACATACATTTAGATCAATATCAATATATTCTGATCTATATCTCATCTGATGAGCGCATTTGGCAGGCATTTGAACAGTCAACGTGACCAAATTAACACAGCAGAAACTGCATTAATTCAGATATCCAGTAAAAAGTCACACATAATGAAATTAACAAGAAATTTAATTTGTCCTCCACCCCCTTTCTCTCTTCCTCTTCTCCCTAGCGCAGCTCGACTCAGACATGTTGCCATGTCCTCTTCCCGTCCTGCTGCTGCAAGGCTTATTTATTTTGAAAAGTTGAACAAAAAAATAAAAGAAATTTTCATTTAAAATTACCAATTCATCTAATGTTCTCACAGAGTTATGGCCACATACAAATATTATAATATTTAGTTGCGTGAGCCAAGTTAATTTTATATGCCAATATCAATAAAAGAAAGAGTGTGATGCATCTTTTACGCACAGGTGGTTCTGATTTTAATGCCAGTATTGGAATTTGTTTACGTTGTGATCTGTGCGCACAACCCACCTTTGTCACTCGGGGTTTAAATATATGTAACTTGATGTGATTGTCTTTATTTGTCGAAAAGGGTGTTTGTCTTAATAGTGGGTACACACACCAAATCCATCTGTGCTTATTTAAGAGAGTGTGGACGACACCCTCCATAGCACCTACCGCAACACTTGTTGAGGGGCTGCCTTCTGTGGCCATCATGTGGCATTGCTGTCTTCAGCCATCTCTCGATCTCTTCGACTTCTTTACGAAAATTGTAATACGCCTCGCCGGTGGCGGATTTGAAGGTGAGAAGAGGAGCTGTTGTCATTGGTGAAAACAGAACTAGGCTGTGTCAAACACACTCCAGGCCTTATCCCCTCCCTCTCTACTACATATGCTGCTTGGAGGAGCTGAGTTAGGGAGGGGCAATACTTATGCTGGGCTGCGCTGCCACCAAAATAACAAAGTGTACTTGGTCACGCCTCATCAGCGCAGCGGACCTGACTTATGCGACGCCTACGCCACACCGCCGGTGAGGCATGAAATAAGAGCCCTATGGCTTTAGAGACCACTGTCACTTGTCACACATCTTGCTTCCTCTCTCTGTAGATGTTCCTCTTCTGTAGGAAACCAGCACAAGGGAAAGCAGCGGCTCTCCATTGGTAAAAACTGTGATAAACTGGGAACTGTTGAGCATGAGTTCCTGCATGCTTTGGGCTTCTGGCATGAGCAGTCAAGAGCTGACCGGGATGATTATGTCCAGATCATTTGGGATCACATTGAACCTGGTAACACTGTCACATACAAACTGTAACTACATGCAGGGGCGCTGCAAGGGATTCTGGAATCCATGAAAAGAAGTTATACAGGGTCCCCAACACAGAAGGCCAAATTTTTGATGCTTTTTTACATAAAACTATGCATTTTTATGTTACTAGTTTCTGTACACTCATTTAGTCAATCCTCCACATCTGAATTCCCTCAATGAACATGTAAACTGCTCTTATTGGATTGAAATCAGTCACCCCAGTCGACTGCACACACAACATAATTTTCCGTTCTGTTCCTATTGCACTTATTCTATTTCAATGGTAGCTGAATTAAAACAAAATAAAAACAGTTGTGCTTTTTAAACCATTAAAATTGTTCATAATTATTTTTATTTTAATATTTACCTTTACAACAGATTTATCTTTTTTCTGTGTATTGTTTTGTGACTGTGATTAAGAATATTATGATTAATCCAAAACACACAGCTGCTCACCTCCTTCCTCATGTGGGGGCACTGGGGGGCTGGTGGAGTTGGGGACTGACAGACAGCTGCTTCTGTTTAGAAGGAGGCATCGTTTTGACAGAGGGGAGGTCAACTAATTGAATATAAGCAGCGAGTTTCTTGAGCTGACATGGGTAGAAAAGTGAGCTAGCTTAAAAACCATATACAAGGACAAAGTTAATATTACATAGCTTTCCACTACATGAACCACTCATAAACCCACCTTTCATTGTGAAATACTGTGTGACATGCTGTCGACCGTTTAGTTCTTTCTCCTCTCCTAGTTTCCTTTCTTTGTATTTTTGGCTGCCTAATTTTTTTTATATTTATGATATCTTTACTACCACTCCTTAGCCGCTCTGGTTCAGGCGACTGTGACATACAGCTGCGCTGCCAGCAGCTGATTCAGTCGGACTGAACCATTTTACATAAATAGAGAGAGGGGGCCGCGGCCATTATAGTTTCCAAAACAAAAAAAAGTTATTGTAACCAGGACGCTGTATATAGAATATCTGTGATTAAACATTACTTATAACTTAGAGTCATGTTATTCTATTTCATTATATCTTTATTAGGGGCCTCTCTGGGCCCCTCTCAATCATGGGCCCTTATAATCCTTCTCTTTTTTCCCCCCTTGTCGGCGCCCCAGACCACATGTAATATAACACAGCTGGAAAATGTGTAAAACAATTTAAAAAGTTTTCTGATGTTTTATTTTTTTGTCCAGGCAAAGAGCATAACTTTGACATACAAAATGACACAGTGTCTAGTGCCCTGGGTGTTCCCTATGACTACGGCTCAGTGATGCATTACAGCAAGTCGTCCTTCAGCATTGACTCTGATCCCACTATCATCACCAAGATCCCCAAGTTCATGAATTTGATTGGTCAGAGGATGGGCTTCAGTGCCAGTGACCTGACAAAACTGAACCGCCTCTACAACTGCAGTGAGTAATCTCAGCCTTTTATTTCCTTTTTTAAAAAGTGGGTCACAGAGGGAACAACATGGTACAGACCATTAAGTACTGAACTTTTTAACCTAATAGAAGACACAGATAGAGGCTTCTAACATCACCTGCCCAAGAGCATGTAATAGATCACAGTAAACACAGATGTTTATAGCTAATTGAGGGCAATGTTAAAAAAAAATCATTCACAAAGTTTCCCCTGATACAATAAAGCAAAAGTTCTTACATGGCCAACAAGTTAATAAGTGCTTTGCTAACCTGTGTGACATAAGCTACCATGTAAAAGTCAACCTGTTGGACTGCTGGTGATGTCCAATAAAACCATGCAAGATATATCTGAATACTACATACACCTTAATATAACTAACCCACGCAAAACTGGCTTTTACTGACAAGATGCTTCTTGAGTTTGTTGACAAATGCCTCACTTACTTTGTTAATCTCTTATGTAGCCACAATGGCCATCTTACAGTTACTATTCCTGTCTTACTTATTCAGCACAACAATTTGCAGAATAAGTCTTAATTCAGTTTCACCTCAAGGGAAAAACTAGTACCAAAATAAGGCATCAAAGGACAGATGCTGACAACATTGCATATTCGCTGCATTTGTTGCTGCAATGATTTTCCTTCTCTCAATTTAGCACAAATCATCTAAAAATTATTGCAATGTTTTTAGAGTAAAAAACACAAGTATGATTTAATGAAACGCTGCTGGTCTAGTAGTATTTTGGTAGACCCGCAGCGTATCAGCATACGTCACTGATGCCTCACCAGCAGGTCTTCACAGTGTCAGGCACATTTCAGTGCAATAAATAATCATCAACAACTATTAATCTGAGTTAGCACATACATTTAGTTCTACATCAATGTATTCTGATCTATATCTGATCTGATGAGCGCGTTTGGCACGCGTGTGGACACACAACCTGACCGAATCAACACAGCTGAAACCGCATTAAATTGAATTAAATATCTAGTAAACAGACACACATGATGAAGTTATTTACTTTAAGCCTACATACAGATATTATAATATTCATTTTTGTGAGGTAAATTTATTTTTTATGCCAACATATATGAAAGAAAGAGCCAGGCCACGGAGCGCAATGCGTCATTTACGCACAGATGGTTCCGATTTTAATGCCATTTTTGGAGTTAATGTTGTGATCTGTGTGCACAACCCACCTTTGTCACGTGAGGTTTGAATATATGCAACTTGATGTGAGTGTCTTTATTTGTGGAAAAGGTTGTTTGTCTTACAAGTGGGTCCAACATTACACAGACCAAATCCATCTGTGCTCATATGAGAGAGTGTGGAGGACGCCCAATGCAAAGCTTACAGTGACACTTGTTGAGGAGCTGCCCTCTGTCGCCATCTTGTGGCATTGCTGTCTTCAGACATCTCTTGATCTCTTTGACTACTTCACAAAAATGGTAATACACCTTGCCTGTGGCGGATTTAAAGGCAAGGAGAGGAGCTTCTGTGATTGGTGAAAACAGGTCTCGGCTGTGTTAAACCCATTCCGCGCCCTAGCTTCTCCCTCACTACGACTTACGCCGCTGGGAGGAGCTGAGTTAGGGAGGGGGGATACTTACGCCGGGCTGCACCGCTCACCAAAATACCAAATTGTGCTTGGGAACGTCTTGTCAGCGCGGTGGACCTGACTTACGCCGCGCTTGCGGCACGTCTCCGGCGAGGCATGAATATAGAGCCCATGATGTCTTTATGAAATGACTACAAGAGCAGAGCAAGAATCCTAAAATCAAATAAATATATCTGCCCAAACAGCAGGTTAGATACTTGAGTAGTTGCTAAAGGAATTAACCCTGTTACCTCCAGATGTTAAACTGGCTTGGCAATATAATGAAACATATAATGCTGCTGTAATTGTTACATCAGAGGTCTGTACTGACACAAAATGCTGTTTGAGATATGACAGTTTCTTATGCAACACCCTAATCACTCTGTGACTGATTCTTGAATGACTTAACCATTTGAATGTGTTATTTATGCAAAAATCTAATGTAGTACACCACATTTTCACAACTCTACAGGTAAAAGAAAAAATAAACAGTAAATCAAAGACTCTTCATGAAATAATACAGCTGATTTGTTTTTGTTTTTATCTCCACAGCCATGTCATCTACCTTTGTGGACAGCTGTGACTTTGAGGAGGACAACATCTGTGGGATGATTCAGGGTCCTGGAAACAGACACTGGCAGCAGCTTAGCTCTGTTAGTGGAGGGCCTCAGACTGACCTCTCCAACACAGGACAATGCAAAGGTAGGGTCTGTATTTGCCGTTCAAATAGCTAGTTGCTGGATGATAAATCTGGAATCTAAAACCTCTCTTTCTAAATAAACGACTCAACTGGTTCTGGATATTCCCCCTATGATGGCGACAGTAGAACATTTTTTTATGACCGCAGACTGTACACATTAACATCTCTGTGTAGTTGCTGTTGCTCATTTAACAGTTATATAAAAAAGCTGACATCCTTATCTTATCCATTTGAAGTCTAAGGATATTTCAAAGTAAAGTTTCCTTGTTCAAGGTATATCATATAAATTATGGCTCAAACATCCTTCAGTTCTGTCTTTCCCTCCTTACAGGAAAAGGCTTCTTCATGCACTTCAGCACAGTGTCTGCTGAACCTGGAGACCATGCATTTCTGGAGAGCCGTTGGCTTTACCCCAAACCTGGAGCCCAGTGTCTGCAGTTCTTCCTTTATAACAGCGGTGCAAGCGATGATGTTCTTAATATCTGGGTACGAGAGTATGACCAGGAAAACCCCAGTGGTAGAATGAAGCTCTCCAAGAGTATCTCAGGTAATAAATGTGAAATAACATGCATATGCCAGAATTAACTGTAAGGAATTTACCCCTCCATGACTACAGTGGCTCCACATAACACTTTGACTGCATTAATATTTACCAGGGTTTGTTTTCAACCAGTTCAAGTAAATATAATTTGATCAAAGTTATTTAGAGATTTTAGCCGTGACCACCAGAAACCAGTACGTCATCTTTGTAGGTGGAGTCATGGGCTCCTGGGAACTGCACAACATCGAGCTGGATGTGAAAAACAAGTCCCGTGTGGTCTTTGAAGGGGTACGGGGAAATGGTCCATCCACAGGAGGTTTCTCCTTGGATGACATTAATCTGTCATCCACCAAGTGTCCTCAGCACATCTGGCACATCCGCAACATAACTCGCTTGATGAACACCACACCAGTAGGAAGTAAACTTTACAGCCCTCGATTCCTGTCACCATCAGGATACTCATTCCAGGTGAATGGTACACTTGTATTTCATCCCCTCACTTTTAAGTGTATGAATATGTTAATATATGTTAATATGTTAGCTAACTTTTTAATCAAAACATCTGCAGCTCAAGTCTCAACTTCAAAGTTTTTTGGTTTTGGAGAGGTGAAATCCATAGACTACAACTGTTCAGCATGTTTACTGTTGCTGAGCAATAACTGGATATTCTTTTCACCGGGGAGGCATGACGCAAATCATTTATTACAAGATTTTTTTTTAAAAGCTGTCATGCACCCAGACTGACAAACTTAGCAGATTCAAACACTGAGGCAAAAATTTTACAATTGCAAGATAGTAACACAGTAAGATAAGATAAGATACTCCTTTATTAGTCCCACAAAGGGAAATTCCCATTTAATGGCAGTGCAATAGAGTGGTTGGCTACTTTTTACTAGTTGCTTTCTTCATTTTGACCATGACTTCTTTGGTCTGTAGGTGGGTGTGTATCTTAATGGAAGAAGTGACTGTCCAGGCTACATGGCCATCTTCCTCCATCTGACTTCAGGCCCAAATGACCACAACCTTAAGTGGCCGTGCCCGTGGCAAATGGGGACTATGGCCCTGATGGATCAGCAGTCTGATGTCAGACAGCAGATGAACATGCACCACATGGTCACCACAGACCCCAACAAGATGTCGTCTGATGGTATGGACCTGTTCTGCCAAATAGTGTAATAGATTAACGAGAGGAGATAATCATTCAACTCTCACAATATTTTAACTCTGACCATGAACATTTTCAAAAACCCAACCATGTAGGATTTTGAGCATTAATACAGCCACGTGATTGGCTATTAGGATGTAACTGATAGGCAGAGGCTGCACTACAGAGAGCCAATCAGTCCTAACTGATCTCATTCACATTCCTTAAGCTATGCTAAGTGCATGTGGTTTGGTCTGGTGAGTACTGCATTATACTGCAAGCCCTCTGATTGATGTCAGTCATCACTTCCAATTCAGAGAAAACTGACTTCCCCACTGAGCTACAGCTACTCAGGAGAAAACCACGATTGAGGTCAAATAAAAGGAATTCATCCAAGTGGACTTTTACTTTGGATGAGAGCAGAAATTTCTCTTACTTCTGGGTGAAAAAAGGGTCCTTGTAGAAAGTCCTCATAGCAGATTTATAGAAAGTGTGCATGCTCTGAATGACAGCTAGTCATAGAAGAGAAGAACAGGATTTCACTGATATGAACCAAGTTTGGTGAGACATACTTGAAGGGTGTCTTATTCATTTTCTAACACTACAGCCAGTCTTCATATTTGTTAAACTGGATTTTTCCCCCAACAGGAAGTGAGTACTACTGGGATGACCCCAGAAAGGTGGGCTCTAAAGTGACCTCATCAGATGGCAGCTCTTACTATCGAGGCCCAGGTTGGGGGATAAACACCTTCATCACCCACAGCAGACTGAAGAGCAGAAACTACATCAAAGGCGATGATGCTTTCTTCCTCCTCAGTCTGGAAGGTGTGGAGTCTCTCAGACACAGGATAGGACCAGGACTTTAAACACAAATGAACCCTCAACAAAGATCCTCTGTCTCTTTTTGTCTCTAGATATTTCTGATCTGCTGGAGTCTCAGCCTCCTCCAGATGATGCCATGTTGAAGGCTGCAGACCAAGATGCTCCACAGAGGGCTGCTAATAACCCAGCTGTGGTAACAGCCATCGCAGGGACTGTGGGGGCAGTCACATTGCTGCTTTGTGCGCTGATCTTGGCAAAAACCTGGAAGATAAGCAGGTGAGGGGGCATGCCAGGGTTCATGGGAGGGATTGTGGTCTTAGGATTAGCCAAGATAATAGAAATCTAGGCTTATAATATTTCACAGTGCTGATTTAGGCCATGCATCTGAAGCAAAGTGCCATGTCTCCAATATTAAATGTGTCTCTGATATTTTTTACAGGAAAACCCAACAAAAGGGTTACCGTTCTCTCTCAGTCAATGACGTCTGATCCAAGAAGGAGCATGCTGTACTTTCTACATCATCTGAAGACACAAAAACAGGCAAATCCCTTTCTTTTTTTCAAATCTTTTTGCATATGCTGTTTTTCATGTTTCCAGCCTTTCAGTTCTGAAGTTATCCTGTCAATACTTTTTCTTTCTACTTCATTTCACAAGCACCACCAGATAGTTCTAACTCTTATCTTCAGAGCAGCAAAACAAACACTGAAATGGACTCTATAAAGGTGGGCAATGGCAGCATGGCGCTTCTCATACTGGACTGTGTATTTTTGTGTCTATTTTGCCAGAAGGTTATCTTGTTATCATGAGAAACCAAGCTTTGTGTACTGAAGATAATGAGAAACATTTATCATATACAAAAAAGCATTACAGTATAGTGGTATTTTTATTTTGTCTTTTCTGAGTCGTTTTGTTTTATATAGGAAAGTGTATGGAAATGTGTATGTGTGCTGTCTTTGTGCATGTTTTTAACTCACTGCAAATGAATTTCCTCACGGGGCAATAAATTCTACCTACCTACCTACCTACCTATTATCCTAGATTATTCATGACTGCATATCAGATTTAAAACAGCTTCTGGTGTGTTATTGATATAAACTCTGATTTTTAGGTTAAAAGCAATATTAAAACAACAGCCATGTTCACAATACCCAATATATATATTGTTTTAATGTCATGGATCAATTCAGAATTTGTCTGACTCATTTTTCTGACTGGGATAATCATGTATATTACATTAAAATGTGCATAGAACAATAAATGTTGTCATGATATTGTGTTTTACCAGATGCACAAAAGAGCCAACAACATGCACTTGACACAATTTCAGTCTAATGAGTTCCCAATGAAATGGTTAAACACACTGATTGCATTGTTTACAGTTATATGTGTGAAATAACCTGCTAATGGTACTGATTTGGTCTTAAAAGTTGACCGGAAGTGCTCTTACTTTGAAACACCAAGGAAATCTTTTCAGTGTTGTTATTGTTGCTGTTCATATTAAAGAACCGGTGATTGTTGTTCCAAATGAAGCCACATAAGGTCTCCAAACATCTCTTTTTTTTTCTTTTTTTTAGTCTGTGAGCATTCAGAAATGAAAAACATGTACTGCAACAAGTTCAAACCCAGACTAAGGCTAAAAAGGACCGGTGGCAGCATATTTAGTTTGGCCTCAACATTAATACACACAGAACTCAGTGTGTTTTAGGAAATTTTTGGAGGTCTGAACAGTCCTACACTGATCATGCCACATGTATAGCTTTCTTTTTGTCTCTCACGTTTACAAAACCAAATTCCATTGAAGTTGGGAAATTGTGATAAACATAAAGAAAAACAGAAAAATGATTTGCAATTCCTTTTCAAACTGTATTCATTTTGAATACACTTTTTTTGCAAATAATAATTAACTCAGAATTTCATGGCTGCAACACGTGCCAAAGTAGTTGGGACAGGGGCATGTTTACCACTATTTTCCATCACCTTTCCTCTTAACAACACTCAATAAACATTTGGGAACTGAGGAGACTAATTGTTGAGGCTTTGAAGGTGGAATTCTTTCCCATTTCTACCTGACGTACAGCTTCAGTTGTTCAACAGTCCAGGGTCTCTGTTGTTGTATTTTATGCTTTATAATGCGCCACACATTTTCAATGGGAGACAGGTCTGGACTGCAGGCAGGCCAGTCGAGTACCCGCACTCTTTCACTACGAAGCCACACTGTTGTAACACGTGCAGAATGTGGCTTGGCATTGTCTTGCTGAAATAAGCAGGGCTGTCCATGAAAAAGACATTGCTTGGGTGGCAGCATATGTTGCTCCAAAACCTGTATGTATCTTTCAGCATTAATTTTGCCTTCGCAGATGTGTAAGTTACCCATGCCTTGGGCACTAATGCACCCTCATATCATCACAGATGCTGGCTTTTAAACTTTGCATTGATAATAGTCCGGATGGCTCTTTTCCTCTTGGCCCGGAGAACATGACGTCCACTATTTCCAAAAAAAACTTGAAATGTGGACTCGTCAGACCACGGAACACTTTTCCTCTTTGCATCAGTCCATCTTTGATGAGCTTGGGTCCAGAGAAGCCGGCGGCATTTCTGGATGTTGTTGATAAATGGCTTTCGCTTTGCATAGAAGAGTTTTAACTTGCACTTACAGATGTAGCGACGAACTGTATTTACTGACAGTGGTTTTCTGAAGTGTTCCTGAGCCCATGTGGTGATGTCCTTTACACACTGATGTTGGTTTTTGATACAGTGCCGCCTGAGGGATCGAAGGTCACGGGCATTTAATGTTGCTTTCTGGCCATGCCGCTTACATGCCGTGATTTCTCCAGATTCTCTGAACCTTTTGATGATATTATGGACCGTAGATGTTGAAATCCCTAAATTCCTTGCAATTGTACTTTGAGAAACGTTGTTCTTAAACTGTTTGACTATTTGCTCATGCAGTTGTTCACAAAGTGGGGAACCTCACTCCATCCTTGCTTGTGAATGACTGAGAATTTTTGGGGAAGCTGCTTTTATACCCAATCATGGCACCCACCTGTTCCCAATTAGCCTGCTCACCTGTGAGATGTTCCAAGTAGGTGTTTGATGAGCATTCCTCAAATTTCTCTGTATTTTTTTGCCACCTTCCCAACTTCTTTGTCACGTGCTGTTGCCATCAAGTTCTAAAGTTAATGACTATTTGCAAAAAACAATAAAGTTTATAAGTTTGAACATGAAATATGTTGTCTTTATAGTGTATTCTATTGAATATGGGTTGGAAAGGATTTGCAAATCATTGTATTCCGTTTTTATCTACGATTTACACATCTTACCAACTTCATTGGAATTGGGTTTTGTTCATGATGTTTTAGAATAATGACATAAACACCTCAATCCAGCATGACAGTCAGTCATTTGTTCAGACAAAAAAGAGACAGTCAAATACGAGTTAAAGCCAACATCATTTTATTACACATTAGCATGCATGTGTGCTGTGACAAACATACACAGTTTCATACATGTTGCCTGTGTGTCACATACAACGACCTCCTCACATTGTGCCTCATGTTTTATTTTCCACCTTTCTAATTTAAACAGTTTGATCTCATGTGGCAGCCGGGGGCGGGGTTAACGGAGAATGGAATTTGGAAGAAGATGTAGTACAATACTGTAACCCCTATTTACCGATTCACCAATCAACTACTGATTACTGAATATAATTTGATTTTGTTGCTGACAACGCCACCCCAGGAATTTCACCTGGAGAGTAGAATTACCCCTGAATATAAAACTAGGGCACACACAGGTTCGTCTGCCAGTGAAGACAGGAGGCTGTGGTCCAGTGTACAAATACGTTGAATTTTATTCGACAATGTTCACCAATGACAAAGTTGATAAAATATTTTTTCACACAAACACACACACACACTTCTATAACAACAATGTTGCCTATAAAATTGTTGTGCAAATAGCAAACACTGGCTAAATCAAAAATAACCACAAATATTAAATAAAGAAAACTAGCAAGCAAAAAAAGGAAGAAAAATAACTCAAAATATTTAGAAATGACCAAACCAAACAAACATGCAAATAAACCAAATACTAATAACTAACAAAACAAAGTACTCAAACCGGAAAAACTAAACACAAAAACACTCAAATCACAAAATAATATCAAATGATTTAAACCATAATAGACTAAATGCCAACAAAATGAGGAAGCTGAGGCAACAGGTTACCAAAATAAAACGTGGTCTCAAGGGTGTTGACGTCACCTCATATGAAGCAGAACGCCATCAAATCAAAGTTAGATGCCGATAGTGACGGCCTTACCAAAGGCGATGAGACAGGAGTACAGTAAAGCAGGTAGCAGCGGTAGCAGAAACAACCACAGCAGCAGCACAGGAGCAAACCAGCAGCCCAGAAGCCGACAGCAGCACAGAAGCCGGCAGCAGCACAGGAGCAAACCAGCAGCCCAGAAGCCGACAGCAGCACCGAAGCAGAACAGCAGCACAGCCGATAGCGGCCCGAGAGGAGGGAGGAGAGTTTAGGGCAGCCCGACCGGCTCACACACACAAAGACTAATGTGAGAAAAATATAATTTAGCACCACGGCTTAATAATGATAGCATGAGTTGCAGTCATTTAAAACACATACCGTCAGCAAGTTGAATGAACCTCACGAGGGCGAGGGAACGAGGCACCCGAAGCGCCACAGAGAACTATCAACGGCCAATCAGCTAATCAACCCCAGCTGTGTGGGGATGCAGGAAGACACACTTTGGGTCCCGCAATCGGTTCGATGCAGGAGAGAGAAGACCAAGTGAGGAACTGTTGGAGACAAAAGCCAACCCTGACGGCAACCGCAAAACTTTTAAAGCGATGAAATAAAGTATGTGATTGACATACCAGGAGCAGCGAACTAAGCACACAGCACAATCCGGCAGCGAGGCGATCAGGTACGGTGACCAGGTGTTGCATTTATACGGAGAGAGCACAGCTGACAAGAGCTCTGAGCAGAGGGAGAGGGCTCGCAGGGAGCAAGCACCCACATTTAAAGACTATGACCCCCTGAAGGCATAGGCCGAGACTGCAGCCTAATCAAGATACAGCTGGGCTGTCGGCCCATACTGCCACACTCACAAAGAGATCTCCCTCCTACAATGAGCTGGTATTTGATACCTCTTAGACAGTGGTATTGTTTAATGAGTGTGTTTGAATGTTTCTGCACATTGTGGTCAAGTTACAGTGCTTTACCGTTTCTTTGAGATGAGGAATTTGAAAACTGCATGTTGACTATTTGCTCAAAATAATATTGAAAATCTATAATGCCTTTTTTTTTAACAGACAATATAACATTTTACATTTCAAAAAATTGAGGAATGGTCTGATCCAACACACATTAATGTCCATTCTCATTGGATAAAATCAGCTCCATTAGTGAGCCCAGCTTATGTGTATAGCCCCTGTACTGTTTTCAGTGGTCTGGGTGGAGAATGTACCAAGAAAGTTTTATGTTATTGTTATGTCCAAAACTCACAAAATGACTGCATCTTCCATAAGTGGGACTATAACCCACCCCATGTTTAAATAAAGGACTGTGACTGGGTCAGTATTCTGGACTTAGAGGGGAAAGAGTTGAGAAAGAAAGCAGCTTTAGACCCACGTGACAACAAAAATGAATATGAGCATTACATTTATAGTTGACAGAGTTAATGAATTTAACTTTGGGTATAAATACAGTTCTTGTAGTGTATTGTACACTGTTGAATTTTCTGCAGCTTGAGATCAATGCATTCATTCATCACTCTGCATCCTACACAAAGTTATTATGAAAAATTATATTTCAAAGCAAAATCAATTTCATCCAAAGGCATCGACCGAAACCATGCAACATAGAACGTCCTTGCAGTGACTACATGCTAAAAGAGCCAATCATTTTTCTGACCTTGATTATGTCATGTAACTAGCAACACAACTTAACTAGTTTTCAATGACTGAAGCCGGGTAACTTCCAGCATGGCTTGATTGTCTGGTTGATTTCATGATTCATCACTTTATGGTTCACAACAGGAGAAAAAGGGTATAAAGAAATGAGCATTAAATTTCCAGGTGAAAACTTTAATTGTCAAAGTTTTGTGAACAGGGGCCACAGTATTTGTGTGAATCAGCTTTTTTACTCTCCAGCCGTTCCTCAGAATCAGCTGGCGCAGTGACATTTTCTTGCTCGCCGGTGGCGTGAAAAGTACGCTGAAAGCGCGCCGATTCAAACCTGGTCAGCTTTCAGCGCAGGCGGAGCACAGCTGGTCTAGTGGTATTTTGGTAGACTGGCAACACATCACGCATACGTCACTGATGCCTCACCGGCAGGTTTCCACAGTGTCAGGCACATTACAGTGCAATAAATAATCATCAACAACTAATATTCTGAATCAGCACATACATTTAGATCTATATTGATATATTCTGATCTATATCTTATCTGATGAGCACGTTTGGCACGCAATTGGACACTCCAACTAACCGAATTAACACAGTTGAAACCGCGTTAAATAAAATATCCAGCAAACACATGATCCTTTTAGTGATCCCCTGCATCCTACCCACTCATTAGCTTCTTAAAGTGAAAAAAAATTATCTCATATTTAAAAAAAAAACAAGTATTGGATCATGACAACAGGTCAAATGGAGCAGCAAACTTTCGTTCTGTTTTTAGGTATTTAAAAAATACACACACAGAGGTGTACTTGGGTATATAAACTGTACAGTAAGCTGTTAAGGTAGAGAACATTATATTTTTGGGGCAGCAAATATTCCAAATCAGAGGGCTATTATTTTTCGGCATATCTGAATAGCCTGAATGAAATCATTAAAGGCACATGCTTTAGAATCAGTCCAATGGTAAGGAAAACTTGGAAAATACACCTTGTTGTGTACTTTCAACCGCGCTCCCGTCAGGGGGTGCATTCTACAGCAGGGGTACATTCTATGGCCTGACGTCTCTTCGTGTCCTCTCTCCATCCTGCTGCTGCTGCGGTGGCATGGCTAACCAGATAATTTATTTTAGTGATCAGATGAGTTATTTCAAAAATTTGAACAAAAAAATAAAATGAAATAAAAGAAACTTTTACTCAAAATTCCCTGTCTGATTTCCTCACAGATTCCTCAAGATTCTGTAAATATTCAATCCGGAGTCAGGCCCACATACGAATATTATAATATTCAGTTTTGTGAGCCAAATCTATTTTATTTGCCAACATCTGTGAAAGACAGAGCCAGGCCACAGAGTGCGATGCGTCCTTTATGCACAGATGGTTCCGATTTGAATGCCATTATTGGAATTCATGATGTGATCCGTGCGCAAAACCCACCTTTGTCATGTGGTGTTTAAATATATGCAACTTTATGTGATTGTTGCCATCGTGTGGCATTGCTGTCTTCAGACATCTCTTGATCTCTGTGACTACTGCACGAAAATTCCAACGGATTTAAAGGTGAGAAGAGGAGCTGATGTTATTGGTCAATACAGGGCTATGTTAAACCCACTCCACGCCCTCTCTCCTCCAGCTGGGAGGAGCTGAGTTAGGGAGAGGGGATACTTACGCCGGGCTGCGCCACTCACCAAAAAATGTGACTTACATCACATCGCCGGTGAGCCACGAAAATAGAGCCCCAGAGTATAAAAGGAAACAGCTAGTGTTAGTTCAATCACAGGTTAAACACAGGAGCAGTTCATTAATGGGGGGGGGGGAAATAAAGCCATTTACAAATTTCCGAATATTTCAATAAGCTACAGGCATAAAGAGAAATGGATTGCCAATCAGATTGTCCATTATCTAGGATCTCGGCCTGGTGGTGTCAAAAGCACTGGAGAAGTCGTAATCATGATCCTCACATTGCTCTCTGTTTTCTCAATGACAAATAAACAGACCAGTGCATGTGGATGCCTTCCTCTTTGATGTTAGTTACAGTCAGTACTCAGTCAGAGAGAGTAGAGAACAAGGGTGAGAAAGAGAGACAGGGGACAGCAGCAACATTAAAACAACAGCAACAACAACAACAAGAGCTCATGTACTGGTGAAACAAAATGAATTCAGTTTACAGGGTTAGGATATGAGTAATGAGACAATGTTAAATTAATTTAATGGGATTACAGTCAGCAGGCCTAATAGTAGTTACCTCTAGATTTATGTTATTAATGTCAGTGAGGCTGATGTTCATGTCTGCAGTAACAGTCCAGAGGAACCCAAAAGAAGAAGGAGCTCAGGGCCTGAGGCGGACAATCATAAACCATGCAGCTGGAGTCAGGCAGGTCTGCAGCAGCCAACCGTCTGTAGCATCAGTCCAGAGCAACCTCGGAGACTGGGGAGCTCAGAGATACAGAGAGATCTGGTTAGCAATTAGATGGGAGAAAATGACTAACTAATTATGGACTATGTTAAATTAATTTTAGGTGATTAATGTTAGTTAGGCTGACGTACGTGTCTGCAGCACTAGTCCAGTGGAGCCTAAGAGCTGGAGGAGCTCAGGGCCTGAGGTGGACAATCATGACCCTCACAGTGCTCTCTGTTTTGTCAATGACAATGATGCTTTTACTATTGTTGTCATAGTGTACTGTGTAGTGTATATTGATACAATCTGGTCAATATTGGCCAAACGTGGTTCTCTGGGACCTCATTTGAATGCTAATTTTGTGATAACCCTGGCTGTTTTTTTTAAACAATCAACTATGTAACCAACTATCTTTCAGCCTTCTCTCCAAGCAAGATCCTGATCCTATGGGAGCTGTTGTGTTTTTGAATTACAGTTACATATTTACATACTTATTTATATATTTACTTTTTTCAGTTGGGTGGTCTCTTCTGGCAGAAACAGTGGACTACAATTCCCTCATTCTTCAGAGAGGATGTTTCTCTGGGCAGGAAGTAAAGCAACAGATGGAGGAAGTGATCACAGGTATGAAGACTGACATACCTGTTGGTTTAAGACCCTTACAGTATAAGAACTGTCGAAGGGAAAATGAGAAGTGCAAATATGTCAAAAAGTCTAAATTTGACTGTCTTTGATTATATTGTCATCTTGCTGCCTAGGTAGTGTGACTCTTGGAATTAAAAAAAAAAAAACCCTGACAGTGCTGACATTGACATGAATCATATATTGTAAATATCTTATGGGGAATAAGGATATTTGCTTTTGTAAATCACAAAAAGGCTTCTGTATGAATTTGAGTCTCTAAACTTCAAAAAACTCTTCACAGGGTCTTTAAATTAAATCAAGCTCTGAGCTTTTATTTGCTCTTTCTAATCAAGCATTGAAAAGAGATGAGGAACGAAATCTTCATAGTAGTCATTCTCTTTGTCTTTTAATTACCTTTATTCAAATGTGAGCCTGTGTGCCACCAATTGTTTCCAAAGGTTAATTATAATTAAATTAGCATTGAAGTTATCATTACTTCCAAATGTGGTCTGTGACAGACATTAATTACAACCTACTGACTCAAATGGTCAGTTGTAAGCAAAGACGGAGATTATGATGTCATTTGACATATAATTATATACTCAATGGGAGTATTTGAGCTACAGATGAGGAGGAGAGTAAATAAGAAGATCAGGGGCCTTATGTATCAACGTTTGCGGCGCAAGAAAACCTTGCGTACGCCAAAATCAGCGCACACTTCCAGATTTATCATCGCAAAACGAGCGTCGGTTCCAGCGCTAATCAACGCAAAGTCAGTAGGTGGTGTAGAAATTGGCGTTGAGCTGATATATGCGTTGACGGCACTTTGGCGACGCTGTGTGGCGGTGTTTAGTGACTCACTATCTGACAAGCGTCCACACATTGCAGTGGATTAATTGTTAATCCGACAGCTGTTCATGTGTTAATTGTGTTAATTTGTAACACATTAACACAAACACGAACACCTGTCGGTATTACTGGAGGGGCTATAAAAGAGCGCATACAACTACACATAGAGAAGACAACATTCAACAATGGCAGCACTTGCGCTGATCGAAGACTTACAAAACCGTGCCATCCGACGTGAGCGTCATTTTATGGAGCGGGAGGACCTGCTCCAGAACAGCAATGAGTGGCTCATGAGCCGGTCCCGGCTACTGCGGGCCATCCTTTTGGAGCTGTGCGAGGAGCTCCGCCCCGGTGCTCCAGCGATCAACGGCCAGAAGCCGAGCGGTGGCCGTGCGAACGCTGGTGCTGGGCACACTCGGCTTCTTGGCCACAGGGTCCTTCCAGCGGGCGATGGCGGACCGTGCTGGGGTGAGCCAGTCCACCATCAGTGGTGGACCAGCTGATCCGCCTCTCTAACAGGTATATTAAATTCCCCTACGGTGCGGTTGAACAGGCCAATATTAAAACGCAATTTGCAGCAATAGCCGGATTCCCAAACATAATCAGAGCTATTGACTGCACTCATGTTGCCATAAAAGCGCCGTCCCATGACGAGTACGCTTACGTTAACCGCAAAGGCGTTCACTCCATCAATGTGCAGATCATCTGTGATGCACAGATGAATCTGCTCAACATTGTTGCGAGGTGGCCCGGTTCAACACACGACTCGCACATCATGTACAACAGCACTGTTGCGGAGAGGCTCCAGGCAGGTGCAGTGACAGATGGGTGGCTGCTGGGTGAGTAAATATGTAATGTTATAATTTTATTAAAGAAACTCAACGTGCATCAGTGACTTGAACCAAATGTGTGCAACGCTGATGTATTGTACCCTGTGTTTGATTGCGAGTACTCGATGGATGTTGTGGGTTATTGATTGCTTATTGCTTGCTATTATTACAACGCATCAAGCCCAAGACTTAACACACTGTGCTTTTTCTGAAGGTGACAGTGGCTACCCCCTCAGGACCTGGCTGATGACCCCTCTCCACAACCCCCACACTGACCGAGAGCGGAGGTACAACCATCTCCACTCTCGCTCTCGGTCAGTGGTGGAGAGGGCCATTGGCCAGTTAAAGGGTCGGTGGTGCCGTCTGGACCGGAGTGGCGGCGTGCTTCTATATCGTCCGGAGAAGGTGTGCCACATTGTGATGGCGTGTGGTGCTGGTCCTGGCCGACGACTCCGAGCCGGCGGACGGGCTGCCGCGGGCCGGGGTTCCACAAGCCGGCGACACGGCCGACACATTGATTTCTGTGACACAATAAAAATATTGGTTCATTTCAATTCCTGCTTCTGTGTATCTGTTGCGTTTACATCTATGGCAAAGCATGTGGACATTTGTGTGACACGCCACTTACCCTCCGGTTGGCTGTCTGAGTCGCCGTGGGTAGCGGCGACAATCCCCCCCACAGAGGCGCCCCCCATAATCGAGACCCTATTTAAATAAATCTGCATATTTATAGGAGGGCGTAACGGGGGGCGGGCCCAGTCACTCCGACATCTGCGCTCAATTCCACGCTGATTGGGATTTATCAAGGAAACACACCTGGATTTCGGCGCCCGCACACATTGATACATACGGATTTTTTTCAGCATGACGGACCTTGCGTGCGCTCGCTTCTGGTATGAGTTCCACGCAAGTATTGATACATAAGGCCCCAGATGAGCTAGAAACAGAAAGCACTAAAGCTGAAGGGAAAAGATGAGCATAGACTTGTAGTGATGAATACATACAACAGTCAAGGATAGTTAACGTGTGTGTGTGCTGTTAACATTGAAAATGTATAGAAAAGTAAGAAAAAGAAGTGTAGGTATATAGGAGAAAGTATTACAGGATACATAATTGCAAATGGAATGAGGGTAAATCTCATTAACAGACCAAACAACATAAAGAGGTTGTTACAGTTACAACAGGACAAAGAGTATATAGTCCTGACAGCAGGTGGGCTGTTTCATTGCCTAGAGGTATGTTACCCTCAGGCATCATTTTAGGCTTTTGGGGTCAGTGTGGATGAACCAATGATGGCTGAGGAACTCATGCAGAGGTCATCTTCATCATTTTAAGTTTCTAATGTAACAAATGTGAACATAAGTTTCAAATAAACAATGAAGCAAGAGGAAGCTATAGTACATATTTTTATCACCACTTCATTTCATCACAAATCATGCTATGGCACAGGAACTCAAACCCTCTTTTTATTTTGGTGTGTATTTCGGTGCCATCTGGTGGAGAGGTTGCAGATTTCAACCAACATACACTCCTGTCACCCTTCCTGTTACAATATTACAATGTCATTTAGTTGACACAGGTATCCAAAGTAATGTGCACTGGAGAACAAGAGCAATACAAGCAAAGATCTAGACAAGACGAAAAAAAGATCAGTATGAGCCACAAAGTGCTGTCAAGTCCCTGTGCAAGCTGTCACACTGAATGTGTTGCATATGGTATGAAAAGTCCCACAGTAGAAATCAGGATAATTTCTGATATAAAAAAAGACAGACAAGGTGTTCACTAATACACACAGAAATACAACACATAATAAATACGTGTCTAGCAAAAACATATTTGGAGTCTAAGTCAAACTTGTTTCCTAGCATGTGAGTCCTTTGGTATGTCTTTAAAGAAGACATACCCCTTCATTAATATTGAATTTTTTTGTTTGTTTGTTTATTTGTTTGTTTTCCAGATCAATATACCAGAAGATTCGTGAATATGAGGTCCTGGACAAGAGAAAGACAGTGACAGCTCTGAGGCCAGGAGAGGACAGAGCCATCCTGCTGTAGCCTGGCTGTGCCATCCTGTTGCATGAATCACTTGACGTTCCTTCCCACCACAGTCTGGACTTCGGCCCATTGGAAGCCCTGAAAGTGAGCGGGAGTACTTTCCTTGATAGACAGACTACTGTAACCAATCACCGTAACCAAGCATCTGACATCATCACAGATGCTTGGTTATGGTGATTGGTTACAGTAGTACATGGGCCAATCAGGGGCTGCCTTTCCCTGTTGTCCGGGTAACAGTGGAAACACGGTCTCTGATTGGCCCGGTTATTTTCTGATCGGGAGTACACGCTCCCAATGGGCCGAAGTCCAGACTGTGGTGGGAAGGAACGTCAAGTGATTCACGCAACAGGATGGCCCAGCCAGGCTAATCCTGCTGGGCCTCAGCATGGTCCTGCTCTCTATCATGATGTACTTTGTGGTGGGGATAACGATCTTGCGCTCTTACTCTGACAGGTGATAACAGGCCACATGGTCCCTTAAATGATGTTTGAGTATGAGAAGGCAGAAATAAATCCTCTTTGTGGGAACATGTTCTTACTGCTGGTTATTTTATATCCACCTGGTGAAGAACAGTTTTTTTTTCTCTAGAAGTGTATTAGATACAGGTATATATTTAACTTATTGCTCTCCGTCTTCCAGTTTATGGACAGGTGAAGCAAGCTGCACAGTTGTGAATTCTACCATTGTGTGGGATGTGAACTGTTCCTACATCTGTGGAGCAGAGTGCTGGAAGAGTTCCCGATACCCGTGTCTGCGGGTCTTTGTCAGCCTCAGCTCCTCAGGGAAGGTGATGAGACTGTTTCACAATGAGGAAACCCAGGATAGCAACCCTGAGGTATGACATGACAACTGATCTTTCAATATTTCAGGGATCCAAGTATTTCCACTGCTCCACTAGTCCACCAGTAAGCACAGACATAACTTTACAGGACATTATCTGAAGGATTTAACTTTGTAAAACTGAAACAAAGTAAAAACATTCACCTACTTTTCTCTCTTCTTTCCTTCAGTGCTTCTACATCCTAAAGTGCACCAAAGACTATTCAGCCACACATGCTGTGGTTCAGAACATTTCTGAGCATTTCAGGTCTCAGCACGCCATTCAGTGTTTTGTGGATCCATCGGGCAAAATGGACAGCGCCATCGTGAGCCAGAAGAGGTGACGGGAGTCCCTGTTTATTGGACGTTGCATCGACAGTAAAAGAGCTACAAGAAGAAAAGACACAACTGTCTAGATCTTTGCTCTCAGATGTATTTGAATAACAGCGGCTCTGTCACTAGAGCCAAGGATCTACTGTAATCCACAAACAATCAAATAGCAGATTCAAGAGGCTCATAAATTTGTGCATATAGTTTTGCTGGTGCTTGAACCAAAAGTTAAACCCTTGAAATGATTATTTCTAGAAATGTCAGAAAAGACTTTTAAGTGCCTGTTAAGGGTTTCAAGGGTTGTAAGTTGTAAGCATATTGCACAACCTGTAAGGGTTGTGCAATATGCTTGTGCTCTTCTTTTTTTTTTTTCATTTCCGTGGTGTATAAAGCATACCACTACCTGTAATACTTACACAATCAGCGTTTTTTTTTTTGTTTTTTTTTTTTGTTTTTTTGTAGTTTAAGATGGCTGGTTCTACTTGTTATCAATCACTGTGCTAATCTTCACTAGCAGGCATCTGTGCATGTCCACATGCTTTGCCATAGATGTAAACGCAACAGATACACAGAAGCAGGAATTGAAATGAACCAATATTTTTATTGTGCCCACATAAATGGACTAAAAGTGTTTTCCTTTAAAGAGAAATCTTGCTTCATGATGACTTCATCATTTGAGGCTGACTTTAATAAGAGCTGCTCATGCCGCCTTTGTCCAAAGTTAAGAGAGTTTGTCAGGATCTTTGGAGGGCTACATTTAGATGACTATTCTTTTTCTTCATGGAGTTTTATAGGGGTTGACATCCACAGTTAGTGCATTGCCACCAACTGGAATATATTAATCTACCAGTGTAACAGTATCTCCAGTGTCCACCAGTGTGCCCCCTTCAGGACGTATCCTGCTCTATAACATGCAGACAGTGAACCAACATACACTCTGATTTAAAGGATTGTGTCATACAGACTCAAACATCTGGAATTCCCCACAAATTATCCATTATCTTTGTTAATTTGCAATCTACACTCTTAAAAACATTGAGTTAAAATCAACCCAATTTGGGTAGTTTCCCAACCCAGCAGTGGTTAAATATTGGACAGAACACATGCTGGGTTAATTTTACCCAACTAATTGGGTTGGTTCACTTAACCCAACAATTTGGTTCTTTAATCCAGGCATTTGGGTTGTTAACATTTAATATAATATTAAATTATATAATTGCATCAGATTTCATATAGCGCTTTGTCAAAGACCATCAAAGCGTTTTACATTGGAGACATCATTTATTCGTTCACATAGTCACACCTTGGTGGTGGTAAACTACCTTAGTCAAAGCTGCCCTGGGGCCAGTTTGCACCTACAGCCTCTCTGACCACCAACACACAACACTCATAATGACTCACCAGTGGAGGACACACACTGGGAGCAAGGTGGGTTAAGTGTCTTGCCCAAGGACACAACAGACAGACTTGGAATAGGGGGGAATCGAGCCACCGGCATTCCAGTTATTGAATCACCACTCAACCGACTGAGCTACTGCTGCCCCTGAACAGCTCCCTTTCCATTTTACTGACAGAGAATGAACTTTGGAGTTTGTAAACATTTGGCAGTTTTTTTTTGTTGTTTTTTTCTCTTAATATGGCTTTCTTGTCTTTTCAAAATAAAAAATACAGAACAGGAGGTTGTATCTTGCATCCACTCCACTCCACTCTAGGTCAAAAAGTCATCCACTGATTGTTCATATCAACCTGAAAGATCAAGACAGTGGGCTCTATTTTTGTGCCTCGCCGGAGACGTGCCACAGGCGCGGTGTAAGTCAGGTCCGCCGCACTGACAAGGCGTTCCCAAGCACAATTTGGTATTTTGGTGAGCAGCGCAGCCCGGCGTAAGTATCCCCCCTCCCTAACTCAGCTCCTCCCAGCGGCGTAAGTCGTAGCGAGGGAGAAGGGAGGGCGTGGAGTGGGTTTAACATAGCCGAGACCTGTTTTCACCAATCACATAAGCTCCTCTCCTTGCCTTTAAATCCGCCACAGGCGAGGCGTATTACCATTTTCGTGAAGTAGTCAAAGAGATCAAGAAATGTCTGAAGACAGTAAGGCCACAAGATGGCGACAGAAGGCAGCTCCTCAACAAGTGTCACTGTAAGCGCTGCAGAGGGCGTCCTCCACACTCTCTCATATGAGCACAGATGGATTTGGTGTGTGTAATGTTGGACCCACTGGTAAGACAAACACCCTTTTCCACAAATACAGACACTCACATACAGTTGCATATATTTAAACCTCACGTGACAAAGGTGGGTTGTGCGCACAGATCACAACATTAACTCCAAAAATGGCATTAAAATCGGAACCATCTGTGCGTAAATGACGCATCGCGCTCCGTGGCCTGGCTCTTTCTTTCATATATGTTGGCATATAAAATAAATTTGCCTCACAAAACTGAATATTATAATACCCGTATGTCGGCTTAAAGTAGATAACGCATCTGAGCACTGAAACAAATCATCTGTTCAGCCGCTGCAGCAGCAGGACGGAGAGAGGACATGGAGACGTGTCCAGGTCGAGCTGTGCGAGCTGTGTGTCTATTTACTAGATATTTAATTTAATTTTATGCGATTTCAGCTGTTTTGATTCGGTCAGGGTTGTGTGTCCAAACGCGTGCCAAACGCGCTCATCAGATGAGATATAGATCAGAATATATCGATATAGATCTAAATGTATGTGCTGACTCAGATTAATAGTTGTTGATGATTATTTATTGCACTGAAATGTGCCTGACACTGTGGAAACCTGCCGGTGAGGCATCAGTAACGTATGCCGATACGCCGCTGGTCTACCAAAATACTACTAGACCAGCTGCGTTCCGCCTGCGCTGAAAGCCGAAATCAGCCCTCTGATACCTCCCTCGTACAGTGTTGTTCTACCTCCGAAAAAAAAGATTAAGTGTTATAGAGAGTTACTGGAATTTTGTTTGGAATAATATTTTTCATGAAAGATAAAAGCGAGTAGTGTAGCTTGCTTTTAACGTTTAACCAGATGAGCTGATTATGCACTAGTTACTAGTTCTGTATGGACAGTTAAGAATCATGCGAGCAGCTTTATTTTGGGTTACTTGTAGCTTGTTTTGTGTTGTGTTGGACCAGATGACTGCACCATAATCTAAATGCGATAGAACCACAGCTTGAGTTAGTTGTTTGATTAGGTAACTTGGTATAAATTTCTTACAGTGTCTAACTACAGCTATGCCTCTTCCCATCTTTAATACTCTCTGATTAATATAATTTTTCCAGGACATTCTGTCATCTATGATTAAACCTAATAACTGTACCTCCATTTTCTGTTCTATGCTTTTATCTCCTATACTTACATTTAAGATCGGTGCAGCTTTTAATCTATGTTTCGAGCCCAACACTATGGATTTAGTTTTTTCAATATTGAGCACTAATTTATTTTCTGTAACCCATTCCATAATTTGCTTTAGTTCTCTATTTAACACATCTTCTAACTCTTCTACAGTACTTGATGAGGCATATACAGTGGAATCATCAGCATACATAACCATTGTTGCAAAATTCAACACACGTGGCAAATCATTTACAAAAATTGAAAATAATAATGGACCAAGGCACCTCCCTTGTGGCACTCCACAACTCACTGGTCTAAATTCAGAGTAACTCCCATTAAAGTAAACAGAACACTTCCTATTTTCTAAGTAGCTCTTTATCCATTTGTTTGCAGAATTATCAAAACCATAACAACTTAACTTGTTCAATAAAAGGGAATGATCCAGAACATCAAATGCTGCATTAAAATCTAACAATACAGCTCCAATTATCTTCTGTATATCTATATCTTTTGACCAATCATCCGTCATCTGAGTTAATGCAATAGTTGTGGAATGCCCCTTTCTATATGCATGCTGAAATACAGTGTTTAAGTCATTATTACAAAAGTACATTTGGATCTGTCCGTATACTATTCTCTCCATAATTTTACTCAGTGCTGGCAGTAAGCTTATCGGTCGACTATTTTTCCCTGAAAATGTTTCTCTACCATCTTTGGGTAGTGGAATGATCTTGGACATTTTCCATTCAGAAGGACAGATACCTTTTTTTAGACTTAAATTAACGATAAAAGAAATAGGTTAAGCAACCAGATCTGCTACGGTTTTAAATAACTTGACCTCCAGGTTGTCAATACCTGCAGATGTTTCGTTTGCTGCTTGCAAGAGTTTTACCACTGTGTCTGCCGTAGTTTTTTCAAATTGGAAGTTACACATTTTATCATTCATTATTTTATCTTCTATTAACTTACTTGATATGCAATCTTCCTTTTTCCTGGTATCCATATTATCCCGCAATTTCTGAATTTTATCATTAAAATAAGAACATAGATAGTTAGCTATTTCTACTGGTTTAGTCAAAATATTTCCATCAGCTTCCAAAAACGATGGAATTGATTTACCGCTTTTTCCCATTTATCTATTCAGGATGTTCCATATTTTCTTACTGTCCATTCTCGCATCTAATATTTTATAGTATAGATATAATAATATAATAATATAATATTTTATAGATAGTACATCTTTTTTTTGTTTTTATTCAATTTTGTTGCATTATTCCTTAACTTTCGAGAAACATTCCATTGTGACAAATCAGCTGATCTGATTGCTTCTGCCTTTGCCTTATTTCTTTGGTCCATAAGCTCTTTAAAATCCTGGTCTAACCATGTTGCTACATTTCTCACAGTTTGTTTTTTTGCAGGTGCATGTTTATCAAGTGGTCCTAACAAGCAGTTAAAGGCATGCAGAGCCAAATTAGGGTCTTCCTCAGTTAACACTGTTGACCAATCAATATTTCTTACATCCTCATAATAATCGTTTTCATTAAAATTCCTTAACATTCTTTTGAATATTATTTTCTGACCAGTTTAATCAATTGCAACTAGATTGTGGTCACTGCAGCCTACTGAAAGAGATATTGATTGTGAGCATAGCTCAGCAGCATTTGTAAAAATTAAATCAATGCAAGTAGATGTTTTTAAATCATCTGCTCTGTAAAATATTCTAGTTGGCTTTGTAATGACTTGTCTTAGATTACATGCATCTGCAAAAGAGGTGTGGACTATTCCCTCACTACTTCATCATCAATTCAGCAGGTAAAAGGTCTGGAGTTGATTCCTGGTGTGACATTTGCATTTGAAATCTGTTGCTGTCAACTCTCAATATGAGATCAGGAGAGCTGTCACTATCAGTAAAGCAAGCCATCAGTAGGCTGAAAAATCAAAACAACCCCATAGCAAAAATATTAGGTGTGGCCAAATCAACTGTTTGGAACATTCTTAAAAAGAAAATGCACCAGTGAGCTCAGCAACACCAAAAGACCCAGAAGACCATGAAAAACAACAGTGGTGGATGACAGAGGAATTATTTCCCAGGTAAAAAAAAAACCCCTCCACAGCAGTTTGCCAGATCAGGAACACCCTCCAGGGGGTAGATGTATGTGTGTCAAAATCAACAACCAAGAGAAGACCTCACCAGAGTGAATACAGAGGGTTCACCACAAGATGTAAACCATTGGTGAGCCTCAAAATCTGGAAGACCAGATTAGAGTTTGCCAAACAACGTTTTATTCAAAGGGATGGCTGGAGGAAACAGGATTTATGACCTATACTGCAGCCCGTCACCAAAGGGTGCTGTTCTCGCAGCGGCTTTACCCAGCGAGGAGGCAGCCGATGTCCATTCTGTATACAGTCTATGGTGCTGAATGTTGGTGAGCAGTTGTTGGTCAGCAGGGTGAAGGGCAGGGGACTACACACACATCCCCGCAGGTCTCTTGTGCTTAATTTGATGGTGCTGAAGGTGTTATTGCTGATCTGTACAGTGTGTGGTCTCTCACTGAGGAAAACCAGCAGCCAGTATCACAGTGAGATGTTGAGTCCTAGCTGGTCCAGTTTGATGATGATTTGTTGTGGAATAATAGTGTTGAAAGCTGAACTGAAGTTTATGATCAGCATTCATACATATGAGTCCTTAGTGTCCAGGTGGGTGAGAGCAGGGTGGAGAGCAGCACTGTATTCATCCTCAGTTGACTGGTTGGCTCAGTTTGCTAACTGGAATGGGTCCTGTGTGGAGGGGAAGATGGATTTTATATGAGACATGACTAACTGTTCAAAGCACTTCATGATGATGGGGTTGAGTGTGACAAGGCGGTCATCATTGGAGATTGGAGTGGACTTCTTTTGCATGGGTATGCAGGTGGTGGTTTTGGAGCATGCTAGAACAACAGCCTGGCTCTGGGAAGTCTTACAGATGTCTGTTGTTAGGATACATTGTAAATATGGAAATGGTTTGACGGAGCTGCATTAAGAATTAATTATTGTGCCCCTTGAAGTCATGTACTGATGGATAACAGGAAGAAGGATAAAAGCTCCAGGGAGGCTGCAGATCACCCTGTATAAAGAACGGTATCCATAGTATGAAGGTTTTAGCTTTGGCGTCTCTTGACATTTGGTAAGTAAGGTCTCTTCAACTAAAAAAAGATGTTTGTGTCCTGTTTTTGAAGGATGTCGCACCCATGGTTGTGAAAGAGGAAGTATGCAAACTGATAGTGTGATTGCGGTTTGAACATAGGGTGGGGTGTTAGATAATATCATTTATATAACTTGCTTATTTAAAGACTCTGTTGCACATTCTTGACTCATTGTAATCAATAAATAGAGCTTCAACTGAGAACTCATCTGAATCCTCGTCTTTCCTTCTTCCCATTGACGACCACGCGGGAAAAGGGTTAAAGGTAAATAATACCAGTTAGTACTTTCTTTATTGTGTTTGGGAAATTAGACGTAAAAGTACTCCTTAATGTGAAAGGGAAAACCACCCTTTTTTCAACACAGTGAAGACATCTTACATAGCCCCTATGCGCAGTCATGCAGCACAGGACCAGCAATGTTGCGAGGACCAGCAGCCTTGCGGGTGTTGATGCTGGAGAGTGTCCTCATCACATCCGCTGTAGACAGACACAGAGCCTTGTAGCACCCTATAATGTAATAATTTACTGAAAATGTAATAACACCTGAAAATGTAATAAAACCCAGTAATGTAATAAAATAGTCTGACTGATGTTGTAATAACATTTTTACCTATAATGTAATGCCTCATTACATTATTGGGAATTTATCACATTTTCAGGAGTCTATTTGTTTGTTTGTTTGTTTGTTTGTTTGTTTTCAAAACTGATAATGTTAATGTTAATTAATGTTAATGCAAATCACTATCTCATGAAAACAACCACAAACAAACAAAACAACTTTCAGTAACACTTCATTTGGACAAGAAAATACATAGGCATTCATAACACCTGCATACACATCACATGACACCCAACATAAACATAGGCCGATATATCCACTCAGCTGATGGGGCTCTGCTCTGTCTCTAGCACAACCTGAAACCACTCTGCTCGCACCACACACAGACACTAGGGGTGCAATAGATCAAAAAACATATGGTTCAGACCATTTCTCAGATCAGAGTCATGGGCCAGATCATTTTTCGGATCAGTAAAAAACACTCTGTCTGTCGTGAGTGCAACAGAGGATTCTCGGGATAGTTCATCCACAACATTTTCTTCTGCTGAAGTGCGTGCGTGACGTGATGTGGCAATGTGGCTCAAGCACAAGCATGCGTTTAAAGCCCTCTGCAGCTATAAACACACTGATAGCGATTGGGTTGTGCAGCAAGGGGCTGCTTAAATGCTGTGGTGATAAACGGTTTTTATGCAATCGCTTATCAAAAAAAAAAGGTCATATTACCTTCTTGTGCCACAGTGCCTGTACACACCGTCACTGTTTTATCTGCTAACCTTTTTCCTTCATTGTTATATTTGACAAGGAAGCCAAAATGCTCTCACACAGGGGATTTAAATGATGGAGGGCACTCAAGCTCCTCTGTTCCTCCACTTGCCATGAGCATGCTGCTCTAAAGTGTGTGGACTGAACATGTGCACTTTTAATTTTTTTCATAAATCATTTCGCGGATCATGTCTATGCCAAACAGAAGATATTGATCTGAACGGATCATGGACCAATGATGATCCGTTGCACCACTAACACACGCACACGCGCACACACACACACACACACACACACACACACACACACACACACACACACACACACACACACACACACACACACACTCAAGCAGCAGTGCCCAGTTCTCATGATTATTGAGCCACACTCAGACAATCAGAAATTTCTGCCTTTAAAGATGAGAAACATGCAAAATGATCATGTCAATTTTATTGAAGTTCTGTGATTTTTCATTTATACAAGTAAATCTCACAAAGTGCCAGTACGGCAGTATGTCAACTGACCACTATGCCACTTGACATAGAGTAAGATGTCAAATTGACATTGAAATTGATTTAATAACCATTTATGAGTGGATATGTAGGCCTATGTTTATGTTGGACACCATGTGATGTGTACACAGGTGTTATGAATGCTTATGTATATTCTCTTCAAATGAAGTGTTTCTAAAAGTTGTTTTGTTGGTTTGCGGTTGTTTTTATGAGGTAGTGATTTGTTGGAAATCTGTGAAGTGAAGAGGTTCATTTAGGGAAGAATTACCTGGGGTCTCCAGTGCTGCTCAGGATCTGAGCTGGAATTGTAGTCTCCCAAGGTCCAAGGTCCATAACCCACTCAGTAGGACCAGGATGTAGTTGCATGTGTGATACTCAAGGTCTGCAATTTAACCCAATAGTCATTCTGTTGTTTCAAAGCTAGTGCATACAACACTTTTAGACTCTCAAAACACATAATGTAGAACTCTGGACTGAAAATGAACGTATATATTACATTATCTGTCAAGTATAACATTATCAGTTTTAAAAACAAAACAAAACAAAAAAAACTCCTGAAAATGTAATAAATTCCCAATAATGTATTAAGGTATTACATTATAGGTAAAAATGTTATTACAATATCAGTCATATTATTTTATTACATTAATGGGTTTTATCACATTTTCAATCGCATTAAGTGCTAATTTTCATTACATTTTCAGGCGTTATTACGTTTTCAGGAAATTATTTCATTATAGGGTGCTACAGTAGTTCAAGCTTAGGGGGTATATGGGCAAAGGATTTATGCAGGTATGTGTCCAGACAGGCCTTAACATCTGATCATTAGTTTGAATCACATTTGTTTGGGATGGGCTTGAGATGGGCTAATCTAAAACAAAACAACAAAAGCAACAACAAAAATTTTACCCTAATGCCGGGGTTTGTGGTCCTGCTGCTAAACAACTTGAATGATTTTCATGTTATTGTCTTCAATAATAATATTGTCTTCAATTGTCTCCAGCACCTTATTGTTTTCAGTGAATAGAGCAAGTCAAATAAACCTCAAGTTGCAAGATTGTTTTTAGAGTGACCTTTAATAAACCTGTGCATGTACAGGTACATAAGGTTTGTAAGCATTTGTAAGTTTGTAAGATGAGCTTATCACTGATATTTAATTAATGGTTAATTTGATAGTCATGGAGGGGTGGTACAGTGGTGAAGTGGTTAACACTGTCGCTTCACAGCAAGAAGGTCCTGGGTTCGAATCCGGGTCAGGGTGTTTCTGTGTGGAGTTTTCCTGTTCTCCCTGTGTCTACGTGGGTTTACTCCAGGTACTCTGGTTTCCTCCCACATCCCAAAAACATGCAGAAGTGGGTTGAGGATAATTCGTCACTTACAAATTGCCCATATGTGTGAATATCAGTGTGGATGGTTGTTCGTCTCTATATGTCAGCCCCGCCACTCCTGACAGGGAAAAAGCGGTAGAAAATGGATGAGTGGATGATAGTTGTGTAATCCCTTCAAAGTCATAAAAAGGGGTCAGATCTTGTAAATGTTGCACAGCTGATCTGAGGCTGGTTTTCTGCAGCTATGGTCATGGCACTCAGGTGGATCCCTCTGGTCTTCTGTCTGGGACTGGTAAGTACAAGCCTTCACATTTATTCTGTGTAGTACTGACATTGACCTCTTATTAAGACTATGAATTCTCTTTATTGATTGATGAATGTACATTCTGATATATATTTACCAGGCAGCAGCAAAGCTGTCAGGTGATACAGGTAAGTCACAATCTTTTTCATGTAACTCTCTGTCACATGGTAAAAAAAACAAACAAGCAAGTTATTGGATATAAATGACACTGAAGACTATATGAGGTTACTTTAAGTTATAATAAATTTCCCTGCAAATTCTGAATCACTTGATCTTCTGACAATCTCATGATTCAAATATTGTCCACTAAGCATTACCTGACTGCACTATTTGTTCTTATGTTTGTATTTGTATCTGTACACTAGCTCACTGAGGGAAGATCTGCTGACTTACTGACTTACCTCTACAAATTTAAGAAATTATATAAAATGAAAACATTTTATAGCATACATCCCAGATTTGAAATAGTCATTCATGTTCGTGCAGCAGGGTTCATAGCAACATTAAATCAATGAATCAGGTACTGTAGTTTTGCGCCTACTTTAACAATGTTTTATTTATCTACAGAAATAGACGTTGACAACGGCCGTGACTGGGACATCTTTAACATCAACAAAGGTTTGTGTGCTTGATTGTAAAATTATGCAACAGTAAGTCTAAATACACCAATACCATGTTTCTTTGCAGCTGCTGGGCTAGACCTGCTGGAGGGAGACATCGAACAAGATGAGGTACAATTATTTGGAAATTGCCAGCATATAGTGCCCTGGTTTTACAAAAGAAAAGGCCAAAAGTCCATGAACAGATATTAAACCCTTGTTATTTTTGTATGGCAGCTTAGTAAGGCCAGCAGTTGCAATAACACAAAGTTACAACACTTTGTAGAAAAATTTGTACTCAACTATTTCCATCAGACATTCAGCAGAAACACCATCTTGGGTGATGAGTATCGCTGGCCAACCACCATTCCCTACTACCTTGAGAACAACTTGGGTAAGACACTGTGCTATATTGAGGCTCATACTCACAGTCATTCCCCATAAATGCACTTGTACTTAGGTATGTTTTTTATGGTTTTCTGTGTCTCATACTTTGTAATGTTTAGAAATGAATGCAAAGGGAGTGATCCTGAAGGCGTTCGAGCAGTACAGACTGAAGACCTGCATCGACTTCACACCATGGAGGGGAGAGCAGAACTACATCTCTGTGTACAAAGGGAGTGGGTGAGCCAACTCTGAACAGCTCCTGTGGCTTACACTTTCACATTGCTCTGCCTAATTTTTTGGTTTCTTGCTTGGAAATGGATTTGGATGCAAATTCATTACCCTCAAAGACACCATGGCTTTAGGGACACCATGGACTCTATTTTCGTGCCCGCCGGGTGCGGCGAAGGGTGGCCCACAGCCAGTTTGGTATTTTCGTAAACTGAGGCGTACCGAGGTCCGCCAAGCTGGGCGTGGTGGCGCAGTAGGGGGAGGTGTTGACATAATCAGCTGGCCCAGTGACATTTTAGTGCCCGCTGGTGGCGTAAAAAGTGCGCTGAAAGCTCACCGATTCAAAACTGGTCAGCTTTCAGAGTTGGTCTAGTGGTATTTTGGTAGACCGGCGTCATAGTGTGCACACTTCACCAATGCCTCACAGGCAGGTTTCCACAATGTCAGGCACATTTCAGTGCAATAGATAATCAACCACAATCAATATTCAGTGCAACTATCTGAGTCAGCACATACATTTAGATCAAAATCAATATATTCTGATCTATATCTCATCTGATGAGCGCATTTGGCAGGCATTTGAACAGTCAACGTGACCAAATTAACACAGCAGAAACTGCATTAATTTAGAATTCCAGTAAAAAGTCACACATAATGAAATTAACAAGATATTTAATTTGTCCTCCACCCCCTTCCTCTCTTCCTCTTCTCCCTAGCGCAGCTCGACCCAGACATGTTGCCATGTCCTCTTCCCGTCCTGCTGCTGCAAGGCTTATTTATTTTGAAAAGTTGAACAAAAAAATAAAAGAAATTTTCTTTTAAAATTACCAATTCATCTAATGTTCTCACAGAGTTATGGCCACATACAAATATTATAATATTTAGTTGCGTGAGCCAAGTTCATTTTATATGCCAATATCAATAAAAGAAAGAGTGTGATGCGTCTTTTATGCACAGGTGGTTCTGATTTTAATTCCAATATTGGAATTTGTTTACGTTGTGATCTGTGTGCACAACCCACCTTTGTCACTCGGGGTTTGAATATATGTAACTTGATGTGATTGTCTTTGTTTGTGGAAAAGGGTGTTTGTCTTACTAGTGGGTACACACACCAAATCCATCTGTGCTTATTTGAGAGAGTGTGGATGACGCCCTCCGTAGCGCTTACCGCGACACTTGTTGAGGGGCTGCCTTCTGTGGCCATTGTACGGCATTGCTGTCTTCAGCCATCTCTCGATCTCTTCGACTTCTTTACGAAAATTGTAATATGCCTCACCGGTGGCGGATTTGAAGGTGAGAAGAGGAGCTGATGTGATGGGTGAAAACAGAACTAGGCTGTGTCAAACCCACTCCAGGCCTTATTCCCTCCCTCTCTACTACATATGCTGCTGGGAGGAGCTGCCACCAAAATAACAAAGTGTGCTTGGTCACGCCTCATCGGCAGCGGACCTGACTTATGCCACGCCTACACCACACCGCTGGTGAGGCATGAAATTAGAGCCCCATGGCTTTAGAGACCACTGTCACTTGTCACACATCTTGCTTCCTCTCTCTGTAGATGTTCCTCTTATGTAGGAAACCAGCACAAGGGAAAGCAGCAGCTCTCCATTGGTGAAAACTGTGATGACCTGGGAATTGTTGAGCATGAGTTCCTGCATGCTTTGGGCTTCTGGCATGAGCAGTCAAGAGCTGACCGGGATGATTATGTCCAGATCATTTGGGATCACATTGAACCTGGTAACACTGTCACATACGAACTGTTGCTACATGCAGGGGCGCTGCAAGGGATTCTGGAATCCATGAAAAGAAGTTATACAGGGCCCCCAACACAGAAGGCCAAAATTGTTGATGCTTTTTTACATAAAACTATGCATTTTTATGTTACTAGTTTCTGTACACTCATTTAGTCAATCCTCCACATCTGAATTCCCTCACTAAACATGTAAACTGCTCTTATTGGATTGAGATCAGTCACCCCAGTCTACTGCACACACAACATATTTTTCCGTTCTGTTCCTATTGCACTTATCCTATTTCAGTGGTAGCTGAATTAAAACAAAATAAAAACAGTTGTGCTTTTTAAACCATTAAAATTGTTCAGAATAATTTTTATTTTAATATTTTCCTTTACAACAGAATCCTCTTTTGTGTGTATTGTTTTGTGACTGTGATCAAGAATATTATGATTAATCCAAAACACACAGCTGCTCACCTCCTTCCTCATGTGGGGGCACTGGGGGGCTGGTGGAGTTGGGGACTGACAGACAGCTGCTTCTGTTTGGAAGGAGGCATCGTTTTGACAGAGGGGAGGTCAACTAATTGAATATAAGCAGCGAGTTTTCTTGAGCTGACATGGGGAGAAAAGTGAGCTAGCTTAAAAACCATATACAAGGACAAAGTTAATATTACATAGCTTTCCACTACATGAACCACTCATAAACCCACCTTTCATTGTGAAATACTGTGTGACATGCTGTCGACCGTTTAGTTCTTTCTCCTCTCCTAGTTTCCTTTCTTTGTATTTTTGGCTGCCTAATTTTTTTTATATTTATGATATCTTTACTACCACTCCTTAGCCGCTCTGGTTCAGGCGACTGTGACATACAGCTGCGCTGCCAGCAGCTGATTCAGTCGGACTGAACCATTTTACATAAATAGAGAGAGGGGGCCGCGGCCATTATAGTTTCCAAAACAAAAAAAAGTTATTGTAACCAGGACGCTGTATATAGAATATCTGTGATTAAACATTACTTATAACTTAGAGTCATGTTATTCTATTTCATTATATCTTTATTAGGGGCCTCTCTGGGCCCCTCTCAATCATGGGCCCTTATAATCCTTCTCTTTTTTCCCCCCTTGTCGGCGCCCCAGACCACATGTAATATAACACAGCTGGAAAATGTGTAAAACAATTTAAAAAGTTTTCTGATGTTTTATTTTTTTGTCCAGGCAAAGAGCATAACTTTGACATACAAAATGACACAGTGTCTAGTGCCCTGGGTGTTCCCTATGACTACGGCTCAGTGATGCATTACAGCAAGTCGGACTTCAGCATTGACTCTGACCCCACTATCATGACCAAGATCCCCAAGTTCATGAATGTGATTGGTCAGAGGATGGGCTTCAGTGCCAGTGACCTGACAAAACTGAACCGCCTCTACAACTGCAGTGAGTAATCTCAGCCTTTTATTTCCTTTTTAAAAAAGTGGATCACAGAGGGAACAACATGGTACAGACCATTAAGTACTGAACTTTTTAACCTAATAGAAGGCACAGATAGAGGCTTCTAACATCACCTGCCCAAGAGCATGTAATAGATCACAGTAAACACAGATGTTTATAGCTAATTGAGGGCAATGTTAAAAAAAATCATTCACAAAGTTTCCCCTGATACAATAAAGCAAAAGTTCTTACATGGCCAACAAGTTAATAAGTGCTTTGCTAACCTGTGTGACATAAGCTACCATGTAAAAGTCAACCTGTTGGACTGCTGGTGATGTCCAATAAAACCATGCAAGATAGATCTGAATACTACATACACCAAAATATAACTAACCCACGCAAAACTGGCTTTTACTGACAAGATGCTTCTTGAGTTTGTTGACAAATGCCTCACTTACTTTGTTAATCTCTTATGTAGCCACAATGGCCATCTTACAGTTACTATTCCTGTCTTACTTATTCAGCACAACAATTTGCAGAATAAGTCTTAATTCAGTTTCACCTCAAGGGAAAAACTAGTACCAAAATAAGGCATCAAAGGACAGATGCTGACAACATTGCATATTCGCTGCATTTGTTGCTGCAATGATTTTCCTTCTCTCAATTTAGCACAAATCATCTAAAAATTATTGCAATGTTTTTAGAGTAAAAAACACAAGTATGATTTAATGAAACGCTGCTGGTCTAGTAGTATTTTGGTAGACCCGCAGCGTATCAGCATACGTCACTGATGCCTCACCAGCAGGTCTTCACAGTGTCAGGCACATTTCAGTGCAATAAATAATCATCAACAACTATTAATCTGAGTTAGCACATACATTTAGATCTATATAGATATATTCTGATCTATATCTGATCTGATGAGCGCGTTTGGCACGCGTGGACACACAACCTGACCGAATCAACACAGCTGAAACCGCATTAAATTGAATTAAATATCTAGTAAACAGACACACATGATGAAGTTATTTACTTTAAGCCTACATACGGATATTATAATATTCATTTTTGTGAGGTAAATTTATTTTTTATGCCAACATATATGAAAGAAAGAGCCAGGCCACGGAGCGCAATGCGTCATTTACGCACAGATGGTTCTGATTTTAATGCCATTTTTGGAGTTAATGTTGTGATCTGTGTGCACAACCCACCTTTGTCACGTGAGGTTTGAATATATGCAACTTTATGTGAGTGTCTTTATTTGTGGAAAAGGGTGTTTGTCTTACAAGTGGGTCCAACATTACACAGACCAAATCCATCTGTGCTCATATGAGAGAGTGTGGAGGACGCCCAATGCAAAGCTTACAGTGACACTTGTTGAGGAGCTGCCCTCTGTCGCCATCTTGTGGCATTACTGTCTTCAGACATCTCTTGATCTCTTTGACTACTTCACAAAAATGGTAATACACCTTGCCTGTGGCGGATTTAAAGGCAAGGAGAGGAGCTTCTGTGATTGGTGAAAACAGGTCTCGACTGTGTTAAACCCATTCCGCGCCCTAGCTTCTCCCTCACTACGACTTACGCCGCTGGGAGGAGCTGAGTTAGGGAGGGGGGATACTTACGCCGGGCTGCACCGCTCACCAAAATACCAAATTGTGCTTGGGAACGTCTTGTCAGCGCGGTGGACCTGACTTACGCCGCGCTTGCGGCACGTCTCCGGCGAGGCATGAATATAGAGTCCATGATGTCTTTATGAAATGACTACAAGAGCAGA
This sequence comes from Xyrichtys novacula, assembly GCA_962446985.1. Classification (NCBI taxonomy): domain Eukaryota; kingdom Metazoa; phylum Chordata; class Actinopteri; order Labriformes; family Labridae; genus Xyrichtys; species Xyrichtys novacula. The sequence goes on from OY660870.1 coordinate 7,009,515, forward strand.
GCAAGAATCCTAAAATCAAATAAATATATCTGCCCAAACAGCAGGTTAGATACTTGAGTAGTTGCTAAAGGAATTAACCCTGTTACCTCCAGATGTTAAACTGGCTTGGCAATATAATGAAACATATAATGCTGCTGTAATTGTTACATCAGAGGTCTGTACTGACACAAAATGCTGTTTGAGATATGACAGTTTCTTATGCAACACCCTAATCAGTCTGTGACTGATTCTTGAATGACTTTACCATTTGAATGTGTTATTTATGCAAAAATCTAATGTAGTACACCACATTTTCACAACTCTACAGGTAAAAGAAAAAATAAACAGTAAATCAAAGACTCTTCATGAAATAATACAGCTGATTTGTTTTTGTTTTTATCTCCACAGCCATGTCATCTACCTTTGTGGACAGCTGTGACTTTGAGGAGGACAACATCTGTGGGATGATTCAGGGTCCTGGAAACAGACACTGGCAGCAGCTTAGCTCTGTTAGTGGAGGGCCTCAGACTGACCTCTCCAACACGGGACAATGCAAAGGTAGGGTCTGTATTTGCCGTTCAAATAGCTAGTTGCTGGATGATAAATCTGGAATCTAAAACCTCTCTTTTTAAATAAACGACTCAAGTGGTTCTGGATATTCCCCCTATGATGGCGACAGTAGAACATTTTTTTATGACCGCAGACTGTACACATTAACATCTCTGTGTAGTTGCTGTTGCTCATTTAACAGTTATATAAAAAAGCTGATATCCTTATCTTATCCATTTGAAGTCTAAGGATATTTCAAAGTAAAGTTTCCTTGTTCAAGGTATATCATATAAATTATGGCTCAAACATCCTTCAGTTCTGTCTTTCCCTCCTCACAGGAAAAGGTTTCTTCATGCACTTCAGCACAGTGTCTGCTGAACCTGGAGACCATGCATTTCTGGAGAGCCGTTGGCTTTACCCCAAACCTGGAGCCCAGTGTCTGCAGTTCTTCCTTTATAACAGCGGTGCAAGCGATGATGTTCTTAATATCTGGGTACAAGAGTATGACCAGGAAAACCCCAGTGGTAGAATGAAGCTCTCCAAGAGTATCTCAGGTAATAAATGTGAAATAACATGCATATGCCAGAATTAACTGTAAGGAATTTACCCCTCCATGACTACAGTGGCTCCACATAACACTTTGACTGCATTAATATTTACCAGGGTTTGTTTTCAACCAGTTCAAGTAAATATAATTTGATCAAAGTTATTTAGAGATTTTAGCCGTGACCACCAGAAACCAGTACGTCATCTTTGTAGGTGGAGTCATGGGCTCCTGGGAACTGCACAACATCGAGCTGGATGTGAAAAACAAGTCCCGTGTGGTCTTTGAAGGGGTACGGGGAAATGGTCCATCCACAGGAGGTTTCTCCTTGGATGACATTAATCTGTCATCCACCAAGTGTCCTCAGCACATCTGGCACATCCGCAACATAACTCGCTTGATGAACACCACACCAGTAGGAAGTAAACTTTACAGCCCTCGATTCCTGTCACCATCAGGATACTCATTCCAGGTGAATGGTACACTTGTATTTCATCCCCTCACTTTTAAGTGTATGAATATGTTAATATATGTTAATATGTTAGCTAACTTTTTAATCAAAACATCTGCAGCTCAAGTCTCAACTTCAAAGTTTTTTGGTTTTGGAGAGGTGAAATCCATAGACTACAACTGTTCAGCATGTTTACTGTTGCTGAGCAATAACTGGATATTCTTTTCACCGGGGAGGCATGACGCAAATCATTTATTACAAGATTTTTTTTTAAAAGCTGTCATGCACCCAGACTGACAAACTTAGCAGATTCATACACTGAGGCAAAAATTTTACAATTGCAAGATAGTAACACAGTAAGATAAGATAAGATACTCCTTTATTAGTCCCACAAAGGGAAATTCCCATTTAATGGCAGTGCAATAGAGTGGTTGGCTACTTTTTACTAGTTGCTTTCTTCATTTTGACCATGACTTCTTTGGTCTGTAGGTATGTGTGTATCTTAATGGAAGAAGTGACTGTCCAGGCTACATGGCCATCTTCCTCCATCTGACCTCAGGCCCAAATGACCACAACCTTAAGTGGCCGTGCCCGTGGCAAATGGGGACTATGGCCCTGATGGATCAGCAGTCTGATGTCAGACAGCAGATGAACATGCACCGCATGGTCACCACAGACCCCAACAAGATGTCGTCTGATGGTATGGACCTGTTCTGCCAAATAGTGTAATAGATTAACGAGAGGAGATAATCATTCAACTCTCACAATATTTTAACTCTGACCATAAACATTTTCAAAAACCCAACCATGTAGGATTTTGAGCATTAATACAGCCACGTGATTGGCTATTAGGATGTAACTGATAGGCAGAGGCTGCATTACAGAGAGCCAATCAGTCCTAACTGATCTCATTCACATTCCTTAAGCTATGCTAAGTGCATGTGGTTTGGTCTGGTGAGTACTGCATTATACTGCCAGCCCTCTGATTGATGTCAGTCATCACTTCCAATTCAGAGAAAACTGACTTCCCCACTGAGCTACAAATAAAAGGGTCAAATAAAAGGAATTCATCCAAGTGGACTTTTACTTTGGATGAGAGCAGAAATTTCTCTTACTTCTGGGTGAAAAAAGGGTCCTTGTAGAAAGTCCTCATAGCAGATTTATAGAAAGTGTGCATGCTCTGAATGACAGCTAGTCATAGAAGAGAAGAACAGGATTTCACTGATATGAACCAAGTTTGGTGAGACATACTTGAAGGGTGTCTTATTCATTTTCTAACACTACAGCCAGTCTTCATATTTGTTAAACTGGATTTTTTTTTTTCCCCACAGGAAGTGAGTACTACTGGGATGACCCCAGAAAGGTGGGCTCTAAAGTGACCTCATCAGATGGCAGCTCTTACTATCGAGGCCCAGGTTGGGGGATAAACACCTTCATCACCCACAGCAGACTGAAGAGCAGAAACTACATCAAAGGCGATGATGCTTTCTTCCTCCTCAGTCTGGAAGGTGTGGAGTCTCTCAGACACAGGATAGGACCAGGACTTTAAACACAAATGAACCCTCAACAAAGATCCTCTGTCTCTTTTTGTCTCTAGATATTTCTGATCTGCTGGAGTCTCAGCCTCCTCCAGATGATGCCATGTTGAAGGCTGCAGACCAAGATGCTCCACAGAGGGCTGCTAATAACCCAGCTGTGGTAACAGCCATCGCAGGGACTGTGGGGGCAGTCACATTGCTGCTTTGTGCGCTGATCTTGGCAAAAACCTGGAAGATAAGCAGGTGAGGGGGCATGCCAGGGTTCATGGGAGGGATTGTGGTCTTAGGATTAGCCAAGATAATAGAAATCTAGGCTTATAATATTTCACAGTGCTGATTTAGGCCATGCATCTGAAGCAAAGTGCCATGTCTCCAATATTAAATGTGTCTCTGATATTTTTTACAGGAAAACCCAACAAAAGGGTTACCGTTCTCTCTCAGTCAATGACGTCTGATCCAAGAAGGAGCATGCTGTACTTTCTACATCATCTGAAGACACAAAAACAGGCAAATCCCTTTCTTTTTTTCAAATCTTTTTGCATATGCTGTTTTTCATGTTTCCAGCCTTTCAGTTCTGAAGTTATCCTGTCAATACTTTTTCTTTCTACTTCATTTCACAAGCACCACCAGATAGTTCTAACTCTTATCTTCAGAGCAGCAAAACAAACACTGAAATGGACTCTATAAAGGTGGGCAATGGCAGCATGGCGCTTCTCATACTGGACTGTGTATTTTTGTGTCTATTTTGCCAGAAGGTTATCTTGTTATCATGAGAAACCAAGCTTTGTGTACTGAAGATAATGAGAAACATTTATCATATACAAAAAAGCATTACAGTATAGTGGTATTTTTATTTTGTCTTTTCTGAGTCGTTTTGTTTTATATAGGAAAGTGTATGGAAATGTGTATGTGTGCTGTCTTTGTGCATGTTTTTAACTCACTGCAAATGAATTTCCTCACGGGGCAATAAATTCTACCTACCTACCTACCTACCTATTATCCTAGATTATTCATGACTGCATATCAGATTTAAAACAGCTTCTGGTGTGTTATTGATATAAACTCTGATTTTTAGGTTAAAAGCAATATTAAAACAACAGTCATGTTCACAATACCCAATATATATATTGTTTTAATGTCATGGATCAATTCAGAATTTGTCTGACTCATTTTTCTGACTGGGATAATCATGTATATTACATTAAAATGTGCATAGAACAATAAATGTTATCATGATATTGTGTTTTACCAGATGCACAAAAGAGCCAACAACATGCACTTGACACATTTCTCAGTCTAATGAGTTCCCAATGAAATGGTTAAACACACTGATTGCATTGTTTACAGTTATATGTGTGAAATAACCTGCTAATGGTACTGATTTGGTCTTAAAAGTTACAAGTTGACCGGAAGTGCTTTTACTTTGAAACACCAGGGAAATCTTTTCAGTGTTGTTATTGTTGCTGTTCATGTTAAAGAACCGGTGATTGTTGTTTCAAATGAAGCCACATAAGGTCTCCAAACATCTCTTTTTTTTTCTTTTTTTTAGTCTGTGAGCATTCAGAAATGAAAAACATATACTGCAACAAGTTCAAACCCAGACTAAGGCTAAAAAGGACCGGTGGCAGCATATTTAGTTTGGCCTCAACATTAATACACACAGCACTCAGTGTGTTTTAGGAAATTTTTGGAGGTCTGAACAGTCCTACACTGATCATGTCACATGTATAGATTTCTTTTTGTCTCTCACTTTTACAAAACCAAATTCCATTGAAGTTGGGAAATTGTGATAAACATAAAGAAAAACAGAAAAATGATTTGCAATTCCTTTTCAAACTGTATTCATTTTGAATACACTTTTTTTTGCAAATAATAATTAACTCAGAATTTCATGGCTGCAACACGTGCCAAAGTAGTTGGGACAGGGGCATGTTTACCACTGTGTTACATCACCTTTCCTCTTAACAACACTCAATAAACATTTGGGAACTGAGGAGACTAATTGTTGAGGCTTTGAAGGTGGAATTCTTTCCCATTCTTGCTTGATGTACAGCTTCAGTTGTTCAACAGTCCAGGGTCTCCGTTATTGTATTTTACGCTTTATAATGCACCACACATTTTCAATGGGAGACAGGTCTGGACTGCAGGCAGGCCAGTTGAGTACCCGCACTCTTTCACTACGAAGCCACACTGTTGTAACACGTGCAGAATGTGGCTTGGCATTGTCTTGCTGAAATAAGCAGGGCTGTCCATGAAAAAGATGTTGCTTGGGTGGCAGCATATGTTGCTCCAAAACCTGTATGTACCTTTCAGCATTAATGTTGCCTTCGCAGATGTGTAAGTTACCCATGCCTTGGGCACTAATGCACCCCCATATCATCACAGATGCTGGCTTTTGAACTTTGCATTGATAATAGTCCGGATGGTTCTTTTCCTCTTTGGCCCGGAGGACATGACGTCCACTTTTTCCAAAAACAACTTGAAATGTGGACTCGTCAGACCACAGAACACTTTTCCTCTTTGCATCAGTCCATCTTTGATGAGCTTGGGTCCAGAGAAGCCGGCGGCATTTCTGGATGTTGTTGATAAATGGCTTTTGCTTTGCATAGTAGAGTTTTAACTTGCACTTACAGATGTAGCGACGGACTGTATTTACTGACAGTGGTTTTCTGAAGTGTTCCTGAGCCTATGTGGTGATGTCCTTTACACACTGATGTTGGTTTTTGATACAGTGCCACCTGAGGGATCGAAGGTCACAGGCATTCAATGTTGCTTTCTGGCCGTGCCGCTTACATGCAGTGATTTCTCCAGATTCTCTGAACCTTTTGATGATATTATGGACCGTAGAGGTTGAAATCCCTTGCAATTGTACTTTGAGAAACGTTGTTCTTAAACTGTTTGACTATTTGCTCATGCAGTTGTTCACAAAGTGGGGAACCTCACTCCATCCTTGCTTGTGAATGACTGAGAATTTTTGGGGAAGCTGCTTTAATACCCAATCATGGCACCCACCTGTTCCCAATTAGCCTGCTCACCTGTGAGATGTTCCAAGTAGGTGTTTGATGAGCATTCCTCAAATTTCTCTGTATTTTTTTGCCACCTTCCCAACTTCTTTGTCACGAGCTGTTGCCATCAAGTTCTAAAGTTAATGATTATTTGCAAAAAACAATAAAGTTTATGAGTTTGATCATTAAATATGTTGTCTTTGTAGTGTATTCTATTGAATATGGGTTGAAAAGTTTGCAAATCATTGTATTCCGTTTTTATTGACGATTTACACATCTTACCAACTTCATTGGAATTGGGTTTTGTTCATGATGTTTTAGAATAATGACATAAACACCTCAATCCAGCATGACAGTCAGTCATTTGTTCAGACAAAAAAGAGACAGTCAAATACGAGTTAAAGCCAACATCATTTTATTACACATTAGTATGTGTGTGTGCTGTGATTCACTCCTGTGGAGCAAACATACACAGTTTCATACATGTTGCCTGTGTCGTACATACAGCGACCTCCTCACATTGTGCCTCCTTTGAGCAGACATTTAAAAAAAAACCATTCATTTCTAGGTCATGTTTTATTTTCCACCTTTCTAATTTTAACAGTTTGATCTCACAAAGAGATCTCCCTCCTACAATGAGCTGGTATTTGATACCTCTTAGACAGTGGTATTGTTTAATGAGTGCGTTTGAATGTTTCTGCACACTGTGGTCAAGTTACAGTGCTTTAACGTTTATTTGAGATGAAGATTTTGAAAACTGCATGTTGACTATTTGCTCAAAATAATATTGAAAATTTATAATGCCTTTTTTTACAGACAATATAACATTTTACATTTCAAAAAAATTGAGGAATGGTCTGATCCAACACACATTAATGTTCATCTTCACAGGATAAAATCAGCTCCATTTGTGAACCCAGCTTATGTGTATAGCCCCATACTGTTTTCAATGGTCTGGGTGGAGAATGTACCAAGAAAGTTTTATGTTACTATGTCCAAAACTCACAAAATGACTGCATCTTCCATAAGTGTGACTATAACCCACCCCATATTTAAATAAAGGACTGTGACTGGGTCAGTATCCTGGACTTAGAGGGGAAAGAGTTGAGAAAGAAAGCAGCTTTAAACCCATGTGACAACAAAAATGAATATGAGCATTACATTTATAGTTGACAGAGTTAATGAATTTAACTTTGGGGATAAATACAGTTCTTGTAGTGTATTGTACATTACACTGTTGAATTTCCTGCAGCTTGAGATCAATGCATTCATTCATCACTCTGCATCCTACAAAAAGTTTATTATGAAAAATTATACTTAAAGCAATGTAGCAATCAAGACAACCCTGGGTGTGAAACTCACACATTCCTCGCAGGAAAGTTTTCTTATCTGGTCCCTGGACACAGGATATAAATCTTTCCAGACTTGTTTGCACTTTCAGGTTACCTAACTGACCTGACCGGAGGATGACTAAACCTCTGAATCTTCACGATTGGTCAATTCGGAGAACAGAGACAGAGTCTTTATTACCTTTCAAACTGACTCCATCGCTGACCATCTAAATAAACATTAACGCCTCAACCCAGATCTCCCATTTGAGATTTACCGTCTTAAAGTGTGTGAACATACAGACCCCAAGATATGGTCTGAGGAACAGGACACTGACCTCCAGACCTCAGTCGTAAAACCCTGCTCGACCATACACTGATAAAGACTACATTCCTTTGGTGAAAGAATACAAATGACTGATCATGACATCTTATGCATTCAGCAATGTACTAATCTGTCTAATCATGAAATTTGTTTTAAAATGAGATGTTTCCCATTTTTCTATGTGCTCCAGAAGCCGAGTTATCACTCTGACAGAATAAATCCTTATTCTTTAGTTTCTTTAAACCAACAGCTTTTCAGACTGTTTCATGAACTTTTAAGAGTTAAATTTATTGACTATGAATCATAACTTTACTCTAAGTAACAGAAACAGTTTAGAAATGTTTGGTTTATGTTTTAGTTGTTTATTTAGTATTTTTAACCATTAGGTGGTTATAATGTCATTGAATAATCTGAATGTGAGTATTTAGAATCCATTATTAATCATGATGAAGTTCATTCACATGTATTTACTCTTTTGTTGTTCACAGTTTCTATGTGTTACTATCTGTTTCATTTCAGAGTAATTTAGCATGTTCAGTGTGGTACTTCAAACATAATGAGAATGTTTGATGTGATTCTACATTTCATTAAAGAGGACCTGCCATCAAAATTTCATACCCATTTTTATCATTTTTTCATAATCCTTGATGTCTTCTGATCATGTTTGCAACATAATTTTAGCTGAAAAGTTATTTGATGGTTTGTTTTAGTATGCCTAAAAAACCTTACAGCTGAGCTTTGCTCTGATTGGATCGCTGCTGTGAAGTCTGCTGTGCTCTGATTGGCTCAGCAGTGGAGGTTCGGATTTCGGTTTATCCATTTTGCTAATGTGTGCTAAGGTAAGGGCCCCAGATGTCTGTAATGATATCCGGGGATATTCGGTGCGGCGACGGAGATGCAGGGGCTGCAGGGGCTGCAGGGGCTGTGTGATCACAGACAAAGTCTTGGTACTATTTAGTAGCAGCGCATGCCCCTTGTAATAACCCCCGTAAAAACTGTTGTTCAGGACTGCTTACTTGTGCCTCCTACCTATTCGGCTACTGTAGTAACCGTTGTTTGAGCCCACATGCAACATTTTTGCTCTCATTCATGAAACGCTTAAATCGGGGACATTTTCGGGGACAGCGTTTGCCGGGGACAGGTCATCCAATACGGGGACTGTCCCCGGAAATCGGGGACGTCTGGTCACCTTATGCTAAAGGCTAAAAATGGCAGGTATTAAACCATATATTTTAGACCCCGAGTCCGAAGAGGAGGTGGAAGTTGAAGAAGAAGCCAGAGATTTCCAGCGGTGTTTTCTCATTCATTCTGCCCAGCTTTAAGTTCATTTTCCCGGCAGTGAACCCAAGGAAACACTGATCGTTTGGAAGAGACCCATAGCGGATACAGTAGTAGGTGGGTCTCGCTCTGACTGTGAATGAGTACGAGAACGAGAGAGTGGGCGCAGCTCACCAAGGACGCGCTCGTGAATAATAATGAGCAAGGTCAGCGCGACGTCAGAGGGACCTGCTTTTTCAATTGGCCTGGTTTACCCGTTCCTTTATTTTAAACCTTTACAGAATGCAAACGACGCAACGGTTTGTTTTCACATTTACAACATAAGACGAGCATAATATGGACCTTATCTGACACAAAAAACACACAAAATTACATTTTGATGGCAGGTCCCCTTTAATATGTGTTTAGTATCAAATCTTTTTCATGAAGCCAAGCATTCAATGATATTAATCATAGTAAGTGAGTATCAGATCTGACTCTTTTACCAGCCAAAAGTATAAGTTAGATCAAATAATCAGAGATCCGAGGTCTCCTCTGCAGCTGGAGATCCCATGACCCCTCCTCTTTCTCCTCACACACACACACGCCAGAGACACTCCCAGTGTGAGAAGATAAAACCAGAAATTGGGGTTGCTCACAGGCCCTTACTCTTGTACCCTTATTCTCTTACACCCGCTTCTTCACTCACTGTCCACACCCTTCTGCGTTCCTCTTCTTTCTATTCTCTTAGCTCTTTTTCTTAGTCTTCTAAGTTTTACGCCACGTGTTGACTCACGTTGATTTTTCTTTAACATTGTCTTAGTTCAAGTTTTGAAACTTCAACTTTTTGTGCGCATAGCAATTCAAGATTAAGCCTTTGATTGATTTTTCTTTAATTTTGCGAAGCCATTTTTGAAAGTTTCCACTGGTCATTGAGCCTCGTTTTTCTGAGTTATCTGCGTGATTTCAAAGTCACCTCTGAACACAACCCAGCAGGCCCAGGTAATCCTCTGTGCCAGAGTTTTTGAGTGAGACCAAAGAAGCTTCCAAACGAGCATCGACGGGATCCACAGGCGCCGGCTTTGCTTCAGGCCTGAGTGCTGCAACTCCTGGCCCATCCTTCGGCTTACTTCAGTCGTCTTCTGAGCCGAACCGCTCGAACTGCCGGTAGCCCCGGACCTTTGGAACCTGCTCTATCTTCTCCAAGGACCAGTCTCACTTAAGTATGCAAACCTCCAGAGCTCCAAAGAGGGCTGATGCTGTCTCATGCGGTCGTAACCCAGATAACCACTTATTCTGGTAATCTTAGATTCCTCCAAATCCACATCCAAATTTATCTCTACACCAAAGTTAGTGTAGGTTAATATGTTAGCGCATATTCACTCACTATCATTAACTTTAGTGCTCCTAGCCTGACTCAGAATCTTTATTTTTATCTTTATTATTATTATTTATCCTCATTTTCTTATCATCATTTATTGCATGTATGTTGTACCATCATTTATCCTGTAATAAACAGATCATTATTTTTCTAAGCTCCTGTCTGTTAGGGTTCTTCCGGAAGTGGAGTTCCTGAAATGAGAATTTCGGCTTAAGATATGAGATTGATTAATTAAAGATTGACTTGATGTTTGATTTCTCAATTAAACTTTAGTTTTTCTTTATTTTCCCACCATTAAGGGTGGGTGGTGCCCTTTTCAACGAGTGCATAAATGTCATAATTTGAGATTATTAATCTTCAGACATTTATTATAAATTCAAATCGCTACAGCAATACCACTTTCATCCAAAGGCATTGACCGAAACCATGCAACATGGAACCTCCTCGCAGTGACTACACGCTAAAAGAGCCAGTCATTTTTCTGACCTTGAATATGTCATGTAACTAGCAACACATCTTGACTAGTTTTCAATGACTGCATCTGGGTAACTTCCAGCATGGCTTGATTGTCTGGTTGATTTCATGATTCATCACTTTATGGTTCACAACAGGAGAAAAAGGGTATAAAGAAATGAGCATTAAATTTCCAGGTGAAAACTTCAAATATCAAAGTTTTGTGAACAGGGGCCACAGTATTTGTGTGAATCAGCTTTTTTAGTCTCCCGCGTTCCTCTTGGTCTCTGTTGTAAGAACCACTTGATTTGGTGGGCTCATCCCCACTCTGCTAGTTTTCTTGTCTGGTTTCAGTCCAAAGCTGACCTTCACAAAGTAACCCTCTATAGAAGAGTGTTCGCATCCGTGCAGGAGGTCTTGGACTGTGGAGGAATGACTGTGATGTGTGTAAGACAGATTGTCCACATACCGTGTCAGGTATGTTTCTGCCACTTGGATTTTCCCATGAGTTTACAAAGACAACCCTCTTTGGACAAAAATAAAATGTCAAAGACATACAGTGAGGCATGCAGTCAGTCAGCACGTTCATCACTCATAAATGAGACCGACACTTTCTCAAGACATGTGCACACACTTACACAATGTCATTCCCTCACTGCTTTAAATTAGGGTGCATGTTTTTCACACTCCTGTAAATTAAATATAGTTGCACACTGTAAATGGTGTTTTCTTTTAGCATCATGGGCTCTACTTTCGTGTCTGCCGGTAACGCAGCGGATGGTGGCGGACCCCACGCAGTTGTATTTTCGTCTGGTGTACAGCCTGGCGTACAGCCTGTTTTTTTTTTTTAAATGGACTGAGGTGCACAGAGGTCCGCCAAGCTGGGCGTGGATGTGCGGCAGGGGGAGGTGTCTACAGAATCAGCTGGCGCAGTGACATTTTTGTGCTCGCTGGTGGCGTGAAGAGTACGCTGAAAGCTCGCCGATTCAAAACTGGTCAGCTTTCAGCATAGGCGGAGCGCAGCTGGTCTAGTGGTATTTTGTCAGACTGGCGGCGTATTACTCATACGTCACCGATGCCTCACCGGCAGGTTTCCACAGTGTCAGGCACATTACAGTGCAATAAATAATCATTAACAACCAATATTCTGAATCAGCACATACATTTAAATCTATATCGGTATATTCTGATCTATATTTTATCTGATGAGCGCATTTGGCACGCGTTTGGACACTCCACCTAACTGAATTAACACAGCTGAAACCGGGTTAAATTAAATATCCAGTAAACAGTTACACATGATCCTTTTAGTGATCCCCTGCATCCTATCCACTCATTAGCTTCTTAATCTCAAAGGAATATAAATATCTCTTGAGGTAAAGTTGAGGTTATTTTCTGTCAACTAGTTTAAGAGTTTAAAAAGCAAATTAAATCAAAAACCTTTGTTATTTCTTTACAGAACTACCCCTTTTTGAAAACTATATCTTAGTATGTCTCATAGGTAATCCAACAAAAACTGGAAACTTTGTGTTTAATTATAATTTCCACTAAATATTTTTACTTATATTTAATTTTCATACCTTTAAATATGTTTTTCACAACATCTGAGGTCAGTAGATTTTCTTGTAAAAAATATAGGCTACTAAAAATAGCCCATATATTCCTTTTATATCAATATTTTAGAGCAGTAGCTACATCTGTAAAGCACTTGTAACCCTGTTTTGAAAAACTCTATAAGTTGATCATTGTTATTTTCCATAGCCTATTATAACGCACCAAAAAGGCCATAAAGATATCTAATTTTGAACTTCAACAAATCAAAATATCACATTAGCTGTGAGCCAAAATATCTTCTTCACTTCAGTAGAAAGAGGACTATAGAAAGACGAAAATATTCTCTGTGTTGTCAAAACACTCATCTGCAAACTGTAGTTGGAGAAAAATATTAACAATCCAACTGAAATGGCAAAAGCATTTTGACAAATGTGTTGATAATCCTCAAATAGTAGGAAACAGATTTGAAGTCTTTGGACATTGAACTCGAGGAGCTCAGAAACATCTGGAAGTCAACAGTCTGAACAGGTTTCGAACAAAAATGATGATCGAAATGGTGAATGAAGTCGAAAGTTATTAAGGGAGCCAAATAATGTGATTCATAACATGACTTGGGCTCGTTTGATCAAAAATGAGTCAACTATACATATAGGATGTTTTTTTCTTGACGTTTGTTGACTTTTATAAACTTTAGATGGTGGATTCAGTCGGAACATAGTGACCGTGGACGTCCAGAGTCTGAACCCAAAGACTCGTGCTGTCTGTAACCGAGTGCGGTGGCGCGCGCCTGTAATCCAAGTCCCTGGGAGGATCGTTTCAGTTCAGGAGCTCTGAGCTGCAGTGGACTGTGTCGATCGGGTGTCCGCACTAAGTTCGGTATCGATATGCTAATCCTGGGGGAGCTCGAGACCAGCAGGTTGTCTAAGGAAGGGTGAACCGGCCCAGGTCGGTAAACGGAGCAGGTTAAAGCCCTCGTGCCACTCAGTAATTGGTTCGCGCCCGTGAACAGACGCTGTAGTTCAGCCTGAGTGATACAGCAAGACTCAGACTTTTGACACACTGACTAACTGTCGGGGTTCAGTTTCTTTAAATTTATTTTCGGTTGTGGAGGAAAAGATGATGGCACAGTCGAAACTCGAGTACAGTGATTTTCTTTTATTTACGCCATATCCAACAATACCCACAGGTGAAAAACTCTTATTTACAAAAAAATATTTACGAAAATTATTTACAAAAAGACAGAGGGAAACACTATTTACAAACCGCAATTCAACCACCAGGACCAACATATGTCTTCTTAACCATGAGGCACCACAACAAGTGAGCTGAGCTCCCTGAAATACCCCTTGGCCCCTCCCCCGGACAAACCAATCAACACAATCTAGGGGTTTTTTTAGACATCAACTATTATATCATATATAATATTTCTACATCAATTTCTATATCAATCTCCTCAGCAGCATTGCTCTTTTTGGCCACAACAACAAGCTGCAACTTCCTTTCAGCAGTCCATCAGAGGAGTTCAAGGTCACCAGAACCAGAGAAGTCCTGCTCTACCGAGACTCAGCTGACACCAAGTTCTCCTCAGCAGGGGTGGAGGTTAGGACAGGAAGGAAGTGGCGTGCCAAGGATGCAGTGGAACGGGCGGAGGCAAGGTTGCAGCATAGCACCCTTGTGGGCACAGTGGCTACTGGTCGGGCCGGGCTTGGCAGCAATCCTAAGCCATGCTACATCAAGGCCAGAGGCAAGGAGAGGCGGAGACTCATCCAGGATGAGGTGCGAGCCGAGGTGGAGGAAGCTCGCTTCAGCAGAGCAGTTGGCATGTCCAAGCAGGGGGCCTGGACTAGGTGGGAGCATATAGCTGGCCGCAAGATCACGTGGGCAGAACTCTGGAAGGCGGAGCCACACCATTTCAAGTTCTTGGTCCAGTCAGTATATGACGTCCTCCCCAGCCCTGCCAACCTGTTAACCTGGGGCCTAGTAGACGCACCTGCTTGCCAACTCTGCCAGAGAAGGGGATCTTTAGAGCACATCCTCAGCTGCTGCCCGAAGGCCTTGGGAGACGGGCGTTACCGTTGGCGTCATGACCAGGTCCTGAAGGCAGTAGCAGACACCATCTGCTCTGGCATCACCAGCAGCAAGCAGCAACACCCGTCCAAGACTTCCATCGCCTTTGTCCGAGCAGGTGAGTCGCCACAACCACCTAGATAGGCCCAAGGGGGCCTGCTCGCGACAGCAAGAGACTGGCAGCTCCTGGTTGACCTAGGGAGACAGTTGAGATTCCCGGACACCATCGCAGTCACATCGCTTCGACCGGACATGGTCTTGATGTCCGCGGCAAGCAAGCAGGTGGTGCTGCTTGAATTGACTGTACCCTGGGAAGATCGTGTAGAGGAAGCCCAGGAGAGGAAGAGGTCCAGGTATGCAGACCTGGTAGCGGAGTGTCGGCGGAACGGGTGGAAGGCCCGCTGTGAGCCGATTGAAGTGGGTTGCAGGGGCTTCGCGGGACAGTCTCTACACCGGGTCCTGGGGCTCTTGGGGATTTGCGGGCTGCACAGACGAAGAGGCACCAAGAACATCCTGGAGGCGGCTGAAAAGGCGTCACGGTGGCTCTGGTTAAGGAGGGGGGACACGTGGCGTAGTGCGCTACCTGGACACAAGTCGGGGCCTGATCACCCCCGGCTGGGTCGCCCAGGTGAGGGTGTCTGATGTAAGACCTGAAACACCCTATGACCCCGGGAACATCACTGACGATGTGTCCAGGTAGTACCACAAGGTGTATTTAAGTACTACAAACACACAATAGAATATAAACCAATTGTTCTGTTACTCACACCCTTCATATTGCTGAGCCAATATTAACACAAACACAACATTTTCACTATACTCAATTAATTCACTGAATTTGTTTTCTCCCTGGGTCACCTGACCCGAGGAAGCACGTTACCTAGCGCTATTCGTGATACGTGAATGTGATTTTGGCTAAAAACTTCCTCACATTACATTGTCGTTGCGGGACCATGAGAGGCATGGCTAGTGAGCACACAACAGGGGCTCCACATACACACTAACTCCAATATACACATAACACGCACACAGTGCTGTTTCGCGAATCACGCTGCTAGCTTTAGCGCTACACATCGCCTCCTCGTCCTTCCGTTGTTGCGAACACCATGGCAGAACGACTTCAATCCAACTTCAACTCGTTAAACATTGCAGACGAGGTGAAATGGGCATAAATATCCATCCTTGAAACAGCACTTGTTGAGCGCCTCTTAGTTCACTGCTGACTCTCAGGTCTGACTGTCAACAAACAAGCTAACAGCTAAAGAAATTGTCGCTAACTCCCTCTACACGTCTGGCAGCAATGCTCAGCTATTTTCTAGCTCAACGAGGAAGCAGTTGGATTATCATTTTTTATCAGTTCCCCAACATCGGCACCCTGTGGAGTGCAGCTACTCTAACAGACTGACTGCACCCACTCTAACAGACTGATTGCAGATACCCAGGGCATCCATCCGAATACACCGATCAACCATCATTACCCACACGGATTAAATAAACACCCCAGGTCACATCGGCCATGGCTGGAACACCGCAAAGAGAGACTTACCTGAGATTTCCACCAACAGCGGGCCCTCTTCCGGGGCCCTCGCCGGTAAGTCTCCTCCCGTGTTGTCTGATCTGCTACCTCACCGCTGCGGGCTCCAGGTCGGAGCCCTGGCGTGTAAGTGTCCTTCTCGACACAGTCCAATCCCCGATCCAGACTGTCCTCTATCAGATCCTGCCTGGTGTCGTTGGCTGTCTGCTGGCTGTTGTTCTCTCTGTTTCAGCCATGGCTCCACACTCCTCTCCATCCGGCTGTGCCAGCTGCGCCTGTCTAGCGGAAAAGATCCAGGAGCTTGAGCGAAGGATCTCCACCCTATACCAGATCCAGGAAGCCGAGAAACTCATGGACACCATCGTCTTCAGAACACCACATCCCGACTCCACCGGCTCATCGGATCCAGACCCTGCCGCTCCCAACACCTCTCTCCCGGCTGCTGCGACCACCTCTCCTCCGCCTGCTCATCCATCCGTCTCCTCGACAAGGCTGGGATCACAACCCAAGGCTAAACCAGAGCCTCCGGCTAGCTCCACTCCATCCCTGCAGGAGCACCAGTCCTGCATCACTGCCCGCACCGGGAAAACAAGGCTCCCACCTCAGTCTCCCCTCTTCCACCTCCACCTGGAGAACAGGTTTAACACCCTGGACCTCCATGACTTCCCCCCGCTGCCCGCGGGATCCCAGCCGATGTCCACCCGGCTGTCTCATGGGTCCTCCAGCTCTCCCCCGTCCCCGTCCCGTCCACCTCGCGTGCCTGACCATCCGCACGCCGGGGCCCTCCGGCGGCGCTCGGTGCCGTGCTTCACACCTGCACCACGGCTGGCCCGTGTCCCTCCCGTCTTGTCTCCGATGTCCTTCTTGGCGAGTTCCCCCCCTCCTCCAACATATTCCTCTCCGGTCACACAGTCTCCACGTCCACTTTTCCCTCCGACGACTTTAATTGTGGGCGACTCCATCATGAAAAACATCCGCTTTTTTAACGCTATCACGCGGTGTTTCCCTGGTGCGAGGGTCCTGGACATTTTAACACTCCTCCCCACTCTGTTAAAATCTCTGCCAACTTCCATCCAGAGAATCATAATCCATGTCGGTACTAATGACACGTCCCTCAACCAGACCGAGCTCACGAAGGACCATTTTACCCAACTTTTAACTTCCTGAAGAACTGTGAACTGTCTGTTTTTATCAGCGGTCCCATTCCCACTTCTGGTCGTGGGTGCGGGAGCTTCAGCAGAGTGCTCAGCTTGCACACCTGGCTCCAATCTGCCTGCCAAGCCCATAGCTTTGCCTTCGTGGACAATTTTAATCTTTTTTTGAACCGTTCGTCCCTTTTTAAATCGGATGGTATCCACCCGAACACCACAGGTAGCCGCATGTAAGCGGCGAACCTGCAGCACACTGTACATTGTTTCCCATGTGACTGACTAGTCAATCACTCTGTTTTAGCAAGCCCATCCATGCTGGCTCCCATCCACACCAAACATGACAATACCTCTGTCAACTTCGGACTCCTCAACATCCGCTCACTCACCAACAAGGGACACATCATCCACGATCTCCTCACTGACCGCAAGCTGGACTTCCTCTGCATCACCGAAACATGGCAACAACCAAATGACTTCTCATCACTCAACGACTCCACCCCCCCGGACTTCACCTACCTCTCCCACCCCCGCAGCCACGACCGTGGTGGAGGTATCGCCATCATCCACCACAAAAAGTGGAAAAGTTCTACCGCTGTCCCTGCCTCTTTTCTCCTCATACGAACTTCTGGCAATTACACTTCCTGGACCCACTCCCACCATCATCGCCACCATCTACCGCCCCCCCAAGCCCCACTCTGACTTCTTAAATGACTTTTCTGTTCTACTCACCCATCTATGCACACTCTCACCAAACACAATAATACTGGGGGACTTCAATATACACATAGACAACACCAACCTCCCCCTCACCAGAGGCTTCTCATCATGCCTTGACAGTTTTGGACTCCATCAATTCATCAACTTCCCGACACACACTAAAGGACACACTTTGGATCTACTCTGCTGCTCAGGCCTATCCCATCCAACTGCACAGCCGATGAGCTCCATGTAAGTGAGCACCTCCTCATCTCCTTCAGTATTCCTCTCTGCCTCACTAGAATTAATTCACCACGCCTCATTTCATTCCGCAACCTTAAGAACATAAACATTGACACTCTGCGCTCTAACATTAACAATATTTCAATCCCGGACTGTTCCGCTACCCCTGATGACATAACATCCCATTACAACACCTGTTTAAATAACATCCTCAACTCCCTCGCTCCACTCAAAACACGCTCTGTTTCCTTCTCAACAACTGCTCCCTGGTACACCCCCCCATCTCCGCTCCATGAAAACCAAAGGCTGACAACTGGAAAGACTCTACAAAAAAACTGGACTCTCCATTCACAAAGAAATGTACACTAACCACATCCGCTGCTACAAGGACTCAATCTCTCAAGCAAAGACAGACCACTACTCCGCCCAGATCATCTCTAACAAAGGAAACACCAGATCACTATTCAGTCTCCTCAACAAATCTATCCAGCCACCAGACTCCCTCCCTCCCCACCTGTATTCAATCGACACCTGCAACACACTAATGCAGTTTTTTAATGAAAAAATCTCTAACATCCACCAACAACTACACTCAGGCTCTCTCCCCCCTGGACCCCCTCCGAACCCACCAACTCCCCTGCCACACCATCAGTTCTTCTCCAGTTTTCTTCTCCCCGACGACTCTGAAATCTACCATCTCATCCGCAAATCCAAACCCTCAACCTGTCAGCTGGATCCCCTTCCCACCACACTGGTCAAATCATGCCTCCCATCTGTTCTTCCTCTCATATCTGCCATCATTCACTCCTCACTCACCACTGGAACTGTTCCCGCATCCCTCAAGACAGCAGCCATCACCCCTATCCTGAAAAAGCCTGGCTCTGACCCCAATAATTTCAACAACCTCCGCCCCGTCTCCAATCTACCGTATACAGCCAAAATACTGGAAAAGGTCGTCGCCAGCCAACTACACACCCACCTAACCCAGAACTCCCTCTACGACCCCTTCCAATCTGGTTTTCGCCCCCGCCACAGCACCGAAACCGCACTGCTAAAAATCACCAATGACCTTCTCATTGCAGCTGACTCCGGTTCACTTTCCATCCTCATCCTCCTCAACCTCAGTGCAGCCTTTGACACCATCTCCCATCCCATCCTCCTCCGTAGACTCTCCTCCATCGGCATCACCCACACTCCCCTCCGCTGGTTCCACTCCTACCTCACAGACAGCACACAGTTCATACAGCTCAAATCCTTCAAATCCGACCCCTCCCCAGTCAGTTCAGGTGTGCCCCAGGGCTCTGTCCTGGGGCCCCTGCTGTTCATCACCTACCTCCTCCCCCTTGGTTCCATCTTCCATAAATTCAACATTCAATATCACTGCTACGCGGACGACACCCAGCTCTACCTCTCCAGCTCACCAAACTCCACCCTCCCACCCACCTCCCTCATCACCTGCCTATCCGAAATTAAATCCTGGTTCACCGCCAATTTTCTCCAACTTAACAGTCAGAAAACAGAAATTCTTCTAGTAGGTTCAAAATTTACCCTATCCAAAGTTGACAGTCTCTCCCTTCCCATCGACAGTTCCTCAGTTTCCCCCTCACCTCAGTTCAAGAGTCTGGGTGTCGTCCTTGACAGTACTCTTTCTTTCAAATCACACATCAGCCATACCACTCGGACTGCCTACTTCCACCTCCGCCACATCAATCGTCTCCGTCCCTCCCTCTCCCCCAACTCCACCTCCATCCTCGTCCACAGTCTCGTCACCTCCCTTCTGGACTACTGTAACTCCCTCCTCCTCGGTCCCCCTCACATGTCTCTCCATAAACTTCAACTGGTCCACAACTCCGCTGCCCGGATCATCACCAAAACCCCTTCGTCCCACCACATCACCCCCATCCTACAGCAACTCCACTGGCTCCCGGTCCCACTTAGAATCCAGTTCAAAATCCTACTGTATACCTTTAAAGCCATCCACAACCTCGCCCCTCCTTACCTGTCTGACCTCCTCCACATCGCCACTCCATCACGCCGCCTCCGATCCTCTTCCTCTCTCCACCTCACTGTGCCCCCTGTTCACCTCAGCACCATGGGGGGCAGAGCTTTCAGTCGCTCTGCCCCTCGACTCTGGAACTCTTTACCATCACACATCCGCAACATAGACTCCCTCCCCCTCTACAAGTCCAAACTCAAGACACACCTGTTTAAACTGGCCTATCCCTCCCACCACCCCTAACTCGCTTTTTTTAATTCAATTTAAATTGCTATTATTCATTTCTTTATTCATTCCTTTGCTGTTGTTCATGTCTTAATGTTGCTTTGTTGATTTTAACTGTTTTGATGATTGATGATTTTAATTGTTAATAGTGTTTTATTATTGTTTTATATGTTCTGTAAAGTGTCCTTGAGTGACGTGAAAGGCGCTTCAAATAAAATGTATTATTATTTATTATTATTATTCAACAGGTGACCGGAACTGCCTCTGTTCAGGCCGTGAACCGGCGACAGAAGGTGAGTGTGTGTATTGCTGCGTCAGAATTGCCAATTAGTAGTCGAAGTAGTGTCGAAGTAGTATGTAGCATGTCCGAATTGGCCACCGGAGCGAGTAGCATGCTACTTCAGATACTACTTCAGATACTAGACACGCCCACATTGTAGGATGGTCGTGGTGCATCCTACGGGCATGCTACTGACCCAAAATGCACCGCGGGCTTCTTCTTCGTCCTCTTAAAAGTTGTAGAAGCACATGTGATGCTAGCGCCACCAGCTGCTCTGCCTATTTAAATGCGTCGCGAACGCCGGCTGGCCACAGCAGCGCGCACCATGGCGGAGCAGCAGCAGCAGGAGGCAGGACTGCAGCAGTACAGATTTAATTTTAATGTAACTTCACACCTTGTCCTAAAAAAAATGTGCGGTTGTATCTTTTTGTCATGTCATGGTGTCATATTTGCCCAAGTAATCATTTTATGAGCAAACATGCGGCGACATCATGGAGGTAAAGCTCACTTATTCCATCATTAAACTGCACAGCTGCACTAATCAGGCAGATCTCATTGAACAAACGATCACCACGTGAGTGAATGAAGTCTAAAAGTAATGGAAAAGCTACTTTGTGAATTTCTAAAGCAGTGCAGGAATATAATACAGCAGCATCCATCACTTGCACAATTACTATTCAGAGTCTAAAACGGGCGCAGTACCTACTCTCTGCCTGCGGGGGTCATCTTTCACCACCGCTCGTCTAGTGTGTCCGAATTGGGCGAACGTGTTTAGTATGTAGGAGTAGGATCTAGCAGTAGCACGTAGCAGTAGCATGTAGTATGCGAGCGGGCAAGTCGGACACAGCAACAGCATATGTGTGTGAGTGTAAGCAAGACCCGCGTAGGTGTATGAGTGTGCACCCTCTAACACCGGCTGCGGGGACGCAAGAGTCCAGGAAAATTATTGTCCTTTATGTTCATTTTGACTCCCCCCTCGTCCGTCACTCTAGCCGCGAGTGACCACGCTATTCCCCACGCCGGTGCCCAGCGGCAAGGGAGAGCGAGAGGGAGAGAAGGCGAGAGAGAAGGCGTCCAGCCGTGAGGGAGAGCGTGCGGCCAGCCGCGAGAGAGAGGGCGTTAGTGGCACATTTTTATACAGTCAACAGTAGAGTTTGTACCGGTTACAGCAGCTTTAACACAACAACTCATCATTCTTGTTTCATCCACATCTGTACAGAGCAGCTGTGTGTGTTTGTCCTACAGCGCCTCCACCTGGTGGACTCGAGCAATGACCATCAGACACAACAGTGAGTCACACAGCTCTAGTGGTGGGCAAAACCGTTCATTTCAGTGAACCGTATCATTCCGGGTCGTTCAGTAAAAAGATCCGTTCATTTCGGTCATTTCGGTCAATCTGTCGTAAGTCAGTCCGCTCGTTCATGTAGTTCACGTTCGTTCAGCGTCTGAACGAACGTTCAGCGCTCATCACAAACGTGATGAGCGAACGGACTGACTGCACTTCAGACTAAACAGCGCAACAACATGTGATCTTGAAAACTGAAGCATTACACCCCTACAGATCCGACGTTGCGAGCGTCTCAGCTCCCCGGTCCGACATTACGACCCCCCCGCGGTCCAACGCTGTGACCGCTGCACTCCCCACTTCCCACCCCCGGTCCAACGCTGCGATCGCGCTGCACTCCTTGTAATATAAAATTATAGTAGGAATAACAAAATATATAAGGTTTTTAATGGTTTTTATTATTTTGAGGTGCATTAAAAACAATGATAAAAAGTAAAAAATGTCAACAGACAGTGCAAATGCGTATTAATAGTTGTCTCTCTGCCTCTGGCTGCAGCAGCAGCTGTGTGCCTTTGTGTGTGTGTGACTGTCCCGCTCGCTCGGGCTCGGCTGTCGGCTCGTGCGGCGGCCAGTCAACTCAGTCTTTCAGTCAACTCGTTCACCGTCTGGATCTTTCGTTCACTCGGTCTTTCAGTCAACTCGTTCATCCGTCTGGGTCTTTCGTTCAACTCAGTCTTTCATTCATTTAACCCGTTCTTTCAGGTAACTTGGTCATCCCGGTCTTTCAGTCAGCTCAGTAGTACTGCTGCTGCTTCTCTAAGCCCCACCCACACACAGAACGAGGCACGACGATAGGATAAGACAGGTAAGCACGGAGATAGTCCCTCTTCAGCCAATCAAAAGAACTGAACGGACTGAACGGGTCATTTAGGGGGGGAGAACTAGTTCATTTCGTTCACCAAAAAGAACTAGTTCATTTGATCCATTCGTTCAAGACCGACACACCACTACACAGCTCACATCCACTACCTTATCAGGTGTCATTTACTGAAGAAAGAAGAGGAATTGGAGAGATTTAGTGGTAAGACTAAAAGATTTTCATACCAACCATCTTACACCCAAATATTTGGCATATTATCATTGAAATAAAACTGTATGGGACAATAAAAGGTACGTGATAGCTAACTTTCAGGTTATTTCATGAAAAGTCTTCAGAAAAATATGACATGTCACTGATGAAGACTTGTCAAGATTCCGAACTAAAACTGGTGATGAAACTGGCACAAAAATCACACTGCTAAGTATTTAGAGGACTGCAGAGCAACCTGGACAATATTTCCTCCATGCTGTGCTTCTTTTTACAGTGACACATAATAAACAGGGATAAAACCTGTTTTGGATACTGTAATGTAAAAATTAAATGCAGATTAGTTAAGCACTTGAGGGGTCGGGAGTCTAACTGCAGTCTACAGTAATAAGGGGTGGGAGGGGGTGTGTTTGGGCTGCAGCTGTGAACTGTCTGCTACTACAACCCTCCTCCGTTTGTGTCCACACTGTGTGTTCACGTTGACAGAGGTATGTGTGAGTAGGGTGGGGGTGGAGGGGTCAGCAATGCAAGTAGAGATGGAGAAAATGCCATTTAAAATTAATGGAGTTTTTGTCTGTTTTTGTAAGTTTTTAAATAGATTTACATCTTTTGTAAAAACTAAACGCAGAGATTTCTCACAATAACATGAACTTTTCTGCTGTTAAACATGCAGGACAGGACCACAGTGGTCAGTGGTGGGCAGGACTTTAGCTTCATCATTCAATGCATCGCTTTTAAACTAACTATTCTCAAAGTCTCGACGATAACACAAGTTTGTATGATAATATTGTCATGAAATCTTACGGTCTCCATTTCGTTGATGTTGTCCTCTCTGTTCAGGTGTTTGTCGGAGGTGTTTGTCGGAGTTGGAGTCTTTAGTCGTCTGGGGAGGTTTTATTTACGATGGAGCTGTCAAAAGGTGAAAGCTTGTGAGCCACAGAAGTTTTTCGTGTCGATCTTCAGATAGAATCTTCAGAAATGACCAATCTTTATCGACTTGTGATGATTTAAAGTTTTTACATCGTCACTGGTTACCATGGAGATTTAAAATGCTGTTTACTTTAGAAAAACACTTACACTGGTAGGTTATATCTAAAAGTTTAATATCAACTTTAATTCACTTTAATCTCAAAGGAATATAAAAGGAATTAAAATTAATGGAGTTTTTGTCTGTTTTTGTAAGTTTTTAAATAGATTTACATCTTTTGTAAAAACTAAACGCAGAGATTTCTCACAATAACATGAACTTTTCTGCTGTTAAACATGCAGGACAGGACCACAGTGGTCAGTGGTGGGCAGGACTTTAGCTTCATCATTCAATGCATCGCTTTTAAACTAACTATTCTCAAAGTCTCGACGATAACACAAGTTTGTATGATAATATTGTCATGAAATCTTACGGTCTCCATGTCGTTGATGTTGTCCTCTCTGTTCAGGTGTTTGTCGGAGGTGTTTGTCGGAGTTGGAGTCTTTAGTCGTCTGGGGAGGTTTTATTTACGATGGAGCTGTCAAAAGGTGAAAGCTTGTGAGCCACAGAAGTTTTTCGTGTCGATCTTCAGATTGAATCTTCAGAAATGACCAATCTTTATCGACTTGTAATGATTTAAAGTTTTTACATCGTCACTGGTTACCATGGAGATTTAAAATGCTGTTTACTTTATAAAAACACTTACACTGGTAGGTTATATCTAAAAGTTTAATATCAACTTTAATTCATTTTAATCTCAAAGGAATATAAATATCTCTTGAGGTAAAGTTGAGGTTATTTTCTGTCAACTAGTTTAAGAGTTTAAAAAGCATATTAAATCAGAAACCTTTGTTATTTCTGTACAGAACTACCCATTTTTGAAAACTATATCTTAGTATGTCTCATAGGTAATCCAACAAAAACTGGAAACTTTGTGTTTAATTATAATTTCCACTAAATATTTTAACTTATATTTAATTTTCATACCTTTAAATATGTTTTTCACAACATCTGAGGTCAGTAGATATTCTTGTAAAAAAATATAGGCTACTAAAAATAGCCCATATATTCTAGCCTGGCTGTGCCATCCTGTTGCGTGAATCACTTGACGTTCCTTCCCACCACGGTCTGGACTTCGGCCCATTGGAAGCCCTGAAAGTGGGCGGGAGTACTTTCCTTGATAGACAGACTACTGTAACCAATCACCGTAACCAAGCATCTGACATCATCACAGATGCTTGGTTACGGTGATTGGTTACAGTAGTACATGGACCAATCAGGGGCTGCCTTTCCCTGTTATCCGGGTAACAGTAGCTACGTTTACATGGAGCCACATATTCCGAATAGAATTGGAATAGAAGCCCAATCGGAATGAAAATGCTCCATATAAACACCTCATTCGGAATAAACAGGCCCATTCCGAATGGAATTTCATTCCGATTCACAGGGGTAGAATATTCCTTTTCCCATTCCGATTAAAAGCAAAATCCTGTCATGTAAACGGTGAATCGGAAAGTTGTCAGGCTGGGTTCTGTCTGCGCATGCTCTGTCCTGATGTAAACAAGCAGTGACGTATGACTCACATGGTGGGACATCATGTGACAACATCACGTGATGTTTGAAGGTATCACACACAGACGTAATAAAAGATAGACCCCGCATCGGCCGCTACCACGAATGGGCGCTGTCGAGAAATGCGGCCACC
Organism: Xyrichtys novacula; assembly: GCA_962446985.1. Lineage (NCBI taxonomy): Eukaryota > Metazoa > Chordata > Actinopteri > Labriformes > Labridae > Xyrichtys > Xyrichtys novacula. The sequence continues at coordinate 7,035,115 of OY660870.1, forward strand.
ATCTTGGTTCGGTCATCCGCCTCACTCTGCACCGCTGTTTAACCGGCGGAATGAAGTCTGAGCGCATTAAATGAATCATAGTTCGCTCAATACTACGTAATTTTCTTCTCTGCAAACGCCATTCAAAGAGGCATGATAGAGGCCATATTTTTTTTGGCGTTTTCAAATACTCAGAATGAATAAAATGATATTTTAGAACATGGCAGCAGTGGCTGTATTATAGTATAACAATTAATCAAGGATATATCTAGGTTTAGAGCTAGGTTCCTGCTATGTCTCAATAATTATTTATAACTGGCGGTTTTAATAGGCCAATTCAATATATATTGATTTGATTATATTTTATTTAGTTTAATTTTATTTATCCATTTGTAGACACACACAAATAATGTCATATAGAAGCACTATTTTAATAACTGGAAAATACACACAAAGAAATAGCCTACATATCAATAAAAATTAAACACAAGAACAGCATGACAGGCCAGCATCTAAACTACATATCAATTTGCTTGTTGGCTACACAGCACAGAGGAATCACTTGCTGCGAATTTCTCCCTCTAACAGCAATCTCCCACTTCTTCCTCAAGTTTTTGTCCTTAGGAAATCTTCAAAATGAAACAGGAGATCACCACAAAGAAATCTTTAATAAAACAGATAATAAAACAGAGCTCACTTTCTTCCTTCTTCTTTCTATTTTATTTCTTAACGTTTCTTAGAACATCTCTCAAACAAAATTTTTTCAATCTAATGCAAATCTGTTGATAATAGAGCAAAGTTGCTATTATTGTGAATAAGCTAGCTGTTCGCAAATGCTGTTTCCTTTTTGGAGTTGACCGATAGTCTTCCTCTTTGGCCTACAAATGACTCTACAGTCAAGTGTAATGTTGAAAAAACGTTTAATCATAACTGTGAGAAGTTATTCCTTGAGCCCTGTTCTCTGCTGTCCGCCTGTTGGCACAGGAATACGCCGCACAGTGCTCCGGCATCGCTGAATGAATGAATATGATTGACCGGAGCGTATGGGAAGCTTGACCTGACCAAGATGGCGGCCGCATTTCTCGCTGCGCAGCCCCCCCAGCGGGGTCTATCCTTTTATTATGTCTATGGTATCACATGTCTGTAAATAGCTGTTCCGATTGAATGCCGTGGCACATGTAAACACCAGATCAGAATAGATCGCTTCCATGTAAAATGTTCGCCTGGGAGCTTCAATCGGAATGATTATAATCCGAATGAGAAAAAAGTCTGCATGTAAACGTGGCTAGTGAAAACACGGTCTCTGATTGGCCCGGTTATTTTCTGATCGGGAATACACGCTCCCAATGGGCCGAAGTCCAGACTGTGGTGGGAAGGAACGTCAAGTGATTCATGCAACAGGATGGCACAGCCAGGCTACATATATTCCTATCATATCAATATTTTAGAGCAGTGGCTACATCTGCAAAGCACTTTGTAACCCTGTTTTGAAAAACTCTATAAATTGATAATTGTTATTTTCCATAGCCTATTATAACACACCAAAAAGGCCACAAAGATATCTAATTTTGAACTTCAACAAATAAAAATATCACATTAGCTGTGAGCCAAAATATCTTCTTCACTTCAGTAGAAAGAGGACTATAGAAAGACGAAAATATTCTCTGTGTTGTCAAAACACTCATCTGCAAACTGTAGTTGGAGAAAAATATTAACAATCCAACTGAAATGGCAAAAGCATTTTGACAAAAGTGTTGATAATTCTCAAATAGTAGAAAACAGATTTTAAGTCTTTGGACATTGAACTCGAGGAGCTCAGAAACATCTGGAAGTCAACAGTCTGAACAGGTTTTGAACAAAAATGATTATCTAAATCAGTGGTTCTCAAACTTTTTTTGTCATTCCCCCCTTTGGAGGAAGAAAAAATTTCATTCCCCCCTACCCCAACAAAATTGTGACAATAGGCCATGTATAACTTTATTGACATAACATTCCTTTTGCTGTCTTTCTCAAAACTAGAAAACAAACGTGCATTCATGTTGCAAGAACAATAATAATCAAACAATATCAAGTTGAGTAAGTACAAAAAAAAGCAAACAAAAAATATAAATAAACAAATGCATATCAAAATCTTGTGCAATCACTGTGCTTTTTCTATATGTGCAAACAAAGAACAAATGCAAAAATCATGAATTTTCCATTTAAAGCACTTTTTCAAAACTAGAGAAAAAGTGCATTCAAAAAGTGCAGGAAAATAATGAACTTCTGTAGGCATATGTAAGAAATAGAACTGAACAACTGGCAAGAAAGGCTTTGTTGTCTCAGTAACATTTAGAGATCGATTCTCTTGTAAAGCCCTGCACTCACTCACTGCATTAATGGCTGCAATGAGCCTGTTTTGTGCTGCACATCTTTTCAAATCAAGGTTGCAGGCTTGATACGGCCACTCTCAATTCATGTTCAATGTTGAGCCTGGATCTGTATTTTGTTTTTAGTGAGGCAACAGCAGAAAAGTCTATCTCACAGAGATAGGATGTGGCGAAGGGAAGCAGAATGCCCACAGCCCTCTGCCCAATGAGTGGATGCTCCCTCTCCACACCAAGCCAGAATTCACTCAGTGTCTGTGCTGTAAACTTCATCCTCAGGGTGGAGTCTGAGGTCATCTCAATGTACTGGTCCTCTTCAGCAGAGCTGAGATCAGCTGGTGCTGCTGCGTTAAATGGATCTCTCAGCCAGTCATACTGCACACTGTTGTCTGGGAAGTATTTTTGAAAGAATCTTCTCAGAGAAGAAATGTGCTCCTTGAGATATGGAATCACTGTGGTGGCGCAAGAATCACTTGTGTCAGCAAATTCACTCAGATTCTCAAAGAAATCAGTGTTTCCTTGATCAAGTCGCCTGCCCCACATCTCCAGTTTTCGAGTGAATGCGCTGATCTTGTCTGCCAGGTGAGGAAGATGCTTGTCTCTGCCTTGAAGCTGAAGATTTAATTCATTCAGCTTTCCAAATATGTCGCTGAGATAGGCCAGTTTCATCAGAAATTGTTCATCACTGAACTTGCTGGCAACGTCATGCATGCCATTTTCCTCCAAAAACACCTGAATTTCCTCTCTGAGTTCAAAGACTTGTGACAACACTTTGCCTCGGGAGAGCCACCTGGCCTCGCTGTGGAACAGCAGATCTGAGTGCATGGCTCCCATCTCATCACAAAGTGCGGAGAACAGCCGCGCTTTCAGGGGTCTTGTTTTGATGAAATTGACCACTCTAATGGCATCAGTCAGGACCTCGTTTAATTCAGGGCTCATCTGCCTTGATGCAAGCGATTCTCTGTGTATGAGACAGTGCGTCCATTGCACATTTGGCGAGACTTCACCTTAAGCCTTTTCAGCCCCTCACGTGAATATTATCCTCACACGTCCCCGAAATACCAATTACAGAGATATTAGAAAGAAGCTTGTTTTTTTCTTTTATGTTACCGTTAACTACACTAGCTTGACGCTAACTTGATATCTAGCAAACGGGAGCTATTTTTTCACCTGAGGTTTGGCTAGCTCTGGCAGTGTTCAACGCAAGCTGTAGCAAACAGCAGTAATTTTGTTATACCACTAAATATGAAAACGATTGAAACCATTACTCACCAAATTCAATCTGCTGGTTTATGCAGGTAAATGTGTACGCTACGCTCTGGTCTGCCTTGTCCCCGGTGTGCACCCCTGCATCCCATCCACTCATTAGCTTCTTAAAGTGGAAGACAATGATCTCATATTTTACAAAGACACGACTATTTGGATAATGACTACTAGCAAACTTTCGTTCTGTTTTAGTGTGTCTCAAAAATGCACATATCCAGGTTTACTTGGGTATATAAACTGTACAGTAAGATGTCAAGGTAGAGAACAATATACTTTCGGGACAGCAAATATTCTGAATCAGAGGGCTATTGTTTTCGGCTTATGTGAATAACCTGAATGAAATCATTAAAGGCACACGCTTTTGAATCCGTCCAATGGTAAGGAAAACTTTGTTATGTACTACTACTCGTCAGGGGGGCATTCTACAGCAGGGGTGCATTCTATGACACAACACCTGCGTGGATAAGTCCTGCTTCTCGTTCTCGCAGCTTTGCAATGCTACCACAGGCTCTCCAAGCACTCCAAGTACAGTGTGCGCATGATTGGAATAATGGAACACAGTTTGGCCTATGATTGATTCTCATCAGCGAAGCAGCCAGGAGGATTTGCTGACCGTCCAAGTGTCATTTAAAGGGCCGAAGTGCTCTGTTTGCGTATGAAGTCAATCACATGATAATAATAAAAAAATAAAAACCCCGACCCCCCCCGAAAAAAAAAAAAAAAACTCCTCAGATCTACACAATTCATGTAGGTCACCCTTTTTGACTTCAAAACGGCGAATTTCGCCGAAAGGTGAGAGATTTTCATGTCTGTATAACTAATCATTAATTCTAAAACAAAGACCTTATATATGTACATATACACATCCATACCTATATACACAAATATGCACTTTATATATATACCCTATAATACTTCAAATCTCTCATGTGTACCATACCCATATACAATATAATAAGTGTGGCAAAACAAAAATCACTTTTGTATGTATTTTAATCATATTCTGCTTTAATTTACTTTTAAACTGTGCTAGTTTTGCTTTGTTTAAGATCATCTGGCAAGCTGTTCCACAGATTCACCCTCACAATAGAAAGACACATGCTTTAAGTGTGGTACGAACGCTTGGTTGTTTTAAATTGCGTTCCCCTCTTAATGCATACCTTGCCTCTCTTTCACATTTTCTGTGTATTACTAGGGAGTAGATTGTTACTAGCTCTTTACATTGTCTGTGCAGTTCTAAATTCAACTAGATTGGCAAATTTTAATACTCTTAATTTCAGAAACAGTTCATTAGTATGATAGAAGAATCCTACCTTGTTAACAATCCTTATTGCTCTCTTTTGCATAATATAAATAGGTTGTAAATTCGTTTTGTATGTATTTCCCCAGACTTCTATGCAATAGTCAGATATGGTAATATAAGCATATTGTATAATAAGTATTATATTCTATGGTTTAATATGTGTCTTGTCCTACCCAGAATGCCAATACTCCTAGCCAGCTTCCACCTAACATTTTATTTGGGGTTTCCAACTGAGGTTATGGTCCATTTTCACCCCTAAAAAAGTACACTCATAAACCCTTTCTAGCTTAGTATTATCAATATTCACTTCAGCCTCTGTGTTTGGTTGAATTGGTCTCTTTCCAAACATTATATACTTTGTCTTAGTCATGTTTAGAGAGATTATTCTCATCAAACCATAATTTCAGTTTACTCAACTCCACTGAGGTATCCTGTAATAGCTGGTTTAGATTCTCTCCTGTACAGAAAAATATTAGTATCATTGGCAAAAATGACAAATTTTAATACACTAGAAACTTTACATATGTCATCTACAGTATATATAATATGAATAATTTTGGTCCCACTATTGAACCCTCTTGCACTCCACAGGTTATATCTAGATACGTTGATCCAAACTGTTGTCTGTTTTCAATGTAACTTTTGATCCAGCTAAGCCCCACCCCTCTGATATCATACCCTTCCTAACCTTTTTTCTTCTATTCTCCATAGTAGTTTATTTCACAAGCACCACTAGATAATCCTTACTCTCATCGTTAGAGGAGCAAAACAAACACTGTCATGGACTTATCGGGAGACTGGGGCTTGTTATCACACTTTTTACACTCATACATATTTCTTGTAATCAATACGCCATATATAAACAAAATGTGTACACAATGAAAGACCAAAGTCTCAGGTATATATTTTGTATTCATGTCATTTTCATATCTTGTGTCAGTGCAGAGTTTTTAGCAATCAAATAAGTGTCACGTCAGGTACTGCACTGCTACGTTCAGTTTTTCTTTTGGAATTCCTGACCATGTCTTTTCGCTTTCTCTTTTCTCTTTCTCCCTTTAAACCACTCTTTTCTATGTAAAAATAAAGTTATAATTTCGATATGAGAACTGCTGATAAGCAGACTCTCTATGTTAATTTTGATCCCTTTTAAACATGTGACAACTAACCCAAAATGACTGAAACATGTTGCCCCAAACTACCATGCTTGCTAATTCTAGCTCTAGCTTAAAGTTAGCTTAAAACAGAACAATGACTGAGGTATGACAGGATGCATTAATCTCTCCTCCAGCAAGTCTACATGTATCACTGCTAGGATTTTAATCTGGAAGAAACTTATTTTAAAATATATACAGTTATTTTTTTTTTCTTTGGGTTGTGCAAAATGGTTAATTGGCGCTCATCTCAGCTCACAATGTGCTCTTCTCTTCTCAGACAGGATACGACCCCTGCTCATGTAAAGGAATAAAACAAGTATTCCACTTTTTAGTTGCGCCCTCTGGTGGCAAAGATAATTGCAATGTCACAACTTACCCATGTGACAACAAGCCCCGGTCTCCCCCTACTCTATTAAGGTGGGCAATGGCAGCATGGCACTTCTCATACTGGTCTGTGCATTTATGTGTCCATTTTGCCAGTTATCTTGTTATCATGAGAAACCAAACTTTGTTTTTTTAATGGAGATAATAAGAGACATTTATCATTTCCAGAAAGTTGTAATTATCCTAGATTATTCATGACTGCATATCAGAGTTAAAACAGCTTCTGGTGTGTTATTGATATAAACTCTGATTTTTAGGTTAAAAGCAATATTAAAACAACAGTCATGTTCACACAACCCAATATTTTTTTGAATGTCATGGATCAATTCAGTATTTGTCTGACTCATTTTTTCTGACTTGGATAATTATGTATATGACATTAAAATGTGCATGGAACAATAAATGTTATCATGAAATTATGTTTTAACAAATGCACAAAAGAACTAACAACATGCACTTGACACATTTCTTAGTCTAATGAGTTCCTAATGAAATGGTAAAACACACTCATGTTTTTTACAGTTATATGTGTGAAATAACCTGTTAATGGTACTGATTTGGTCTAAAAAAAATTTAAGTTGACCGAAGTGCGAAGTGCACCAGGGAAATCTCTTCAGTGTTGTTATTGTTGGCTTGATGAAACAGAGTTGGAGGCAGCAGACTAGAAGTCTGTGTTTTTTGAAGCATTCCTTTACAAAACTTACAAAATGTGATAATTCTCAGAGGTTACCCAACATGTTTTATATTGACAAGTTTTAATAATAACAAATGAAATAATGATAGAAATAATGTTTGTCATGTACTAAATTAATAATAAATAGCTAAAAAATACTACTTTTATTCTACTTATTTTAGCAATCCAACAAAAGTAGCTCACACAAACTTTATGTACCAACAAAAATTATGTATATCTTTGGTTTTCTTAATCTTAATGGACAAATTTACTGACTTGATGAAAAACAATGAAAACCAGGACATTTGCATTTGCATCACTTTGTAAAAAAAACAACCAGGATGGGATGTGAAAAAAGGACAGGTCCTGTGAAAACTGGACGTTTGGTCACCGTACTGTTCACTAACCTTCTGAATCCTCTTTTCATGTGCTTATAGCCGAGCTCTTTTTAATAATTTTAAACTTTATCTATTGCTCCTGCTTTTAACTGTGTGTTTGTTTTGTTTTGTTTTTATGCTGTTCTTTTTAAAAAAAATGTTTTGTTTTTATGTAAAGCACATTGAGTTGCCTTGGTATGAAATGTGCTATATAAATAAAGATGCCTTGCCTTTTTTGTTGACCGCGGTGTGTCTGAAGGTTTCAGCTGGTCTTGTGTGGAAATTGCAATCACTGTGCTGATGAATACTGGCTAGTTTACTAATTTATCTTCATGTCGTTAGTTTAACATTAAATCTTTTACAAACTGCAATGCATTGTTTGTGAATTACCAGCTTGAGAGTCTTTGTGGTTGTTTGACATAAGCAGAATAAAACATAAACGTGCTGAAAGGGCAGGCTGCCCACAGGAGTTAATGGCCTTGCATTACAAAGACACTGGTCACAGCAAACTGAAACACATGCAAACTCAGTAAGAGGTGGAGACAGGTTCAAAAGGCTCTTACTGAGAGAATCCTTCTGGATTCAGCAAGACAACCACACTATAACTACCATTTGTAAATGGCCTCAGTAGATGAAAAACAAAGCTATCATGAAAAATATATAAGGATGCACGTGTGCTTTGAGCGTCATTACTTGAGGAAAGATAGCCTGTGATCATTTAGTGATCTAGAGTAATATCACAGAAAATCGTCTCAGCTTTATCAATTGAGGTATCCTGGCCTGTCTTTTTGTTTTTCAATTAAGGACTTCCTGAACAATTTTAAACCAGGAGCAATTTCAACAGATGACGATTATGCCTGATACTCAAATGGTGTCAACATTAGGGGTGTGTGTGTGTGTGTGTGTGTGTGTGTGTGTGTGTGTGTGTGTGTGTGAAAGAACCGGTGATTGTTGTTCCAAATGAAGCCACATGAGGTCTTCAAACATCTTTTTTTTTTTTAGTCAGTGAGCATTCAGAAATGAAAAACATGTACTGCATCAAATTCAAACCCAGACTAAGGCTAAAAGGACTGGTGGCAGCATATTTAGTTTGGCCTCAACATTAACACACACAGAACTCAGTGTGTTTTGGGAAATTTTTGGAGGTCTGAACAGTCCTACACTGCTCATGTCACATGTATAGATTCTTTTTGTCTCTCTCTTTTACATGATGTTTTAGAATAATGACATAAACACCTCAATCCAGCATGACAGTCATTTGTTAAGACAAAAAAGAGACGGTCAAATACGAGTTGAAGTCAAGCATCATTTTATTCCGACATACTCAAACACATCAGCATGCATGCTGTGATTCACTCCTGTGGAGGAAACATACACAGTTTCATACATGTTGCTTGTCGTACATACAGCAACCTCCTCACATTGTGCTTCCTTTGAGCAGACATTTAGAAACATTAAGTAACAAGTATTTTCTGCTCAGTCCAGTGGATCATTTCCAAAGCAGGACCTCTTCAGAAGATGGATTGCCAAGAGGATCAACATCAACTTTTCTAATCCAATGTCTCACTGATAAAGATACATTTTTCAGCATGACTTCTTACATAGAACCCACTGATTCAACACCAATTGTTGAGCTGGAACATCCTGGCATTTTATTTACTGTTCAAATACAACTTTTGCATCACATTCAACAAACTACTTCTCAAACTGTTTAAATAATAATAAAAAAACCTGAACTCAGAAAGGCAAAAACAAGTCATGATTGTCTTCAATAACAATTCAATATCGCAATTTAGATTTGTCGTTTTTTACACTTGTTTAGAATCTGAATGCAAATAATTGTGCAAGTTGTCTCTTCTACTTTGGTTTAGTTTTGTCACACTTCATCTCAGATTTGGTATTTTTAAACCATCATGGCTTTGCAGCTTCACATCTATAATAAGACCCACTCAGGAAACAGGTTCTCCAGTTTGGGGCAGATGGGTCAGATCTCATCTCTTACAAATACTGTTCCAAAGCTGCGTTGATTCTTTTTTTTTTCAAAAGTTAATTATAAGAAATGACAATGTGTAGGATCAAATTTGTAGATGAGTTTTCACCCAACTCAATCAAGGTTGGTTTTTACACCCACATTCCAGTTAATTGTTGCACCTTTCATTTTCAATTACAAGAAAAATGACCCTTGTTCCTCAAACAGAAACACAGTTCTGCTGTTTCTAATGTAAAGATTTGTCAATGAGCATCCCATTTACTGCCAGATGAACTCAAAAACAGATCAACATGTTCACTTTATAACTAACATCATATTCCTGTCTCCTTCAGCCTTTGTCTACTGTCTTTTATATCTGTCTTGAAGTCAGCCTTACTTTCATTTTGCCATCACTCAATCTTTTCTATACTCCACTGAACTTCACCTTTTTTACCGTTTTGTTCAGTTTGTCTATATTCACTGTGAATAATGTGTGCTTTGTTAAGAGGAATGGATATTTCAAATGTCACAGTATGAGTAGCCGGCTGCAGTCTTGCATATTCATTCTTTAGTTTCAAAATGAAGGTGATTATATGTGATTTGAGATTGCCCTTAGAAGCAAGTAGGCAAAAACACCCAAGTTATGATGCACACACATACTAATGGAGGGACATACTCTAGGCACACAGTGATGCATATCTGTCTCACACACACTACCATGTACTCAGGTCGGCAGCTCTTAAAACTAACACTGCCTCTGTTGACAGCCCATTAATGTTTATCAAACCCTACACAAGCACACACACACACACACACACATCTTGTCCAGGCATCTAAACAAAACAATGCAAAATGTGCCGAGAACTGATCAAAGTCAAAAACTACGGTCGGGTGCTGTGACATGAGAGCCCAGACCTGAATCTCTGTCAGTGCACCAAAAAGAAACAGAAACAGAAAAGGAAGAATTGAACCCAAGAATTAGAAAGACAGGTTCAAATCATGCCTGCATTGAATATCAGTAATCAGTTAAGTGCACTGATTCAACATAATAAATTATCAGACCCCCCTGACATCATCGTGTCAAGGGCCAATTTAATGTCATTCTTACAATAAAGAGAGTCTGAGGTTTGTCAAAGATATAAACGTGGAAAAACGTAGGTGTTTTACATCCACAATGTAAGTCTGTAAATCCTGCTGGAGTAGAAGAATGCTTGTAATTGGTCAGTACTCAAATTCAGGTGTCAGAATCATCTTTGGAGAGGACAAATTTGAACACCTCTACCTGAGAAGCTGGGATTCTAAGTGGAGATCCCAGCATGTGTCTGCAGTAAAGACAGAGAATAAATATAGCTCAGGAGTGACTCATGCCACCTGGATGGAAATCAAATTGAGACACACAGATGTCCACACTGATTCTAACAGGAGCCCCAGGAGTATGAGAAAGCTCTTAAATGCATCTATTTCTGTCGGCCGACGACCAACAATGTCTGAGCTCCCTGTAGTTTACTGCAACATACTAAATACTACAACACTGTCAAATGCTGCTCTGAGCAGTTCTTACGCCAGCATGCACTAAAACAACGCATGTGAAAGCCCACTTCACAAACCGGCACTGCCAAAGACTAATGTGCCTCAATAACAAACTGTGACCAATCCAACTGGTGTCAAAGTTCAACATCAACAAAGAGGTTTAAAGTTTCTGTGAGGAGTTTTCTGGCTGGTGATGAAACAGGCTGAAAATAATGCTTACAGCTCTTTGTGGGCCAAATCAAAACAAACAAACAAAAAAAAACATCAGCTAGAAGACAGATTCTCAATGGAGCTTTAATCAGTTTAGCATACTTTATAAGATAAAATAACCTGGTATTACTTCCTTATGTTAACTTAACTAAGTCAAGAGGTTTGCACTACTAGTGAAAGTGTAGTTGATCTTTTGATTGGTAAGTCAACAAGAGTTCTTAGCTGACTGAATTTAGGCTCACTGTTTTCCTTTGTTTATCAGAGACAGTCTTAAACTAGACTAGGACAAATGCATTGCCTCGAACTGTGATTATGACCCCAATTGGATGATGTGACGCAAAAACTAAGAGTACAATGAGGTAGGGACTAAATTTACAGTCTGAAGCGTATTTTTGGCCTTTCATTTAGAGATTGACCATTTTGAGGCAGGCATTTGAACCCAGTGCACCCCCAGTCCTCAAAGTAGGTGATCTGAACCTGACTGTGACTTGCAGCCCTGTGCTGCATGTACCACGCAGTCTACTGCAGGCATAAAAGCCTTAAAAACAAAGCATATCATTAAGGTGTTTGGTGTGTGTACACAGCTTCAGATGGTAGAAATCCTTTATTTTCATGTACATGACACACACTGGATTTGAAACAAACGCTAAGATGCCCTCATCACCAAAAGCAAGAGAAAAACTACTAAACTAATTAAAGTAAAAATATGAAGGATAAGAAAAAAAAAGAGTTGGCCATATTATTACACAATAAAAGCTGCTTAAACACATTCTTATTTCTATTGAGATTCATCTTAACTCATCAGAGCTCACACCCTAATAAAGACTCAAATTCAGCAAATGTCTTAGTTTCACAATTTTAATTCAATACGTTTGTATTTGAGTCACTGCTAAAAGAGGCACTGTCTCTCTGGTGAAACAAATCTGAACTGAGCAGAGTCAGACCTGCTGGTAAAGAAAGACGACATGATCTTTCAGTAAATTTCATTTATCATAATGGGTTCACTATAAAGTGAACCCAAAAATGGGTCATTGGGGCTAGACAACAAGTAATTAAGACACTTACAGGTGTTCTATACTCTCTCCAAATCAGTTTGGCAGAGGAAAAGGATTTCATGTTACCACCAACCAAGACTCTCCAGTCACTGTAATCCTCTAGTCCTCCAGAAAAAAAGGGTGTTTTAAGGTCCTCGGACTGGCCCCTCATTCCAAAACTTTGGGTGCATACAATATCTACTTCTGAGGGGACAGCTCCTGTGTCAAAACCTGAGGACAACATGGAGGTGCATGAAGAATGCAGTTTCTTAAGTGTCCACTTGAGGCTGTCTCTAAAAGCCAAAGAGACTGATTGGAGCCCTCATTAAAAGTTCATTCTGAAATACGAGCGAGTTTTTATAACTGATCAATTTTATTGCTTATTCATAGGTGGGTGAAACTTGGGCATGTCTGATCTGACTGACAGGTGGATGTCCTGAAGCTGTTTGCAAGGTAGCTAAAGGTCTGAAACTCCACCACTTACCCGGTCAACTGATAAAAATAAAAAATAAAAAATTAAGAAAAAAGTTTTACAGGTTTAAAATAGGTTTGCAGCTTCCAGTTTAATTTAATTAAATTGTACTATATGTATTAGGAAGCTAATATACTTCTTTTTATAATCGCACTGGTTTTCATCCTATTAAGTCAAAGTGGCTGGGTCACAAAGACAAAAAAAAAGTCCCCAGAAGAATCCCCAAGTTCTGTGACTCTACATTTACTCAAGACAGACTCTGCACATGCTCACTGACAGAGCAACATCTCAACATCAGTACAACTGTAAACAGCACGACTCATACATCCTTATCCACCATGCACATCGATCAACAACTCGGGGGGCTCTTTTTCAAAATGCCCAAACTCTCCGAAATGAAGGCTAATTCAACACACTGTACATCCTTGATCTATTTTAGCATTCAGCTTCCAGTGCCTTGAAAGGATGTCTGGACATTATTCACAATCTCTTTTCTGCACCAGGCCCTTGACTGTGGAAGAAAACATGTTTTTAAGGACCCCTGGCAACAAACAACCCTGAACAAACACACACACACACACGTACCACAGACTGCCAGTTCCACATGCTGTAAGATTTTCAGGCCATATGCCCTCAGTAGTGGATCCTTTAAAATTCACATTTCAGGCACAAACACATGAATTTAATAGAAAAATATGTTGAATTTTTAAGAGGAGGGAAAACGGCAGCTTCCCATCCATTGAAGGATGAATTCAAACACGTTTTGAATTTAAAGACTAAGAGGCACATTATTATACAAAACTGGACTCCATACATGTCCATGAGCTTCAAACATTTCCACAATTTCACATTTGTCAGTCTGACTCAGATCCAAATAACCACCTAATAACTGAGTCAGACTACATATTTGTGCTTTAAACATGACTAAACAAGCTAGAGCTGATCACGCAGCAGATTTGAAAGCAGAGAAATGAGCCTGAATAATGTTGATTTGATCATTAATAGTAAAATTAAAGAAGCTTACTTTGGTAAACCAGTGATTTTGCTGCAACAGTCTAACTTAGTCATATGATGTAATTAAACTTTAACTTTTTGCAGACTTCGCATTTATTTAGCGTTACATGTTAAGTAGCATTTGTAGGATTTAGTAATTCAATCTTTGGCTAATGCTGTCAGTTTACTGTTTTCTGGTTCAGCTATTGTGGCTTTCAGCTGTACCACAAGTTAGTAAAGAGAAATGGTTCTTTCACCATAACTTAGTAAAAATTGTGGAATTAAACCTTCAAAAGAGGCTCAAGCAGAAACCTGCTGTGGACAGACCTCCATCTGCTGGAAGGGAAATATTCTCTAAGGCATCTCCAATGGTTTGGGCTACATACTATAAGGAAGCAACAAGTGTGAGTGAAGCACAACCTGTTTCTATATAGCATCATTCTGGTTAGTTAGCTATTTCCAATGTCTTAAGGCGGTTTCTACTCAAGTGCCCTATCTTTATTGGTTTATGAGGGTGGGCACTAAGTACACAATGTTTTCCCTGCAATATCAACTCGGCTTATTGGTGTAGAATCATGACTTAGTGGGCTTTGTAATTTGAGCTGTTATGAGCATAAATCTATCATCAATACTGCTGATACCAGCGGGTATTCAACTTAAAATGCAGTAATTTATTTCTCAATCGCCAAAACAGGATTCATGTCTTTTCAGAAAAGTACTAACATCAGACTTCATAAAGTCTCCCTCTGACAAGTCTGTCTTCAGAGTTAACACTGTAATAGTGTCACAGATTTCAACAAATCATAGTCATGTTTGAGCAGTTAAAGCTATCCTTTTGAATAATAAACATATTTGACAATGGAGCTCTCGGCTCAGGAAATGCTTCAAGGTCAAAGGGAGATTTTTGTATAACATGTACTTATTGACAAACACTGGAAGCTAGACTTGTGGTGGTCTCCAGGTCTGAATAACACACCAGTGTGATGTCTCAATAACTCATATAGCAAAGTGCCCTTTATTACAGCTGATTCCTTATCACAGCAGCCCAGAAACAGTCCCAACCCAGGCACAATGCTGCATATCACCCTGTTTTTTTGTCTCTCACAGTCCTCATCTCTCTGCAGCTGTCTCTATCAAAACAGGCAAAATGCCCCAAAACATCATCTTAAAGAAACAATAACAACAACAAAAAGAAACACATCTCTCAAGGTACTATCCACTAGAAACATGTCTCTCTCTAGACTCTACACAGTAACAGTGTTTGATAGTCACTCAAGAGCAAATGTAACAAAGCTATAGGACTTGTTCATTTTGAGGATGCACAATTTAAAATGAGTAATTCATTCAAATCAATATACTTTAATGCACCTAGAAGAGTTTCAATAGCAATCTAAGAAGCTGTCAGTTAAAGCACTGGAAGATTGAACGTCATTTCTTTCTTCTGCTTGGTACAGTAGCTGCTGCATAGTTTCTCTTTAACTAACATTAGTACTTAAATATCTTTCACCCTGCTATAGGCAGCTTTTTCAAAGTCCAACTATGAACCTAACTAACACACAGACTGCACCAGCTTAGACCAGGACAAACAACAACCTGAGCTGTTAGACACATTTGCAGATACCACAAATGTGTTACTTATAGTGGCTTTCAATTTCTCTTTGCATGAGAGTAATAGTTGAGCAAACAATGGAGCAGAGGTGCACTGTTCTGAACCCTTATTCACATTTCTCACAGGGTAAAACAAATGCACACTTTGATTGAAAGAGTAAGACATTTTCTATTGGTGTTAACACTACTCCCACTTTTGCTCATAAACTATTTCTTCTATTTGAAAGAGGGCAGTTCAGACTTTACCAGTGCATATATCATGGAACATTTTTAACTGTTTAACATTTTAGTGTTTAGTGTTGCTGTCAAACACCAAACTGAAACTGTACAGGAGGAGCACAGAAAACTCGTAATGAGAATCCTCTCATAGAGTGTAGACTTTTATAAATAACAAGCTACAGAACTTAAGGCTAGGGCAGGGCACCTGGAGCCCTTGGCTGTGCTCATGGTAAAGAGTGAGGGAGGGAGGGTAAGCTACCAGCCGATAGTGGAGTGACTCCAAATCGTACCTTTCTGAAACCTGCCTGAAGAACCAGCAGAGGATATCTGCAGGTCCTACTGTACCATCCTGTTTATTTTCAAAAAATCCACAGGGAAAAAAATAATTATATAATTATAAATAAGCAAAAACGACACAATAATAGCGCTCATTACTCAAGGCTAGGCCTATTTTTCACCGAAGAACGCCTTTAGCTAACACAGATTTTCTCCCATTCATTCATTGTAATCCTGCTACATGTTAGTTATCCAATCCCTGACTCAGTTGATGATTTTAAGTGTTTCACCAATAATTTATAAAGACTAT
This sequence comes from Xyrichtys novacula, assembly GCA_962446985.1. Classification (NCBI taxonomy): domain Eukaryota; kingdom Metazoa; phylum Chordata; class Actinopteri; order Labriformes; family Labridae; genus Xyrichtys; species Xyrichtys novacula. The sequence goes on from OY660870.1 coordinate 7,051,238, forward strand.
AAAGACTAGCTGTGCAGCACAGAGTTTCATGCTGTTCACTATTACCTTAAGAGTTTTTGCTCCTGCAACCTTGTGAGATGTCATTACACAGCATGATTAACTATGAATGAATGCCAGTGAAATGGAGCTACAATGGAAACTGCTGAACACAGATTACAGACCTCTGGTCCAGAGATATTAAATGTTAAAGGTGCAGGTATTCAGTAAGCATTCACAGTTGTGCATTAATACGCGTAATGCACTGACTGGAGAAAGCGCAAATTTAAGCCTACAATTTACACTCTGTATTTAACACTTTTTTCACTGTGAGTAACCACAACGATCACATGCAGAGCTTTTAACTACACTCATAAATAGTTGTAAATCAAACTGCATTTCTACAGGAAGAAAATGACTTCTTAGTAGTGGTGCCCTGTGCAATTGTGTGTTTGTTTTTAATGTGAACAGTGCAGAGGTATAAATTGAGCTTTAGGTCTTTACTGCACAGTCTGGTACAGATAACCTCGTTTATAGGCACTCAGAGGATAGAAGGTGGCCACAACAAACTTTCCATCAAAGGTGCGGCCTGTCAGCAGCCTCTGAGCTTCTTTGGAGTCACTGGAGTTGGCATATTCAACAAAAACCTGATGGAGAGACAGAGTACATGAGGACAGATGCTCAGTAAATAATCAATGAGTGTCTAATAGAGTTGAGGGAAAATGTCCTATTGGCAAAATACATTTTATGTAAAGTGCTCACAGACACTATGAAAGCACTTTTAAGCATTGAAACCTCAATTTATTTTTATAACAAGTCATTTTAAATACAAAAATACTAAATATTAGCTTGTGGGAGCAAATCTGTTACCCTAGGTTGACTTTTAAAATTCAAAAAGACTCCTTGCTTGAGGATGAAGTCTCACCTGTCCTTTCCCCGGATTTTCCTTTGGGATGAGCAGAGAAACCACTGAGCCATACTTCTGGCACTCCTCTTTCATGTCCTCCAAGATGTCTGCACAAAATAGTGACATGAGATAATCAGGCTTGCAACTTACTCCAGCCTTTGAACACTGACTAACTCTGAGACATAAAAAAATAACAATTATGGACAGGTACCATCGTACTCTTCTTCGTTGTGCAAGTGGCTGTCATCAATCAAGTTGAGCAGGCGCAGGACGGGAGAGGGCAGCAGAACCAGGTCCTCAATGTGAGGAGCTGACACGCAGGAAAAAAAGATGAATGTGGTGCATTGAGAGGTATGCAAATCTTAGTGGCTGTCAACAGCACTTACCAAAGGGGATACTGAAGAATGGGCTCAGGAGGGCAGTTTCAGCTGTGCATCTCTGCTTGGGGTCATTGTGGAGCATGCTGCACACACAGAGTGAGAAAAGCCCATTGTAGCTCAGGGTCAATATACAATATAACAATTCAAAGATATGTGGTCAAACCAAACCAGAATAAATGTTACTAATTTCACAGCTCTGTGTGTAACACTGTACCTTTTGATAAGGTCTCTGAGGTGATACACTGGGATGGCAGGGCACGCCAGATTGTTGCTGGCAAAAATATGGTCGACAATGGCAGCAGAGTTATCCTAAAAAAAGAGGGAAATCGTGTTCAAGAGGTCAGTGTTTATTATTTTTTTTACAAAAGCGAATTTAATAGTTGAAGACATTTCAACACTATTTATCCTGAGGGGAATTCACACTTCAGGTGTGCTCATTTTTACTAATAACAAAAGGCAAAATGATGAAACAATAAGACCAACATCTGGCAGAAACTGAAATAAAACTGAAATATAAAAAAAAAAATTCCCAAAGACAAAAAGTGCAATTAAATGTAAAATAAAAATACTAAATGCAGTGTTACAAAAGGCTATAAAATGACTTAAGAGGCAAAAGTTCTCTCAGGGTGAACAGTGTATTCTGAGTGACGATTAAGTGTGCCAGTGTAAAATCTAATTCAAGTTTTTATAGGCTTAGGCTGTCCATGATCCCCCTCATGACCCTACACCCTTCTCTTGTGAGGGAGTTGTAGTGTAATGGCCTTGAAGAAAGGATCAGAGGACAAACATGCTTCCCTGGGAGGTAGCAGCAGTGCGTTTGTTCCTTTGGGCCCAGTTTTTCAAAAGTAATCCACTCGGATTTTGTATTTTGTAAGGTTTGATCGGATGGAATCTTGAAAATGGGTTTTTCAAAAGAAAAAACGGATTACATAATCGGTTTAGATCATACCGATTCATATCATACCGATTAGATCACGTAATCCATCCGGATCAAACCTTTAGTTTGGGTTTTTTAGAACTTTGTAGTAGGATTGGGATCACTTTGATCCAATAAAAATCTGGATTAAACGGATCCCATCAGAAGGGTGGATTCATTGTGGATTTCAGGCCCAAAATGTAATGAAACTTTAAAATTGTATCAAATAATACTACATTTGGATCATGCAGTATAGGCTTTATTCATAAGGTTTGAATTTCAGGCTACAGTGATTAGGTAGGCTATAACGCATTCAGTCTTTCAGTATAGGCCTACAGCAAAGTAGAAAGAGTTTGGCCTCATAAGATAATCCCCCAAACAGCTGTCAATATTGACCACAAGTAATATATTTAATTCTGTCACAAATTAATGTGTATTCATCACAATCAAAGATTATTTTTTAGTGATGCATGCAATGATAAAACAGAATAACAAAGCAATGGCAATGGCATCACTGGTTTTTTAAATCCAAATGATGATTACAAGGCCTCTTCCTAAAGGCCGAGCTCAGACAAGCTGGTCTCTCCACATCAGATGGAAAACTCTAAAATTATTGTTGAGTATTTGACATTAAGCCTTTTTATTGAATTGAATACATCTATATTGGAAACTTGTTCTAAAAATCCTCAATATACAGTGTTTGTGAGTAACGTTTTTATTTATTTGATGTAGGTCTCAAATGAGCAGACTGCCGGAAGAGGGTGTTTTTGTGTATGTTTTCATTTCAAATAAAAATAAACTTGTATTGACCCCACACTGGCTATTCTATTTGTTGTTCTTTACATATCTATAGTTCTACATTGTTGATTTTCCAGATTTGGTGATCCTGAAAAGTTTCTATCTGATCAGATTGATCCGATCTGATGTTGCTTTGAAAAACCGTCTCAAAAGTAAGATGGATTACGTGATCATAGACAGCAAAAAAAAGGATTACTAAATCCGGATCAATTTTATTCGGATTACACCTTTTGAAAAACCAGGCCCTGGAGTCACTGAATCTATCTGAGTTTGATTTTTAAAGAAAACTGCTCACTTCCACAATAGACCTTCAGTGCTAATTTCAGTTAGCTACACACTGTCTATCTGGTTCTGTTCAATCAACATCACTCATCCATCTTTAGGAGTCTGTCATACCTTCCACTCCTTTGAGCGGACAGTGTCTTTGAGTTTGATTCCTGAGAACATCTCCAGCAGAATGATACCAAGGCTCCACATGTCAACTGCAGACGTGCAGCCTGAATCCCCCTCCATCTCCACCCCGGCCTGAGCGAGGCTGTTCTGAAGCTCAGCCTCTGGAGCTCGGTACCCATCAGTCTGAATGTACTTCACATCCTTGAGTCGTTGAGGAAAGGAGAGACTGAGAACAAAAACCGAACCAAACAATCTCCTCTTTGATGTGTCTTCAAATTCTCAGACATGCCTACCTGGTTTCCCTCTTTGAAGCTGAGGCCAAAGTCGATGAGTTTGAAACACTCGTCATCAGCGCTCCAGAGGATGTTGCGTGGCTTAAGGTCAGCGTGGACATAGCCTTCCCTGTGGAGGAAGGCAAGAGCCTCCAGGATGTCTCTGGCACAGTGTTGGACAAGCCACATTGAGTGACCCTGTGGGGTTCTGCAACAACAACAACAACAACAACAACAACAAAACATCTCAATTTGAATAAAACAGAAATTCAAAATCCACTGAATGTATAAAATCTGCTACTGCTGATATTTAGAATTTTGCATGCATTGACTTGTTCTTCTTTTTGTGATGGCCATACAATTGCTATTGTGCAATTACTATAAGATGGTCTAATTACTTCTAGTGTACATGTGTAAATACTCATTCACCAGTTTAATAGGCGTGGGCGGTACTAGTTTGATACTTAACCACATGTGCTTAAAGCTCAAGAGCAATCGTGGGAGATGACAGCAGAGACAGACACAAGGCAGGGTTGCATCAGTATTTTCTGACCCTGTAAGCAGGCAGCAGCCTATACAGCATGCCTAACCACTAATATGTGTTAAGAATATCGCCCATGATCGGATGTATATTTTTTTTAATGGTAAAAAAATACAGTGACATGGGTCAGTGTGCACTATTCCCTTTAATTCTACAATATAGCGGTATAGTACCTTGTCAAAAAATGTACATAACATTAACATTTTGTCATTCAGACCAACCTCACAAGGTAAAGTGAATAACAGAAATACTTCCCTGAGACTTGATAAATTCATTGTGACATCTTCACATACCTACTACTCTGAGTGCCACTGCTGCCCCTCACCAACAGCTCTGAAACACTGACATCAAGGAGCTCCAGCAGAAGACACCGAGTGGCAACACCCATGCAGCTGTGGCTGGTGAACACCCCATACAGTGTCACTGAGGAGAGAAATACAGTCAGCATTATTTGATCCTCTGAGTTATAACGCAGTTTATCTGTATGAATCACATTAACACAACTCAATACGAAACAATAAGTGCTTTACAGAGCAAAATCACATTACATAGATTATCATAAACACGGTTTGGAAATAGATCATAGTAATTCAGAGGCTAAACGTTGTGTGGAAAAAAGTTGTTACCTATGTTTTTATGTCCCTGGATGTCTTCCAGCACGGACCTCTCCTTGTGATACCCGTAGTCTCCTCCCTGAGTGTCGGCCTGAAACTCCTTCACAGCTGCGGTGGTGGCCCTGCCTGAGCTGACCCGGTACACCGAGGCCGAGACTCCCTGACCGAGCCGCGACTGGACGGTCCAAATCTCGCCGAAGATCTCGAAGAGGACCGGTTTCATGCTCTGGTCCACGCTGCCCTGCGGCGGCACGATGCTGTCAGGACGCGGAGCTTGCACCTTAGTGCTCGGCTCGGAGGATCCGCAGTGAGCCATGGGTTAACGGCAGACGGGTTAGAGGAGGAGGAGAGGAGCCAGCTAGATGACAGGTGGGAGCAGCTGCAGCACCATGGCACACTGCAACGCACTGTCGGCGCAGCATAAAATCTACCTGGACGTGTCAACGACAACGATCAGATAATCCAGCTACACCTGCAACCTTGGTAAAAATGAACACAGAGCTACACTTGTGCATAGTAGACTACTGTCTGTGCACCGCAGCTAACAAAAAAAATTCACAGAAGTCAGCTGACAAAAAGTTAGCGCACCTAGCTGCTCCACAGGGCTGAACTAGCCCCCGAGTTTAAGTAGAAAAACGCCCCACTTCCACGACGCGCATGAAAATACGCCAACCATTTCGAAACACCTTACATTACGACATTTGCATCTCACGCAACAGCTTAAAAAAGGTTTCGGTTTCAGGTCTAGTAAAGTTTTACCCAACTTGCAACTCAGGTTGTTGATATCAATCTCACTTCCGTCCCTGCACTCCTCTTTGCACGTCAAAACGGTCTATCTTTCCCTGCAGTCTGCCCCCTAACGGTGAGGAGGATGTTGTTCTTCCTCTTGTTCTTCTTCGTTTTATTGGCAGTTGGCAACCAACTTAAGGAGTATTACCGACACCTACTGGATTGGAGTGTGGCACAAGAAATTAAGCAGGAAAAAAAAAAGATGTACCTATATATACTCATTAGGCTAATTAGATGCTGACCCTAACAGATTCTCTACAGTGAGATCTAGATTTTCTTTCTGCTAACCTGTTGCCTTTTTTTGTGTGTGTTTAACACAATCAATTAGCACATGTTTTACTGTTGCCCTTGTCTTACAGTAATCACAAAGTCCTGTTGAGTGTTTTTTTTCATCAAATACAGGCTCTGATTGAGTCCTGTATGCCCAATTCTCAGATGGGTAAATACTGTCTCCTCCTTTGTGTTTCTGCCTTGCGTAGCTGTTCTGCCAACATTCTGAATATTGTGAAGATGTCTTCCTGTGTCAGCTATATTCCAATATTCTTGCCATATTTTTAAAGTGTGGCTCTTTATAATAGATTTTACTTCTGTTTTGGAAAATGTTACTACTAAGTCTATTTCCTGTAATTTTATTGCAGTTTTTGCCAAAAAGTCAACTTTTTCATTCCCTTTGACTCCTACATGACCAGGGACCCAAAGGAAAGAGATAACTTGTCCTTCTACATGTCAGCAAAGAAGGAGATTTAATATGTCATAAACAATGTCCTGTCTGCATAACGACTTCCCTGATCTCATGCTTTCCAGCGCTGAGGCAATTATGACATTTTTCCTTTCTTTATTTTCTTGCACCCACTGTAAGGCTAAAAGTATTGCAGTTGATTCAGTTGTGAATACTGATATGTGATTTGAGAGTCTCTTTTGGACTGCTATGCCATACTGTGGGATGTAAAAAGCAGCATCCCGGTGTGTCCATTCTCTGGTTCTTTAGATCCATCTGTGTAAATAACTACCTAGTGCTGTTCCAAGTGTTCCTGTATTATTATCCACTGTGGTATTAATTTGGATGCATTTCTTAGCTTTTGTTGCAAAACCGGTGTCTACAGATGGCATTTTGAATTTCCAGGGGGGTAATGCCGAGGATGGTACTGCTGGACCAACTAGCAGTTGGGATAACCCGGCTTTCTGTGCCATAGTATTTCCCACCCTTCCAGAGCTTGTAAAATTTGTTCTATTATGCTCCCAGCATTCTTGTAGTACTGTTTTTGTTGGGTGCGCCCTGTTCTGCCCTTGTAAATTTATCCAATACGCCAACATATGTTTAATTCTTCTGATATGTAAAGGCATTTCTGCAGTTTCCACTTGTAACGCCGAGACTGGGGATGTTTTAAAAGCTCCACTGCAGATCCGAAGGGCCTGCTCTACATCCATCTTCTTTAATTGTGTGTCTGTTGCAGACATGTAAGCTACACACCCATAATCAAGTGCGGCTCTCATCATAGCACAGTAAATATTTAACATTAATTTCCTATGTGCACCCCAATCTTGGTCCTCCAGGCAAAACAAGTTATTGTTTTTTTTTTTTTTTTTGCATTTATTCTTCACGCTCTCAATATGTCGGCGCCATGTGAGCTTCTCATCAAATATCATCCCCAGAAACCTTATTTCTCTGACCTGCTCAGGTGCTTGGCCATATAACTTTAATGACACATCTTTCTGCCGTTTATGAAAACATATGACCTGGGATTTTGCAATAGATAACTTGAAACCCCACTTACGCGTCCATTCCTCAACTCTATTTATTGCATCTTGCATTTTCTTTTTTAGGAATTCTAGATTCCTCCCTCTAACCCAGAGTGCACCATCATCAGCATAGAGTGACCTTCCTAATGTTTGGCCCACCTCATCAAAAATGTCGTTAATCATTATATTGAAAAGTATTGGGCTGCAAACACTACCCTAGGGCGTACCATTTTCCACCCTGTATACATTTGAATACTTAGTTCCTACTCTTACCTGTACTTTTCTTTCAAACAAGAAACTAAGCACCGGATTATACATTTTCCCCTTTCCCCTTTCTTTCCATAACATCTTGTATGCTTTTTCCACATAAAAAAATGCAGCAATTACCATTTCTTTGTTTGTTTGTGCTTTTCTGATCTCTGGTTCTAGACAAAGTACTGAGTCCATAGCATTCCTGCCTTTACAGAAGCCACTTTGGTGAGTGGAAAACATGTTACTATTTTCAAGATAGTATGCGAGTCTCACAGTTACCATCCTTTCCATGGTCGTTCCTAATTGAGATGTTAATGCCATTGGTCTGTACTTGAAGGATCAGATTACTTTTTCCCTGGTTTAAGCAATGGTACAATGATTGACTGTTTCCATGCAGATGGAATATGTCCCACGTCCCATATCAAATTAAAAAGCTTCAGTACAATTTCAAGAGCACTATCCTTCATATGTGCCAACATTACATAGCAAACATTATCTATTCCTGGTGCTGTTTGTTTTGTACTTGAGATTGCTCTCTTTAGTTCAAACAATTTGAATGGTAACTCCAAGTCATCCCCTGTTGCAGTCTGCTGTTCTGTTACTCCTGGATATTCTTGAAGAGTCTGATCTCTACATTGTCAAGATATTAAAGGCAAATTATCAGAACTATGAACTTTTACAAATGATTGCGCCAGGAGTTCAGCTTTTTCCAAGTTGTTTATTGTTGTTTTGCCATTGCTAATCAACACTGGTATTTCAAAATTACTTCTCACTCTGTTCATTTTCTTGATCATTCCCCAAACATTTAATATGGGTGTTTCTCTCCCAAAACTATTACAGTACAGTGATCCCTCGCCACTTCGCGGTTCACTTATCGCGGATTCGCTATTTCGCGGATTTTCATAATGCATTTTTTGCACTTAACTTGCACTGAACTTAAGCGAGTAGCTGAGGAATGGGACCCTTTGATGAGCCGTTCATTACAGTTCTCCAACGTAATCGATGGTGGCATGTCGGTGTACAAGGATCTTTTTGCAAAGAAGAAAAAAGAGCGACAACAGCTGCGTATCACTATGTTCTTCTCCCGAACAAACACACCTGCACCGCGGGCTTCAGAAGAAGAGAACACTGCAGAGCGCAGTCAGGATGCAGCGGCCCAGTCTGAAGAGCAGTGAAACGGCCTACACGTGAGTCACTGTATTTGTATACATGTAATAGTTGCTAATTGTAAAAAAAAAATAAAGTTTTCTATTTCGCGGATTTCACTTATCGCGGGTCATTTTCGGAACGTAACCCCCGCGATAAACGAGGGATTACTGTATTGCCTCCAGCATTCTTGTTTTGCCATTTTTATAGTTTTCCTAACTATTGCTTGCGCTTTTTTGTATTCAACTAAGGTTTCAATGTTATGTTTTACCTTTAACTTCCTAAACACATTGTTTCTTCTTTTAACAGCTTCTTTACAGCTTTGTTCCACCATGGTACACACTTCCTACCCTCTGTTCCCGTGCTTTTTGGTATTGTCCTATTTGCTGTCTGGATAATAGCTTGAACCAATGTTCGATTAAATTTTTCAACATCTGTTTCATTCTCTACCAAAAGCCATGTGTCTTCTATATCTTTGCTATTATAAAATGCTTGCAAGTCTGCTTTATTCAGTTTCCATTTTTGTATCTTCCGAATTTTTACCTGATTACGCTCCATACCTATTTCGATAAGAATCGGATAATGATCACTCCCAAGTGGTGACATGTTCATGACCTCCCAACAGGAAGTGCCGGCTGTCTCACTGGAAATCAATGTAGTATCTATTGCACTTTCTGTGTTTTTTGCGTTGTTATACCGAGTCCCTTTCCCATCTTTTATACACACTAGTCCCTTACTGTCCAGAAATTCCTCCTCCACCAGACCATTAGCATCTGTAAGATTACTCCCCCATAATGTGCTGTGTGCATTAAAATCTCCACAACATACTTTTTTCCCGTGTGCCAGGTTATTTATCTCACTCAATACATCTAAATTTAGCCTGCTACTAGGGTTATAATAACTAATTATAGTTAGTTGATCCTTTTCCATCCAAACTTTAACCGTTATATATTCTAGTTCATTCATTATAGTTCATTTCCAATATCAATTACGCTATAATTAATTCCTACCTGTACAAATGTAGCTACTCCACCACCGTTTCCCGTATCCCTGTCCCTCCATACAGAGGAATAACCATTAATAACAAAATCCAACTGTGACTTAAACCATGTCTCCTGTACACAAATAATATGAGGCTTATTTGGCAATTTGATATTAACTGCTTAAATTCTTGGCCATCGGCTATTAAACTTCTCGCCATATTCCGGATGCCAGAAATGACTCTGACTCCCCGAATCATCCTTTTTTCTTCGAACAGTGAACACTGTACTTTCCTACCATCAATTTTGTTTAGTTTTATTGCTTTTCCTTGTTGAGCACTATCTTTACAAGTAACTAACAAGGATCCATTCTGCAAAGTTTTAGCATTTTGAATGTTTCCTAACAGTTTGTTAAGGGACTTTGTTAGTTGAATGGGGCTCCACTCACCGAAAGACACACCCTCCTGCATAAGTTTGATGATCACCCTATTTTCCTCTCGTTGTTTCTCTTTTATCAGATATTCCGTTCCACTGTCACTACCATCCGTAAATGACTTATCCTTTGATTTTTTCCTTTTTCTTCTGCTATTATTGTGTCTAACTACGCAGTGGTGGCTGGTGAGAAAAATATTAGGTGGGGCTGAAGGTTTGGAAACCAGAGCCCTGTAGGGGGGTCCGGGGGTATCCTCCCCCGGGAGTTTTTTTTTTCGTTTTCAAAAGGTAAATGAAGCATTCTGGTGCTTTCTAAGAAAATAATTAAAGAAACATACGATGTTCACCCACAAAGACAAATGGGGTGGGGATACTGTATTTCAACTTATTAATGGGGCATTATAGCTGACACACAGCCTACCTACATTCAATGTAATCCTATGATATAGAAACTGACAGCAGCATACTCTTACTCATGTACATTCACCTGCATCTCAACAGGTTAGGCGACAGCAAAGGAGCACACAGAGACAACAGCAGAAAAATAGTGAAGAGCAGACCCACATTTATAACAAATCAGGCTGCATATCAAAGTGATCAGCCATGGAAAACAACACAAACATTTGCTTTAAATACATAACAGTTTTATTACATTTGATATTTCAGTTGAACTGAATTGAAAATGGGTGAACAAATACAGGGTTCCCACTCTTTCATAGAAATCATTTTCCAGGACTTTTCCAGGATGTTTTCATCCTGCCTTAAAACTTATTTATTTCTACCATTGTGGCATGAACATTGTCTGTAAGCTTTCTTTTTAATCTGGCTTTTATGTAGTGTCTCACTATGATAAATTTATGGTTTATATTAGGTTTTAGTCTTTATATACTCTACTTTTCTACATACAGATTTTGCTCATTGACTGTTTCAGAAGCCGAAATTATATTTTGCCAGCTTTATGATTTCTTTTTGTCACCATTAATTTAAACGGGAAACAGAAAAGAGCCTTACTCTTCGGATTTCCAGTTAGCCATGCTTTGCGCCTATACCATGCTCTTGAAAATGTCCACGTATGTTGTCTGCTCTTCTCGATGGTCACTTGCTGAGCGGCGGCGTCTGGTCGATCCTGACCGAGCTCTTCCAGCTTTAGTTAGTGCTGCAGAGCTCTCCTCCCAAACAGGGCCTACTTCATGGACAGTACAGCATTCTCCAGTAAATCACTGGGTAGGGGGTTTGCGGTAGTCATTCCCATGTCCTCTGTCATTAGCAGCCAAGTGCAGAGTGAGGGGCGGACCGGCTCAGAGTAGAGCAGCTAACTACGTCAGACGTACATTGTAGCTATGCGTCTGTTTGTGGCCAATCTGGTTAGGAACGTGCTTACGTCATTCAAATTAGGGACGCTGGGGTGCTTGTCCCTGGCGCCCCTTAAGGATTTTTTTTTGTTTTGCTAGGATAAGCTAACTTTTTAATGCGGAACTGTGATCTGAGCATGTGTGAGGGAGCAGAAAGCTTGGGCACTGGCCCGTAGCGCTCCTAACGCTAATGCACAAGTGTGATCTGAGCATGCGTGAGACAACAGACGTTCTGAGTCCAGAGAGATCGCTAACGGACTGAAATGCATATTTAATGAAATGATTAATATAATAGCGCCTTTCCATACTTTGAGAATAATTTTCAGGGAGACAGCAGACATCTCTTTTTGCTCATGCATCTCAGGTGGGGCTCCACCCGCAGCACCCTTATATACCGGCTGCCACTGCAACTATGGCCGTGTCTCATTTCAGAGACCGCACCGTCGAATGGCGCATTTGAAGTGTGCGTGAGCTCATCACGCGGCGTGAACGGTGTCCCATTTGGCATGAAATGCTAAGCGCGCTTCAAATTTGGTCTCAAAACCACACTACCACCCCCGCCCCTTTTTCAAGCATTAGTGGTGTGTCGGTCATGAACGAATGGATCAAAAGAACTAGTTCTTTTTGGTGAACGAAATGAACGAGGTCACCCCCCCCAAAATGATCCATTCAGTCCGTTCAGTTCTTTTGATTGGCTGAGTCAGTTCACCGTTCCTCAGGGCGGCAGTATCTCTGTGCTTGCCTGTCTTATCCTATTGTCGCGCCTTGCTCTGTGGGTGGGTGGGGCTTAGAGAAGCAGCAGCAGTACTGAGCTGACTGAAAGACAGGGACCGATGACCGAGCTGACTGAGAGACTGGGACCGATGACCGACTCGGTCTCCGTCTTTTCAGTCAGCTCGGTCTGACTGAGAGATTGACCGACTCTCAGACTGACTGAGGACAAGCGTTCACTCTCTGCGAGGTGCTGTCAGCCTGTCACTAGCCGACCGACTTGTGAACGCAACAGGATGTACTGAATAAAATAAACTATAAGGCAGTCTCTTGCGGAGGGTATCTGTACTCACGAGTCCAACAAACAGTGCCGCAGCCGCCGCACGAGCTGATGATGATGTTCGCCTCAAGTCGCCCGCACCACAACATTTTTGCTGTCTTTAGTATTTCCTGTGTTATATTTTGTTCATTATTGTTATATTCAACGTTGACGTTTGTGTGACAGACCTGTGTGGGGGATTTGGGAATATACGGAACAAACAGCATCCTGTATTGGTTCAATGCGAGACGGTTGTTGTGTGTTGCATACAACACACATACAGTACAAATTAAACAACATCATGACAACGAAATAAGAATGAATAGAATTGTGTGTGTGTGTGTGTGTGTGTGTGTGTGTGTGTGTGTGTATATATATATATATATAATGATAATAGGCAACAAACTGCAACACACTGGCTAAGCAACTCGCCACCCTGGAGGAATCTGCAACAACGTCCCTAACATGGAGAATGAGTGGGCAAAACTGAGGTCAATTATATATGACGCTGCCTCCGAGACCGTCGGCCTCACTCAAAGACGCCACCAGGACTGGTTTGACAATAGCTCTCCTGCAATACAAGAGCTTCTGGAAATCAAACGCAAAGCCCATGCTGCCGTGCTTTCCAACCCTTACTCTCCATCGCTCCGCACTCGCTACAAAGCCATCCGAGGTGAGACCCAAAAACAACTCAGGACCATGGAGAATGAATGGTGGCTCAAAAAAGCCGAAGAGATACAGAGGCAGGCAGAAGACAACAACGCTCATGCCTTCTACGAGGCCGTGAAATCCTTGTATGGCCTGCAGAAGCGTAACATCGCCCCTGTAAGATTTGCAAATGGCTCTGAACTATTCAAAGAACAGATGGCGGGTGGCCGCGGGGCCCTGTGGGGTGCCCCGCAGGCAGGCGTCCCACCACGGTGGACGTGGGTGCTGGTCGGCCTGCTTTTTGGGTGGTGCGGGGGGCCGGGATGGCCTCTGGCCCGGGCCATAGTGTTGTGGATTGTGGTGGCTTTTGTTGTTCCATATCCTCATTAGTATGACTGTCATTATTGTTAGCGTTGTTGCGGTCATTTGTTTGCTGTCATTGCTGTCGCCGGTATTTCTGGTGTCGTTACTGCTAATGCTGTTGTGGTTGTTGTATCGTCGCTGTTGTGTCGGTGATTCGGGGGGATTGTGTGTGTGTGGGTATATATGTGTATATATATGTATATGTGTGTATGTATGTGTGCATGTATGTTTGTATGTGTATGTATATGTATCCATATAATTATTATCATATAGATATTCCAATGTAATCCAATTAAGATTTTTTTTTCCTTTTCTTTTTAAATTCTCTTTTACATATTATATAAATTCCTTCCCCCCTCCCCTCCCTCACAAAAGTATTTTTGTAAATTTTGTATTGTTTTATCTTTTTGTTGTTGTTTCTGTTGTTGTCGTCACTCTGTTTTGTTGTTAAATAAAATTAAAAAAAAAAAAAAAAAAAAGAACAGATGGCTCTGTACTATTCAAAGAACAGATTCTTGAGCGTTGGGCCGAACACTTTGACGCCCTGCTTAACACAACAAACCCCTCGGATCCTTCTGTCCTTGATGCTCTCCCAGACCTACCACCAGTCCCTTCCCTTGGTGAACCCCCAAAGTTCTCTGAGGTCCTCTCCGCAATCAGGAGTCCCAAAAAAAACAAGCGCCCTGGCCCTGATGGACTCCCGGCTGAGATCTTCAAGAAGGGGAGATACCTGTGTATACGCCAGCTTTTCCGCTTCATCTGCAACACCTGGCAAAATGAGACCTTGCCTCAAGAGTGGAAAGACAGTAACATTGTCACTATATACAAGAAGAAAGGAGATAAGTCATGCTGTGAGAACAGTTGCGGCATCTCTCTCCTCTCGGTTGCTGGCAAGGTGCTCGCAAAAATAATGCTGTTTCGACTAATAACTCACATCACAGAGAACATCCTTCCAGAGACACAATGTGGCTTCAGAAGGAGCCGAAGCACTCTGGACATGATTTTTGCTGCATGCAAATCCAGGAGTGCAGGGAGAAAAACAAGGACCTCTACCTCACTTTCATTGACCTAACTAAGGCCTTTGACACTGTCGACTGGGAAAAGCTCTGGACTTTACTCAAGAAATTCGGCATCCCCACCAAATTCCTCAACATCCTTAAACAATTCCATGACGGCATGCAGGCACGTGTACTTGTCGGAGGGCAGCGATCCCCCTCGCTCCTTGTGAAAATTGGGGTGAAGCAGGAATGCGTGCTGGCCCCTGTGATCTTTAATCTTTATCTGACGGCAGCTACTCTCCTATTCCACAAGACCATCAAGGAAGAAGGAGGTGTACAAATTCAGTTCTGTTTGGACAGGAGTTTGTTCAACATAAGGCGCCTACAGGCGAAGACAAAGACCCTGGTCACTAACATTCAAGAGCTGCAATATGCAGATGACTATGCGCTACTGGCTCATAGCCCAGCCGCCATGCAGCGTGCCCTGGACACCATGTCCTCTATCTACAGCTCACTAGGACTCATGATCAACACCCAAAAAAACTGAGGTCATGATACAGGAGAGGTGTCCATCCTCTGTCAATCCAGTGTTCAGAATCAACGGTACACCCCTCCAGACCGTCCAGCAGTTTTGTTACCTTGGCAGTATATTAACACCTGCCTGCCACATTGACCACGATATCGAGGCCCGCATCTGGCCTCAGCTGCCTTTGGTAGACTGCGCTCTCGTGTCTTTGAGAACCACCACTTAAGAATTGATGCTGTGGTGGCTCCATTTCTACTCCAGCCATCAGTTCTGCTACTCCAGCCAGCAGTTCTGCTGCTTCAGCAAGCAGTACCAGCACCACTGAAGCTGCTGTTGCTACAGCAGAGGCAGCAGCCAGTAGAAATCCCAGGCCCAGGGTAAGAGGAGCACAATCAAGACTGACTGATTTTGTGACAAGGCCTATGGACCCACTGAGGCAAAAGAGAGTGGATGATGTGTTGGCAAGCATGGTTGCACGGGATTTACAACCTTATACAATAGTGGAAGACATTGGATTCTGTGATTTTGTAAAGGAATTAAATCCAAATTATGTTTTGCCAAGCAGGAAACATATTTCCACGAGCATTGTTCCTGATTCATACAGGCGAACATTTGAAAAAGTCCAGAACAGCATGGATAAGGCAGAATCTGTGTGTCTAACCACAGATTGCTGGACACCCAGAGCCACAGACAGCTACATGTCTGTGACTTGCCACTTTATCAACGAGGACAACTGAGATGGTCTCCTTCCAGCTGGACTGTTTTGCGCTGGAAGAGAAACACACCTCTGAGTATCTGGCAAAGGAACTTCTGTGGATTGCTTCAGAGTGGAACATAGAGGACAAAGTTGCTGCCTGTATTACAGATGGTGCTGCCAATATTATAAAAGCCATGGGGTCCAAGGAGGCAGGGGGAACCGGATGGCCCCATGCAATTTGCTTCGCCCATCAGCTGAACCTCATTGTGCACAATGGTATTAAGAGCTTAGAAACTACAGTGGACAAAGTCAAAGCCATTGTGCAGTATTTTCACAAAAGCACCCTAGCAGCAACAGAACTGAAGAGGCAACAAAAGAACTCAGAGTGTCCAGAACTGCGTCTCAAGCAGGAATGTCCAACACGATGGAATTCCACTTTCACCATGTTGAAAAGGATGCTTGAGACTAGAGAACCAGGGATCATCACAATGGCCTTGCTGAATGTCGACCTGCCTCACCTATCACTAGAGGAGTGGGGGAACATGAAAACAGTCTGTGACATCCTGCAGCCCTTTGATGAAGTCACAGTAGAGCTTAGTGCTGAGCGGTATGTGTTTTTAAAATATTATTGTATTGTCATACTCTAATACTGTGATGTTTCACTTGCACACAAACAAGGTCAGTTAATCAAGTTTTAGGCTCCTGCTTGTCTGTCTTGACCTCGGTCATTAACATGGGATCTGGAAGACTTTACTGTAGATAGGACAGTAAAGATACACAAGCAAATTGACTGACTACTGACTAGTTGCTTATTGTACAACAACAATAACAACAACAGCAACTACTGCTACTGCTACCAATAATAACATTATTAATAGTGTTATTGTTATTATTATAAATTTATAAAAAATAAGAGGCCTAATCTTTCTTTCTCTTTCTTTTATTTATGTGACTATGTCAAAGGTGCTTCTGCTGATGAGAGGTCTGCACAGGCTAAGGGCAAACTACCATGGTGGGCCCCTGAGAGATCCGGTGAAGAAACTGGTGGACACAATGCTGATGAAAATGGAACACAGGTTCTGCAGAATTGAAGCAAATGATTTGTACCCCCAGGCAGCAGCATTGGACCCCAGATTTAAACAGAAGGCCTTCAGGTGGGAAAAGGACGCTGATAGGACCTATAGGCACCTCACTAATATGGCAGCTGCGGTGACATTCCCCAACCAGCAGGCTGAGGAAGAAGAGGGTCCACACGCACAAAGGGAGCTCTAACCAGGACAGCAGTGTCTGGAGAGAATTTGATGAGGACACAACTGGGCTTCAGGACACTAGGAATCCAACAGCTGAAGCTGTAATGGAGGTTTGTGCATTTAGGGAAATGGCTCGGATTACCAGGTCCTCAAACCCTCACATGTGGTGGGCTCATCAAAAGAGTTCCTATCCAAGGCTGACTCAAGTGATGAAGACTAGACTCTGCATTGTGGCCACATCTGTGCCATCAGAGAGGGTTTTCAGCAAGACAGGGCAGCTAATATCAGAGAGAAGGAATCGGCTCAGTACGGCCAAAGTCAGCCAGTTGGCGTTCCTTAATTTTAACCTGAAATAAAGGGATAAATGCGGCCATGCAAACTGTAAGTATGCAGCGTGCTTGTCTTAATGGCTTGACTTCAGTTTGTTTGCACTCAATGCACTGATGTTGATTATTTTCTCTTATGATTGTGTTTTTTTCCTGATCCTTTTAATTGTATTTCATTTTTGTTTGTTTTTTTATTTAGGCTATATTGTTTACTGGCACATTTATTGTCTTTATATTTCATTTGATATTTGTTTGCACAACTTTTTGTTTTTATTTAGGCTAAAGTCTTTATTTTTTAATGCACAATTTGTTTGCACTGAAGTATTTGTTTTTCATTTCGGGTGCATTCTTAAGTTTTTCAATGCACATTTATCTAAATATTTTCTTTATATTTTAATTCATATTTGTTTGCACTGAAGTTGAGTATTTTTTTTTTCTATTGCACAAAGCACACTTAATACAAATGTAAAAACCCTAAACGCCATAAATATCAAGTATATATTATATTAAATATTGTTTACTTTAATATTTTTTGTACGTTTAATACACATTTGCACTGTTTGTTGACATTTTGTACTTTTTATTATTGTTTTTAATGCACCTCAAAATAATAAAAACCATTAAAATCCTTACATATTTTGTTATTCCTACTATAATTTTATATTACAAGGAGTGCAGCGCGATAGCAGTGTTGGACCAGGGGTGGGGGGTGGGGAGTGCAGCGGTCACAGCGTCGGACTGCGGGGGGGTTGTAACATCGGACCGGGGAGCTGAGACACTCGCAACTTCGGATCCGGAGGGGAGTCATAATGCTTCAGATTTCAAGATACATCATAACGTGTTGTTGCGCTGTTGAGTCTGATGATCAGTCAGTCAGTTCGCTCATCACGTTCGTTCAAAGTCTGAACAGATCTCCCCCTGCATAAACCTGGTCAGCCGTGTTGAGTCAGTCCGTTTGCTCACGTTCACATTTGTTCAGTGTCTGAACGAACATAAACATGAGCAAACGGACTGACTAACCACCAATTGACCGAAATGACTGAAATGAACAGATCTTTTTACTGAACGAACCGGAATGATCCGGTTCACTGAAATGAACGGTTTTGCCCACCACTATCAAGCATGCATTTATGCATGCTTTCGTGCTGTTGGTATCCCAGAATTCTTTGTGTGCCGTTGCACAGCTGCGCATTTTGGGTGAGAGGCTGGACTCACTTGGAGACGCAGCGCGTCTTCAAAGAAAATAAAAGAAATCCAAAAACAGCAGACAGCCAGCTCAGACTGCATGAGCACATGATCTCTTAACTCACTAAAATCTGCACCTGCAAATCAAACATTATAGTCTTTAGAAAATAACTGATCCACTCTGCTACCACTATCAGAAACATTAGAAATAAGAAAGCTGACAAAACTACAGCAGAGTATCATTGACACATAGAGTTTTTTCTTTTTTCTTTTAAGATTTAGAGATTGAAGTTGTAAACTTGGGAGAATAAAGTCATAAAGGAAATAAAGTAATAAAGCTGCTTTTGTGGAGGGGGAAATGGCTGGAACTGGTCAACTGCAGGGTTATCTGTGGATGTATCAGTGGGTCATTTAGAGAGTTTTTGTGGTTTCTGAAGAAACAATCCAACAGATGATCAACATTTGTGATCCAGAGGGAGTTGAGCTCCGACGAGCACCACGTCTCTGACACCGACGGTAGCCTACACCTGCAGAGACACCAACACCTTATTATGGCATATGGATTCATATCATAAACTAAATCCCAATGTCATTCACGGCTATTTACAGCTGCATTGACAGATATATTATATCCTCAGCATATCCATTTCTGCCTCCACAAAAGCAGTGATTTCCTTCAAGTACACCAGTTTTTTTCCCCGTGGAAAAGACGTATTTCTCATATATTCTTTTTTTAAGTCTTTATACTTGTGACAATGTAATGCTGATGTGCCAAAGGATGAAGTATCTCCTTGTTTGTGAAACCCATACTGAAGGACAGTTCTTTTAAATGCTTCATGTCCCTAATTTTAACAACTCTCCTTTGAAATAACAGGTAACCTTGTGGTTTATTCTTATAAATTAATGACTTTATTCTCGTAAATTCACGACTTTAATCTCGAAGTCTTTAAAAAAAATTCTCAATACGGCCCTCAAACTCCTTCATACAAAACATGCAATCACTGGATGAATTTTGTGGGAATGATCTGTGCTTGTATGTATCCACTGTTTTGTGTCTGTGCATGGTCGCACAATTAAAAATAACTGCTGCGCTCCGCAGCTTTTCTTCAAGTCAGTAGTGACGCGGGCCTGAGGGCAGGGACATTTGACGACTCAACCAGGAAGTCCTCCGATGGGCAGTGGCTGTGTCCAAAATGGCATACTACTCGTACTACTCATAGGGGAAAGTGGGGTAATGTGAGACATCGGGTAATGTGAGACACCCCTTGTATCTAGGCAACGGAACACATTTGTGGTCATGTGACCATTATGTTTTCAAGCCCCTCCCATTTCCCATCGGCCCATTTTTTGCATGTAAAAGTAAATTTTCTTGCTGTCAACTTAATCCCCTGTTGTGCCAAAGCAAATTGATTCAAGTAGAAAAACTAATGTCATACATGTTGATGAACTACCAACATATAAAACCATGTGATGATGCTAGCTGAAGATTAGTCTCAATTGCTAGGAGAGGTTGTTTTTTCTAAAATGGTGGTGATGGGGTAAAGTGAGACAAATGCTGTGGGGTAAAGTGAGACGCCCCACCATGAGGCACAATTTAAGTTTAGTCTTTTAATATAATATTTTAATGTAATATTACATAACACATGCTTTATTTTTAATGTCATAAGCATTGTAGAAAGTCATCATGCCCAGAAAATACACCAGGAAGACAAGCTGGGTCCATCAGAGCAAATATTGAAGAAATATTGACAAGTCAAGCCTCCTCTGATTCATTAAGAAAAAAGAGTAAAATCAGTAGCCTGGGGTGCAGTAGCTGAGGCAAAGAGAATATTAACAGATGAGATGGAGGAGGAGCTTGCCGAACACTTAAAACAACTAGCTGAACAGTTCCATGGCCTTCCTCCAGTTAAGTGCCGTCAACTGGCATTTGAATATGCAGAGAAAAACAATATCCCTATCCCTGCCAATTGGACAAAAGCACATTCTGCAGGTAGGCTAGGGTATGAAAGAGATCACATGATTTTGTAGGTTACCTAAGGCCAACTGATCTTGCCACAAAGCTAATTCTTATAATAATGAATCCTCTACTCTAGGCGGAGATTGGTTTGGCAGATTCCTAGTAAGTCGCCATCTCTCTGTCCGAACTCCACAGGCAACATCCCTGGGAAGGGCTACAGCCTTCAATAAAACTACAGTCGGGGAGTTTTTTGACAATCTGGCTGCAGTGATGGACAGGTGACAAAATTAATTCTTAGCTGAAAATATTCTATGGAGGCTCTACGTGTAAGATTTGGTTTTAATTCTGATACGGTTCTTCCCTTGCATCTCATCTTTTACAGGCATACATTCCCGCCACACATGATCTACAATGTAGATGAAACAGGCGTCTTTACAGTACAAAAGCCACAGCAGGTACGCTACATATGATACATTAGAGAGCACCAGACTGATACTGAGTGGTTTGTTATAATGACTAGCTAGCTATTGACAGAATGATTAAATTAATGCTATTAGTAATGTTGTGAACCTGTGAACTGGAAAAAAAGGAATTGACTGAAAAGATATACAATGTACCTTTAGACCAGTAGTAGCCTACTGATTGCACATGCCATTGATTCTTAACTTTCTATTTAATTCAGGTTGTGACACAGAAAGGAAAAAAGCAAGTTGGTTCTGTCACATCGGCTGAGAGAGGAGAACTGGTGACTGTGGTGTGTGCAGTAAATGCTGGGAATGCCACACTTCCCATGTTTATCTTTCCCAGAGTTAAGTTTTAAGACTGTTTCATGATAGGAGCACCTCTAGGAGCCAAAGGTACCTCAACCAGAACGGGATGGTAAAATGAAGACACCTGGGCTGAGTTCCTCGATCACCTGATACACCACACTAACTGCACCCCTGACCGTCCCATACTGCTAATCCTGGATAATCTTAAAGCTCACATCTCACTTAAGGCAGTGGAAATAGCCACGAGCAATGGTATTGTTCTGCTCACCCTCCCACCACACACATCACATCGCATGCAGCCTCTTGACGTGACTGTGTTTGGCCCATTCAAGACCCAATACAGCCGAGCTTCTGATGGGTGGATGAGAACTAACCCTGGCAAAACAGTCTCCATCTACCAGATTGCAGGACTTGTGAATGAGGCCTTCATATCAGCAGTGACACCTCTGGATTTAGGTCAACTGGGATTTTCCCATATAACCGAGAGATTTTTCCTGATGACGCTTTTGCACCATCCATGGTGTCAGACTGGCCAAACCCTGAGCTGCAGCCTGCCCCTGCAGATGATCCAGATGGTCCACCCTCTGCAGATGATCCAACCCCTGCAGAGGATTTGGATGGTCCACCCACTGAAGATGAATCACCTGATGCAGATAATTCACTCGATGATGCAAATCGATCCATTGCTTTTGGTCCACATGATTGTGCCTCGCCTGGATATGTGTCTCCTCGGGAAATCCTACCACTTCCCAAATGTCCCCCCAGAACACAAACCAAACAAAAGCGTGTGAAGACAGCCATCCTAACAGATACTCCTGATCTTTTAGGAAATACATAGCTGCCCTGAAGAAAAGACGCCTTTGTCTTCTTGCATGGCGGCGCTCTATGGTTTTCAGCCTACACTAGACAGAACTACCTGATGGTTTCTGAAATTATCATTGTACATGATAATAATGTAGTCGGGAAATGATGCATTTGCCAAGGAATAACCTAACAAGGTCATAATAATTATGTTGTGTGTTGGTCATTTTGCAGCCCTATGCTGCTCATCACACGCCCAGCAGGTGGTGTATAACATTATCACCATGGATACACAGGTGTTTGTGTTATTTTTTTCATCCACTGCCGCTCGGTTTGTGTCGTGTAGTTGTTGATTATGAAAACACGATAATTTGGAAACATGAAGGGGGAGCTGCTGCTGCCCGGTGTTTACAGTACGTAGACGCAAACACCCACCAAGCGGACGCTTCGGTCTCCGAAAACGCCGAGACAAATTTACAAAATGCCACTATTTCAAACAACTGGGCTCATAATCGTGATGTAAACACTTACTTTCTCGCTAGAAAAAATATTATTACTGAATTAATTTATATAATTTGTCCGGAATGCAGTCGTTCTGTGTAGCTTGTGGTAGGACTATTTAAATTTTCCCGGCGCTGCATCCGGCCGGCACGAAATGCATTCTGGGGTATTTAGTATGCATCTGTATGTAAACGCTCGGGCAGGCAACATACTCAAATCATCTTTGAGTATTCAGTATGCAGTATGTACTGTTTGAGTAGGTAAGTAGACAGTAGGCAGTATGCCATTTCGGACACAGCCAGTGTGTCCCATTTCACAAAAACCATACCATCTCACTTAGGGTACTCAAGTCCACATAACGGCAGTGCGCCCTGATGCGGTCTCTGAAATGAGACCATAGACTGTATATAAGATGGACAACTTGGTTCCGCCTACTGCCTGTATACGGATTTGAAGCCAAAAAGCTCTTGGTATTTCCGGGATTTTTCTTCATTTCCTGAAACCAGCGCTGTGCAGTAGCGATGCGCGCATTCGGCCGCGCAGTCGCCGAGAGTCGCTGTGATGATGCTCAGCTCAAACAGCGTATCCCCGCGGGTGAGCTACGCAATCCCTGAACACCCATAGGCTGTATCAAGTGTCAATCATAGAAAACATGAACCCCCTAATAACTTTTAAAAACGGAGCTGCACAGGAAAAAGAGGACTTGAGCACAAACCAGTCCTACAATAACAACATGTCAACATCACAAGCAGGGGGGAGAAAAATTTATGTTCTGTGTAATAAATTTCTAAAGTTTGTCCACAGCCCCATAAGCTTCGCTGGCGGAGGTGGGATTTATGACCTGTACTGCAGCCCATCAACAGAGGGTGCTGTTCTCGAAGTGGCGTCACCCAGCGAGGAGGCAGACTCTGTCCATTCTATATACAATCTATGGCTGTGTCTCATTTCAGAGACCGCATCGGGATAAGCGCGCTTAACGGCGCTTAGCTGATGGCACTGCCGTTATGTGCCATTATGTGCCGTTAAGTACCCTTCCTGTGTCCCATTTCAGAGACCGCAACCGTCGAACGGTGCATTTGAAGCGTGTGTGAGGTCATTATGCGGCACGAACTGTGTCCCATTTGGCACAAAATACTAAGCGCGCTTTAAATTCGGTCTCAAAACCACACTATCTCCGCCCCTTTTTCAAGCGTGTATTTATGCACGCTTTCGTGCCATCGGTATCCCAGAATTCTTTGCGTGCCACTGCACAGCTTCGCATTTCGGGTGAGAGGCTGGACTCGCTTGGAGACGCAGCGCGACTTCAAAGAAAATACAAGAAATCCAAAAACAGCAGACAGTCAGCTCAGGCTGTATGAGAGCATGATCTCTTAACCCACTAAAATCTGTAAACCAAACATTATAGTCTTTAGAAAAGAACTGAACCGCTCTGCTACAACAATCAAAAACATTAGAAATAAGAAAGCTGACAAAACTACAGCAGAGGATCAGGACAACATTGAGTTTTTTTTTTTTTTTTTAAGATTTAGAGATTAAAGTTGTAAATTTAGGAGAATAAAGTCATAAAGGAAATATAGTCATAAAGCTGCTTTTGTGGAGGGGGAAATGACCGAAGCTGGTCATCTGCAGGGTTATCTGTGGATGTATCAGCGGGTCATTCAGAGAGTTTTTGTGGTTTATTAAGAAACAATCAAACTGATGATCAACATTTGTGATCCAAGAGGAAGTCGAGCTCAGACGAGCACCACGTCTCTGACACCGACGGTAACCTACACCTGCAGAGACACCAACACTTTATTATGGCATATGGATTCATATCATAAATTAAAGCTCAATGTCATTCACGGATGTTTACGGCTGCATTGACAGATATATCCGCAGTATATCCATTTTTGCCTCCACAAAAGCAGCGATTTCCTTCTAGTACACCTGGGGGGTATTCCAGAGAGCGGGTTATGTGAAAAACTCTGAGTAAGTTAACCCTAAGATGAGGGAAACTCTGAGTTATCCGTTTCAGAAAGAGAGGTAACTTAAACACTGGGTCAGTTACTGTGGTAACTTACTCTGTGAACATAACCTGTTCGCTGACAGGTTTACTATAAGAGACCCAGAGTTTCTACATGTCTCCTCCCACACAAAGAAAGCGGTTGAACATGGATTGTCCATTCCTTGAAAATCCAATCGACATCGAAGTGAGAATAATGCGCAACGGTTTATGTCGCGAGAGAATCTTCCGACCCAGATTAGACGTTTTATCATTTCCAGAAGAATTTCTTTTCAAACGCTACCGCTTTTCTTTGAACAGTAT
Source organism: Xyrichtys novacula (assembly GCA_962446985.1). Classification (NCBI taxonomy): domain Eukaryota; kingdom Metazoa; phylum Chordata; class Actinopteri; order Labriformes; family Labridae; genus Xyrichtys; species Xyrichtys novacula. Next base: position 7,076,086 of record OY660870.1, read on the forward strand.
AATTTATCTAAATAACCTTCTCCGGCCGTATATCACCAATCTCACACACCGCGGATGAGCACTCACATCAGAGCAAACTTTATGCATAGCACTACGTTTTTTTTGCAAACGGCAGTTTTCTTTACAATATCAGGGATGCAGAGCACTATGGGAAGGCAACAGTGTGCAGAGCAGTGAGGAAGGTAACCCTTGCACTGAAACGCCTGTTACCTGTGATGGTGGTGTTCCCCGGACACAAACCTCTTCGAACCATCAAAGAGGAATTCTACAGGATTGCAGGTGACGTGATGTAGAAATCATATATTCTGTTATTTTAAATGATGATATAGGCCTACATTCTGCTGCGGCCTCAGAGTGGGATCAGTAGCTTAATTATCTGTCATTTTGCAGGCCTTCCTAATGTGATAGGCTGCATAGACGGGACACAAATCCCTATCACTGCGCCAACTCAAAATGAAGGGGACTATGTAAATAGAAAATCCTTTCATAGCATCAATGTCCAGGTATGTGACCTACCATCTTAAAAAAACTATACATGAAAACATTTACATTACAACTAACTCATGTCATTCTGCACTGTAAAGATCATATGTGATGCAGCATCCATTATTACAAATGTGGAGGCGAAGTGGCCTGGCTCGGTGCATGATTCCCGGATCTACCTGGAGTGTAGTCTGAGCAACAGATTTGCACGTGGTAAGGAAGCTAAAGCTTTGTACAGATGTTCTTTGTCTCCCTTTTTTAATGCACTCAAATGTGTCCTCTATATTTACAGGAGAGTTTGATGGCTACCTGCTGGGGGATCGAGGCTATCCATGCCAGCCCTCTCTGTTGACCCCTTACCCTGACCCTGAGCCAGGGCCCCAACAACGTTTTAATGTGGCCCACTGCAGGACTAGAGCCCGGGTTGAGATGACTGTAGGCATACTCAAATCCCGGTTCCAGTGCCTGCTTAAGCTCAGGGTCACCCCAGAGAGGGCATGTGACATCATTGTGGCATGTGTTGTTCTCCATAATATTGCCATTTTTAGAGGAGAGCAACACCCTGCCATACAAATCAATGACCCCGAGGTTGAGCATCCCATCCTGACTGATGAGGATGGAAGGGCGGTTAGGGACCTAATCGCCCAAAATCATTTTTGATTTAAAAAATAAAAACAAATGCATATGTGATTTGGTTCTTCTTTATTCCCTAAGAGTACAAAAGCAACAGTCAGGATTTGTAATGTAGTTCCAACCATTAACATATTTCACATATTCACCATGACAATGCACCCACCTCAACTGGCGTTCCAGTAATCGAATTTCCAGCTCTGTTTTAGCAATCTGCCGCTCCAGATAGACCATTTCTTTTTGGGTTTTTTTTATACTTGTCATAAGGTGCACCTTGTATAACTCCTTAACCGGGAGCTGGGAAACATGGACGACATTTAATTCCTTTAGTTCTACATACAGATTTAACATGTTATTGACCGAAAATCTCACTTTGACAAGCTGTGCCGCTGAGGTTGATGGACCCTCCTCCTGGTGATGCCCAGCCATGTTCTGTTGAAGGACAAGAATGAGTTAGTTTGTCCATTATTTATGCTCATCTATTCAGTGTACATGTCAAACTCCAAATTCCACTTTAGAATGTAAATGAATGGGCACTGCCAGTAGCTATATATTAAGACACACTTCAGGAAGCCCCTCTGGATCTCTCCCTGTGGCAGCAGACAGTGTTTCTTCATCCTCCTCCTCCTCCTCCTCCTCCTGTAATGCAGGAAAATATACTGTTTCAGAATACTTTGAACTACCATCTGAGGCATCTGAGTATGGAAGACTTACAGCTACAGGGTTTGTTTCTGTCGGAGGCTGAAGCAGGCAGATGACACCATCCACAACTGTTGGGTGGGTGGATATATATTTGTTAAAAAGTAGGCTATATATATTTATATATTACTTTTATTTTTTTAAAAGACATAAGTGTATACTTGCATTTGATGTAGGGACTTGGGGGGTGACAGGTTCAGATCATAGACTGTATATAAGATGGACACCGTGGTTCCGCCTTCCGCCTGTATACGGATTTGAAGCCAAAAAGCTCTCGGTAATTCCGGGTTTTTCTCCACTTCCTTGAAACCAGAGCTGTGCAGTAGCGTTGTGCGCATTCGGCCGCGCAGTCGCCGAGAGTCCCTGTGATGACGCTCGGGTCAAACAGCGTATTCCCCCGGAAGAGCTACGCAATCCCTGAACGCCCATAGGCTGTACCAGGTGTCAATCATAGAAAGCATGAACCCCCTAATAACTTTAAAAACGGAGCTGTACAGAAAAAAAAGGACTTGGGCACAAACCAGTCTTACTGTAACTATATGTCAACATCACAACCAGGGGGGAGAAAAAATTATGTTCTGTGTAATAAATTTCTAAAGTTTGTCCACAGTCCCATAAGCTTTGCTGGCGGAGGCGGGATTTATGACCTGTACTGCAGCCCACCATCAGAGGGTGCTGTTCTCGGAGTGGCTTCACCCAGCGAGGAGGCAGACTCTGTCCATCTTATATACAGTCTATGGTTCAGATGAGCTTCCCCAGGGGATGCCTTCAGCCACAGGGCGACCCCTGTTTTGGCTGAGGGCCAGCTCCTCAGCCTCCGTCAGAGGTGGTGGAGGTGGCCCTCCACCCGTTTTTCGGGCCTCTGCCTTCTTTCTGTTGGCTGAGCAGAAGTCAATGTTTATTTTAAAATAGTATTTTAATCAGTGTTGGTGTAGGCTACAGTGTCACATTTTAAATGACTTTAATAGGTCTAAAATATAAATGTGTTTGTATCAAGTGTTAATCCACGAAGTGTAGAATTAAGTGAGAGGACGTTGAAAAACAACATTTTGTTTGGGGTTTAAATTATTATTTGAAGTAGCCGCTGAATTAATATTGTAGTTTAAATTAATATTGACTCTGTCTAATAGCCTAAGTCCATTTTAAAAAATTAAATTAAAATCAAAGTGAGTTGCAATCACAGCCTTGCAAAATATGCCATACCTTTTTGAATTATGTTTTTATGCTTCATTTTGAGCTGCTTCCAAGTCCTTTTTTCTCCCGTTGGATTGCACCTAAATGAAAATCAGATTTCATTCCTACTTATATTCATAACTATAGACTATGCTTCGATCTTATATGTTACGTCAATGGAGTAGTACATTCAAACTTACGCATTGACTCGCGCAGCAATTTTCTCCCATGCCGTCTCTCTCTCCTTCGCTGCTGCAGCCGTGTTGGATTTGCGGCGAAAAATGTTCTCATGCTCGCCGTAGGCCAGCATAAGGACCTCCAACTCCACCGGGGTGAAATAAGTTGAGCGTTTTTTCTCAGTTGACATGGTGACTTGTGGTATCGGGGCTCCATTGATGATGGCTTTTTATAGTGGTTGTGCACGCGCGTAACTCCAGGTTATCATACTCAGAGTTGATTGAACTAATTCAGATCAGCTGTTCTGGAACCGGATACTCAGAGTCTCCCATCTCAGAGTAAGTCAACTCAGAGTTCAGGGATAGACTCAGAGTATGTTGAACCTGCTTTCTGGAATACCCCCCTGTTTTTTTTTCCCCGTGGAAAAGACGTATTTCTCATATATTCTTTTTTAAGTCTTTATACTTATGACAATGTGATGCTGATGTGCCAGAGAATGAAGTATCTCCTTGTTTGTGAAACCTATACTGAAGCACAGTTACTTTAAATGCTTCATGGCCCTAATTTTAACAAGTCTCCTCTGAAATAACAGGTTATGACTTTATTGCCATAAATTAATGCCTTTATTCTCATAAATTCACAACTTAAATCTCGAAGTCTTTAAAAAAAATTCTCAATACGGCCCTCATAGTCCTTCATACACAACAATCAGTGGATGAATTTTGTGGGAATGATCTGTGCTTATATGTATCTACTATTTTGTGTCTGTGCAAGGTCGCACAATTAAAAAATAAATGCTGCGCTCCGTGGCTTTTCTTCAAGGCAGTCGTGACGCGAGCCTGACGGACCATCTCACCCCTCTGGTTGGGTCGCCAAATGTCCCCGCCCTCAGGCCCGCGTCACAGCTGACTTGAATAAAACCCGCGGATCGCAGCAGGTGCAGGTGTTAACAAGCGCATGTGACAACTTCCAGACAATGGAAGTCTTGAGCATATGGCAAATGGCTTTTGCGATCATTGAAGAGGAGACGCTGCGCCGCCGAGTAAGGCGGTGACGGAGGCACCTTGTATATTTTTTGATGAGAATGCGCGCCGAAAGTGGAGAGGTTAACCTGTTATTTTATCTGGCATTCATCAGCCACACAATAGTTGTGCCATTGTCACTCCCTGTGTATCACGTGAATTCCCCCTTTAATTCACAACAGTGCATGTCATGGAAATCTTCATAGGTATCAAAAAATATTATTTCGTTTACTAACATCAGCTGAAAAGCCAACATTGGCTGTTAGTACATGAGGCATTAACCTGCACAATTCACAATCATTGCAAGCGACATCCATGCCATGACTGTTCTTTCTCCTGCTTTGTTCCTAACTCAGACCGGACCCCTGAACTGCAGGTTAAATACGGGGGTTCCGGTCCTCCAACGGTTTTTCGCCAGCGACGACACCAGGGAGGACTTCAGGCTGAGCAGAGAGTCCCTGGCAGTGCTGCTGGGCCTCCTCCATCAGGAGCGGAGGCATGGATGGGGCGCCACAATAGAGACTCTGGTTCTCCTTTTTTGGCTGGCCAGTGGGGCATCATACCGGGTGGTCTCAAGGGTGTTTGGGATGCCCCGCTCCACTGTCCACCGCATCGTCCACCGAGTTACGGAGGAGGTAGGGGCCATTCGCCACAGGGTCATCTACCTCCCAAGGTCCGCTGACGACCTGGCGGCCGTAACTCAGGGGTTTGCAGGGCTGGCTAGGCACCGTGCTTTTCTCAAAGCTGCCGGTGCAATCGACGGCTGCCATGTACGAATTAAGTCACCAAGCGGTCCTGATGGTCACTGTTACATTAACAGGATACTGTTTGCGTCCATCATTTTGCAAGCAGTCTGTGACCATCAGGGCCGCTTTATTGATACCTACTTGGGCTGGCCGGGGTCTGTGCATGACGCCAGAGTACTCCGGCACAGCCCACTGTACAGGCAGAATGTCTACCCTCCTCCAGGGCATTTCATTCTCGCAGACAGCAGGTACCCGTGCCTCCAGCACCCACTCCCCCTCATCACTCCCTACAGGCTGCCGGTGCGAGGTGTGGTGGCCCAGCGCTTTAACGGGCATCATGCCAGGGCACGCTCTGTAATTGAGCGTGCCTTTGGCATGATGAAGACCCGCTTCCGTGCCATCTTTTTAAAAGCGCTGGAGATCCGCCACACCTTCGTGCCACAGGTACATCATCACTGCACACAATATTTTTGTTATACTTGAGTATATATTAATTAATTAATTAAATAAATAAAAACACGAAAACTTATGATATATTATTTAACTTATATTGTTATATTTTTTTATTTATTAAAAGGTCTATATACTTTATGTTCATATAAATATTCCTCTTAAATTCAGGTCATCACTTGTGACGCTTGTGCCGTCCTGCATAATATCTGCCTGGGTGCCTGTGACACCATGGCACCGGAGGAAGATGTGCAGGACGGCATGCCGGGGGGATGAGGTGGAGGACAGGCTGGAGGCAGTCAGTGGTGCCTGCTGGCAGGACAGATTTTCTGCAGAGGTGTCGGCCCTGGAGGAGGTAGACCACGACCATGTCTACCTGTAATCGGCAAGTACAATTCATCTAAAGTTTCTCCTCTGTGTGGCACAGAATGTTTGTTGGTTACTGATCAGCTTTTTAGACCTCAGAAGATGCGACTTAAAAATTGTTGGACTCTGTTAGCCTACTTTTGTCTCTCTCTTTAAAACAGGCATGGCAGCCGTCGAACCAGCCCTGCAAACCCGGACGATGTGGAGGACAGTGGAGACATGCAGCCAAAACACCCAGACCACCCACATGATGTCCCACTGCCAGTAGACACCAGAGTCTCTATTGTAGTGTCCCATCCAGCCATCCAATCCAACTGCCAGAGACTCCTGCTCAGCCTGGAGAAGAGGAGGCACCATGACAGGGCAGGCAATAGCCCAAATGTCCTATATTTCTAAAGTTCTGTTTATACAGTGGTGCCTGTTTGAGTTAGCATTTTGCCAATTTTTAACTCCGCCAAGGAGGTTATGTTTTTGGTAGCGTTGGTTTGTTTGTTTGTTTCTTTGTCTGTTAGCAACTTTACGGAGAAAGTTACAGACGGATTGACCTGAAATTTTCACCAGAGGTGCGTCTCAGCCCCAGGAGGATCCCATTAAATTTTGGTGGTGATCCGGATCGCCTTCTGGATTGTTAGAGTAATGTGCATAAAAGTTTATAGAAATTATCAGTAGCTTTAAATGCCTTTACCTTTTGCTTCTTAACACATGAGCAGACACTCGTGTGTTTTTCTTACATCTCTGAGCTTGCCTTCTTCCAGTAAGCAGATAAGCAGATGGGTACTTGTCCCCGCTGTGAACCGTGCAAGCTGTACCTGTCTCCACTGTGAACAGTTAACCACCACAAAGGAGACTGTGAAATGTCAGCGGCCATCTTGACATCTACAGAAGAAGTCTGCACATGCTTACTCTAGTATAATTATGTGTTATGAAAGTGCTTACGCTGCTGCAGATTGTTTCCCCACCCTTTAGTGTATGCAGCGTTTTGTAACTAGGGACCACCCTAAGGATAATAAAAAGCGAGGAGACGGCAAGGTACTCTTCAGAGCAGTAGGAGATTGTAACTGAATGTATCTCTGTCCGTTCTCCTTGCGAGTAAGAAATCTAATACCATTGTCTTTCTCTTCTTTGTGTCTGGTCTCATTTTTTGCAGGTTGTAGACCCAACAGGATCCCAAAATTTTTTGAAGGATTCTTTATCATTGTGTTATCAAATTTTGGAATTTTTCCATTTAACTCTATAAAAATGTCCAGAGTCTTTAGTAAAAAAAATTACACAAAAGGATCTCAATGAGTTTTATGAGGTGTCAAAGGTTGATCCTGATCCAGACAAAATTCCGGATACTGTGATCCAGAACACACAAAAATAAGGGTGTTGTTGGAATTTTCAATGCTGAAAGATAACCAATGAAGATACAAGGAAGTGTAAGCTTACAAATATTGCATAATAAATCATGCATTTATGTATCTTATATGAGCTTTGTTGTTTAAGGAACATTATGAACAGTGAACATACCAGTTTAAACACATAAAAGTTAATAAAAGACATATAACAGTAAAAGTTTTGGTGTGAATCACAATATAAGGGGGGACAGCTGCTTGGCTGAGGTCTGCGCTCTCCGAGTGCTTTTCTAGTTTGTATGTTATTGACCTCAGTATTTTATTCCATCTTCATTTTCCTCACCCTTTAATAAAAAGATATAACTCAGAAATGAAAACTCTGAAATCTTTATTATGCGAGGATGTGTAGCGGTCGTACTTGGGTTGTGTAATTATTTCAGGAGGGAAACCGTACTTCTGTGGTTGGCACCTGCCGTTCATTCAGCATCTGGCAGAATATTCACACAGTCAGGTCTTACACAAGACATGCGGCCGCTCTTTCACTGCAAGCATAAAATTACAACATAAGTACCCTCTTAAATATGGAAATTAAAAGATAATTAAAACAAATTATCACGGAGATCACAACATGTGGACTTACCAGGCAAGCAGCGCAGGACAACTGTTGCTGCATACCTGGGTTCACTTCCCAAATCCCCAGGGGTGTTGCATTTGAGGGCTGCAGGGAATCTGAACATCAGTACTAATCATCCTTAATAAAAGAACCCAATGCGAGGCATGGCAAGTGAAATCACTAAACATTATTTGTAATTCCGTTACAGATGCACCGGATGCTGTCTGGCCACCCTGTTGCCAAAACAGCTTGAGGAGGGACATATGAATAGACTGGAGACGGTGTAAGCAACTTAGAATTCTTTAATAAATGCCATTATTAGTGTAAAAAAATACAAAATGTCCATTCAAATTAAAAATTCTTAAAATAAGTGTGAATATAATAGTAACAAACAAAAACAACTCAATTACGGTCAACCATTTTCCCGAGTAAGGCCAGCATCCGGTCCATCCTCCTCCTCCTCCTCCTCCTCCTCCTGCTGCTGCTGCTGCTGCTGCCTGGCAGGTGCAGTGCCACTTGGCCCTGGTTCATCCTCTCGAAGTGAGGCAATCAGTAGTGGGGGGTTTATTGGTGGCCTCTGCCCCAGCATCTCATCCATGAGGATGAACCAGGGCCAAGTGGCAGCTGTCACCGCTCCCCCTGCCCCAGCTCCTGTGGGAGGCTCTTTGCATTCCTGAGAAAAAGAAAAACTGTTTAATAACTTGCAGGGGGGGAACCAACACATTCTTCATGACCCAATGTTCAATGTTAAGCAGCATCATAAAAACCTTCACATACTTTATATTTTCTTTTTAGATTCTCCCACTTCCGCTTTGCTTGCAGGGGTGTCACTTGGCCCAAGATCAGGAGCTCTGTCAGTACAGCTCTTGCCACAAAGAGAAGTGAGACAAAAGGTTAATATATGTCACATTCACACACACAAGTGTTCATAATTCATACAAGAGTTCATAACAAGATTCATAATCAGTCACATGACCTATAATTTAACTTACTACGGGCAGATATAACTTCTTGAGCATATGGTGTTCCTTACCGCCATCCAGCAGCAGCTGAATTTTTGGCTCCGGTGAAGAGGTGCTCCCTCTCCCCCCGGAGCTGGATGATTTGTTCGGTCAGCTCTCTTGTCCCTGCAAAAACATAAGTGTGAACCTTTTAATGTGTGACTTATTCCAAGTGTGTATCTGAATGGATAACAATGCAGGCACACAGTGCCAAAATTTGTATTTTGAATCCACACATGCATGTCAGATCAATTGTCCAGGCTGATGGATGGCCATCGTGCACTTCATAAAGAGGTTTGACCTTTACTCCTTCTTTATCTGGGCTCACTGCTGATAAAGCAGTGGGCCCTCAAAACTGTTAGGAAAACCCTCAAAACTGTAAGGGTTTTTCTAAATATTAATAATAACTCTAATAACATCATTACTTTTACAGCACTTATCTAAAAAAGGTTGCAATGTGCTCTATATGTAGTGTAAATACAAACAAACAAAAAAACAAACATAGGCTACATGTCAGATTCTGGTATGACATAAACAGTGCTATAACACACACCACAGTGATTTAGACCTGAGTTGTTCATGTTTCTGCACTGTACTTGCAGCATCTAGTTTGCAGCATATTTGCCCCATACACATTTACGTCATCCCCTGGCAATACCTTACACCTGGGGAATTGAAGTGGATGTCAAGTACCAACACTACAATTTGAAACAGTCGGCATATGCATTGCCTGCATAGCTTCAACAGGGCAAAAGGGCTGATTTAACACACTCAGGCATCACCTGCAACCATATAATCATCTTTTACAAACATTTAGAAATGTTCACAATGTCCTGTAAAGGCTTTGCTTCACCTGTTGACATGAAATTAAATCTAGTATTTACATGTAAAGGCGGGGCCGCCGGCTTTGCCTGCCATGATGCAAACATCCTTGATGTGTGCAGGTGCGCTTTTATGCGCGTCCGATGTCTCACCCAAACGGTGCACCTGTGTAGCGGCACGCAAAGCATTCTGGGATACCGACGGCACGAAAACGTGCATAAATGCACGCTTGAAAAATGCTAAGCGCGCTTAGCATTTCTTAGAATTTCGTGCCAAATGGGATGCCGTGTGATGACATCATGCACGCTTCAAATGCGCCGTTATGTGCCGTTCGACGGTGCGGTCTCTGAAATGGGACACAGCCTCTGAATGAGACACAGCCTGTGTTCCAAACATCACCTCTCCTGCCACTACATTCAACTACTGTTTCACTTCCTGATCCATCACTTCCCTCTGCCATCTTCTGACCATTCACAATCCATAGGCTGTATTGGCTGAGTGAGATCGTGTTGGTTCGTTCCACTTTAGTGGGGCAACATAAACTGTGATTCATAAAACAGCTCTATTGATAGTAAGTACTTAAAAAAATATCTACTCATGCCATACAGTTGATTTTTAGTAATCAGTGTTTCGGTGTCGAACTATTTCCTTTCTGCAGCGTAGTGATACTTGCACACGCGCAATCAAATATGCAAAGGGGTGAAGCGATTTTTGTCACGTGGACCAATAGGAGCAGAGTCTCGTTGCCATAGTAGCAGAAATACATAAACATGGCGACAAGCGCATTTAGCAGTAGCCTGGCTTGGCCATCCTGTTGCGTGAATCACTTGCCGTTCCTTACCACAACAGTCTGGACTTCGGCCCATTGGGCGTGTGTATTAGCCATCAGAAAATAACCGGGCCAATCAGTGACTGTGTTTCCACTGTTCCTCGGACAACAGGGAACGGCAGCCCCTGATTGGTTCATGTGTAGATGGTGACGTCTAACATATGACGTATATATATATATATATACACTCACCGGCCACTTTATTAGGTACACCTGTCCAACTGCTCGTTAACACTTAATTTCTAATCAGCCAATCACATGGCAGCAACTTAGTGCATTTAGGCATGTAGACATGGTCAAGACAATCTCCTGCAGTTCAAACCGAGCATCATTATGGGGAAGAAAGGTGATTTGAGTGACTTTGAACGTGGCATGGTTGTTGGTGCCAGAAGGGCTGGTCTGAGTATTTCAGAAACTGCTGATCTACTGGGATTTTCACGCACAACCATCTCTAGGGTTTACAGAGAATGGTCCGAAAAAGAAAAAATATCCAGTGAGCGGCAGTTCTGTGGGCGGAAATGCCTTGTTGATGCCAGAGGTCAGACGAGAATGGCCAGACTGGTTCGAGCTGATAGAAAGGCAACAGTGACTCAAATAACCATCCGTTACAACCAAGGTAGGCAGAAGAGCATCTCTGAACACACAGTACGTCGAACTTTGAGGCAGATGGGCTACAGCAGCAGAAGACCACACCGGGTGCCACTCCTTTCAGCTAAGAACAGGAAACTGAGGCTACAATTTGCACAAGCTCATCGAAATTGGACAATAGAAGATTGGAAAAACGTTGCCTGGTCTGATGAGTCTCGATTTCTGCTGCGACATTCGGATGGTAGGGTCAGAATTTGGCGTCAACAACATGAAAGCATGGATCCATCCTGCCTTGTATCAACGGTTCAGGCTGGTGGTGGTGGTGTCATGGTGTGGGGAATATTTTCTTGGCACTCTTTGGGCCCCTTGGTACCAATTGAGCATCGTTGCAACGCCACAGCCTACCTGAGTATTGTTGCTGACCATGTCCATCCCTTTATGACCACAATGTACCCAACTTCTGATGGCTACTTTCAGCAGGATAATGCGCCATGTCATAAAGCTGGAATCATCTCAGACTGGTTTCTTGAACATGACAATGAGTTCACTGTACTCAAATGGCCTCCACAGTCACCAGATCTCAATCCAATAGAGCATCTTTGGGATGTGGTGGAACGGGAGATTCGCATCATGGATGTGCAGCCGACAAATCTGCGGCAACTGTGTGATGCCATCATGTCAATATGGACCAAGCTCTCTGAGGAATGCTTCCAGCACCTTGTTGAATCTATGCCACGAAGAATTGAGGCAGTTCTGAAGGCAAAAGGGGGTCCAACCCGTTACTAGCATGGTGTACCTAATAAAGTGGCCGGTGAGTGTATATTCAGAATGCTGTTAATTCTGCAATTGACTTTGCAAAGTCGGCAGAAATCGTTTAGATCCAACGTCTTCTGCGGATATTAATGTTGTCCGAGGAACAGTGGAAACACAGTCACTGATTGGCCCGGTTATTTTCTGATCGCTAATACGCGCTCCCAATGGGCCGAAGTCCAGACTGGGAAGGAACAGCAGGTGATTCACGCAACAGGATGGCCCAGCCAGGCTAATCTAGCAGCAAGACAATCGAAGAGGAAGAAAAGAAAAGGAAAAAAGAAAACAGCCTTCAAAAGTGCATAAAAAAGGAACGAAAGGATGCTATATGCATATATCATCTGTCCAGAGTGAAGATGTTCTCGACTTTACAAGGACACGTTGGGAAACTTACAGAACTTGTATTAGAAAGTGGCTTTCTCTACAGGGTGAGACAAAGGACCTTGCAGAAACTTATAAACATTGCATTGATATCAACTTTGACAGTGTTCCTTATGACGCTGGGTTTCACATGACATGCTATTAGCGATTTATTTGCAAAGGGCGTCACAAGAACGTGATGCAGCTGCGGGTCAGTCAAACCCTTCATCCAGCATCGCCGATGCATCCACATCCACGGCATCTGAAACTCCACGAAAGAAACTTAGCTCTCAAGGTCATAGGCTGTATTGGGACAAAGGAATAAAGTGCCTAGAAAATGAATTTCGTTCAACTACGCTGGTGCTACTTGTTTAATGCATTTTTGCATAGACAATACCATTCTGGACTTTGGGTTAAAATATCTACTCAGACTTTCTGTCACACTTTTGCCACCAGCCAGAAATGTACATATATGCGAGTAACCCAAAAAAACAATTATATGGTGCTGCTGTTTTTGCTTGTAGAAACTGTTATGTTGATTCTGGCAAGACAAAATCTTTCTCAAATGTCATAAATACATCTACCTAACATCTAAAAAAGTTATTGGTGCCTTAGTATACGCATAAGTGAATTCAGATTATGAAATGTAGCAAATTGTTACACCTCACCCGAAGGCGAGGCAACTATCCTCAACTTTTGACCCATCAAATGAACAAAACACCTTCAAAAGTTTAACACGTGATTTATTGTGACAAAATAACAAAATTGCAAACTAAACACAAAGCACCCACAACACAAATGAGAGGCAGCAGGGCAGCAGTTCCCCACCAAATGCCTTTCCAGACTGCAGGCAGCTCTCAGTCTTTAAAGGCCCAGCACCAGGTGAGTCTGATTAGCACTTAGTGATTTCACCTTGGCAGCTATGGAGAGACAAAAGGGGGAAAACCACAAACAAAACACACAGCCGTAACACCCCCACCCTTAAAACAATGAATTAATAATTTGTACTGCAAAAAAAAGGACAACTATCACACACCATTAATAAAAAAAATACAAACATTTATTCACCAAAACTGAATACAACCACTGCTGACAAAAAGGTGCAAAATGGGTCGTGAGGAACACAAAATCTTAAATTAGGGCCAAGGAAGATGCTGCAACCAAATTCAAGAGCATCCATCACAAAAGCAGCCAGTGAAGTGGGTGCCACTCCCACAAAGCAAAATGGCTACTACCATGAGGTTAACACCATAGACTGTATATACTATGGACACCCTGGTTCCGCCTTCCGCCTGTATACGGATTTGAAGCCAAAAAGCTCTCGGTAATTCCGGGTTTTTCTCCACTTCCTTGAAACCAGAGCTGCCCAGTAGCAATGCGCGCATTCGGCCGTGCAGTCGCCGAGAGTCGCTGTGATGACGCTCAGCTCAAACAGCGTATCCCCACGGGTGAGCTATGCAATCCCTGAACACCCATAGGCTGTATCAGGTGTCAATCATAGAAAACATGAACCCCCTAATAACTTTTAAAATCGGAGCTGCACAGGAAAAAGAGGACTTGAGCACAAACCAGTCTTACAATAACTACATGTTAACATCACAAGCAGGGGGGAGAAAAATTTACGTTCTGTGTAATTAATTTCTAAAGTTTGTCCACAGCCCCATAAGCTTTGCTGGCGGAGGCGGGGTTTATGACCTATACTGCAGCCTATCAACAGAGGGTGCTGTTCTCGGAGTGGCGTCACCCAGTGAGGAGGCAGATTCTGTCCATTCTATATACAGTCCATGGTTAACACACACACACACACACACACACACACACACACACACACACACACACACACACACACACACACACACACACAAAGAGCAAAACACTAAATTTGCCAATACCACACACAGTAACAGATGTCCAACACTGAGCAGTCACACACACACACACACACACACACAACGGATCAACAAAAGTAGTAGAACTACAGCACTGCTGTCATTCACAAACAGCACACAAAGATCCAACAAAGGTGACTGCCACTACCACAACACAAATGGACACAAGTCTTCAAAAGACACACGAATTACTGTGATAAGGTAAGCAACAAGCCAAACGAACGGAACATACAATTAGGAATACGAAGCAGTAACCAGAAGTGACCCACCAAATGTGGACTGCAAACCACTACACAAAATGGTCACATAGTAGTCACCACTACACAACTGTTGCCACCTTACACCTACGATGCAACTCACACGTGACCCACCAAATGTGGAGAGCAGTTACCACCAACAAATGGTCACACAACACAAGTTACTGGGCACACAAAATCCTAATTGTTATCACACAGAGTGACCAAGCAAAAATGGGTAGCCTTCTGAAACACACACAAAAACAGTACTGTAGTACAAAACAATTCTGAAGAGCAAAATGAGTCACCCCAACCCCTGCCTACTTGACAAGATGTCTGACTTACCTAACTAGTCTTCAGGGGCCCGCCGAGCTCGAGGCATAACCTAAGTGTGCCCCCTCCTCAGGATTACCACCAAAAAAAAAAAAGAAAGGCAAAAAAAAAGTTGCAAGCTCTTCTCTGCCCGGCGACTAAATGATCAGGATGCTCAGAAATTACAAAGAAAAGCAACTACTAATGATAGTGAAAGAAACAGAAGACTAACAAATCAAAACTATGGTCAGTAGTTCGAAATTAGGAAAACAACTTCAAAAAACCTCCTGGATGTTTCCATCCCGGGTGAGCCCCCATTTGTTACGCCCCACCCGAAGGCGGCCCTATGGGGCTAACAACTAGTGATGGGCGCTCTGAAACCGACGCTCCGGCGCACGTTTCAAAATCCGGAAATGAAATTGCCTTGAAACACTGTTCTGACGCTCCTTTCGATTTGGAAAAAACCACGTGACCTATGACGTCCGAAGCAGTAACTGTTTCATTCTCTGAATGAACCCTAGTAAACCCCTTGACTGTCTCGAAGCCACACCCTCTGGTTCGATCCAAGGAATGAATCATATGACTGGCCCTGTGCCAACCAAGTGCCAGTTTGCCGATCTCTCGATTCTGACAGGTTGAAACATTTTCAATTTTTGCGCCTTGACAGGTTTTTAAGTGTTTCAAACAATGAACAAAATGTGGGTTTGCAGTAGAGGCGTTTGCATAGTTGTTGAGTTGATTTATCATTACATTGCATTTTTGCGTGTTTTGATCATCATCATCGTGGACATGGAGCCAGCCAGGAAGAGGGGCCATTCTGAAATGTGGCAATACTTTGAACTCATTGCCCATGATAAGGTGGGTATGTTATTATAGGAGGAGTCATTTGTTTGATTATGTGCGCTAACTGCGCTAATCCTCTATAAGAGGTTTCACAGCACATGAACTATGCAGCCACTGAGGCAGTATAACACAAACTCTCTGACATTAAGCTTCACGTTACAAACATTAACACCACGTTGTTTAAGATAGATTGGTTAATAGTCGGATGGATGTTCAGCAATCAGTATTCATTTTCAGGGCTCTCAAGTCTCACGCATTCGGCGTGCGGCACACACATTCCCACCCGTTCACTTGCCACACATTGTGTTTCTCACACATTAATATTACCACGGTGACGTCCACCAAGTTGCAACCTTTTAACAATGGAACAGGTAGAAATCAAGTCAGTTCCCCTGTGAGTAAAGAGGCTGTGTGCCACCCGAAAGCTAATCAAATGAAGTATATCTACCGAACAGCCAATCAAAAAGTAGCATTGCTGTATCCGGGTAGATTTTGGAGACGGACACTCGCTGAAATGAAGCAGGTTTTGTAAGCACGAAAAATATCCGATCATTACAGTAAGTCAGTAACCTACACCTGCAGAGGCCTCAACACCTAATGGCAAATAGACTCATATGATAAACTAAAGCCCCATGCTATTGCTATTAACAGCTGCATTTACGGATTTAGCCTCTGTACAGCCATTTCCAGCTATTCCCCTCAAAGTCCATATTTTTTTCTGTGGAAAAGATGCATTTCTTATATATTCTTTGTTAAGTTATGATACTCATGACAATGTTTTGCTGATTATCCAAAGGATTAGTGTCCCCCCAAAAAAATAAAAGATAAAATAAAATAAAATAAAAATAAAAAAGAAAGAAAATCTCACTCCAAGCTTAGTTCAAATCTTGAGAGCCCTGCATTTTCAACTGGCTTGCTGTGTATGCAACCAGGCTTTATCATTTAAAGCTGTTTGTTCTAAGAGAAGAAAGCATATTAGCTGGGGACCACAACTCGTCATTACCTCCGCCAAGGAGGTTATGTTTTCGGTATCGTTGGTTTGTTTGTTTGTGAGTTTGTTTGTCTGTTATCAACTTTACAGAGAAAGTAACAGACGGATTGACCTAAAATTTTCACCAGAGGTGCGTCTCAGCCCCAGGAGGATCCCATTAAATTTTGGTGGTGATCCGGATAAAATTCTGGATACTGTGACCCAGAACACACAAAAATAAGGGTGTTGTCGGAATTTCCAATGCTAAAAGATAACAAATGGGCAGCACAGATGTTGAGATAGGCAGTAGTGTGGTGTAATGGTTAGCACTGTCGCCTCACAACCAGCAGGTTGTGTGCTCGAATCTCGGTCAGGGCATTAGTTTTTATCTAATGTTTTTCTCTTCAGGTTCGGTGCTTGTTGTGTACTTCTGAGCTGAAGTATCACAACAATACTTCTTCTATGAAGAGGCACTTCACTGCCAAACATTCCTACCAAGGAACTTCTGCAGCTGCTTCAGCTACTTCTGGTGTTACCCAGGAGAACGCAGGAGCAGGAGCAGGAGCAGGAAGAGGTAGACTATATTATTGATGAAACAGTAACATACTACAATAACATATTTTAATATATATGACTATATTCTATGACATAATGCTTCATCTTCCCAAAATTTCAAATAAATCCTCATTGTATGTACTGTAATTTATTTATTTCTTTGTTTCTGTCTAGTTGTTTCTGTCTTTGTTTCTGTCGGTTCTGTCCAACCGGCAGCAACAGTTGGATGATGCTCTGGTGGAGATGGTAGTGAAAGACTCTCAGCCGTTTTCGATTGTGGAGGACCGTGGTTTCAAGGACTTTGTGGCACTCATTGATCCCACATACATTCTGCCATCAAGGAGAGACCTTAAGAAGATGGTGGTGCGCCGTTATACGGAGGAGAAGGAAAAGGCCAAGGCCGTCATTGAGAGTGTGGAGGCTGTCAGCCTGACAAGCGATATGTGGACCTCCATAAACATGGATGCTTATCTGGCAGTGACGGCCCATTATGTGGATGCCTCTGACAGGCTGGCCACAGTGGTTTTGGGGGTGCTGCCATTCCCAGAAGCACACACTTCTGATAATATAGCCACTTCGACGAGGTGTCTCATGATTGAGTGGGGCATTGAGAAGAAAGTTTCAAGCTTTGTGACAGATGCAGGAGCAAATATGATTGCCAGTGTCAGAAAGTTGGGCCTGAGGTCTGTGCCTTGCTATGCTCATGCACTGAATTTAGTGGTGAAGAAGTCCATTGAGAACACTCCTGGACTGGAAGACCTTCGCACAAGGTCTCGTAAAGTGGTGACCTACTTTAAAACCAGCACTAGAGCCAAAGAGGTATTGCAACAGGTGCAGAAATCCACAGGACGCGAGACAATGAAGCTCATTCAGGAGGTGGACACTCGCTGGAATAGCACTTACGACATGTTCCAGCGGTTGTACGAGGAGAGGCAGACTGTGGGGTCAGCTCTTGCCGTGCTCACCACAAAAGTACGACCACTTGCCTCTGAAGATTATGAGACCATGGCTGCCTGCATAGCAATTCTAAACCCATTCAAGAAGGCAACAAATGAACTGTCCGAGGAAAAGAGAGTTTCAGGGTCAGTGGCGATCCCAATGACAAAAATGCTCCTTCATTCTATGATAGATCTTACAGGAAAAACAAGCCATGCCACTGCAAAAATACTGGGGCAGAACTTGATTCAACAGATGACATCAAGATTTGATGGCCAGGAGGATTCAACAGCTTGCAACCTGGCCACACTCCTGGATCCCAGATTTAAAATGATTGGGTTCCACAATCAAGGTCGTGCCCATGCAACGATGAGACGACTGGTATCAGAATGTGCATCTGTAATGAGAACCTCACTACAGCCATCTACAACAAATCAACCAGAACCAGCTCATCCTGCAATACATCCAGCAGATAATGAAACTCCAGCAGCATCCACAGGTTATATCATAAAGATTATATATACCAACTGTATATATACCAAGTGGGATTATAAATCATCTTAAAGTCAGTGATACACCTTCAATAGGTCACAGATGGACCGGGAGGCAGGCTTGCAGGTAAAAGAAAAGTGTTTATTTTGATCCAGACTGATTACTGTGATGTTTGTCTTTTTAAAGGGAGCCTTTGGGAGCTGCTGGACAGAGATGCAAATGAAGCCAGGAGATCGAGGAGCACAACGGCTGATGCAAATGTAGAGGTCCAGCGCTATATGACAGATCCACCAGTGGAAAGAACCAAAGACCCCCTGGTTTACTGGACAGAGCAAAAAAATGTCTACCCGCATCTTTATGTGCTTGCCAAAAAATTTTTATGCACACAGGCGACATCTGTGCCATGTGAGCGCATATTTTCAAAATGTGGAGATATTGTCAGTAAAAAAAGAACCTGTCTAAATCCAAAGACTGTGGAAAAAATAATTTTCTTGAATAAAAATCTTTGAAATGCATATACTCTACCTGTGCCATAGTTTTTGTTACTTTGTGTACGTAGAAATGTTTATACTTTAGTGTGTGAATATATGAGTCGTGGTTTCTTAGCATAACATTGTTTCACACTTTTGTTTATTTAAGACTTCAGGACAAAATAATGAAATGACATTCACAATATTTCTTAGCGTAACATTAAACAAGGTATGAGCCATTTGCTTGATTTTTTATTTACTCATGAGCTGCCATAATTACACAATATACAAAAACATCTTTGGTTGTATTGAGAACTAGATATCCAGTCATTGTTTCATGTATGTGTGTATACATACTATTGTTTTACTGTCTATAAGCCTCCATAGTATTTGACTGCAGTTCTAGCTTTTTCGCCACCAGGTGTCATTATCACTGAAGCTTTGAAGCTTCAAACCATTTTGAACCGATTGCTTCAAGTGGTTCAGTGGTTCATAAAAGCTTCATTTGCCCATCACTACTAACAACTATCCTCAACTTTTGACCCTTCAAATTAACAAAACACCTTCAAAAGTTTAACATGTGATTTATTGTGACAAAATAACAAAATTACAAACTAAACACAAAGCACCCACAACACAAATGAGAGGCAGCAAGGCAGCAGTTCCCCACCAAATGCCTCTCCAGACTGCAGGCAGCTCTCAGTCTTTAAAGGCCCAGCACCAGGTGAGTCTGATTAGCACTCAGTGATTTCACCTGGGCAGCTATGGAGAGACAAAAGGGGGAAAAACACACACAAAACAAACACACAGCCGTAACACAAATTTCTTGAAGAAAACATCTCAACTCAACTGTGTAATAAAAGCATTAAACTAAAAACAGCACACCATGGCAATAAATAGCTGAAAGTCAATCAAATTGCTACCACGCCCCCCAAAATTGGAATAATGGAAAAAATATAACAAGACAAAAATAAATGCACAAAAGGTCTGAATTAATTCAAAATATGGTATAAAACATTTATTCAAGTATCACAGTGTCAAAACATCTGACATTTATCAATCCCTCCAGAATATGAAAATATAGATCAAAACACAAACGCAGACAAATGTAGAACAAATATAAAAATAATAAAAATCTCAAATCTTGGTGTAACAATCCTTTAAACAACAACAACAAATTGTACATGGTGATATGCTGCGTATATTACCATCACTATCACTTTCATCAGAGTCATCATCCCATACAGCTCTTTCTTCTGTTTCCTTTGAAGCATTGTCACATGTGTGGCACCGACATAAATCTGTACAAGATAGTCTTGCAGACATACAAGAACATCGTTCAGTCTCACATTTGGTTGTCTTGCAACTACAGTGGACTATCTGCAAAACACTATCAGGGGCAGGATTTGTAGTCATCCATCTCACTGCCAACTCCCCATCCTCAATGTGCCACCCATTGTGCATCCATACATTCACAGGTTGTGACTCGACCAGTGCCTTTCATGGCGAGGGCAAAAGAAAAACATTTTCTGTTGCTTGTCAGAAAGAAGAATACCTGACTGGGTTTGCAAATCTGGGCAACAATTTTAACCAATCCACCTTTAACACACTGAGTAATTATATGTGCCACCTGTATGGCCAGTCATCTGCCAAAAATTTAAATGATGCCAGATACAAATCTTTCTGCATAGCCTCGTCAGCTTTGCCAGAACTGTCCATTCCCCCAACAAGTGACGCCCTGTACCAACACTGCATGAGAGAAAACTACCAAGCAGCGGTGATGAAACATTCTCTGACTGGTAAAATGTGTGCCCCTTCAGACATTGGCAATGGGTGGCACATTAGTGACATGGATGCCTACAGTTGCAAGACAACGAAATGTGAGACTGAACGCTGTACTTGTATGTGTGCAAGACTATCTTGTACAGATTTATGTCGGTGCCAAGCATGTGAGAATGCTTCAAAGGAAACAGAAGAAAGAGCTGTGTGGGATAGATAGATAGATAGATAGATAGATAGAGAGAGAGAGAGAGAGAGAGAGAGAGAGAGAGACTTTATTGATCCCAAACTAGGAAATTCTCTTGTTACAGCAGCAAAAATACTAAATACCATTAAATATAACAATAAGTAAGTACAATGCAGACTAAAAATACTAAGTATATACAATAAATGCAGAGTAAATATAATAAACATCCTTAGAGATAAGAGTGAGATATGAAGAACGTGGGCTATTAAAATGAGTAATAAATATGAAATACGAAATATTACAGATGGGGTGATAGATATACAGACAATCTAAGGTGCTCAGAAATGTGATGTGGTAGGAGTTTTAAAAAATGGACTATACAGCAGACAGATGTGAGTCCCTGTCTGACAGATGAGTTATTAAATAGTGCAGTAGCTTGTGGCAGGAACGATTTCCTATATCTGGCCCTTCGACAGCGGAGCTGCAACAGTCTGTTGGAGAAGGAGCGCCGCTGTCTGTCCAGAGTGAGGTGGAGAGGGTGGTCAGGGTTATCCATGATGGATAACAGTTTGTTCAGTGTCCTCCTCTCCACCACAGCCTCCACAGTGTCCTGTTTGCAGCCAATCACGGAGTCAGCCTTCCTGATCAGTTTGTTGAGTCTGTTGGTGTCACTGGCTCCGATGCTCCCCTAACAAACCACGGCAAAGAAAAGTACGCTGGCCACCACAGACTGGTAGAACATCTCTAACATTTTGCTGCACATGTTGAAGGATCTCAGCTTCCTCAGGAAGTAGTCTGCTCATCCCCTTCGTGTAGACAGCATCGGTGTTGGATTTCCAGTCCAGTCTGTTGTTGATATGGACGCACAGATACTTGTAGACCTCCACCTGCTCCACATCTTCTCCCGAGGTGCACAGCGGCTGTGAAGCCGTCCTATTCTTCCTGAAGTCGATGACCATCTCTCTGGTCTTGGTGACATTCAGCCTCAGGTGACTGCGTCCAGCCCACTCCACAAAGTTATCCACCACTGCTCTGTACTCCCCATCCCTTCCCCCTGCTTATACACCCAACAACAGCCGCGTCATCATAAAATTTCTGCAGGTGGCATGACTCGGAGTTGTACTGAAAGTCAGTGGTGTACAAGGTGAAAAGGAAAGGGGACAGCAGAGTTCCTTGTGGAGCTCCTGCATCACTGACCACCACGTCAGACAGAACGCTGCCCAGACGGACAAACTGTGGCCTGTCCGTCAGGTAGTCAGTGATCCAGGAGACAATGGAGGTGTCGACACCCATCATCCGCAGCTTCTCACCCAGCAGCAGTGGCTGGATGGTGTTGAAAGCACTGGAGAAATCAAAGAAGGTGATTCTCACAGTGCTGCCACCACCATTCAGATGCAGATGTGCTCGTTGCAGCAGGTAGATGACAGCATCGTCAACTCCCAAATGGGGCTGGTAGGCAAACTGTGGAGGGTCTAAGAGCTCCTTCACCTGCGGCCTCAGGTGGGCCAAGACCAACCTCTCCAGCACCTTCATCAGATGGGAAGTGAGGGCAACTGGTTGGTAGTCATTGAGGTCAGATGGAGTCGACTTCTTTGGGACAAGAACGAAACAGGACGTCTTCCACAGCACTGGGACTCTCTCTTGACTCAGGCTCAGGTTGTAGAGGTGTTGGATGACAGCAGACAGCTGGCTGGCGCAGGTCCTCAGGATCCTAGGGCTGATGCCATCAGGTCCTGCTGCCTTCCTCTGGTAGAGTCTCTCCAGCTGTCTCCTAACCTGGCCCGTAGTCACGGTCATGTGGGGGGGGGGGGGGGGGGGGTTGTCTCCAGTGGAGGGGGAGATTGAGGGGGAGGGGGAGGAGGGGTGCTGCACAGGATTGCTCACCATAGGGGGGAGGGGTTGATGTAGTGAGGGAGTGTGGGGCACTGGATGTATGAGGGAGACAGACAGCTGTGAGCTGAACCTATTAAAGAAAGTGTTCAGCTCGTTGGCTCTCTCCAGGCTGCCCGATGGTTGCCTTTGTCTCCCTTTACAACCTGTGATGTGCTTCATCCCAGTCCACACATCCCTCACGTTGTTTTGCTGGAGTTTGGCCTCCAGCTTCCTCCTGTAGGTGTCTTTACACCCTTTCAGTTTCTCCCTGAGTTCATGCTGCACTCTCCTCAGCTCCTCTGTGTCACCGGACTTAAAAGCCCTCTTCTTCTTATTAAGGAGGGCTTTCAGGTCACTGGTGATCCATGGCTTATTGTTGGGGAAGCAGCGTACAGTCCGGTTTGGGATGGTGGAGTTTTCACAGAACCTGATATATTCTGTGATGCAGTCTGTCATGCTGTTGATGTGGCTCACAGAGTACATCCCAGTCCGTTAATTCGATGAAGACTCTGATGAAAGTGATAGTGATGCGTAAAATACGCACCATGTCACCATGTACAATTTGTTTTTTTTAAAGGATTGCTACACCGAGATTCGAGATTATTATTTTTACATTTGTTTTTCATTTGTCTGTGTTTGTGTTTTGATCTTTATTTTCATATCCTTGAGGTATTGATAAATGTCAGATGTTTTTGACACTGTGATACTTGAATAAATGTTTTATACCATATTTTGATTCATTCACACCTTTTGTGTATTTATTTTTGTCTTGTTACATTTTTTCCATTATTCCAATTTTGGGGGGTGTGGTAGCAATTTGATTGACTTTCAGCCATTTATGGCCATGGTGTGCTGTTTATATTTTATTGCTTTTATTACACAATAGGATGTGTCATTTTTATGTATGAAACATAATCTTTTAGCATAATTTACTGTATATATTTCATTGTGCTGGGTACAAATCACTTGAGTTGAGATGTTTTCTTCAAGAAATTTGCTACATTTCATAATCTGAATTCACTTATGCGTATACTAAGGCACCAATAACTGTTTCAGATGTTAGGTAGATGTATTTATGACATTTGAGAAAGATTTTGTCTTGCCAGAATCAACATAGCAGTTTCTACAAGCAAAAACAGCAGCACCATATAATTGTTTTTTGGGTTCCTCACATATATGTACATTTCTGGCTGGTGACAAAAGTGTGACAGATAGTCTGAGTAGATATTTTAACCCAAAGTCCAGAATGGTATTGTCTATGCAAAAATGTATTAAACAAGTAGCACCAGCGTAGTTGAATGAAGTTCACTTTCTAGGCACTTTTTTCCTTTGTCCCAATACAGTCTTTGACCTCGGGGGGAGTTTGTTTCGCAGAGTTTCAGATGCCGTGGTCGGGATGCATCGGCGATGCTGGATGAAGGGTTTGACTGACCCGCAGCTGCATCATGTTCTTGTTTCTCAAACGCCTTTTGCAAATAAATCGGTGATAGCATGTCATGTGAAACCCAGCGTCATAAGGAACACTGTCAAAGTCGATATCAACGCAATGTTTATAAGTTTCTGCAAGGTTCTTTGTCTCACCCTGTAGAGAAAGCCACTTTCTAATACTAGTTCTGTAAGTTTCCCAAAGTGTCCTTGTAAATTCGAGAACGTCTTCACTCTGGACAGATGATATATGCATATAGCATAAGTTCGTTCCCTTTTAATGCACTTTTGAAGGCTGTTTTCTTTTTTCCTTTTCTTTTCTTCCTCTTCGCTTGTCTCGCTGCTAGATGCACTCGTCGCCATGTGTGTGTACTTCTGATACTATGGCAACCAGACTCGGCTCCTATTGGTCCACGTGACAAAAATTGCTTCACCCCTTTGCATATTCGATTGCGCGTGTGCAAGTATTACTACGCTGCAAAAAGGAAATAGTTCGACGCCGAAACACTGATTACTAAAAATCGACAGGATGGCATGAGTAGATATTTTTTTTAGTACTTACTATCAATAGAGCTATTTTATGAATCACAGTTTATGTTGCCCCACTGAAGTGGAACGAACCAACACAATGTCACTCAGCCAGTACAGCCTATACTTGGTCGTTTGTAGGAAATAGTAGGAAACTTTTATTGACACTCGCCATGCTGTGCTTCAGCTTGTGGATGAGGTCGGCTGTAAATATGAACATTGTTTGATTTTGGCAGCATTATTTCTATTTTCCTATACCTGCAGCTCAAAATCTCAGATATCTGATTGGATTATGATTTAATGTAATCTATAGGTTACATGAATAGGTTATGTAAATTTAAAATATTCAGAATTAAACACCTTAATATATTTTTCAATATAGAAACAGTTTAGGTATATGACAAATGCCAGTATGAATGACAAAACATGGGTGTAAAATGAAACGACACTTGCAAAAATGTAATATCTCTGCAACATATTGTCGAGACGTCACGCAGGGATTAAGTTGAATAAAGTTTGATGAATATTGAAAAATAATATTGAAAAGACACGTTTTACAAGTGGGGATTTTTTTGAAGGCTCTGAGACTTGAGGATAACACCTGAAAAAGGGCAATCTCAGTGTTTTTGCAATGAAGAGCTCCATCTGTGTATGTGATGACGAATCATTGTAAGTAACCTAGCGTTACACAAAATAATATCAAAAACTAATAACTTTAATGGTCGAGATATTTCAACACTACAAATGGTGCCAACCTTTGTTTATAAAGTGTGAATTCAAAACAAAAGCTATCTCAAGATGCATTAAAAAGGAGCCGCTCTAGATCATGCTCTTCAACATATCGACACAGACCCAATGTAAATTTGAGATAAGACTAAGCCCTATCATGTAAGAGCAGACCTACCCCCATCTCGTCTTCAACCACAAGCCCAACACTTTACCACATTTATCAGGTTACAGAGGAGAGGAAGAACTTCCTTTTGTAGAAACCTCAAGTTTTGAGAGGGGAGAGAGGAAGATGAAGAAAGAGGGAGATAGATGGAAAAAGCTGTTTGTAAACCCTTGTTTTTCAATGTCTATATAAATAAAGTCATTATTATGACTATTATGACTATTATTATTTTGGTTATAATAATAATAATAATAATAATAATAATAATAATAATAATAATAATAATAATAATAAAAGTTATTATTGTATTTATTATTATATATTGACTTCAGCCCATAAATAGTCTACTCTCTACTATGTTTTAAGCTGGTCTTAACACGAAAGAATAGCTGTTTTTCCTTCATAGAGTATGGTTTTAGCACTTGTGTTTGAGTTAGTTATAATGTCCGATATCAATCATGTGATTTATTTCTATTCTACACACCCTTTTGCATTTGAATGTAATGAATTATCGACACACCTTTTTTCTCTCATTGGAAACCCCTATAATAACCAGAACTGGAGTGTGAACAGTTAAAGCCTTTGTTAACTACTTGAACTGATCGAGCTGTCTGATTCTGTCTGGTTAGGGTCTGTATATTAATACTATGGAAAAAATGTTCACCGGATATGGAGGGCTGATCATCCCGGAAAGGGAAAAGTCACTTGCATGAGGTGGTGTTTTTGAACAGTTGGCAGAAAACGGCAGTCGGGCTTATTTGTTCTGTTGTGAAGGAGAGAAGAAGAAGAAGAAGCCCATTCACTGAAACGCAGCTTTGAGGACCTGGAGACGGTGAGTTAGAGAGGGCGCTGCTGTCATTGTTATGTAACATCAATGCTGAGCGGAGCCGCTTATGCACTCACTCAAATGTCGGTCCTGAAGCAGGTCTTACGGCGTTTCTGTCGGGACAGTTGCAGGAAGGTGAAGGTTTTAGCGTCTGGCATAAGCTTATCTTGAATGCGCAGTGTAAATCGCCTTAATATATTAACGCTATGTCAAGTTTAATAGTTATTTTGATTTGGTGCTAAAGCTAAAGCTAGCTGCTATCCCAAAAAGTAGTGTGTTATTAATATTGTGAAATCTCTAACCATTGTCTGAACCCAGTGACACCTGACACTTATCCGCTGTGTCACTATTTGTCACCACGGTGGCCGTATTTGCACATCTTTCATCTTCCATCATGTGCTAACGTTGGGTTAATATTCGTGCAAACGCCACTGTAGCTTGACATTTGGTGAACAGGTTTTCATATTTGAGGTGTCAGTGCTGCTGAGCTCGAGGTCAGCTTTTGAGGTGTGTCTCGCGCGCGTGACTTCCCGTGGAATCAGCTGTCAGATGTGGAAAACGTTCTGTGGACATGTCTGCTCTTTGTCTGGAGAGATGGCAGAGACCACGGGTCCCTTACATCAGTGCTGATTGCACTTAGATCAGGCCCTGGTTCTTGATTGTATTTCAGTGTTTTCGATGTTTTTACTTAAGATGCACGGCTGTGATAAAACTGCAACAAATGCAATAAAGAAGGTTGACATGCAGCAGAGATGTGATTTAACCAAGGACAATGCAAAACAGGGCAGCTTTAACAGGATTTGAAAAGAGAAAGGAAGCACAGAAACATAGTACATAAAGCACTCAAAGGCCTTCCTCCAAACCTAGTGGAGGTGTATTATGATATTCACGAGTATGCTTGATTAGTGTGTAACCACTTGACTGAATAAAAGAAAATGTTTTGTGAACTTATAATGACCTTTGAATATGAGTAGCTTGTCCCTTTCCACGAAGGCCATCATCTTTCACCACCATACTCTTAAGGGTAGTTAGAGCCTTACATGTTGTTGTATTTTGTGAGTGGCTGCTGAAATGCATCTGTTGCAAGAAAAGGAAAAATAAAAATAAAGTGGTTGCTTACAAAATAGTTTGATATTTAAAAATGGTATTTTTTTGATGATAAAAACTTAACAGAGGATCATACTGATGCATCACAGGTTCTTCTTGAACTCAAAGGACCCTGTCCCTTCTAGGTTAACTGGGGAGCATTTCAGTCCAGAGTCTGACCACTAGATAATGCTTAGCACTCCTGCTTCTATACACAGTACATTTAAGGGGTCTGAATGTTAATCTACCTTCAAATATCCCCACAATCACTCAGTAATCTGTCAAATCTTAAATAGCTTAAAAAACGAACAACAGAGGCCTTTGGTCTTTTAAGTTCTTAAATATGTTAGAATGTTAATTGCGTTTTTCTTGGTGCCATGTGCAAAGATAGTCCGGTTTGTTGCTGAGTTAACAATGATTTAGTAGCTGTCTTAGAACAGGTGAAGTTTGCAGTTGGTTTTGAGTGAACAGGTGCCAACTTCTAGGATTGTACTCCCCTTACAGAAAACAAAACTGTCTGTGGAAAGATGCCTTACAGTCACCACTTGAAGCTGCTTTAGTAGATTTTCTGCGACTCTGTGGACTCTCCAATTATTTGCAGAGAGGCTCAGAATTAAGTCAGTTTATACAAAGCTTTACATCCTGTCACTCAATAACATTGTGAAAACTGAAAATCTCACACTCACAAACATGTGGCAATGATGACATCTGATTTACTGGTGATTTTCAAGATGTTAATGTAAAGGCACTCTACAGATTTGATTACTGGTCAGCCAGAGACCAGACACATAAACCTGCAGTAGAAAATGTTGTATTAACAAAATGACAAACACTGTAGTATTGTCACAGATGTAAAACAGAAAGACACATATGATTATTATAAAGAAAAGTTACAGTCTTTCATATGTTCCACAAAAAGTTCAGTACAGGGACTTTTGGAGGAAATGCAAGTCAGCACTTTCCTCTCTTCCTCTGTCTGCTGAGCCAGAATGAGCCGCTGTGCACATTCCTTCTCACATCTCTGTAGAGAGAAGGTTTTTCTTTTTAATCATGAGTAGTTTGTCTTTCCAAAACCTCAAACAAACAAGAACAGAGAGAAACTTTAGGTAAAAATCAGTGAACCTTTGAGATCCCAGAAAAGGTAAAAGCCTTTCTGGACTTTCTGAACAACTCTTTAAAACATGCATTGTTATTTGTGTGTTATATCAGTGTCTCATGCAGCTGTCCCCTGACACAAGCTTTAAAATGGTAGCTATATGGTGTAAACACTGATTCATGAGAGAAGTAAGACATGTTGGTGTTGGCTAATTCTTTGTTACTGTCTTGGCTTCATGTGTCAGCTTCTCATTGTTTTTAATTGGTTTTAAAAGTTAGTAATCTCTTTGATCTGCTTTGGATAAAACTGGTGAACAGAACGTCCTCAGATTGTGCACAGCCCTGCATTTTGAAATCTGCGATCTGGTTGCACTGTGATTCATTTTCTTTGTAATATAGTTACATGAAGGACTGTGAAATATTGTTCCACATTGAAACAACTCTTGCAACTTCAGTATCTTTCTGTATTTCCCTCCTTGATCTATAACAAAGCCATTTCATTCTGCCCATAGAATCAGCACCCTTTTTTTTTTTTTTTTGCTTTTTTGCTTTTGCGCAGTAAAATGTTTGTCCTGTTAATCTTAAGTGGCTTAAATCATGTTTTTTTTTTACCAGCGTAGGTTTTCTATGTTAGACAGCAGTAACTCTTGGAGCATTTTGGATGATGTAACTCCATATTTGCAGTCTGAGTATGTATTTAAGACCAATTATAAGGTGTACTTTTGAACAGCTGTCTTGCTACTGTAGCTTTAAACATCAGTTAGCTCTCCTCACTGACTGAATCAACCTCTCCTTGTCCTGTTAAGGTGCTTCTGAGAGGCATGAATGACTTTGCAGTTCTCAACACGGGGCGTAAGATGCCCCTCATTGGATTGGGAACATGGAAGAGTGAGCCTGGACAGGTAAGATTCTCTTTTATTCTTTGATAATATTCAACCCTTTAAAGAAAAAACCTGCATTTTTAATCTCATCTCTTTCAGATGAATGTCGTAAAACAGGCAGCAAAGCTCTCTGATTTGTGTCCCTGCTCATTTAAGCATTTCCCTTATCCTAAAGCCAAAGAAATATTGAAATATATACACGCTAAAACTGCACCTATCAATGTTTTAATAATAAATATGGTCTGCTGACTGTGTGTTCTGACATCAAGTGTTGCTGGCTGTGATGTAAACACTGTCTGTATGCTTGAGATTTGTGCATACAACAGTAACTTACAGCAACTAAATTTGTGATTTCCCTTTTTCCGTGTCAGACAGTGAATGTAAAAAATTAAAGCCTGATCATTTTTGGCCATGCCTGCAGGTCTGCTTGTGCCACTCCTCAGTCAGTGTTAAAATTAGACTTCTACTATTTCATGTTAAAAGGTGAAACAAGCAGTTCTTTGGGCGTTGGAGGCTGGGTATCGCCACATTGACTGTGCAGCGATCTATGGCAATGAAGTGGAGATTGGAGAAGCCTTACAGGAGACATTTGGCCCAGGGAAGGTAAAACTGCTTCAACAAATGGTATTTCTGCATCAATGTGTGATTTTTTTCGGTCAATAATCAAAAGGTATAGGTCCAGATTAATCTTACAAAGGTTCAGTCATTACTTAGCCGGATGTCTCATTGTTTGCTCTGCCTGTACTTGCTGTATATTTGGATTGTTACACTTACATGTAACTCATTATATCTCACATTTTGTCTGTGCTGTAGTCCATGAGACGAGAGGATGTGTTTGTCACATCCAAACTGTGGAACAACAAACATCACCCAGAAGACGTGGAGCCCGCTCTGCTGAAGACTCTGAAGGACCTGAAGCTTGAATACCTGGACCTCTACCTCATTCACTGGCCCTATGCCTTCCAGTGAGCTACTACTTCATGACTAATTCACTACCCAAACACAACATTCAGCTTTACTTGGGATAAGAAATAATGCCATTATAAACAAGAGCCAAACAAATATGGGCCTTTTTCGATCAATGTACAATTTAAGAGGGCAAAAAATCCCCATTTATCAACATGGCGGCCTTTGTAGGGATTGTTTTAGCTGAGTTTCACCCAAATGACAGTTAAAGTTACTGAGAAGGCTTCTTTTATCAGAGCATAGAGGCACTTATAATCTTATGCTGACATTATCAGACCACTACTGAATATTGTTATCATAGACTGTATATAGAATGGACGCAGTCTGTCTCCTCGCTGGGTGACGCCACTCCGAGAACAGCACCCTCTGTTGATGGGCTGCAGTACAGGTCATAAATCCTACCTCCTCCAGCAATCCTTATGGAGCTGTGGACAAACTTAAGAAATTTATTACACAGAATATACATTTTTCTCCCCCCTGGTTGCAATGTTGACATGGAGTTACTGTAAGACTGGTTTGGGCTTAAGTACTCTTTTTTTCTGTGAAGCTCCATTTTTAAAAGTTATTAGGGGGTTCGTGTTTTCTATGGTTGACACTTGATACAAAGATTGCGAAGCTCACCGGGGAATACGCTGTTTGAGCTGAGCCTCATCACAGCGACTCTCGGTGACTCCCCCCTCCGAATGCGCACAATGCTACTACGCAAGTGGTGGTTCCAGGAAGTGGAGAAAATCCCTGAATTACTGAGGGCAATTCGGCTTCAAATTTGTATCATGACAGAAGGCGGAGTCAGTCCATAACGTATTCAGTGTATGGCTGTTATTCAATTCTTGTTGTGAATACCCGTAGCTCAGCTGTGACGCTCTCCTCCTACAGAGAGTGCAGCAAAAATATTCACACTGATACAGTTTAAATGGGACATAGCCACAGCTGAAGATGAAGATTTATTAATAAAAGCCAAAAGCCCCAGTGATATTTTTGACAAAAATTAAGTCGTCAAATAAATATAGGTGTATAGCTCCATATGTAACCTCAAAAAACAAAACAAAAATAAAAATAAAAAACTTTACAGGTTAAAATGCTGAAGGACTTAATGAAAGGCAGTCTGTTTCTTTTCCATCTGTTTGTCCATGGCTGTTCTTATTAAGCTGTCTTGTTAATGTGGCTTGCTTTCTCTCTTTTTCTCACAGACAAGGAGATGTTCCTTTTCCCAAAAAAGAGGACGGCACTTTACTGTATGACAACATAGACTACAAGCAGACCTGGGCTGCCATGGAGAAACTTGTGGGGAAAGGCCTCGTCAGATCCATTGGTCTGTCTAACTTCAACAGCCGACAGATTGATGACATCCTGTCCGTGGCCAGCATCAAACCCACTGTCCTGCAGGTAAGTGAAAGAAATGTGAACATACCTCAGGTTGAGTGCTCTGACAGCTACAGGTGAAACTGATTCCTCTTTATTTTGCTCTGGTAGGTAGAGGGTCACCCCTATCTGGCCCAGGTAGAGCTTCTGGCCCACTGTCGTGACCGGGGCCTGGTGATGACAGCCTACAGCCCTCTGGGTTCTCCAGACCGGGCCTGGAAACATCCTGATGAACCTGTTCTGCTTCAGGAACCAGTGCTCACTGCTCTAGCAGAGAAATATAAAAAGTCTCCTGCCCAGATTATTTTGAGGTAACAGTTTACAGAGCAGGGTGTTTTGTGTTGTCTCACTGTGGGTGTTTTGTAGCCATCGTTTATTTCATAGGCTATTTCAGAAAGGAAGTCTTAAAGGAAAAAGTCCCTATCTTGATTTTGAAACACTGACACTTTCAGACCCATTTGAGGACCAACAACAGCCAAACATCAACATTCACATGTATGCATCAAATTCAGCATCTTCAGTTTATTTACTTGCTGCATTTGAATTCCATAGTAGTTGTTGGGAGGGAATCCATGAAAAAAGTACAAAGATGGAACTTAACATTAAAGTGAGTGTCACTTAAACCCAGATTGGAATATGACAGGAGCTTTACACTTAAGTGGGTGTTTTTTGTATTTGCAGGTGGCAGACACAAAGAGGTGTGGTAACAATCCCGAAGAGTGTGACAGAATCCCGAATCAAAGAGAACATTCAGGTGAAAGAAATCTCAGTCACTGCAGCCTTTGTCCACAACATCTTGATCTTAAACTTAATTCAGTTATTGAAAGTTAAAGACTTGGTTTTTCTCAGCAACCCTTGTTTGGAAAAGTGTTGAATTAATATTTTGTCGATTGTGTGATTTCAGGTGTTTGACTTTACCCTCGAAGCAGAGGAAATGAAAAGTATGACAGCGTTAAACAAAGGGTGGCGCTACATTGTGCCAATGATCACAGTGAGTGGGTTTTGTGTAGTCTACTTGTTTAATGGACACTGTTGAATTTTGTTTTCAATGTTAACATAGAAATGACCACAAATCTGGATTAGAAGTCACACAAATATGTATGCATTTTGTGTTTGGGGGGACTGTCACAGGTAAGGTTCAACTCTGCTCTAGCATTTAGGTTTTTCAGTAATGCTCAGATTCTATGGAGATGTGTAGCTCTTTTAAGAAACATCATTTATTGCCACCCTGCCAGTTTCAAGTCTAGCACAGCCTATGGCAGCAGTGATAGCTGTGAGGTACAGACGGCTCACTGCCTGCATCCATTTTTCTAGACTTGACACTCATCTCTACTAAGGACTTGTTTTAGACTAAGGAGTCCTTTCAATCAAACCAGCTCTCCACAAAGTTTAAACGGGGCCACGGGGCGAACACACCGAGGCATTATTGTTGTACTGTGGATTTTTTCTTAAAGGGATATTCCGGCGTAAAATTAAGTAAGGGTCAAACACACTATTACACTGAGTTAGACACCCCGTCGAAAGATTATCGTTGCTGACCCCTTGCTCCTCTAGTTATACCAACTTTAGTAATGACCGCACGGTGGGAATACACAGCAGTCCCAGGAGCCATGTGCTCAACCAAAAAGCCACTCTATAGCCGTAATTAATGCTCAGAACAGCACCTAACTTCATTAACAGTACATATAGGGTGCCAGCCATAGTACTAACCACCAAACATCTCTTTAGCTTTGCCTAATTTCTTTAGCAAAGAGACCAAACACAACTTACCTTCTCTCTTCCAGCAGCCACTTGTTTGTACAGAGACCTCCGGCAGGTCCATCGACTACAGCGGGGTGACGCAGCTCAAGGAAGAACATTTATGATTATTACTTCATGGAAATGTAATCAGGCCTAGACACTAAAGCAGAAGAACTACCATGTCTGCAGTGCATAATGATATTAATGATGATTATTACTTAAAGGAAGTTATAAAGCAATGATCATAAATGTTCTTCCTCAAGTTGCATCACCCCGCAGCAGTTGGTGGACTCGCCTGGAGGTCTCCGTACAGACAAGCGGCGGCTGGAAGTGAGTAGGTGAGTTGTGTTTAGTCTCTTTGCTAAAAAAATCAGGCAAAGATAAAAAAAAATGTTTGGTGGCGAGTGCTGTGACTGGGACCCTATATGTACTGCTGATGAAGTTGTTCTGAGCATTATTTGTGGCTATAGAGTTGCTTTTTGGTTCGGCACATGGCTCTCTGTATTGCTATTGTGCGGTCGTTACTGAAGTTGATATAACTAGAGAAGGAAGCGGTCGGCAAATTCATCGCTCGAGGGGGTGTCTAACTCGGTGTTACAGTGTGTTTGACCCTAACTTTATTTTACGGCAGAATATCCCTTTAATTCTCTTCCGGACAAATTTCGATTTCTCACTAGTCCTACAGTTTGAAGAGTTGGACAAATTATATATCAAAACGTGGTTTGGTTTGGTGTGCTCTAAAAAAAATAATAAAAATTTATATATATATATCACAGCAGTATTAATAGTAATAATATATACACACGTGGACAAAATTGTTGGTACCCCTTAGTTAAAGAAGGAAAAACCCACAATTCTCACTGAAATCACTTGAAACCTACAAAAGTAACAATAAATAAAAATGTATTGAAAATTAAATAATCAAAATCAGCCATTACGTTTGAAATGTTGATTAACATAATTATTTAAAAAAAACAAACTAATGAAATAGGGCTGGACAAAAATGATGGTACCTCTATAAAAGATTGAAAACTATTTGACCAGAGTGACATGATTAACTCAGGTGTGTCCTTTAATTGACATCACAGGTGTTTCCAAACTCATAATCAGTCAGTCTGCCTATTTAAAGGGAGACAAGTAGTCACTCTGCTGTTTGGTGAAAAGGTGTGTACCACACTGAACATGGACAACAGAAAGCGAAGGAGAGAATTGTCCCAGGACATCCGAAAAAAAATTATAGACAAACATCTTAAAGGTGCAGGCTATAAGACCATCTCTAAACAGCTTGAAGTTCCTGTGACAACAGTGGCTCATATTATTCAGAAGTTCAAGACCCACGGGACAGTAGCCAACCTCCCTGGACGTGGCCGCAAGAGGAAAATTGATGACAGATTGAAGAGACAGATCGTTCGAATTGTATCCAAAGAGCCCAGGACAACCTCCAAAGAAATTAAAGGTGAACTCCAAGGCCAAGGTACATCAGTGTCAGATCGCACCATTCGTCGTCGTTTGAGCCAAAGTGGACTTCATGGGAGACGACCAAGGAGGACACCACTGCTGAAAAAAAATCATAAAAAAGCGAGACTGGAATTTGCAAAAATGCATGTTGACAAGCCACAAAGCTTCTGGGAGAATGTCCTTTGGACAGATGAGACCAAACTGGAGCTTTTTGGTAAGGCACATCAACTCTATGTTCATAGACTCAAAAACCAAGCATACGAAGAAAAGAACACTGTCCCTACGGTGAAACATGGAGGAGGCTCAGCAATGTTTTGGGGCTGCTTTGCTGCATCTGGCACAGGGTGTCTTGAATGTGTGCAAGGTAAAATGAAATCTGACGACTATCAAGGCATTCTGGAGAGAAATGTGCTGCCTAGTGTCAGAAAGCTTGGTCTCAGTCGCAGGTCATGGGTCTTCCAACAGGACAACGATCCAAAACACACAGCCAAAAACACCCAAGAATGGCTGAGAGAAAAGCGTTGGACTATTCTAAAGTGGCCTTCCATGAGCCCAGATCTGAATCCCATTGAACATCTGTGGAAGGAGCTGAAACATGCCATTTGGAGAAGACACCCATCAAACCTGAGACAACTGGAGCAGTTTGCTCATGAGGAGTGGGCCAAAATACCTGTTGACAGCTGCAGAACGCTCATTGACAAATACAGAAATCGTTTAATTGCAGTGATTGCCTCAAAAGGTTGTGCAACAAAATATTAAGTTATGGGTACCATCATTTTTGTCCAGCCCTATTTCATTAGTTTGTTTTTTTTAAATAATTATGTTAATCAACAATTCAAAAGTAATGGCTGATTTTGATTATTTAATTTTCAATAAATTTTTATTTATTGTTACTTTTGTAGGTTTCAAGTGATTTCAGTGAGAATTGTGGGTTTTTCCTTCTTTAACTGAGGGGTACCAACAATTTTGTCCACGTGTGTATCTCTGAAGAATCTCATCATAATGTACACACCCAGGCAGTAGCACCGTAGCTTTTTTAAAGTTTCTCAGAGGGAATTCTCTTGTCACTTCAATAGTGCACCACAGTTTTCTTAAAATGCAGTGTATACCAAAATTTAGGGTAATTATACAGCTTACCTTACTTTTGAAACAAACAAATGTTTGGTCATTACAGAGAAAGTATGACTTTATTTAAAGTATTTTCCCATTGTGGTTAATACAACAGCATGACAGCAACTGAGAACAAAGTATTAACTGCTTTTTCAATGGTGCAGGTGGACGGACAACGTGTCCCCAGGGATGCAGGACATCCTCACTATCCTTTCAACGATCCATACTGATCACTCCAACAACAACCTGAATTTGTGCCTTCAACCAGCCCCACACACACAATAACCACCCCTCACATCATATATAAATGTTCTTGAATTGCAGCATCAGAGTTTGTCCTTAGATTGTGTCAAATCAGCACTTATCATTCAAACATTTGAAGTTATTGTTAGTGATCAAAACTGGGAAATCTGGTCAGACTTTAAACATACTGTATGTGTTATTTTTTAAATAAAAATTTTGTTACTTCACGAGTAGAGATCTTTATTTGGCAGGGTGATTTTGAGGCAAAATTTTACTTTTTTACATGATAATAACATTTTAAAGAAATATGGAGTCAACTGTTAAGTATTTGGAACAGTCTATAGTTTCCAGGATTATGTAGCTGTACGTATGGCATCAATACATCAAAACAAACTTCCTAATTTTAAACACTCAGCAGAGGTTTTTGGTAGTTTTAGTGTCTAAAATATCAGATACTATAAAATATCACATATCCCATAATAACAGAAGTACAAAGGAATATTTCAATGTTGGAGAGGACTTTAAGTTTATTGTTTTACAGGGTTTAAAGGGGCTGTCATTAAATCTACAAGCCCGTAGATGTCACTTTGTTTGCTGAGTCTGAAGCTTCAAAGCTTGAAGTCTATTTGGGCACAGATCTGAAGGAGACCCCAGAGCTTCATCTAACCATCAATACCTATTCAACCCGGACAACGCATCTCTTCATCCTCTCTGTGGGGCAAACACAGACTACTGTTCAAAACTCTTCTTTATGAAAAGGAAAAGCCATGAGTCTTGCATTCCCCGCATGGTGATAAATACACAAGTACATGAACATTTCAGTGGTCAAATGTGATGATGGTTTTCATCAACTCTTCCAAGGTATCCTCCTCTGTGAATTTAGGTCTTTGCTTGCTAATCAACTGTGGAAAGACAAAAGAAATGAAGATTAAATTATGAGTGAGGATTATCTGAAATTTACAGAGAGGCTTAAATTTAGGTAATGATAGCAATTTAAAGGCTAAAGGCAGGTATCTTCCCTGTCATATGATGTAGAAAAGTTGTGCACAATCAATCACTCGTGAAAAAAATATTTATGCAAATCTGTCAGCTGTGTTTTATACAAACTAGAGCAATGAAGTTAAAATGAAACAGTCACGTCATTTGTAAAGTCATGATTTACGGAGAAAGACAACAGTGATCTCTCAAGAACAGGAACAATCGATGTGTCTGTTTGTGCTTTACCTTTTTGGTGTCCTCCAGCGTTGTGTATCTGTAGTTTGGTGGTTCCAGGCTTCGCACCAGGCTGTAATGGAGTTCCCGGTTGCGTTCAATGGAACGCCTGATCATGGCAAGTTGCTGTTTTAGGATTTCATTGAGTGCAAATGCAGCTGGATTGAAGGTGCTGAGAGCTGACAGGGAGACATCACAGAATTAGTGCTGTGTTAACACTTTCAAGCACAAATATCTGTAACTGAGATTTTCCTCACTATGTGGTTAAAGAAAGAATATCAGTTAGCTTAACAATAATACTGGAAACAAAAGGAAACAGCCGGGTCCAAATACCAGAACCTCCATCTCTTGCACATACATAGTGACTTCTTGGCTTCCTGACTGAGGTAGTCTCTAAGCCTGACTAGCTGTCTCCTGGCTTTATCAATACACTAAACTAAAAGACCTTACCTTCTACCATGTCTGCACTGAGAGTATGGGTAACCATTGGGCTGGGATGTGTGTAAACTGTGCCCACTGCAGGTCCTAAAGCTGACATACCTACAATAGGATGGGAGACAGAGACAAAATAAGACAAACAATGCCAGTATTGAGTACCTCCACAATGCATCTCAACTTCAAACACACTCTTGGTCAAGTAAATCCTGGTAAGCTGGTGATGATATCAAACTAACCAGCAGCAGGCCCTATGTGAGCCAGTGGATCAGGCTGAGTCTGCACTGCAGAGTCTTTGAAAACTTTGTCAGCCGAGGTACGCCTCCTAGACCGTCTGACATGTGATACTGAAGATCTGGAGTCCCTGCTTCTATTGAATGTTCGACTTTCATTTGCAGTCTGTGAGGTGTGAGGGGGACTTGTGCCTGAGAAAGTGCTTGAGTAATCATCTTCCGTCTTCCCATGGGAAACATGTGAATCTTCAGTTTTGTCCATAACCTCTGATACAATCTCCTCTTCATCTCCATGTGCTTGCAAATGCTCTGAAACCTGGCTGGCACTGTTATCTGGCTCTGTCCTGCTCTCACTCTCAAAGTCACTTTGGTAGTCAAGCATGTCCTCCTGCTTTAGTCTCTGTGGTTGTTGAAAGGAGCTGTTTTTGGCTTTTTCCTGCTTAGGCAAAAGAAGAGATGCAACAACCTCAATCATGGTCATCATAAAAAAACACAACACAAAAATAATTAGCCTCACTAACAATGAATACATTCTCAAAAGGATAGCTCAGTTTGCTGCAGGCAGAGGACGACAAACAGATGAGCTCTCTGACTGCAAAGTAAAGGCATTGAAAAACTTTTAAATGGCACAAACTTTTACACTGACAGAGTCTGGGTCAGACTTTCTGAAAATTAGCCAAGCTGTACAGTAAATGTGACCCCCTCTGCAGCAGTGTGACAGTTCCAGCGCTGGAATTGTCACAATGGGGCTGAACTGGGATCCCTGTTGGTAATACACTTAACACTGACATGCACTTCATAACTTTACACCGATCACTTAATCAACCCAAAGTAGTAATAAGTAACAGTATGTAGTACTTTGCGACCTGAAGTTACATGGTGTCAATGTATGGAACAATGGAAATGTTGTTGCAAGCCTGTTGAAATTAGTTAGTTCACCTAACAAGACCATTTCAATTTTGTCTGACTACCGTAAGATTACAACTTTTTAACTGTGTCATTTTTCATTATATGTACACTACAGGCCAAGAGTTTGGAAGCAAGATCAGATTTGTACAAAAAAATAGTTTCATTAATATAATTTGCAACACAATAAACATGACTATTGTGTAAAGAGTAACTTATCAGAAGACATTTTGACTATAATTATTAGGTATTTGAGTTATTGTTGCTTAGACTTTGCTTTCTTTAAAGTAACCTCCTCTGGCTTTAACAACAGCTTGGCATATACAAGGTATTCGGTCCACAAGTTTTTTAAGGTATGTTCCAGGGATGCATTTCAAGCTTTCTTAAGTTCATTAAAAGGAGACTGCTGATTCGTGGGACGCAATTTTCTGACTGATAGATCCAATTCATCCCACACAAGCTCTATTGGAGAAAGGTCAGGAGACTGAGGGGGCCAAACCATTGAAGAACACCTCCCTTTTCTTTTTTTCTCGAGGTAACCCTGACAGAGCTTGGCAGAGTGCTTAGGGTCATTGTCTTGCTGCAAAACAAACTTATGAACCACAAGTCTGAGTCCAGATGGAACAGCATGGTGCTGGAGGATGGAATGGTACTGTTCCTTCCTCATGATACCCTTTACTTCAAAAATATCTCCTACTCCATCATCACCTGCAAAACATCCCCATAACATGGAACTACCACCTCCATGCTTAATTGTGGGTGTAACACATGGTGCTTTCAGACGTTCACCAGTTTGTCTGCAGACATAGACTCAGCGTTTTGACCCAAACAGTTCAAACTTGCTTTCATCAGTCCAGAGAACTTGTTTCTAGTCATCATAAGTCAAAATTTTGTGAGCTTTTGTCCACTCATATCTCTTTTTCTTGTTCTGTGGACGAAGTAGTGTTTTTTGCAGATACACAACCCTTCAGACCAGCCTTTCTCAAACGTCATTTCACAGTTGTCAGAGATATGGGTTTCGACTTTGTCATGTTGATTTCCTCCCTTATTTGTGGTGCTGTCTTTTGCCGATCTCTCTTACTGGTGACAATGCTATGTTTAGCCTCTGCTTTTGTAGTAACACTCTTTCGTCCAGGTCTTTTTCTATCATCATAACTTCCAGGTTCCTCTAGTCTCTTCAGAGTGTAATGGACTCCTTTGTTAAACACCTTTAGGCGTTTTGCAATTTCTCTTTCTGTGTATCCTTCTTTTCTCAATGTACGAATCTGCACTTTTGTTTCTTTACTCAGTTGCTTCTTTCTAGCCATTTCTGCAGTAGTTTGAATGCAGTTGAGATTTATTAGGATTTTTGTATGCAGACTCTCAAAAGCCAAAAAGTTGAAGTGAATAATCCAACCGTGATTTGCTTTTTTGCTTCTGCACTGAAGTTGTGACTCTTGCAAATGTTTTCAACCCTAAAACTAAGCCCTTATTATCTTTTCCTGGCATATATTTAGCAATGGTCTATTAACATCAATGTATATCTAAAGGTAAATGGAGTAAAATGGTGCATTTCCATGAAAGCAACATCTGATCATGGAGTAAATACATCCCAAAATACATACAACTCGTGCTGGATTTTTTAAAAAAGCATTGTAAACAAAAACTTGATGTTACTCCCAACTGTTCGGCCTGTAATGGCCTTGCTTCCAAACTTTTGGCCTGTAGTGTAACTATTAAAATATTTCTAAATTATTTTTGAATAAAGTACTTTGTAAGTTTTTGCCAGTGCCCACCTCTCTGCCCGGTGTTGCTTCAGTAAATCCAGGATCAGCAGGGACTAGATCATCTAATGTCATCTCATTTATCTTGAAGTCTGCAATAACACAGTCAGGACAGAGTTTACAAAAAAAGAGTACATAAACATATGGAACAGTTTACTTTCAACTGTATCAGGACTTTGAGGAAAACTAGAAAAACTAGAAAATGAAGCTGTCAAAACCTCATAACATGGATCTACATTTAAAAATGATACAGGTCAGAAAATTACAGATACACTCAATTTAAGCTCCACAGAAAGTGCCTTGAATTTGGCAAAAGCTTTTCAGACTCTAAATACCCTTGTGTCTAGAGGAACTTTGCAGAGGGATGATTTATGTACTTTGCAGTCCATCTAGGACGCTCAAGATGGAGGGTGAAAAAATGTAACATTATAAGTGAACACAGGCATCATGTTTCCCCTCCTAAAAAAGGGTTCCTCATCCTGAATCATTCAAACAAATGTTTTGAGATAATTGTGGGAAACACTGGATTCATATCATAAACTGAGATCTTTCTTATTGCCCTTTCTAAGCTGCTGAGTTTCTCTCACCTTCAGAGAAAACTTCACTAATTTCACTTGGAGGATCTTTAGCGTTTGGCCGGACATGGAAAAGCTCCTCCAGAGACATGGCCTGGCTGCGGTCAGACATGGAGGAGAAGGATCTCTGTGGGCTGCCTGACCTGTGAGAGTGATCCTGTCTCCTAGGAGGAGAAGGGGAAATCTGAGGAGGGGAGGGGGATGGGGAGAGTGCAGAGGGGCTGAAATGGGCCTGACCCTGGCCTGTAAATCGAAAAGGAGAGCTGCGGTGAGATGGAGAGGCCGGGCAGCAAGGAGGTGCTGGGTTAGGGGACACTGCAGCAGGAGGATGTGTAGAGTGGACCTTTAGACTGCTTTTGCTCAGCATCTACAAGACAGGAAGACAGCGCTGCATTAATTTAAAAGAACAGTGTTCGTTAACCAAAGAGCTTTTGCAGATTTCCTTGAGTTACATGTCAGACACAGGGCTCATGTGTGACCTAAAACAAATTCTCTTGTGTCCCACTTGTGTTTACAGAACGTGAATTTAAAAAGGGCAAACTTCAAGATCATGAATGTATATAAAATAGGCTTGATATTTTGGTTTGCAAAGTCATTCATCAAAAAAAATTACTGTATTGGTGGCCACAGAAACATTTACATATCTGTTTATCAAGTTTCTAGGCCAACTTTTCAGCTTCAAAGGCATGTGTCTGAGCATTTAATCTTTTTCTCCCAGTTATTTTAAGGTTTTTTGTGCCTTTATTTGGAAAACAGAACAGTGGCTAGAGCAGGAGATAAGGAGAAAGAGCAGGGAGTGACATGTGGGAAAGATGGCTAGAGTTGAGCCTGGGTTGTCCCAGGGAGACATGACTTCAATACATAACATACGGGCTTAAACTGCTTAGCTAGCGTTGATTATGACATGATGATTGTTTTGATGACTGATATGATACTCTATCACATTATTAAGTCAACTGATCTCTTAAGTA
Source organism: Xyrichtys novacula (assembly GCA_962446985.1). Classification (NCBI taxonomy): domain Eukaryota; kingdom Metazoa; phylum Chordata; class Actinopteri; order Labriformes; family Labridae; genus Xyrichtys; species Xyrichtys novacula. Next base: position 7,118,437 of record OY660870.1, read on the forward strand.
CGTACTGCAAAGAGGCATATTGATAATTAGTGTTAGCTATTTACAGTAAACACTATATATGCAGAAAGAGATGGAGACATAGATTCTGAAACTGAGTCCATAGTTAGAGGACAGTGTTGCACCTTCAAACTGCGGTGCTGTTGTTTACAGATCATACTTTATACGGGTCAATCTGAAGCGAGAGGACATGGGTAAAGGTTTAACTCATGACAATTCAAGGCTTTAATTCAACAACTTTACACTCTTTCTAGGTCTTTTCCCAGAAACTTGAAAGGAATTTTTCGGAGTCTTGAATTATTTGAAGGGTGTATACAATGATTTGCTCACCAGCCCAAAGCATCAGGTGAAAATGCTACAAGCTTGAACCCAGAGGAAATGAAAAAATTGCTGATGTTTAAAGTTGATTGGTACCTTGTCTGCTTTGCTTGCAGAAGAGGGTCTCCCTGGTTTCAAGAAGCTGCTGTCCAATGAATCAATCGAGTCTCCAAGCAGCTTCTTCATGTCCTCTTCATCACTCTCCAGACTCACACCGCTCACTACTCTCACTGTTTTTCTGTCCAAACTTGCCAAAGGGAAAACATCAGCAGCTCTAGATCGGGACCTGACACCAGCATTTGGTTCTCTTGGAGACAAAGCAGCAGTATTACTCCTGTTAACAGCATGAGTTGTGGTCTTCTTAAGGAAACGTTTCCCTGGCAGGATCTGGTCATTGCTGGACTGTGCTGAGAGTTGCGCAGGGAGCTCCAGGTCTGAAGTTACACTCTCAGGAGGTTCTGCCCCCTGCTTGGATTGTTCCTGGGCCTGCTTACGACTGCGAATGCGATTCTCAATATGAGCAAGTCTATTTAAAGCAGCATTCTGGGAACTTCGCTGTGAAGACGTCACATATCTACCCAGAGGGATGAGGGTTGAGAAAAACACATTAGTGAAAGCTGTAAATAAAGCATTAAAAAAAATGTTCAGTGTTACACTTCCTGTGTCACAGGTTTGAAAAAACATACCTGGGTTCAGGCTCTTGACTGCTATCAGTTGCGGGTGGTGGAGCCTTCTTCAAGAACCTGCTCCCTCCTCCACCTAGAGAACTTGGCGGTCTGCGATCCTGGTAAAGGTGAATGAAAAGGCTCACACAGTTTCTCAGTAATAGCTCTATTTTTGAAACAAATAAGTTTTTCTAGCCTAATTTCATTTACATAAATACATGTAACATCTTTTCAGGTTGTTTACCCTGGTGGGCTCCTCGCTTCTGTCCTGGGTCCTCCATGCAGTTGCAGAACCCACAGTGGAAGCTCCATGCTCTGGAGCTGAGCTGACAGAGGACAGGTCACTTAGATCTGAGAGGAAGGTCTGAGTATTTAGGGGTACGGATCGGATTTTCATAGACCCGCCTAGATCATCCTGTAGAGAAAGGAGACAGAAACTCTAATGTTGACATCTCCACCAACATGTCCACCAAAACTTCACTTGGACTTGTACAGGCGTGACACTCACCACATGTGCCCGGGTTTTGTCTCCAGACTTCTGCACAGACCCGGCTCCTCCTCCGCCCTGTCTTTTTGCCGACAGCAGAGCCTGAGCACGGTCCAGAGCCGAGCTTCGACTGCCTTGTTTCCACATCCTCTGAAGCAACACTCTTTCTAACCCAACACTATATATTTAGTTATGTTACAGTTTTATTCCCAGCATTTGTGTCCCGTCTCCCGACTCTTCTTTCATGCGTCAAAAACAAAAGGGTTAGCTGGCCACAGGCTAAAATCCACAACAAAACAGCGTTTGCTAGCTTGGTATCTATAGTGCTTTATGAGAGGCGCGCGTCACGGGTCCATTTTCAGTCTGAAGCCAACCTTTTTACGGCTCCGCATTGTTTGTGTTACAAAAAGGCTAACGTTTTAGTTTGTTTTGGGCATTACACACACTCGGGCGTCCCTCGTCTCCATGGTAGTGTGCCCGTTCTTCTTCTTTTCATTGAATTAGAGGCGTCTTCTTCTTCTTCTTCTTCTTCTTCTTTTGGTTTAACGGCAGTTGCCACTCTTGTGTACGGTACATTACCGCCCTCTTCTGACAGTTCTTATACAAAATCCTGTGCACCACCCATTCCCATCTCATACACTCACACATTCATACTCCTACAGACTAAATCCTATCAATCAACCCCGTCACCCTTAAAAACTCGACTAACACTCTCACATGTGACCTGTCCCCCATCTGTAATACTCCCTTTGGTGTAAGGTCCTGCATACCTAATTCCCTCAACTTATTTCTCATCTCTCCCCTTTCTGTCTCATATGTCCTACAACCCATTAGAACATGCTCCACTGACTCCTCCACCTGAAATCCCTCACATAGCCCAGTCTGATGTTTCCCTATCATATTCAGTGTTTTGTTTAATGCACAATGACCTAACCTCAATCTTATCAATGCTGACCCTTCCTTTCTCTGTCCACTACCCAGCCTCCTAACTTTAACACTCTCTTGAATCTTATACAGGTGTCTTCCTCTCTTCTCACCCTCCCATTTCTTCTGCTCTATCTGAATAAGCTTTTCCCATATCATACTCTTAACTTCCGCTTTACCCAACCTAACATTCAGCTCCACTGATTCCTTCCCTAACGCCTCCTTAGCCATCACGTCTGCCTTCTCATTTCCTTCCACCCCTATATGTACTGGAACCCATAAAAATCTGATCTGGCCAACCTGCTGTACTATTCTTGTCAATGACTGTAATATTTTGTATAATAAACCCTGATGGCTGCTTGAATGGAACGATCTAATGCTAGCTAAAACTGACGCTGAATCCGTGCATATAACTACCCTCTCTACTCTAACTTTTTCCACCCATTTCAGTGCAATCAACACCCCCAACATCTCCACTGTGTTTACCGCTAGACCGTCTGATGTCCTTCGATTGATCTCAATTCCTCTCGATGGCACCACTACCCCTAATCCTGTCACCCCCATCTCAGGTTGTTTTGCCCCATCTGTGTAAACCTGAACAAAGCCGCTGTATTCTTCCCTCAGGCATTGATAAACTACGCTAACCAAGCCTACCTGTCCTCCCTCTTTCCTTTTCTTTCCCATTACACTCCAATCCACTGCTGGCCATACCATTCTCCATGGCGGCATTGCTGGATACACTACTGTTAGGCCTACCTCCATCCCACCCACCCCAAGCTCTGCTGCTATTCTATTCCCCATCTTACCAAAATGATCCCTCTTACCTTTCCCATCCTCCCAACACTCCTCTATCACTCTTTTTGTGGGGTGGGTACCACTGCTGCCCTTCAAACTAATCCAGTAGTTTGCAATGAGATGTTTGCGCCTCAGGCATAGCGGCATCTCACCCAACTCCACCTGTACTGCAGGCACTGGTGACGTCCGGAAGGCCCCACTACAGATCCTTAATGTACTTGCCTGGATCGTATCTAACTTTCCTAGAAGAGACATTGCTGCTGATCCATATACAATACACCCATAATCTATAACTGACCTTATCATAGCTACATATACTGTTTTTAATGCATCACAGCTCGCCCCCCATTCTCTGCCTGCAAGACACCTCATCACATTCAACACTTTCCTGCACTTACCCTCTACCCGCTTGATATGATCTGCCCAGGTTAATCTCTTATCAAATACCACCCCCAAATACTTAAATGCCTCAACCCTCTCCAGCTGCCTACCATACATACTCAATGACACATCTACTCCCACCCTCTTCCCAGTAAAAATTATAGTCTGAGTCTTCTCTACTGAGAACCTACACCCCCAATCTAATCCCCACTCTGTCACCCCATCAATCGCCGTCTGCACCTTAATGACTATATGCTTGGTGTTCCTCCCTCTCTTCCACAGTGCCCCATCATCTGCGAACAGTGAGCTTCCTATATCTGCTGGTACCTCTGAAAAGACATCATTTATCATGATAAGAAACAATAGTGGGCTAACTACGCTCTCCTGAGACGTGCCGTTCCTTACTTCATATTTACTAGATACCTCTGACCCTATTCTAACTTGAATCTTCCTATCATTCAAAAAGTCATTTACCCAATTTAAAAGTCTGCCCCCAATTCCCATCCCCTGCACCTTAATCAGTAATCCTTCCTTCCACATCATGTCATATGCCTTCTCTATGTCAAAAAACACTACCACTACAGATTCCTTGTTCGCCTGCGCCTTCCTCACCTCACTTTCTAGTCTCACCACTGTGTCCATTGTGTTCCTACCTTTTCTAAATCCGCTCTGGCATCTCGCCAGCATACCTCTCTTTTCAAGCACTTATGTCAACCTCTCTGTCACCATTCTCTCCATAATTTTACATATGTTCAAGGTCAAAGCTATTGGCCTGTAGCTAGAAGGAGAGCATGGGTCCTTACCTGGCTTCCTAATCGGTACTACCTCTGCTTCCTTCCATACACTCGGTAGCCTTTCCTCCTCCCATACCTAATTATACAATTCTAACAACCTGTTCATCCCCTTTTCCCCAAAAATTTTCAGCATTACATAGCTTACCTTATCTCCCCCTGGAGCTGTAGGCTTTGCCTTCCTAAATGCTCTCACAAGCTCTGCCATAGTAAATCTGGTGTCTATTCCCCCGCATCCTTCCTCCTGTCTAGAGCACCTGGATATCTACTCTGAGTCATCTCTCTTCTCCTCTTCCCCTCCATTGTCAGATTGTTTACACTATGCACCTTCGCAAATGCCCTGGCTATCATCTCAGCCTTTTCCTTATCATTTACTGCTGTCTCTCCTTCCTCTGTAATCACAGGGTATTCCCACTCCCTCCTGTCCCCTCCCATCTTCCTTATCATACCCCATACTTCTCCTACCGGTGTTGTTCTCCCTGTACCATTACAAAACTGCCTCCAACTCTCCCTCTTTGTGCGTCTAACTACTCTCCTCACCAATGCTTGTGCTCTCTGATACTCTAACAGACTTGCCATTGTATGATTCTGCTTAATCTTTCTGAAAGCTTTATTTCGGGCCTTCACTGCCTTGCTACACTCCTCTGACCACCATGGAACTAACTTCTTGGTCCTCCCATTTCTGCTCCTCGGAATAGCTTGGGTTGCTGCTGTGATTATTGCTGTTGTAACACTATTGTTAACTACTTCCACATTCCTGTTCATATCAACTACCTCCAGTAGACCCTCACTCACCTCCCTAAATTTATTCCACTCTGCTTTACTGTACACCCACTTCCGAAGCCCCCTACCCACCCCCACCTCCACTCTTCCCCCTACTGTACACATGATTAAATAATGATCACTACCTAGCGACTTACCTGACAACACTTCCCATTTACTGACTCCTGCCAAACTTGCTGATACCAATGTAATATTTATAGCTGACTCATTTCCTGTTCTGACATCTATTCTAGTCCCCCTCCCATCATTTAAACATACTAATTCCCTCTCCTCCATTAGCTCCTCAACTACCCTACCATCTACATCTGTGTGTTTCCCACCCCACAAAGTGTTATGTGCATTTAAGTCTGCGCACCAGATAACCTTTCGTCTATCAACCCCTTTTATCCCAACTAACCTATCCAACATTAACCTCCCCCCTGGGTTATAGTAGTTAACTATAACCACCGCCTCCCCTCCCTCCCACAACTCTACCACTATATATATTCCTGCTCTTCCCCACTTTCTATCAGCCTATATGAAATACCCTGCCTAATAAATATTGCACACCCTCCCCTTGCTTCTTCTTTATTCCTATCCCTCCTGACAGTCATATACCCACTAACCTTAAAATCTAAGCTAGGTTTCAAAAATGTCTCCTGAACACACACTACGTCTGGCTGTATCTTCATCTTCCTTATATAGTGTTTCATCTCCTGTCCATTAGCCATCAGGCTCCTAGCATTCCACTGCAGCACCCAAACCATGAGCATGAGGTGACTTTCCTACCTCCTGGCTGCGACCCTGGCTCTAAAGGTCCTTACACACCAAGCGTGAATTCGCCAAGCGAATTATTCACCTTTTTTTAAAACAGCATAAAGTCAATGCAAGCTTCCACACCGGCGGCGATTTTTCCGCGGGGTGAAAAGCCGCTTTTATTTTTTCGCTCTTGTGTCGAATTTTTCGGATATTCGCAGGCGAATATCTGGACCTGCTAGACCTCTGGCCAATCAAAAGTCATGTTGTTGATGACATCACAGACCCATACGGCTGGAGGAGAGGGAGAAGTTTGAGATTATGAAAACGCAGAGAAAGACAGCTGAGGTGTATCCAAAACTCTTTCGAATTACTAATGAAGTAGTTTTCTCACAAGATGACACTCTCTTGTCTTCCTTAGGAGACAGATGTGATGTGTCATGTCCGTGCCGCAAAGTGACTTTATTAATTCGCTTAGCAAAAAATATACGCATATTCGCTTTGCGGCCGGTGTGTATAGGCGAAAGCGATTTTTTGGACCGGCAAATATTCGCAATTTTCGTCTCGCTTTTTCGCTTCGCTCCGCAAATTCGCCGGTGTGTAAGGACCTTTAATCTCTGCCTCTATCTCCTCCCACTTTAGGCCTTCCATCCCCAGATGATCGGCTGCTGCCTTCACAATATATTGTATATTGGTGGTCTTAGATGTAGACTTGCTTGTTGAGTTGATAGCTGCCACAATAAATACTACTAACTGCCTTTTGTCTATCCCTATCCTACCCTGACCTGACTGCTCTCTCCCCAACCCCCAAGTCCCCTTCCTTCCACCATCCCCCATCTCCTCTACTCCCTGTGTCCTTTCCTCCCTCTGCCTTGCCGTCTTTGCTGCGTCTGCATAACTTACCTTATCTAGCACCCTAATTTTCTGAACTTATGTCTCCCTCTTCATAATTGGACAACCCCCAAACGTGACACTATGTTCCCCCTCACAGCTACAGCATCTTGGCTTGGTACCCTCCCCACATTTCCCATACTCATGGTCCCCAGCGCACCTCGCACGCCTCCTGTTCTCCTTACAATATCTTGCAATGTGGCCAAATGACTGACACTTGTAACACCTCATCAGCTTCGGTATAAATGCCCTCACAAAATAGTAAATATACTCTAGGTACACTTTATCTGGGATTACCTCTCCTTCAAATTCTACCAGCACTGTCTCAGTTGTCTTCTTTTCTGGACCCCTTGTCATTCTTTTAACACTGACAATGCCCGTGCCCCTAGCACGTAGCTTCTCCTTCAACTCCTCATCCCCTACCTCCATAGGAATCCCAGTATTCACTCCCTTAAGGTCCTTACACACCGGCGAATTTGCGGAGTAAGCCTAACTGATCTTAGTCAACTCTGCCACCTGGTAAATCAGTTGGCTCATCTGAGGAATTTTATAAAGCTGGAGCATATTTTTTTTTCATCTCTGCCCTCTTATGAATGTTACTGCCATAAACAGCAATGATCAGAATATTAAAATTATTTTAGCATTAAGCAAATGTGAAATCCTGTGGAGATATTCAAAGTGAGTGCACACTCACACACACACACACACACACACACACACACACACACACACACACACACACACACACATTTGGATTCCTTTATTTATGTCCGTCTGAAGGTTAACTGCACAGACATTTTATGGCACACACACACACACACACACACACACACACACACACACACACACACACACACACACACACACACACACACACAGCTCCTTTCTTAAATCAAGCCTCACTCTGGGTGAATCAAAGTCAACCATTTTTGTGACAAAAATGGTCAATCAAATATCACCTTTGGAAGACAAATATTCATCTAACCAGATTAAGGTATTGGAAACATGGAAAATGTGGGAGAATCAGGCAAAAAAAGAGCACAGATTTGCCTCATGGTGGAGCCAGAAGCATGCATGAAGTACACACCTGTCTGACCAAATCCAGAAAACTATATGCAAAATTGTGTCTGATATGTTCATTATGTAGTAGAAGAAATCACTTTTATCAGTCTGTTCCCCCATGGACATCAGCAGTCCTAAACTTACAAAATAAATACAACATGGTTTTGGGCTGCCTGACACAGACGTTTAAAGGCTCCACACCTCCAGCATTGGAGACAACAAGCAGTTTTTAAAATTATTTGTATATCCTTGTGGATGTTAAGTCTGATGTTGCAGCTTCAAGACACTACCTGGCACAGAAGTTTATGTAATGTTCAAATATTAAAAATATGTCCTCTAATTTCTGCCAAATTAATTCTAAATGAGCTTCTCCATAGCAGTTCAGAGTTACTACAAATACTTTGAAATATGTAAAAATAGCTCCGGAACTTGCCAGGTATTCACATATTTTTTTGTTATGCAGTGGTGTGTAAAAATGCAAAGACAGCTTATAGCAAGTGTAAACCCAGACTACAAGTAGATGGAAAGAAAAGTTGGGAAAATGTAGTTACCTTATAGTAGCTACTGCCCCAAAGTCTTGCTCACCAAGCAATAAAATCACAGATCCTTGTAATGTGGTTTAAAATGATTTTCAGCTTAATGAGAAATTTCATCGCTGTTAGATTTTCTCATGATCTTTGAATACTGATGTCAGACATCCTCCATCTAATGCCACCCTCTAAACCACCTGCACAGCTAGGAGGGTTACAGGGTGAGTGTCTAAGTGCTCTGCGTCTGCGCCTCTCTGTAAAATCAATGACCTTGTTTTTGCTCTATTTTTCCATCAACAATGCCATCAATGTCCTCGCTGTTTGCCCCTCTTGTTCAAGGCTTAAGGCAATTTCCTCAACAGGGCTTTATCATCCTGCCTTCATTTCCTAAATTGGTCAACATATATTGTTCTTGCCTCTTCTTGTCCAGAAACATCATGTCCAGTACTCAGTGTTAGCCTGTAAGCGCCACCTCACCTGTCCTTGAATCAGGTCCCCACACAAGCAGAAAAAAGAATATTCTGACTACAGCGAGGTCCCCATGTTGTTTGAAAGATTGAGCAGCATGAGTGAATATTTGTGTTAGCATCTTTTTATGACTATGTTTATAAATATATATATATATATATATATATATATATATATATATATATATATATATATATATATACAGGCCAAAAATTTGGAAGCAAGATCACATTTGTACAAAAAAAGATCATAGTTTCATATATACAATTTGCAACACGATAAACATGACTATTGTGTAAAGAGTAACTTATCAGAAGACATTTTGACTATAATTATTAGGTATTTGAGTTATTGTTGCTTAGACTTTGCTTTCTTTAAAGTAACCTCCTCTGGCTTTAACAACAGCTTGGCATATACCAGGCATTCGTTCCACAAGTTTTTTAAGGTATGTTCCAGGGATTTCATTCGTGCATTCGTGGAATGTGTTTTTCTGACCAATCGATCCAATTCATCCCGTACAAACTATATTGGAGAAAGGTCTGGAGACTGAGGGGGCCAAATCATCTTTTGAAGAACACCTTCCTCTTCTTTTTTGTCTAACCCTGACAGAGCTTGGCAGGATGCTTAGGGTCCACGTTCTTCATATCTCACTTTTTTCTCTTAGGAATTTTAGTATATTTAGTCTGTATTTATTGTATATACTTAGTATTTTTAGTCTGTATTGTACTTACTTCTTATATTTAATAAAGTCTATCTATCTATCTATCTATCTATCTATCTATCTATCTATCTATTAGGGTCATTGTCTTGCTGCAAAACAAACTTATGAGCCACAAGTCTGAGTCCAGATGGAACAGCATGGTGCTGGAGGATGGAATGGTGCTGTTCCTTCTTCATGATACTCTTTACTTCAAACAAATCTCCTACTCCATCACCTGCAAAACATCCCCATACCATGGAACTACCACCTCCATGCTGAATTGTGGGTGTAACACATGGTGCTTTCAGACGTTCACCAGTTTGTCGGCAGACATAGACTCTGCGTTTGAACCAAACAGTGCAAACTTGCTTTTATCGGTCCAGAGAACTTGTTTCTAGTCATCATAGGTCAAAGTAGTGTTTTTTTTTGCAGATACACAACCCTTCAGACCAGCCTTTCTCAAACATCATTTCACTGTTGTCAGAGATATGGGTTTTGAACTTGTCATGTTGATTTCCTCCCTTATTTGTGGTGCTGTCTTTCGCCGATCTCTCTTACTGGTGACAATGCTATGTTTATCCTCTGCTTTTGTAGTAACTCTCTTTCGTCCAGGTCTTTTTCTATCATCATAACTTCCAGGTTCCTCTAGTCTCTTCAGAGTGTAGTGGACTTCTTTGTGGTTGTGAGGATTCATTGATGAGCTCCCTTTTAGTCTGACTCTGGACCCTTGGCTTCAGCCCCTTCAGCACAAAGACGGAAGGCTCTATTTTCGTGCCCACCAGCAACGCGGTGGACGGCGGCTGACGGCGGCTGACACCACGCAGTGGTATTTTCATCTGGCGGAGCCCAGTGCGCAGCCAGTTTGGTATTTTCGTGGACTGAGGCATCCCGAGGTCCGCCAAGCTGGGTGTGGTGGTGCGGCAGGGGGAGGTGTCGACAGCATCAGCTGGCGCAGTGACATTTTCATGCTCGTCGGTGGCGTACAATGTGCGCTGAAAGCTTGCCGATTCAAACCTGGTCAGCTTTCAGCGCAGGCGGAGCGCAGCTGGTCTAGTGGTATTTTGGTAGACTGGCAGCGTAGTGCACACACGTGATTGATGCCTCACCGGCAGGTTTCCACAGTGTCAGGCACATTTCAGTGCAATAAATAATCAACAACAACCAATATTCTGAGTCAGCACATACATTTAGATCTATATCGATATATTCTGATCTATATCTGATCTGATGAGCATGTTTGGCACGCGTTTCAACACTCAACCTGACCGAATTAAGACAGCTGAAACCGCATTAAATGAAATTAAATATCTGGTATATAGACACACATGATGAAGTTAACAAGATATTTAATTTGTCCCCCTTTCTCTCTTTCTCCTTTTTCTCATGCAGCTCGACTCAGACATGTCTCTGTGTCCTCGCCCCGTCCTGATGCTGTGGCGGCAAGGCTGAACAGATTATTTATTTTAGTGATCAGATGAATTATTAACTTGGAAAATTTCAACAAAAAAGTAAAAGAAACTTTCATTCAAAATAACCTGTTTAACTAATGTTCTTACATCCTTGAAATTCTGTGAATATTCAATCCGCAGTTAGGGTTACATACGAATATTGTATTATTCAGTTGTGTGAGCTAAAATCATCCTATATGCCAATATCAATGAAAGAGAGAGCCAGGCCATGGAGCGCGATGCGTCATTACACACAGATGGTTCCGATTTTAATGCCATTATTGGAATTTATGTTGTGATCAGTGCGCACAACCCCCCTTTGTCACGTGAGGTTTGAATATAGGCAACTTTGTGTGAGTGTCTTTATTTGTGGAAAAGCGTGTTAGTCTTACCAGTGGGTCCAAACTTACACACACCAAATCCGTCTGTGCTTATATGAGACAGTGTGGAGGACGCCCTCTGCAGCGCTTATAGCGACACTTGTTGAGGAGCTGCCTTCTGTTGCCATTGTGTGGCATTGCTGTCTTCAGCCATCTCTTGATCTCTTTGACTACTTGTAATATGCCTTGCTGGTGGCGGATTTAAAGGTGAGGAGAGGGGCTTAGGTGATTGGCGAAAACAGGTCTCGGCTATGTTAAACCTACTCCACGCCTCTCTCCTCTCTCTCTATGACCTAGCCGCTGGGACGAGCTGAGTTAGGGAGGGTGGATACTTAGGCCGGGCTCCGCCGCTCACCAAAATACCAAAATGTGCTTGGGCATGCCTTGTGTGCGCAGCGGACCTGACATAAACCGTGCCTATGCCACACTGCTGACGAGGCACGAAATAGAGCCCAGAAAGTCAAAGTGTGAAGCTTCTGAGAAATGGTCCATTAAGATTACAGTCTACTCTTCAGGTGCTATAATAAGAAATGCTGCAGAGATGAAGTGAGACAGTGCTGTAAAAAAGTTCAAACTGCATGCATTCAGCAGAGCGGCTCATGGTAAGTGACTATTTCCGCTCTGTTATTTAGTTTACACACTCAAGCAAAAAAACGTGTTTCAACCTATGCAAATGACAGCAATTTATATACATGTCTTTCTCACACTGTCTTACATGTGTTTATTTTCTCACCTTGTTAATTATTTTCAAACTCACTGGATCGCATTACCTTAATGTCATATACACTCACCGGCCACTTTATTAGGTACACCACGCTAGTAACGGGTTGGACCCCCTTTTGCCTTCAGAACTGCCTCAATTCTTCGTGGCATAGATTCAACAAGGTGCTGGAAGCATTCCTCAGAGAGCTTGGTCCATATTGACATGATGGCATCACACAGTTGCCGCAGATTTGTCGGCTGCACATCCATGATGCGAATCTCCCGTTCCACCACATCCCAAAGATGCTCTATTGGATTGAGATCTGGTGACTGTGGAGGCCATTTGAGTACAGTGAACTCATTGTCATGTTCAAGAAACCAGTCTGAGATGATTCCAGCTTTATGACATGGCGCATTATCCTGCTGAAAGTAGCCATCAGAAGTTGGGTACATTGTGGTTATAAAGGGATGGACATGGTCAGCAACAACAATACTCAGGTAGGCTGTGGCGTTGCAACGATGCTCAATTGGTACCAAGGGGCCCAAAGAGTGCCAAGAAAATATTCCCCACACCATGACACCACCACCACCAGCCTGAACCGTTGATACAAGGCAGGATGGATCCATGCTTTCATGTTGTTGACGCCAAATTCTGACCCTACCATCCGAATGTCGCAGCAGAAATCGAGACTCATCAGACCAGGCAACGTTTTTCCAATCTTCTATTGTCCAATTTCGATGAGCTTGTGCAAATTGTAGCCTCAGTTTCCTGTTCTTAGCTGAAAGGAGTGGCACCCAGTGTGGTCTTCTGCTGCTGTAGCCCATCTGCCTCAAAGTTCGACGTACTGTGCGTTCAGAGATGCTCTTCTGCCTACCTTGGTTGTAACGGGTGGTTATTTGAGTCACTGTTGCCTTTCTATCAGCTCGAACCAGTCTGGCCATTCTCCTCTGACCTCTGGCATCAACAAGGCATTTCCGCCCACAGAACTGCCGCTCACTGGATATTTTTTCTTTTTCGGACCATTCTCTGTAAACCCTAGAGATGGTTGTGCGTGAAAATCCCAGTAGATCAGCAGTTTCTGAAATACTCAGACCAGCCCTTCTGGCACCAACAACCATGCCACGTTCAAAGTCACTCAAATCACCTTTCTTCCCCATACTGATGCTCGGTTTGAACTGCAGGAGATTGTCTTGACCATGTCTACATGTCCAACTGCTCGTTAACACTTAATTTCTAATCAGCCAATCACATGGCGGCAACTTAGTGCACTAAGTTGCCGCCATGTGATTGGCTGATTAGAAATTAAGTGTTAACGAGCAGTTGGACAGGTGTACCTAATAAAGTGGCCGGTGAGTGTAGATTTTTAGATGTACTTACTGTATAGCAGCACTATTTATACTTCTGCCTCTCTGTACATTTCATTGCACGTGTCAGGATGTATAAAGGTTGTTTACAGAGAAACAGAGACAGGAGGTAGAAGGTAGAGAAGACGTTCCTGTGTTGAAAAGTCCTCTAAACATACAGGGCTCTATTTTCGTGTCCACCAGCGATGTGGCGGCGGGTGGCTGACACCACGCAGTGGTATTTTCATCTAGCAGAGCCTGGCGTACAATGATTTTAATGCCATTATTGGAATTTATGTTGTGATCTGTGCGCACAACCCACTTTTGTCACATGAGGTTTGAACATATGCAACTTTATGTGAGTGTCTTTATTTATGGAAAAGGGTGTCTGTCTTACCAGTGGGTCCAACCTTACACACACCAAATCCATTGCCAGAAATTAACATAACTGTGGAGTTATAATTATTGTACTGAATGCTTCTTACAAGTACACAAAATTTGGGAATAGATGGATTTTGGTGGATGGTCTCAGGAGTATGACCTCTGTTTCATCTCTGCATACAGAGCACTGTCTTCCTAGCATTACAATCATTAGTCATACTGCCAATCCATACTAAAATGAACAACGTAGTATGAATTCAGCACTGCCTCTTTTTCACACACTATGTGATGCAAATGTATGCTGCGTTTGGAAAATTTGAGCCCTTTGCTTTGCGGTCTGAAAACCCACTTATTTTTGTAATAGTGCGGAAACAAAAGAGTTTTCCTGATGCACAACACGTGCTATTTTTTCTGCAGCACACTTATCAGTTTTCTGGGCCAATACTATGCCGGTCAGCTTGACAAATGCTCATGTCACTGACACAGTTTGAATTTTTCTGTCCATGTATCTCAGTTTGAGATTACTTTTGGGGGGAAAAAGTAGAAAATGATCACACTGACACAGTAATGGCTGCAAAGTCGCTTATTTTAGCTCAATATTTTTTATCTTTGACAGCTAACAAACTGTGTTCTGTGAGGTGCAGTTATCATGCTCATCATGAGTTGTGCTATTGTGAGAAAATGAGCCAAACAATGACTTTAAAGGAACTCTTTGGTTCCGCTCTTTGCTTTTTCAGATTGAACCCCTGATATATTTTTTTCTTTAGCAGCATTTAGTCTCTGGATTCTGCAGACTTTTGGGATGTCTGTCCAATTTGGATTTCAGGCACTAGTCAAGCCAACCTTAACAAACACTTCTTTGAATTGCTGTTACCGCATCATGTATAGGCAACCTGGAATCGAGGCAAATTAGTCCCACAAGTAGTATAATGATTATTTTGCCACTGTGGAAAGAGAGCCAGGGGCAAGAGACAGCCACTCACACAATCAGCCTGTAAAAACCCTTATCGATTTGACTTGGACAAATGAATTTACCTCATTGTGAGGAATTTCACTGGGTTTCAAGTTGAAAACAAGCAAAATAGTAGAGAATAGGTTTCTTTTGTAGCAAGAAAACTATTTCAGGCAATATAAGAATTTTACTCGACCAGTTGGTGACCCAATAATAGCTGACCTGGTTTGGAGTTGTTGATAGCCTATAGCTTCCTTGCTGTTTCTCTCAGCAGAGGTTCAGAGTTGATCTGGAGTGTGTTTATCATTTATTAATATAATTTACTCTGAACCAACTTTGCTCTGTGGTGAAGCACAAGAATTCAGTGAAAATGAAGTTAGCTGAGTAACATACTGTGCAGACAAAAAACCCTTGGAGATGAGGTTAATAGTATTTAAAGGGGCCATGGCATGAAAAACTGACTTTGTTAATGGGAGGGGGTGCATATCAGGGATAGAAAACCGCTACAATCCCCCCAAGTTCGAAAAGATTCCATCCAGTCGTTTTTTAGTTATCTCTGTACTTAGGAACTGTGTGTGAGTTCTGAAAACTCCACTGACATGACGTCATGTCAGTGCTGGCAGGTTGATGGCACTGCCCATGGAGCCGCCCACTGCCCTGCCCAAAAAATTATCAAAAACAGCGCCATTATTCCCGGCCGCTCGCTCGCATAGCTCTGGTTAGAACCGTGGCGAAAGTACGATCTAAAAAAGAGGCAGCGTTTGCTCTGTTGTTGGCTGCACAAACGAGCACAAAACTCTTTTGAAAACTCCCTCGTCGGAGGATTTGAGGACTCAATGGGTGGATTTTATTTATAATGGGAACATACCTGCGGCACTTCCAAAATATCTGTACGTATGTGCGCACCATTTCACTTCGGACTGTTTTATCGACGAGGGACAGTTCAACGCTGGATTTGCTTGATGTCTGAAGATAAAGAATGGATCCGTACCAACTATCCGTGATCCTACTACAAACGTGGCATCTGTAAGTGTGAACGTTTTATTTTGACTTACTGTTTAGCCTAAATTCTTCCTGGTGCCTCAGCACGGCCACCACGCTTTGATAAACACACCGGATCAGCGCCTGTTTACCGGATCCTCCCGTATTTTAGCCGCTCGCTTCTTCCCCGACAACTCCGGCGGCGGGGGACAAAATCCCCCTCTGGAGCAGCTTGTAGCTTTAGCATTTACCTGTGCGGCGACGCGCCTTTTTTGGCTCAAATACGGGACGTCCCGGCTAATGCTGGATGGTCGGCCATGCTATTAATTAGCAAAGGCTTCAGAGAAGTTTTAGAGCACCAAAATCTTACATTGTAGCAGAGCTCTGGTTGTAATTTTTTCTACATTCATATCTTCCTCCTTAGGCGTGACCCTCCTGGCGGCTTTGAATAATACATAGGATGTGTCGACAAGGTCGCTTCAAGTCGCGTTTGGTCTGAACGCGGCTAAGAGTTTCTTCTGGAGCCTCTCCCTCTGGGTCAGACTCTGGCTCAAACTGGTAGGGTTGTACGAGCGATCTTCTTGCAGCCATGACCGAGCCAGTGTAAACATTAGCACATGGCTGTTGGAGCACAGCCACAGCCCCTTCCAGAGAGATGGGTGTAAAGTGGACGTGGCTTAGGTGCAGCTCATTTCATTAAAGAGACATGGCCCAAAACGGAGGATTTTGAGTGGAGCTGTTTTTAGCTGATAAAAAGAGCACTAAAATAATTGATCCAAATCGAATTTTGACCGAAGGACGTCACAGACATGCTTTTAACACACCAGGGGACTATTTTAAGTTGTGTGAAATTGGCATGCCATGGGACCTTTAAGAGATCATTAGAAATCCAGGGAGCTTCAGCAGCAGCAGCCTTAGTGTCTGGGCGAATAAAAAATGCATTACTTAAGGTAAGATGAAACTCCAATTCAAAGAAATGGCCTTGACTGCAACAAGATCAAAGCAGGTTATTCATCAACAACAGAGGGACTTCATAGAGAGAAAATGAAGATCATAACCTTGACAATTTTGAAAAATACATCTATCAGTAAGAGGCACTTGAGCTGCAAAATGTCCTTCAATAAGTACAACAAACAACAAAACTGGTCTTTGTAGTTGGACTTCTCCATGGTATTATGAGTTCAGTAATGAACACAGAAAGCCTTACATATTCCTGACATGAACTCAGATGTTCAACATTTTGCTGACACAACAGAAAGGCTTTTTCTTTTAAATCATTGAAATAAAACACAATGACACACATCCGGGTTTGTAACCTATTAATAACATGCAAAAGTAACTTAAACAGAATTTATATACAGAAAAGGGAGTGCATTTAAAAATCGTTTCACCCTGTAAGGTAAACTATAGCTCTGCTGTTTTCAAGTCAATAAATGAAGTGGCTTTTAAAGCTCAATTTCAAATTGAACCAAACTAGTAGTTTGTGTGTTAAACAAAACAAAACATTTGGCAGAGAGCAACATTTTTTTGAAACAGAAAAAAATACAAAAATACAAAAAAATCAGAAAAAACATTTTGTTTACTCAGGAATTAATATCAGTAAATGTTAAACAATGAAATAGGGCATAAAAACATTAATATGAGAGAAAACTTTTCACAAAATGATGAAAATATTTAAAAGAAGCATTTTTTTGTTTTGTGAAATTTGTCTGAGTTTATGATTTTTTTTTGTTCAAGTTTTTTGCTTTCCTCAAACCTTTTAAAAAGAATTTATTTGTGATACCATTTTTTTTCTACGAAACATATAGAAACATATTTGATAAATATTCTGCATTAAGTGAATTGTGTGTGTGTGTGTGCGTGTGTGTGTGCGCCATAAAATGTCTGTGCAGTTAACCTTCAAGGCTGCTATAACAAAAAGGTCTTTACAGAGGCCAGTACCGTGAGAAGTAAGCCATGTTGGACAGCAGCACATTGACCCCTGTTAGTTTTTGGCCTTTTTTAGCATGCACACATGTTGCTGTTGACAGCACATATATTGTGTTGGCAAAGATCAGTGTTATTATTCCTATACTGTGATCTTCTGACTTTTGACACCCCTCACATTGACACATTGACTAAATGTGATTGGGCTTCTTTTGGAGCCCTTACAGGCTTTGGATGTCCATTGCCAGAGCATCCCAGGTTTGTTGAATAACTGTCTAATTTTCAATCATCACTGAGTATTCTATTTATTTTTAGCTGGTGAGCAACTTTTATTTGTGCTTTAACTTTTCGTGTCTTCTGTCTTATTGTGTTTCTTAAACATTTCAGTGTAACTAGATTTTGTTTTGACTGCTTGCTTTAAGCACATCAATGCTGTCTCATAAAAAGCACATCTCCAAAATGTGTTTTTTTTTCTGGAACATTAAGAAACAATTACATTCATAAACTACCTTACAGAATAAACCCAAAACACTGTATTAGGACACAATTAGGACTTGAAATCAAAATCTATATTTTCACAGTCATCAGTGACTGTTTTGATATTTTAAATGGACTTAAAGCTATGGTCTACCATTTAGAAGCCTGGTACTTATTAATAACACCGTTTATAAGGCTGTTACGGTCCTATGGTCCGATCTACACAATATAAAGATCAAAAAGAATGAAAAAAATCCATTCTGTGTATCTGCTGCAAAAAGGCATAACCGCCGTACCCTGGTGGTTCGGATTGGTCCGTAAGTCCATCCAATCCCCTGTCTGCCCTGCTCCGCACCATCCCGCCCATGGTCCCGCCTCCTCCCCACTACCCCCCTTACAGACATGTGATTAGCGAGCTGTACAGCTGCTGAAGCGTAATGGAGCCGGAGAAGACAAGCACCGAAACCAGGAGGCCGCTTCTGTTACCTCCCACAAGGGAAGGAAACGTAAAAGTTTCGAGGAAAAGGCTGAAGTAAGAAAGAAATATGAGCGATACAGGTGCCAACGGAGAGACGACATTTGAGAAATGCACGACCGGTGTTGTGCCGTAGAATGCATCCCTTCATCCCATCCACTCATTAGCTTCTTAAAGTGGAGGAAAATGATCTCATATTTAAAAAAAAAAAACACAAATATTGGATCATGACAGCATGTCACATGGAGCAGCAAACTTGTTCTGTTTTTATGTGACTCAAAAATGCACATATAGAGATGTCCTTAGGTGTATACTGTACGGTAAACTGTCAAGTTAGAGAACATTATATTTTAGGGACAGCAA
Organism: Xyrichtys novacula; assembly: GCA_962446985.1. Lineage (NCBI taxonomy): Eukaryota > Metazoa > Chordata > Actinopteri > Labriformes > Labridae > Xyrichtys > Xyrichtys novacula. The sequence continues at coordinate 7,137,393 of OY660870.1, forward strand.
ATATTCCGAATCAGAGGGCTATTTTTTTCGGCTTATCTGAATAGCCTGAATGAAATCATTAAGGGCACACGCTTTTGAATCCATCCAGCGGTAAGTAAAACTTCGATTATTTCGCCTTGTTATGTACTCTCAACTGCGCTCTCATCAAGGGGGGCATTCTACGGCACATCACCGGTGGAAAAAGCTGCAGAAGGATTTTGGACTGAAAACTGACACTGAGACTGCCGAATTTCTGTTGAACAGGTAATTACTTTGTTTACTACAGTGGGAGATGTCTGCTGAATAACTCTGGTTAGTCTGTGCCTATACTGGCTAATGACTGAACATTGTTGGTCGGAACGGGTAGGCTCTGTCAATAGATTTTAGCATAAGTTAGCCACGCATCTTTAGCATTGTAAACTGAGCTGGTGAAGACACGCCGAGAAAGGTAAAGCCTCGCCCACGATCGGCTCTGCTCTGACTGGCAAGCAGTGGCGATGCCAGACCCACTTCGCCCCGCTAATATATGGTTTTGATCGCACCGGTCCAATTGAAATGGTTACCACTGTGTACCACTGCTGATATTTTCTGCCGGCCGGCTTCTTGCTCTATCGGAGGGGGCATGTTGTTAGGAGGCAACACGAGCTGGAAGGGCGGGATCTTGGAACACGGAGGGGAGGAGTGAGTGAAGGGGGGGCAGGCTGCGTTTTTCAAATCTGTCTCAACAGCCAAACTGGTTTTCAGATCATAGACCATAGCTTTAAGTGCTTAGCGTTGTGTGTGATAGTGGACATATGTGTTTTTTAATAATGCGCTCCAGTGACGTTCAGTTATTCATGAGCTTCAAGTATCCTGTTTATGCCCCACTATGTTGATAAACAATTGATAGCGGGCTATCCTACATTGCCACATAGCACATTGGTTGTCAATCTTTTTGAGTCACGACTTCCAATTTAACATGCACTTGTGTCCGTGACTGAGTGTGAGAGAGAAAACAGCAGCAGCTTCACCTCTGGGGATGAACTTTGGTTTAAGAAATCTAACCTACAGGTAAGCAACACTGTCATGATAAGATAAAAAGTTGTATGTTGGCATCAGTCGATGTGAGGACATTAGTGTAGCATTACCCTGGACTGTAATGAGTCTGTCACAGTGTAAAGTCTGTTTCTGACATGACAACTCAGGGCCAGGGAAGGGAGATACGTGCTTTGTTGACCCTTCTGACACCCAATGAAGATACTTGTTGAAAGTATGATGTTATAAAATGTCTTTCCATTGAACATTTGGATACCCAAAGCTACGGGTTGTTAGGAAAGATTAGAGACCATGCATGTATTGAAAAAAGTCCACATCGCTAAAAGTGGAGATACCTGTTTTTCATCGGGCAGCAACGATTTGCATGTCAGTCAGTGTGGCACCATATTACTCTGGTTTTCAAAAGTAAATCATAAATGGGTTATTTTTTTAAATATTATTTGCAGCCCAGAACAAGAATACTGTGTATTAGTCAGTGCGTTTGATCGGAATCATTTTGCTTGCTTAACAGGAGGTGCATTAAATCAGATTAGGATAGATACTTTATTTTTTCCAGCTATGGCATTGCAACCATAATCCATCATGACGTCATCCTTAATTTTATTGCAATTTTTGCACACATCTCTTATGTCAGCTGAAAACCAACGGTCACCTCTCTTTAAATGCAGTTCTGATTTCTTGCTGCTGCAGAGACATCTGCACTCTCTTCCCTACAGCAGATCCACCTCTCCACCCATCCGGACAACATCTCTGCTGTCCACAAAAATCTATAGAAAGCTCAGGGGTTTAACCTCTAAGAACATACAAAGTTTCAGGTCATTGGTCATTTCAGTCTGGGTAAGGTTGTAATAGGTATGCCACTATCAGACCCGAGGACTTTTGAAAAAGTAGCTGAAATGATATCATGAAGATTGTCCTGCTCTGAAAGCATCACTATGAAGAAACCCAAGATGAAACACTCATTAAACATGATACAGCTGCATCCACTTGACATGTGGGATCAGTACTTCCAAAGAGAGACCCAAAGAGGCAGATTACTTTGATCAAACAGGAGAGGAAGACATGCCAACTTTACCTTTGAGTCTCAGTAGAGGCTATTAAATCACTCTTTAAAATACTCTTTCACCCTTTGAAACCACAGCTTTTAAAATTTAAGCCTCCAGTATAAGGATCAATCACCCCTTATTTATATAAACACCCATGCTGAGTGACAGCTCTGGTATTGTTGTTTGATGTTTATACCAGCACCTTAATAATCCTGTTTCTGTGTATTGATATGAAGAGCATGCCTCCATCTACTTGCAAAGTAAAGGGTAGGGGGATGTCAAAATATTGAACACTTGAGCATTGTGCTATTGACATATTTAGAGTGATCTGGGATTGGCTTTATGCCCTTTATGCCAACCGAAGCACAAAGTTAACTTACTGCTGGACCATCAAAGGTCCCTTATGAGTTTATAGTCCACAGCAGAACAGATTATATGGGTACTTAGTCAATTAACACAACCTTAAAATGAGATTGGAAGGATAAGGGGCGGAGCTAGACAACACCCGGATATGTCGTTTCTTAGTAGGTTGCTGGAGTGTGTCTGCTATTTCTTTCAGTCTATCAGAACCAGGGATGTTCATCCTGAAGTAAAAAAAGAAAAAAACTTTCTCCTATCGTTCCATCTCTCAGCACCAGCTTCATCATATGTATTTTGCGTCACCATTTTCTATACTTGTACCACAGACTTTTAAACAGTCGGGCATAGTCTCAGTAACATCATCCATTGGTTTTCAGAGTTGTCTGTGTAGGTTCTCATCCATCCAAGTCATGGTTATCAAATTCTTTGTTGAAAGGGCAACTGGACCTCAAACAAGCCCAGTTTCTGAAGTTCTATCATGGAGCCTTTCAATGGAAAATGCAAACTCAACTTTACTTTTGGTCCAACTAACAAGGGGCAACATTTGCACATCTGGCCGTCTCATCAGCCATGCCGCTAATCATGCAAAATTCCTAAGTTAAATGTCTTTTAATAAAATTCACCCTGGTACTGTGTGCAGAAAGGTGTGAGCTACTCATACTGAAATAAATGTTAAAACCAGGCAGTCAACTCATTTAATTATGCTGTAAAGACTTATTTTGACCATGATTTTATGTGACATCTGGTAATTCTGCAGCCAGCCTTAAATGGACTCTCGAGGAGCTGCAGTTTTTAGCACTTTGACATATTTTAAGATGAGGTTGCCTCACAGTTTACACTTACATGCACAAGCAGGGCACTCTGTGCTCCCATAAGTCTGATGTGACAGAACGCAGAGAAGGCCTGCAAGGATTTTTATTTTGCCCTAAAAAGTGGGAGGCACATATAAAAACTGTTGTGATTCCTACATTATTCACCTGATTTGGGTGTAAATACCCTTAAATCAAAGCTGAATGTCTGTGGTCAAAGCACAACTTGTTTGTTTCAGTTCAAATCAATTGTAGTAGTGTATAGAGACATAAAGATAAGAATTACGCTGATGTCCCCATACTTATGGACCTGATTGTATCTGAACCCCAATATTTGTCTTGGTGGTTTCAGGTAATTCTAAACATGCCAATTTGCTGTGGTTTTCATATAATATAATTATAAAATTACCTTGTATCGAACACTATGTGTAACTAATTTTCGTAAAATTTTATGCCTCTTTCTCTCTCACTTTTGCTGCCCAATCCACAGTCATGTCCTCTCACTATAAAGCCTGCAGAATAAATCCTCAAAACATGTAGTCTGACCTCAGCATGGCGTTTTGGCTTCACTTCAGGTAAGCTGTCATGTCATCCATATTTGTACATTCCCTCAGCACTTTGACTTCTCTTGCGTTGTTGCAAAAGCAGCTGTGGAGCATGATGATGACTTGATTGTCGGGCTATTTCCAACTTGAAGAAAAGAGTGGAAAGATCTCTATTTTCAACATTTCCCCTGCTTTAGGAAGGCAAGCCCCCCCCCCCCCCCCTTTTTTTCCATAACACTGTGTGTCTGTCTTTTTTCTCTGCTACCAATCTCCTCACTGTGCTCATGTGTCATCATTTGCATGTAATTATGAGCAGAAATTACAACATTAGTGTGAACTAAAAGAATTATGGCTGAGGGGCTACAGTTCCTGGTGACGAATTGTTATGAATAGGTCCAGGATCTGTTCTTTCTTACTTTTCTTTTCCCTGTAACTATGAGGTGATTAAACAGAGGGTAACACTTTATAATACGGCCTGGTAATACGGGGGTAATTGCATGGGGAGTACCGGGGTAGTTGCATGGTAATAACGGGGTAGTACTGGGATAACTGCAGGGTAATATCTGGGTAGAACCAAAGTAACTACAGAGTAGTACCGGGGTAGTTGTAGGGTAATACTGAGGTAGAACCGGGATAAGTTGCATGGTAATACTGAGGTACTTGCATGGTAATATCATGGTAATTGCAGTGTAGTGCCATGGTAATTTTAGGGTAATACCTAGGTAATTGAAGGTTAATAACGTATTAATGGCAGCACCACCGTACATGTAGTATCATTGTAAAACCTGTACAAAATAGGCTCTTTATCCATGACAGTCTATTGTCATTAAAATGAAGCAGTAATTATTATATTACAGACGATCATTATATTGCTTGATTTGATATGGATTACAATTATTCAGGTAACTCCTGCTAGCACACCATGATGTGATCACATAGTGCTTTTGGAGTCACCAAACCACTAACAGTGCATGGTGGTAGCAACTCGTTTGACAGTACTTGATTTCACCTGAAGGGACTGTGCGCCTAGCTCGCCGACCAAACCCCCATCCTATCTTAATCACGGTGCCGCAATCTCTGCATGTTAAACACGACCAAAACACCACACAAACAATGTCTTATCCACATCAAACCCCATTATACACCAATCAAAAATTAGCACAACAAAACACAAGCATTTTACCGTAAACTTGTACCGTGTACCGTACTGTGACTTTATTCACAATTTCCCATGAGCCTTTGCAGCTGCCCAGCACCACCCAGCAACTACCAAAAGCATTTCAAAGGGATTTCATTCATTTATTCGAATGGCTTCTGATGGCTCCTATTGGTCAATGTTTTTGCAGCCCTGCACCCGCTAAGGTAAATGGATTTTTCCATTCTTTTTTCACTTCACTTTGTAGAGATCACTTTATGGGACCATGATCGCCATATAAATGAGGTTCATAATAATTACCAATTTCTCCAATTGTCAACCGTGCCTTTAAGAGCTCGGGTTCATAACGTCTCAGCAGTCTGACCCTTGTAGCTATTAAAGCTATGGTCTACGATCTGAAAACCAGTTTGGCTGTTGAGACAGATTTGAAAAAGGGAGCCTGCCCCCCCTTCACGCACCCCTTCCCTCCGTGTTCCAAGATCCCGCCCTTCCAGCTCGTGTCGCCTCCTAACAACACGCCCCCTCTGACAGAGCAAGAAGCCGGCCGGCAGAAAATATCAGCAGTGGTACACAGTGGTAACCATTTCAATTGGACCGGTGCGATCAAAACCATAGCGGGGCGAAGTGGGTCTGGCGTCGCCACTGCTAGCCAGTCAGAGCAGAGCCGATCGTGGGCGAGGCTTTACCTTTCTCGGCGTGTCTTCACCAGCTCAGTTTACAATGCTAAAGATGCATGGCTAACTTATGCTAAAATCTATTGACAGAGCCTACCCGTTCCGACCAACAACGTTCAGTCATTAGCCAGTATAGGCACAGACTAACCAGAGTTATTCAGCAGACATCTCCCACTGTAGTAAACAAAGTACATATCTGTTCGACAGAAATTCGGCAGTCTCAGTGTCAGTTTTCAGTCCCAAATCCTTCTGAAGCTTTTTCCACCGGTGTTGTGCTGTAGAATGCACCCTTGCCATAGAATGCCCCCTGACGGGAGCGCAGTTGAAAGTACATAACAAGGCGAAATAATCCAGTTTTCCTTACCATTGGATGGATTCAAAAGCGTGTGCCTTTAACGATTTCATTCAGGCTATTCAGATAAGCCGAGAAAATAGCCCTCTGATTCAGCCAGTGAACACCTGTGGAATGGACATCAAAGTGGTGTAGCGATTTCAAATTCAAAATAAATGTCGAGAATTAATCAAATTAAATTATGACATTTATGCACTCGTTGAAGGGGCACCACCCACCTTTCTGGTGGGAAAAAGGATGAAACAAGGTTCAATTGAGTAATTAAACGTTGGATCAGTCTTAAACAGATTTAAATCAGTCTCTCATCTGAGGCCGGAATTCTTCATTCAGGGACTACTTTCTGAAAGACCACTAAGACGACAACTTAAAATTAAATGGACAATTTATTAACAAGCTATATGATAACAAAACGTCAATAAATGATGATCAAATAATGAGCAAATCAAAGCACATCTAATGAATAAACGAAGGAATGGTTTAAGTTAAACCTAAGACTGGAGGTTAATAATAGTGAGTGAATAAGGGGAAATTTAACCTACGTTAACGGAGTTACGAGGGTAAATAAAAGGAATTTGGAGAACTAAACTATAACTTATAAGAGTAAGCTACTGAACGGTTGACGGCATCACCCAGTTCTCATCACAGCAGTTTAGAGGATTTAGCCTACTTTGGACGTCGGTTCTCAGCGGCATCCTTGGAATGGATCAGCTGAAGTTCTGTGGCTACCGGACCGGATACTGAAGGTTCGGCGGGGAGTTCTTCCGCCGTGTCTGGATCTCAGCTTCAGGACCGTGTCAGCGCCGTTAGATACTTCGGATCTCTGGGCCTCTCGGAACCAGGTGGCAAAGCAGCTTGGCAGATGATGCTGGTCGGCGTTCAGGACTTGCTTGGTTGCAGATTAATTCGCGCCAATAACTTAAGAAAATAATTTCGCTGGCCAGCCGATATTATCTTCAGGAGTCACTTTAGCGAACAAAAATAAATAAAAAGACTTAGACTGAGGTTATCTTATGCGCGCAGCTTGTTACTGAGGCTTTAAAGGGACTTGGGAATGTTTCATCCAAGTTTAGAAGAAAAATCTGAGCTTAAGGCAATTAATAAAACGCGGGGAAAATTGCGAACGATAGACGAAGACAAAAGAAAACTAGAAGAGAAAACTAACGAAGAGGTAAAACGAAGAAGAAACGAAAACACAAGAGTAAACTAAAACAAGACTGAAGAGAAGAAAAACTGAAGAGAAGAAAACTAAAAGTGAAGAGCAAAGACTCCCGGGCTCTTTTTAAACAATCCCGTGTGGGCGTGAGCCAAGAGGAAAGTTACAGCCAATGCTGTAACCCGATGCAGCACATCGACTGGCAGCGAATTAACTCAACTTGATATTAAAAGCAAGCTAGATCTAATTTACTCACTCACTATGATTAAACTGTTTGTAACATCACATACGATCACATTTCACTTCATTGTTTCTTATGAGCCGATGCATTAAAGCATGACATTGAAAACAGTAAACTTTGATCAGCCGTCTTCTTGACAAAACAAAACAGAGGATTAACGACTTTTAAAAGTTAGAGAGGGACAGAAAACCAATTATCTATTCGAACAGAAACACCATCCAGCATAAGAAACACATCCGTAATAATATTTGACAACACTATAACCTTGTCAATCAAGCTTCATAGATGATTAATATATATTTTTGTGTGAGGTAGACAAAAGCATAGTATGGATACATTCAGAAACTCTTAACTTGAGTCTAAACGAGTTTCACGTTACTACTTCTAAACTACTAGCCTATCTTGGGAATACCATTTACTAAGCTACGAAGTGTATAACAAAAGGAAAGAAATACACGTGATTAGATTCCTGCCATTTGGCTCTGATCAAACCATATTCAGGCATCACCACTAGGAGGAGCTCTTGATCCATGGAAAACCTGGAATAAATTTGTGAAGTTAACAGTTTGGCTTGTGGATATGCTACAAAATTGGGAAAAAGACCATTTCATTAAGAATGTGGTGTGCAGACAGAAAATTCTGGTGACATGTCCATTAAGTATGAAGTTAAACAATTCTCAGGCATCCTCTTCCTTCTGCTCAGTAAAGAAAGCCATGGAGATTTTATGGCAGGTATCTGGTTTTTCAGACTTGGCGCCAAATGCTTTGTTTTCCTTTTAGGTCAATGGTTAATCCTGAAGTGTCAATTCTGATCTTTCCCAGCCAGGGAGAAAGGCTCCGTGTTTATGGGTCTGTGTGGTTGATAAGCAACTTGTCCTTTTGGGAAGCATTAAAGATTCACTATCACCTCCCCAATGGTTTCTTGGGTCGTAAATGGGAACTTGGTGTGCAAACCGTTACTCCCCCATTTCCTGTCCAAACCAGGGGAGCCTGCATTCCTTTGAGGGGTGAATTCAAGGTGGATAGCAGAAAGCAGTTGTCTCATTACAGTGGTGACATCATATAAATACCTAGGTGTACATCTGGATAATAAGTTGGACTGGCCTAAGAACATAGACTTCATCTACAGAAAGGGGCAGAGCCGCCTCTTTTGCCTGAGAAGACTCAGATCAATAGACATCTGTAGTAAGATGCTGCAGATGTTTTATCAGTCTGTGGTGGCAAGTGTTCTGTTTTACGCTGCGGTCTGCTGGGGGGGAAGCATCAAACACAAAGATGCAAGACATCTTAACAAACTGGTAAAAAAGGCTGGCTCTGTGGTTGGACTCAAGCTGGACTCAGCGGAGGATGTGGTGGAGAGATTTACACCGAGGAAGGTGGAGACTATTTGAAAGAACATGGATCACCCAGTTCATACCACCATAGAAAAATGCAAATTATATCATGATAATTGAAAAGTCGCTGCAAAATCAAGAAATTTTTATAGAAACAATCACAAAAAAAAAATCACTTCTGAGTCTCCTCTATCCTGTAGCAGCCTATGCTGTATGTTGCTTTTGGTGTCTTTGCATTTTAACGTCAAAGCATGGCAATATGATGACAGTCTTATAGTCTTATCTAACTATATATATATATATATATATATATATATATATATGTACATGTATTTTTTTTTGCAGGTGAAGATTGCAGCCAAGAGGTAGAACCTAAAAGTCCCTGCCCAAATTCATGGTACAACAATAAACTCAACTACTGTGAGCAGTTGTACAGATTTTGTGTTGCAAACCCCGCTCTGAGAGAGAGAATAGATGAATTAAAAAAGAAAGGCAAACTGCTTTCTTTAAAGTTCAGGGTGGCTTGGATAGACAATAAAGTGCTGTGGAAGTAGATAAGTTATTTTTGTAAAACTTTTTAATGTTACGGCTGTTGCCTTCTTTAAGCATTGTGTGTTTTTACAAACTCTCATTGTATAGTTGTCTCACTTTTGAATTTCTTTTTTCCATTTAATTCTAATATACCTTGTCTTTTCACAACCGTTTCTCTTTTTTTCCTTTGTCCTCTAACCTTGTACCTTGTGAAAAAAGCAAAAAGACATTTTAAAGTCCTGGAAAGTATTGAAATTAGTTTTATATACTTTATTCATCCCACAATGGGAAAACTACAGTCATCCAGCGTTATATACATACACATAGAAAAGAAATAGAGGGAAGGAAATAGGCTATATAATATAATAAAAAAAATGCAGATACTTGTAATAGAAAAATACAATAGATAAATAATTAATGGGAGAAATAGTCTGCTCTGCATATATATACCCTTGACTAGAGTTGGGCAAACTAAGGCCCGGGGGCCACATGCGGTAACAGGGAAAAAAACATTCTCACCACAATGTTTTGGCTTATATCAAAAATTTAAGTTAGAATGTTTAGTACAATAATTAATTAACAACATTAACATTTTTTAGACTCTTTCTCCTACTTCTTGTGTCTATTCTTCTTTCTTTTCTTTTCCGGGGAAGTAGTATATGAAGAGGAATCTGTTTTAGCTGCCAAAAAAAAAAATTTTTTCATTTTTAATCAGAAACCAACAGTGACGTGAAGCTACGCACTGTCAATATGAAGTTTATATACAAAAGACACAGGCCAGACTACCACCATGATAATGTAAATAACAAACCTGATAATTCCAATTCATCTGCTGTGGGTATGGATGGGGTTGGGTCTGCTCGTGACTCCAGGAGGGCGACCTGCTGCCGCAAGAAGTTTTCTTCATCTTGAAGTAGCATGATCGCCCTGAGTTTTTTTTATTTTTTACCTCTATCATTACCCAGTCTCAATTAACAGCATATGTGTCAAGTCAATGACTCCTAAAGATGCAGACACAGTCAGACTGCTCAATCCACAGTCAGCTATGTCTCCCAGTTTCAACAAAAACATCTCAGAGTGAGTGGTGTTGACTGATCATCATAACTCAGAGACTGTTATTTATTTATTTATTTCTCAGTGGAGCTCATTTATGAAACATGTGATAATGTCTGCATATATTTCTGTGGCAAGGAACACTACATGCATGAGTGATAGAAGTAAACACACAATTGATCTGCATTCGTTTTCTAATATCACATCATCATCTGAAGACTTCTTTTTTTTTTGACATGGAAATATTTTATTCAAGGCCAAAAGTATTTTTTTTAGAGTTGCTTTTTCCTGAAACTGCTTTAGCACTCTTGTTTTACAAAAGCAGGCAAAAACAATGAGTAAAAGTAATGAAAATGTATTTTCTGTCAATCATCAGGTACAAAAGCACTCCTGTTTTGTTTCATTTTGGTGCAATGCACATTAGGTAAACAAATCATTTCTTGTATAATTCCCAAACTCTAACTGAATACATCAAAACGTTAAATGAAACAAGGTTCTTGTTGTTGTTGTTCAGAAAGACTATTTCATTAATACATCAGAAATTTCACGATTGAAATGGTGATAAGCATGTTGCAGTATAAAAGCAGTTCAAAAGTCTGATAACTTCACAGCCTATGCAGGACCTTCAACGTTGATAGACGTCACAGTAGCCATGAAACAGCGCTGGAAAAGGCGGTCAGGCTCCGGGGGCTGGTTGTCACAGTCCAGCTTTGCCCTAAAAAAGTGTCTTCTTGGACGTTGAGGTTCAGCAGGGGCACTGATAAGACTCGGCCCTGGTCCCTGTGGACTTGAATTAGAACCTAGAAAAGAAAAATGTCACTTCAACAACATGTAGAGTATATAGGGAGGCTGACACAACACCCAGACTGGACACTATCGACACATGTCTGTGTAGGACTGAACAAGAAACCGTTTGATTCTTTGTGATGTGCTCAATAATCTCATCTCAAGTCAGTCAATTACAACTAAATTACAAACACTGCAATATTTTTTTCATATTTTTTGAGATACACAATACATATCTTGATATTTCCTCTTGATATCTTGATATTTTCTCCTTTGAAACATTGTGAATGTTAAATTCAACCCTGTAATGCAGTAGAGGGACACCAGAATGATGATTCAAGTGGGCCTTTTAGTTCAATTTTTTTTTTCCAAGTTATCTTGAGGAAACTTAACTTTTTGAAGGCAGCAGAACATAAATAATGGCACAGGCAGACCTTCCTGGTCTTGTTCTCAAAGACTCTTCGGAAAAATCGCTTGAAGCAACAAAACAGTACATTCAAAAGGAATCCCTGGGAAAGACATTTTAAAAGCATATAAATTCAATAATACTTTTTTTCTTGGTCATGTTTGTAACAATAGATCATTTAAAAAGGACTTATTAAATAGTTTCGTCTGGGTCTTGTGAAACTTTTCCCTCATGTTATTCCAGGATGTAAAGACAGAGTCTTTGTATTTGGGCTGGGTGTAGGAAAGTAAAAAAGGGATTTGATCTCAATATCTGTATTTATTTTGTGAGGAATTTGAGCATTTCAATTTTTGATTAGGTTTCCTTTGGTTACAATCACAGTGAAGCTGGGGGGACGTACCAGATGGGATCTAGGGGTATTATTTCATGTTTAACTGGAGGTGACAATCAAATATGTCTCCAACATGTCTCTTTGTTTGTCACACTCTGGGCTCTATTTTCGTGTCCACCGGTGAGGCGGCAGAGGGTGAAATTTTTGTCTGTCGGAGCCCGGCGTACAGCCAGTTTGGTATTTTCGTGGACTGAGGCACACCGAGGTCCGCCAAGCTGGGTGTGGTGGCGTGGCAGAGGGAGGTGTCGACAGAATCAGCTGGCGCAGGGACATTTTCATGCTCGCCACCGGCGTATAAAGTGCACTAAAAACTTCCTGATTCAAACCTGGTCAGCTTTCAGCGCAGGCAGAGCGCAGCTGGTCTAGTGGTATTTTGGTAGACCGGCGGCGTAATGGCATACGTCACCGATGCCTCACAGGCAGGTTTCCACAGTGTCAGGCACATTTCAGTGCAATAAATAATCAACAACTAATTATCTGAGTCAGCACATACATTTAGATCTATAAAGATATATTCTGATCTATATCTGATCTGATGAGCGCGTTTGGCACGCGTTTGGACACTCAACCTGACCAAATCAACACAGCTGAAACCGCATTAAATTAAATTAAATATCTAGTAAATAAACACGCATGATGAAGTTAACAAGATATTTAATTCGTCTCCCTCATTTTCTTTCTTCCGCTTGCTCTTATTTCTCGCACTGCTTGACCTGGACATGTCTCTGTGTCCTCTCCCCCGTCCTGTGGCAGCGGCTGAACAGATGATTTATTTCAGTGATAAGATGAGTTATTTACTTTAAGCCTATATACGAATATTATAATATTCAGTTTTGTGGGCCAGATTTATTTTATATGCCAACATCTATGAAAGAAAGAGCCAGGCCACGGAGCGTGATGGGTCATTTACGCACAGATGGTTCAGATTTTAATGCCATTTTTGGAGTTTATGTTGTGATCTGTGCGCACAACCCACCTTTGTCACATGAGGTTTGAATATATGCAACTTTATGTGATTGTCTTTATTTGTGGAAAAGGGTGTTTGTCTTACCAGTGGGTCCAACATTACACACACCAAATCCATCTGTGCTTATATGAGACAGTGTGAAGGACGCCCTCTGCAGCACTTACAGTGACACTTGTTGAGGAGCTGCATTCTGTCGCCATCGTGTGGCATTACTGTCTTCAGAGATCTCCTGATCTCTTTGACTACTTCACGAAAATAATAATACGCCTCGCCGGTGGCGGATTTAAAGGCGAGGAGAGGAGCTTATGTTATTGGTCAATACAGGTCTCGGCTGTGTTAAACCCACTCCACGCCCTCTCTCCTCCCTCGCCATGACTTACGCCGCTGGGAGGAGCTGAGTTAGGGAGGGGGGATACTTGCGCAGGGCTGCGCCGCTCACCAAAATACCAAATTGTGCTTGGGAACACCTTGTCGGCGCGGCGGACCTCTCTTACGCCGCGCATGCGCCGCATTGCCAGCGAGACACAAAAATAGAGCCCTCTGTCTCTACCATGATTCAACACTCTGATGCCCTTGGTCTGCTACTCAAATACCATGATAAGTGCAGGGAGTAATAACTAATATTGATAACCCAAAGTGCTGTGTCTCTCAGAGTAGCAGGGGTCATAAACTGCACTTCAACAAGCTGCCACCTGAGGCTGGCTCTAACCAGAGAAATTCCACTTGAGCTTCTTTCTTATAGTTAAGTGGAAACTTCAATTGCAGAAGAGGTGCACAAAACTGCTGCTCAGTCCTCAAGTGTCCCCTTGTGGCTAGCTTCAGAAGCCAAAGAAACCCCCATTAGAGCCAATTCTAATTGAGAGTCCTGCACAGGCACTGGTGTTTTTGAAAATGGTTAAGACCCTAAAAATCGTATGGTGTGTGCCTGGCTGAAGTGGCAAAAACAACCAATCCTTGCAGTGTAGTCAACCTCCACCATGTTTGCTGAAAACAGACTGAAAAAGCATAAAGAAAACCCTCACTTACATAAAATTGTGTTCAGACACTCAAATACACACGATGGGAGGCGAATGATCAAAAATCAACCAAAAGGCATTTCAATAATCAAATGAGGCAGGTGTGTATGGGCGGGCATTGAAAACCAGTTCCTGATATGAAGTAGTTTCTACTAGTTTGAGCCATTGACATCATTTGCCTTCTGCTTTATAGTTCTCTGATCTGTGCCTTAGTTCTGTGTGCCTTGCAAAACAATGCTATCACACCTCACAAGAGGCTTCCTGTGTGAATAGAGGAGCAGAGAAGATAGTCAAGGCTACACAGAGATATACCAAGCAACAGGAGCAGAACACTGTGCTGTTGCTTTATTTTGTGTTTGCAGTAATTAGCAGCTATTGTGTCTGTGCCCGACATACATCTTGTTCGCTGCCTTTGTGTTTCTTTTAAACTACATTTGTGACAGGATAGGATTTCTGCTTGTTTGCCCTCACATGTCCTTGTGATGACAAGTACTTTCCTTTTAAGCTACCTGTTCCTGTCATACAACCACCACAAGTCTGTGAAGTGCTTCTATAATCAGACAGGTAAACAACTCTTTTTGATTCACCACCTGAAAAGACTTATTTGATTAGAAACTTTGTGGTCTATCAAATCATTAACCTAGTAATGAACACAGTCAGTCTTTGGTAACTCAGCTCCTCTCCAGCTCTGAACTCTTGCTAAATAATGGAAAATAGGGCTAAAAAAAGGCAGTAAGTAAACTACTGAGAGAGGCTGGTTCACAGTGGATCACATTAAAGGTCCTATAAGGGACTTTATTGTTGTGTCTCTTTGGTAAGTCCAGTGAGCAGAGCAGATGTGTATCTCTTTGTTGATCTTGTATACCTTCATGTGGTATCTTCAAATAAAAAAATCTAACCCTTTTATATGTAAAATGTATGTGATATGTAAAAGCTCATCTGTTGGCCAGAAATGGAAATACATCCCCTTTTATAGATTTACTTACTGAATAAACAAAAGGACAACACCAAATATATACAGTCTGGAGGTTTCTGCTTTTCCTTTTGTGCCCATGTAATAAAAGTGTTTGATCAGACACTGAGAATGACACTGAGAATGAGCAGCAGGTTAGGCAGCAAGCTGTCCAGCATGTTCTTCCTAAGACGAGACAAATAAATCAGTATCCAAAAAGGCGAGTTCTGTTGAGAGTGAGAGACCAGAACATGTTGCCATGGGCACACAAAAGCCCAACAAGGTACTGACAGAGAATCCAAAGTCTTGAATCACATGCAGACAGAGTTAATTACATTCCATATAGAGTTGAATGTTTTACTTCTATGAACTGTGGATTGTAGATCTGCAATGTGTTTTGTTTTTTATTCCTACCAATGTACCAACCTTTACACCTGTACATGCCTTTGGGTTGTAAGTAGGTCCACTTTGCTTTCAAACATCAAACAAACCACACCAGAGTTCAATTGGACGCAAACCAAGACCCCTCTTTTCAGGTAGACCAGAGTTCAAATCAGGTTTGACACCACTCTAAATGTACCGGACTATTAGAGGAAGTCTGTTTTTATAGTGGACGGAACAGTTCAGTTTGCTGACAGACCAAGATTTAAGCCAATTGAACAAACACATCAAAAATGAATGGCTTTATCCACTCCAATCACACAGCCTGCTCATTCAGCATAATCAATTTATGAAGTGACTGGAGATGATGCTGATGAGGCTGCCTACACTGTCTACTGACCTTGCTTTATTTCAGATCAACGTTGTGAGTGCAGGCATCAGCGAATGCTAATTATTTAAAAATGCCAATAACGATAATTAATTGCCCCCTAGATTAATCAGTATTTTGCTAGGCTTCACTCATTTTTCTGTGCCTTCCCCTGGCTACTGACTGTTCTTCTATATATCAATCAATCAATCAATCAATCAATCAATCAATCAAATTTTATATAGCACCAATTCACAACAGTCATCATCTCAAGACGCTTTTCAAAGAACAAGAGCAGGTCTTGACCACGCTCATTGTTTGATGATCAAGAACCAACCGAAGATGGGTTTTGGCCCATCTCATCTAACATGAGTAGCAGTGGCAAGGAAAAACTTCCTTTTAACAGGCAGAAACCTTGGGCAGGACCACCTTCATGTTAGACAGCCACCAAGCCGCTGCTGGGTTGGGGAGGAATGTAGAGAGATGGAGGGAGAGAGAGGAGAGAGAGAGAGAGAAGAGGGGAGAGGGCAGGGGGAGAGAGAGAGAGAACAAGATAAGGGGATGGAGAGAGAGAATGAGTAAGAGAGAGGGAGGGGGAGGGAGAGAGAGTAGAGAACGAGGGTGAGAAAGAGACAGGGGACAGCAGAAAAAAAACAACAACAACAACAACAGCTCATGTAATATGTGCTTCTTCAGTGTAGGCGTTACCCTTCCTTTCACTCTCTCAGCTCTTGGATCCCTGCTGTTTATGAGCACCTGTCCAAACTGCCTCCCTGCTGTCAATCAATTTATCAGTGCAGCAGCATTTTCTCCTCACCCCCTCAGTGCCCGTGACTGTTCAAAAGCAACAGCCAAAAGGGGTGTTCAGACCAAACGCGATCAGGTCGCGTCGCGTCGGTCGGTCACGTCGTGTGGCACCTTGGTGTGTTCACAACGGGTCCAAAGCTGCGGTCGCAGGACGTGGCTGGTCGCCGCTGACCCTCTTCTCCCACCTTCCTTCTCCCTCCTTTTCTCCCTCATATATACATCCCGCAGCCCCTTCCAGCGCTCGCGGCACACACACACACACACACACACACATTGAAGCATGTAGCCTAGCAAGCAGGGGAAGTTTGCTATGTTTTCAGAAAATAGTCTGCTCACTGAAACAAATAAACAAACGACCAGAAAGCCCGAAATCATGGGCCACCTTCGCCCTTGCCTCCTCCTTGGAGGTGCGGTCCCGGTAAAACGCGCACCCCACGTCGTACAGGACCGGGTGATAACTCACGGCAGTGATAAACTGCTCCTCCATTGTGATTCTTCTTCTCCTCCTCCTTGTTTCGCCGGTTTGTTGACGTCAGCAGAGCTCTGATTGGCTGTCGCGGCACGGAGTCACGGATAGTCGCGACTTGGCGTCCTGCGACCTCGGCGACGCGACGTGGCGACCGGTCGCCAGGTCGCGTCAGGTCGTGGCTGTCCATAGACTTTGCATTGGGAGCCGTCGCCGACGTCGCCGAAGTCGCGTTTGGTCTGAACACCCCTTTAGACACATGCATTAGGCCTCCTCACTGGAGTGATCAGCTCATTGGCTTTAATTATTCCTTGATTGTAATAACAGTCTTCTCATTTTGCTCAGGTTTCTTCTTCAGCCTGCCAGCTTGTGTGACTGCTAGCCTGCAAGCCTAATGTTGGTTTCAATGTGCCCTTATATTTCTTTTTTTTCCAATATGACCAGCTATCTTCCATCAGAAAACATCAAATCAAGCTGTATCTTGCAGGTCTGCAGCTATTTACCTTGCAATCATTTTCACTGATCTTATATAATGAAAAGGATGTAATGCAGAGAACGGTTAAAGTCAAATAAACAAGTACATTTTCACTGGAGGTTAATAACGAAAACTGATCATTTACCACAGAGGGCTCTATTTTCGTGCCTTGCTGGAGACGTGCCGCAGGCGCAGTGTAAGTCAGGTCCGCCGCGCCGACAAGGCGTTCCCAAGCACAATTTGGTATTTTGGTGAGCGGCGCAGCCCTGCGTAAGTATCCCCCCTCCCTAACTCAGCTCCTCCCAGCGGCGTAAGACGTAGCGAGGGAGGAGAGAGGGCGTGGAGTGGGTTTAACACAGCCGAGACCTGTACTGACCAATAACATCAGCTCCTCTCCTCACCTTTAAATCTGCCAATGGCGAGGTGTATTACTATTTTCGTGAAGTAGTCAAAGAGATAAAGAGATGTCTGAAGACAGCAATGCCACACGATGGCGACAGAATGCAGCTCCTCAAGAAGTGTCACTGCAGAGGGCGTCCTCCACACTCCTCCTCTCATATAAACACAGATGGATTTGGTGTGTGCAAGGTTTGAGCCACTAGTAAGACAAACACCCTTTTCCACAAATAAAGACACTCACATAAAGTTGCATATATTCAAACCTCACGTGACAAAGGTGGGTTGTGCGCACAGATCACAACATAAACTCCAATAATGGCATTAAAATCGGAACCATCTGTGCATAATGACGCATCGCGCTCCATGGCCTGGCTCTTTCTTTCATAGATGTTGGCATATAAAATAAATCTGGCTCACAAAACAGCTGCAGCAGGACGGAGAGAACACAGAGACATGTCCAGGTCGAGCTGCGCAAGAAATAAGAGGAAGAGGAAGAAAGAAAATGAGGGAGACGAATTACATATCTTGTTAACTTCATGGCGAGCATGAAAATGTCACTGCGCCCGCTGATTCTGTTGACACCTCCCCCTGCCACGCCACCACGCCCAGCTTGGCAGATCTCGGTGCACCTCAATCAACGAAAATACCAAACTGGCTGTACGCCGGGCTCCGCCAGACGATAATACAACTGCACGGGGTCCGCCATCCTCCACCGCCTCACCGGCGTACACGAAAATAGAGCCCAGAGGCTAAAAATTGAAGCAGGATAACTTTCTGCTGAAGAGGGCAGATTTCAAAAGGCAGGACAATATTAAACTTAACATCAGCCATATTGCTTTCTCAAGTTCAAAACCCAATTCCATTGAAGTTGGGAAACTGTGATAAATGCAAATAAAAACAGAATACAATGATTTGCAAATCCTTTTCAACCTATATTCAATTGAAAACACTACAAAGACAAGATATTTAATGTTCAAACTCATAAACTTTGTTTTTTTGGAAATAATAATTAACTTTAGAATTTGATGGCAGCAACACATGCCAAAGTAGTTGGGACAGGGGGACATGTTTACCACTGTGTTACATCACCTTTCCTTTTAACAACACTCAATAAACATTTGGGAACTGAGGAGACTAACTGTTGAAGTTTTGAAGGTAGAATTCTTTTCCATTCTTGCTTGATGTACCGCTTAAATTGTTCTACAGTCCGGGGTCTCCGTTGTCATATTTTACGCTTCATTATGTGCCACACATTTTAATGGGAGACAGGCCTGGACTGCAGGCAGGCCAGTAAAGTACCCACACTCTTACTACAAAGCCACGCTGTTGTAATACATGCAGGATGTGGCTTGGCATTGTCTTGCTGAAATAAGCAGGAGCATCCATGAAAAAGATGTTGCTTGGGTGGCAGCATATGTTGCTCCAAAACCTGTATGTACCTTTCAGCATTAATGTTGCCTTCACAGATGTGTAAGTTACCCATGCCTTGTGCACTAATGCACCCCCATACCATCACAGATGCTGGCTTTTGAACTTTGCGTCGATAACAGTCCAGGTGGTGCTTTTCCTTTTTGGTCCTCGAGGACATGACATCCACTATTTCCAAAAACAATTTGAAATGTGGAATCGTCAGACCGTCAGAACACTTTTCCACTTTGCATCTGTCCATCTTAGATGCACTCGAGCCCAGAGAAGCCGGCAGCGTTTCTGGATGTTGTTGATACATGGCTTTCGCTTTGCATAGTAGAGTTTTAACTTGCACTTACAGATGTAGCGACGAACTGTATTTACTGACAGTGGTTTTCTGAAGTGTTCCTGAGCCCATGTGGTGATATACGTGCAGTGATTTCCCCAGATTCTCTGAACCTTTTGATGATATTATGGACCGTAGATGTTGAAATCCCTAAATTCCTTGCAATTGTACTTTGAGAAACGTTATTCTTAAACTGTTTGACTATTTGCTCATGCAGTTTTTCACAAAGTGGTGAACCTCACCCCATCCTTGCTTGTGAATGACTGAGAATTTTTGGGGAAGCTGCTTTTATACCCAATTATGGCACCCACCTGTTTCCAATTAGCCTGCTCACCTGTGGGATGTTCCAAATAGGTGTTTGATGAGCATTCCTTAAATTTCTCAGTATTTTTTGCCACCTTTCCCAACTTCTTTGTCACGTGTTGCTGCCATCAGATTCTGAGTTAATGATTATTTTAAAAAAAATAATAAGTTTATGAGTTTGAACATTAAATATGTTGTCTTTGTAGTGTATTCAATTGATTATAGGTTGAAAAGGATTTGCAAATCATTGTATTCTGTTTTTTATATACGTTTATCACAATTTCCCAACTTCAATGGAATTGGGTTTTGTAGTATCCAGGAAATCATGAATCTTTGTGTTATCCATTTCTTCATTAGTCTGGTGTTTCTCTTTAAGTTATAACTGCAGTAAACACACACATTGGGACACTGCACAAAATGTTCACGGAAACAGATTTTAATAGTTTGAAAGCTACCCTTTACTTCATTGAGATGAGCTAAAAGACACTGTATCAGATGGAAAAACTCAAAATTTTCATTGTTTTATGAAAAAATATATACTCAGAAAATGGCATATGCCAACAATAGCTTTTAAAAAAAGTTGAGACAAGGGCTTGTTTACCATTCTCTTTATGTTTTGCAACTCAGGAAACCAGTCCCTAGAGCTCTGAAAGTGAAATTTGGTTCCAATCTTGCCTGATACAGGATTTCAGCTGCTCAACAGTTCAGATTTTCCCTTGCATTTCTATTTTTGTTTTATGATGCGCCAAATGTTTCAATGGTTGACAAGTCAGGCCAATAGACAGTCGAGTTCACCTCTTCTTCTAAGAAACAATGCTGTTGCAGTATTTGTAGAATGAGGTTTGACTTTGATTTGCTGAAATATTCAGGGTCTTTCTTGGAAAAAGTCATCACCTGGATGACAGCTTATGATGCACCAAAGCTGATATACATTGTTCAGCATCAATGTTGACTTACAGTTGTCTGAACTAGACATGCCATCAAAACTGCATCTTAATACCCTCATAAATGCCAAGATCGATCAAAGGCTGAGTGTCCTTTCCTAGAGAGCAGAGTATGTAACATCCATGATTTCCAGAAAGAGTGTCAAATTTTGATCAATAAGATCACAGAAAGATTTCCCACTTCACCTCAATTCATATGAAACGGGTTTGGGCCCAGGGAGGCAGCAGCTGTTTCTGGATTGTTTTTTTTTGTTTTTGTTATGTTGTTGTTTTGTTTTTTGCATAGTTCATTTTGAACCTGCAGCCACAGACTCTGCTCTGTACTGTTCTTCTGTCTTTTGTGCATTTCCTCAGCAGCATAACAGTGCCATTTACTGGCTTGACATATGCACTCCATAATTTTCAGTGGTTTCTATTTGAGAGATGACAGAAAAACTTTTTATTTTTAAAGTGAAGTTTGGTGAATTTGTCACTATAAAAAAATCGAAATTGAAAATTGAGTTTTCAGAGAAAAAAAATTGGATTTTAATTTCAGCCAAAATAGTGCAGCCCTAGTACCACTGTTGGATAAATTAAAGAGAGCATAGACGCACAAAGCTGGAAATTCAATATCTTCAAAGTGCTTTTCAAACAACCCCAAAGGTTAAAAAGGCAACTTTATTTTTTGATAGTGAAGAGCAATGACAGCATCATCAGGATTTTAGACCAGATAAAACCAGCTTGTTCATCTGCAAATACCAGTTTCTTTCATTTAAACTGCTTGGTCATCCATCAATAAGTGTCAGAGGGTTGCCACTAAATAATTCAGCCTATTTATTGATGTGTTAGAAGCAAACTGAGTACAAAGAGATAGAGATGAATCTGTACCTGGTGCTCGGAGCGGCAGCCCGTTGTCCAGGCCTCTGGGTTTGGTGGTGATGAAGAGATAGCAGAGGACACAGAGAGTGATGATGAAAGCCAGCAGAACTAAAGCTGCTACAGAGAGTCCCACGAGAGCTCCAAGACTACAAAAGAATACAGACATAGCAGGTGCGTCACTTGTATGCTACAGTAGCAGCAGCTAGTTAGAGTAAAGTAGATGCACAAAGGTGTTTTTTGTCTGAAAAGCCAAAATATTCAAGCTCTGAATGAACATAAAGATCAACAGCAAGATGTAAATTTGTCCTTGCAGCCAATTTCAAGGAAGACCTTTGTGCAAATTGCAAATCTTGCTTTTTCATAAAGGTTACTAAAAAAAAAATTCTTAGAATTTAAAAAGAATATGACTGAAAACTTGCTGTTTAAAAAACAAAAAAAAACAAAAAACAGAGGGATCCAGTGACTCCAGCATCCTTTTTACAACATATTAAACATAGGATAATCTGCAAGCTCTCATCTTACAGGCTAGAGTGACTAAGAATTACCAAACATCCGCAGGCCCACATAGCTTTGCTAACCTGACTTAACTAACAGTACACAGGTCAGCCTTAAGTAGCCAAAGGCGGCATTCACAGTGTTTAACCAAACAAACGTTATGGTCTGACTTAGCTCTGTGACACAAGGCCAAATTTTAATTCCAGTTCAGGATCTGTCACAGAATTGACGAAGTATTGCTTTATCTACAGAAGTGATCATGTGTTGTTTTAAGCCTCCAACAAAACCAATCAAGACCAAGACAATGTATAACATCTAGAGGATCAGACCCTACCTGACAGATCATGCAACACAGCTCCTGGTTTAGGCTTTTGTAATATCACACATTGACTACTGCAACTCCTTACTGGCATGCCTCTCTGCTTGCACAGTTAAACCTCTGCAAATGATCCAGAACACAGCAGCACGTCTGGTCTTCAATCAGCACAAGACAGCTCAGTGGTTATTCAACAAGAGAACTAACGGGGCTCAGCTTGCTGAATTACTTAATATTGGTTCGAATAAAAAGGTATCAGAACACATAGTACATCACATTTGATTGCTTATGGGTTGCACAGCCTTAGTCAAAGTTGCTCATATTGATTCTTGTCCCCCACTGAAAGGCCCTGCAATGAAGCATATGCACATTAAGACTAGAGTATGGAGTAATCTAGGAAGGTGGTCTTGAACCCAACTGAACTCTCTAAATTCCTAGATCTCATCTGTGTCCAACTCATGACTCACAGAACCTAAAGGAACTGCAGCAAATGACTTGGTTTCAGAAACCCCAGCATGCCTTTCAGAGGTCTGTTGGAGTCCTTCAGTACATTTAAATACACAGTTAACATCAGTACGGTTTGGCTCGGTACCCTCTCGTCTATCACCATCCACCAGTTTTCAGACCCAATCAAGCAGCACCACTGAAAAACTGAAGCTGGACTAATGATATGATGGAGCGCTGTGTGACCGAGCCAATCCACAGTGTCCACAAAGCAAGTATTGATCAACATTACATAGTCCTCTCAATGATCGATCAGGATTAAGTTTGGATACATTTACACCACACTGAGGTACAGCATAGAGGACTCTGCTGTACTTCAGTGTTGTGTAAACCAGTTTTTTCATTATCACTTCGGAGATAAAATAGAGTCCATTTTAAATAAAAAAAAAGTATAAAGTGTTTGTACAGCTCCATGACCCTATGTTTCTGGGAAGACTAATAAATAAATAAAAATATGTTAAAAAGACCTAAGTAGGTCTTTCCTATCACCCAGCAAGGAGTTGGTGGTCCCCTGGAACCATTTTAGCCAGTTTTTTGGTGGCGTAAAAACAAAGAACCGGTTCCAAATCAGGCACTAGCTCTGAACTAATACTGGAACCAGCTGGGTGGAGACACAACATTCAGAGAAAATAAAACCATGCTATGGAAGCCTAAATTGTGCTAGAGGAGATCCAAAATGATGAGAACATGTATGGTTGGTACTGCTGCTGCTGTTCCTGTGCTTCACTTCTGGGCAGCATGGAGTGATGAATTCTGTTTTCATACCATATCACACACACACACACACACACACACACACACACACACACACACACACACACACACACACACACACACACACACACACACTTACTCTGCAACATTAGAAAAGTAAAGCCTTCAGTAAAAGTGCTAGTGGAATTTCTTATTATAGATAATGACACATAATGATGCAGAACAGTCAGAGCTGGCTAATTGCACTGGAGCAAAACTCCAAAAGAGATGTGTTGATGACATTTTACATGAGTTTCGCTCTTACACAAAAGAACAGATTGAAAGGGCCTGAAAGACAAGGATCAAATTTCTTTATTAAGACCCCAAACATTACATTAATATAGAATCAAGAGCAATAACACTTCTCAAGATCTAAACTTTGTATGTAGAATCAACAATGTCACTTTATTTTTGCCCATTGTGAGCTCTGAAGCAAAACAGACTTTGCCTGCCCTGGTAACAACCAGAGGCAGTCCTGGCTAGTTTCACAACCTTGGGGAGCCCACCCCAAAAACCCCACTGTTGTGTGTGGCCAGAAATGCCACAGTTGCTCCTTTTCCTTCTATCTCTTCCTCTTGCTCTCTCTCTGCCCTCCCTCCTCCTTCTACTGCTTGAGCACCTGAGTGCTGGCCCGCCCCCTCCCCCCTTGCCTTTTCTTCTGACAGTGAGTGACACATAACCTGTATACATGACTCTGAGCAGTAAGTTGACATGATAAGAGGGGCACCCCAACTACCACTTCACGTGTGGTGAAAATGAGTGGTAGTCTAGAAAACCAGTGAGGTTTCTTTCTATTTTTTTTTTTTTTTTCGGGGGAGGGAGCTTGTGCGCCATCACATAGATTGCGCCCTGGGCGGTCACCCACTCTGCCTAAAGCAAAAACAGCCTTTGGAGACAACATTTGTTTCTGGGGAACGTAGGCATGTGTAGAAGTCTGGTTTGCAGCATCCCACCTGCAACACAAACTAAGAAACACTGATAAAGCATCAAAGATCCCTCAGGTTGGTAAAATCTACAGCACAAGAGATTTGTTTGTTGATTTGACTCTTAACAGTTTTCAAAATGTAATGACTCATGAATTAATGTTTATTACCTTCTCCCCTTTCTTCTCCACTGTGATGTTCTAAACAATCAGCCTGCAGTTACAAAACTGTCAATCACAAGGTCAGTCAACTGTTTTTTAAACTGATAATCCATAAATCTAGTGGTAGGGCTTAAGCTACTCACTGTCTCCTACATATTCAACACTAAAGCACTGCTTCTAGTAGCAATATCACAGTACCACACTGTTGGTTCATCACAACCTGGCCAAAGAATAAGGAGGAACAGTGGTACCAAGAATTAAGAAAATGCAAATGAATCAATCACTATTTTCAGATCCCTCAAGGCTGTTCCAACCTCCACACAACTGAGCAAGAACTTTTGGACTCATTGTAAACCCTGACAAAACTGCGGAAAGAACTGAGTAGGCCAGAACAGAAGTCCCTTTAGTGGTCTCAAATGTCGGCAGGAGGGTTTTTCTGTTCATCCAGTTTTTTTATAAAATGGAAAAATTCATATATTATCGGCTAAATGTTTAGTTTATGGAAAAAATGAAGAAACACGTCTACAACAACAACAAAGACTGATATCTGCAAAAGCTATTGAATTTCTGTGTCAGTTACAAGTAAGTAATAAAAGTTGTGTTACCAATTGTTGTGACCAATTTTTACCCTTTTTAACTGTAGTTTAGATATTAAGTCATAGATGGAGGACAATTTTTTACAGCTCAACCAGGACAAAACTCAGGTTTTAGTCACTGGTACTGGTACTCAGAGAGAGGAACTGGACACAAAACTCCAAACACTCATTAAATACATGTAAACAAGTGAGGAATCTAGGTGTGATATTTGACCAAAATCTGATCAAAAAAATCTTGAGACACACATTAGAGAGACGTTACATAGAAAGCTTTATATTACCTGAAAAAAATTGCTAGAGTGGGACAGTTTCCCTTTCAAGCTAGAGACTCTTGTTCATACTTGTATAACCTGTACCTGACTACTGTAACACTCCTTTCTCTGGTCCTCCCAAAAAGAACATCTCTCAGTTTCAGCTTCTCCAAAACTCAGCTGCTACAATGCTGACAAAGACCAGGAAGAAAGCTCACATTTTCCCATTTTCAAGTCTCTGCATTGGCTTCCAGTATCTTTTAGAATTAATTTTAATGTTCTTTTATTGGTTTTTAGAGCTCTTCATTGTCTCATACCAACTTATTTATTAGATCTGCTTTTACCATATAAGTCTGTGGGAGCCCTCAGGTCTTCAGGTAGTGAACTCTAATCAGTGCCTGAAGTCAGAACAAAGACATAGGGTGAGGCAGCTTTTCATTATAATGGCCCACATCTGTGGGAAAAGCCTACCTGAAGACCTGGGGACAGCACAGAGTCTCCATGTTTTTTTTGATTGATTGGTTGTTAGTGATACACTTCCAACTGGAATGAATAAAATTTGGTTTGTAATGTATTGTAAAATTACTGTAGACATAATCCCTTAAACAACCTTTGTGAGTAAAATCTGTCCGTCACTTAAACTAACAAGATGGGATTTCTGGGTAAAGAAGCAAATGTGTTTTACACTTAGTTCTTTTTTGCACTTCTATGAGCACCACTATTTATAGTCCTCCTACTTTCACTGTATGATGTGGAAAATAAAATCTCAGGACAAACACTCATGGCAGCCCAGACTCAAAATATGAAGCATTCTGATTTGGTATAGAAATCCTTTAATAAACAGGGATGTGTCCACCCACTGAGTCTTCATCACAATCATGATCACTGTGTTTTGATGAAGACACATCTGAGTAAAATACAGTCCTGTTCATTAGAGCATTTTAGACTGAATCAGAGGGCCTCAGATTTTCAGTCTGGGCTGCCAGTCTTCACCTTGAACAATGCAAGAAAAAACTACTGACAGTCAATTCTTGTTCATTTTGTAATTTGACCTTCTGTACCTTTCCCTTGAGAAGCACCTTACTTCACAACCTTTTTCCAATTTGTTGACCCAGTGCAGCACTCTCCACTTCTATCGACAGATATCTCATAACTGAATACTAGCTGCATGCTACGTGAGGAAATATAAAAGAAAACTTTTAAACCTGACCATAAAAGCTTTCCCATTTTAAGGCTACAAAAGATTACAGTGGTCAGAGTTTATTATTCATTGTGGTGGAATGCATGTCAACTTAATAAAAATTTGCAAAAGCATGAATAGCCTTGAACAGCCAAATTCCATACCATTAGATATGAGTTGGTTTGCATACTAAAAATAATAAGTTAGAAAATCCTGGAGCCATTTTACCTTAAAAGAGGATAGTACTCAAATTTCAGGGTTACAAGTAAAAAGAAAACATCTTTGATCTGCCTTTTAAACTTACCCCTTATTTCCACTTGCATATATATATATGGAGGGCGAAACTCCATTCCATCACATTGGGTACCTCCATAATACCCATTGGGCTTATTTATGAAAGCTCTCTAGTCCCTGGATGCCCCTTGAGTACACGAAGGTAGGGCTGCACGATTAATTGATTATAAATTGTAATCAGATTATTTAATTATGTCGTTTCTAAAAAAGAAAATCAAAATCCTCAAATCCTCTATATCCATACCTGCCAACATTTGTGTTATAAAATCCGCGAGACTTTTGCAGCGCGCGCCGGGCAGTTTTGGGGTTACCTTGTACGGTGGATGTAAGCTAATTATGAGAGTATTTGTAACGAGATTGCTCATCCAAATAAGTACAAATAAAGCTGCACACTTTTTGTTTTGTTTCAACAATAACAAATGGTAATAAAAAAAATAATAGCTAAGATATACCTTGAACTTATTTAGTCCACTAATACATGGTGTTAAAGTCCTCATATGTTTTACATGCTCTCCCGTATGAGGCTCTCTGAACATCTGTGCATGCAATACAGCACTCTTTTATCTGAGGCTGCCCTGAACGCATCACTTGTTGATGGTGAAGGACTGTCAATGCAAATATTATATCTTGTGTTTGTTTCCCTTTCATCGAAGTGTTCATTTTGCAACAAACACTGATTAAATATAGTTTACAACTTAAACTGACCTGAATCATCCCAAACTGTAAAGTAAAAGTATCAATCCAGTGTCTGTGAGGCTCAGCAGAAACACAGGACAATCTTCAGTTGTCTGGAAACCTGGCAACTTTGGACAAATATAGTGATCCAATTGATGAATGAACGTGGACCATCAAACTACAGGAGATTCCTTGGAGAAATGACAATACGGGACGTGGGCGGGAGATAGGTCTGAAATACGGGAGAAAAAGAAAAATGTGAGTGTTGGCAAGTATGTCTATATGTCTTGCGCCTCCAGGCCACCATAGGCTCACCCTTCCTGCAAGAGTGCCCAGTTCCCACATACACCAGTGTAAACAAACATGCATTTGCAAAAAAAGGTGATAGTTTCATGGCTAAATAGGGCAAGAGCAAGTCAGTCATGTGGAATTGGTACGGCTTCACAGTTTTGGAAGAAGAGCAATCCACCTCCCTCTGCAAAGTCTGTCTGAAGGTGGTATCCACCCGTCCACACAGAAACGAATTTAGAAGTAAATGCCAAAGATTTTGTCATATTGGCATTTCATCCACACGGAATCCACATTTCGGGTGACTGTAAATGGTACTTTTTGAAAACGGAGTGCATGAATCTGTAAATGACTACCATTTTATCTCCTTGTGCATGCCTATCTGCATCTCTCCAAACGATCATGTGACACACAACATAACTCTTTTGTGGCTCCTGTGCGTGTCCGGCCGAAAAAACCTTTATGCTCATGCTCCGTACTCTTCTTCTGTCGTAAGTGCATTTCCTGGGCACTGTTACAGCACCACTTACTGCCTTTGCACACGCACCACGTTGATTTCAGTGGTTTGGTTTTGAGAGATGATAGAAAAACTTTTCATTTTTAAAGTAAAGTTTGGTGTTGTCACTGAATAGAAAATAAAAATTGAAAATAGAGTTTTCAGAGAAAAAAAATCGGATTTTATTTTTGGCCAAAATTGACAGTTCCCTACACCACACGGTCTGACTCAAGTCTTAAGTCAAGTCCTTTTACCTTTAGTTAACCAAGTATTCACATGCTTCCCTTCAGTAATTCCCATTTCTCAAATCTGGTAGTCTTTTTTTTTGTTCCAATGGTTTATCTGTTACTTGATAACAAATTTATATAATGCAAACATGCATGATAATAGTATTTGGTCAACTGTTTCTGCTTCATTGCATTTATTACACGATCCTGTCGGGTGTTTTTTCCTAAGAAAAAAAAAAAAAAAAGCACTATCGAAGCTGATGTGTCCTCTACCTTGCCTGCTTGTTACCATCTGCTCTTTCCAACTAGTTTCCTTACCTCTTGTTGTACCAGTTCTGTTTGTATTAAATATTACTGTCTGCCTCATTACCCCACTGCCTTTTCGAAAGTTGATTTGCCTTTTTCCCAGAAGATGCTTTGATTTTCTGACTTTGTTTATTTGATACTGATTTCAACTATTACTTTTTCAAGAGCCTCTTTTGTATAGCTTTCATCTCCTGTGTCTCTGATTCTGCTGGAACCCGAGGAGATACTTTTGTTGTATCTTGTTAATCTATATGTGAACAATATTCCAAAGACCATTTCTTATGGTTTTCTGGACTTCTTTGCCTTGATAAAGATGTATTTGTCAAGAGTCTGTTTAAATCTATTTTTTGACACATTCTGAATCTGGGTGATGTTATGATGCTAAAAATTGTATTTCAAATAAGCATGCAAATATCACTTTTATATGAAATACAGCTAGAGTTATCAGACAAAATTAGCCTATCCATTTGAACATGGGAAATTTCTATCAGGTTTCTCTCCATCTGAAAAGAAATGCACTTCCTTACTCGTAGTAGTAATAATAATAATAAGAAGAATGATATATTTATGAATCCCTGCCACGCAAGTGGAAATGAGGAGGGAGTGTTATAGAAAATTATACATGAATAAATGGTGCATGTATAAATTATCCCTATGCCTGTTAGCAGAGAATCTCCTGAGCTCCTTATTTTTCTGTCATATCTGACAGTAATCTACTAAAACATGATTTATGAAGCAAGGCAAGCTAGCAACATACAAGGTCCTCACTGGCTCTCTGAAGATGAAGTGTACTCTCATTAAAAAGCCGTCCTAATTGATCTTTGGCTCCCAGCTCATGAGCCAAGTAGCTTGACTGGAGAGACAGCTAAATATCAAGAGGGTGACGATACTCCTACACAAACAGTAAATCACATCTCTTAACTCACAAGTGGCCCTTGAAACTCAAATGGCTTCAGATGCTTTAGCATGCAAATTGCTTAAAACAGAGTTAGTCACTGCAGCAGGAGAAAACTTACCCAGTGAGGCACGCTTTGCAGATAATACAGCATGCATTAAAATAGGAACAACTGCATTCACCTCACAGAAGCCGGTCCTGATGGTTTTAAGAAAATACGCAGCAGATTGAATGCTCTGCTGTTTTCTTCGCTTACCTTAACCACCACATGTATCCATACTCGTAAGGAAAAAAGCTGTTGGGATCATCACAACAGTACTTCAAGTCACTGAACCCGCAGCAGAAAAGTGCCGTGCTGTCACTGTCCGCCTTTGGACACGTGAAGCCCTCCACGAGCACGTTTTCTTTACTGTAGTAACTTTCACAGTCCGAGGTCATATCAAACAAAGAGCATGGGTATCCGGCTGCGGTGTAGCGCGCAGTAAATCCTCTGAACACTGCTGCAACTTCTCATCCCCGTCAGTGTACGTGATTGTCAGGCGGCAGGACTCTGACTCGGAATCAGTGCACTTGCACCGTATCTCTCTCTCTCTCTCTCTCTCTCTCTGTCTTCCCTCCTTCCCCCTGTGCAGCTCTCACAATAGTGTTTATTTATGGTTTATGCAGCCCAGTTTATTCAAAACTGGCTTAATATTTCTATAGTATGCCTGGTTGATGAATGTCTGACTCTCTTGAGTTCTGTTATTCATGAGCAGAGTAAACACACCTCAAAAGACTGAAAGAAAAACGAAATATTTATAACCTTCTCTGCACTGGGAAGTGGCTCCATGAAATTGTATCATTGATATTCTTGAAATTATGTGTTTTACCATTTACATACAGTACAGGCCAAAAGTTTGGACACACCTTCTCATTCAATGCATTTTCTTTGTTTCCATTACTATTTAAATTGTAGATTCTCAAAACTATGAATGAACACATGTAGAATCGTGTGCTTAAGAAAAAAGTGTGAAATAACTGAAAACATGTTTTATAGTTTAGATTTCTCAAAGTAGCCACCCTTTGCTTTTTTGATAGCGCTGCAAACTTTAGCTGTTCTCTCAATGAGCTTCATGAGGTAGTCACCTGAAATGGTTTTTACTTCACAGGAGTGCCTGAAGTAACCCTGACAAGGTACTTCTGTCATCAAGAGCAAAGGGTGGCTATTTTAAAGAAACTAGAATATAAAACATGTTTTTGGTTATTTCACACTTTCTTTATTAGTACAAAATTCTACATGTGTTCATTCATAGTTTTAATGCCTTCAGTAATGATCTACAATGTAAATAGTCATATAAAAAAATAAAGAAAAGACATTGAATGAGAAGGTGTGTCCAAACTTTTGGCCTGTACTGTATTTGTAGAGAGGTGAGATCAGCTGCATGTTAACATGAGCTGAGTATGAGCTAAATTTGGAAATAAAAACAAGGACCCTTATAATTTATTTTCACATATTAATATTTTTTTTCCATAGTTTCACTTTTATGATTTTACAGTAGTTTCCCTTTCAAATGTATCTATTCCACATCCAACCACTATATGGCGCAGTGGCATAGACTAGCGTTAGAGCACAGAGGGAGAATAAATCTTCCTTTTGAGATGACAACAGCAGCTCAACTTGTGTCTCTTCTATTCTTGCCACAGGTTAGTAAAACGTACTTTAAAAGTCAAACAGCAACTCTTAAACGTCTTAAAGCATCAGCACTTAGTACTGTATGTTTGCACGAGTGGTTGAACGAGATTGTGTCGTAGTATGAGTGAGTAAACGTACTTTAAATCGGATCGCTAACCATTCTAATGCTAGCGGATTTTGACATGTGGAGTAGTGTGAGTATGAGAAACTAACAGTGAGAAACTTAGAAACTACTGAACTTTCTGTTAAACTTAATTCACTGAAACTTTAAGGATATTTCCTCATGCATGTCTAGTTTCTGGTCAGTAGATTTGATTAAATCTGTTGAAGGTTCAATGCCACGACCAGTAATGTTTTCATGTCGTGATTAAGCTATGGATGCTATGTCAAGAGTTTGTGTGTGAGAGACGTGTTTAAGGTGTAATACACTTATTTTTGAGAGTCTGTTGTTATTGTTTTCTGACAAATGCATTACATTAATAAATAAATGCAATTATTGTATGTAAAAGATGAAACAACAGAGTGACAGGATAAAAATAGTTTGGTCAATTACATTTC
Organism: Xyrichtys novacula; assembly: GCA_962446985.1. Classification (NCBI taxonomy): domain Eukaryota; kingdom Metazoa; phylum Chordata; class Actinopteri; order Labriformes; family Labridae; genus Xyrichtys; species Xyrichtys novacula. The sequence continues at coordinate 7,169,522 of OY660870.1, forward strand.
ATAATATTTAAACTTATAAATACAGGTAATGTTTAAAAATAACATTTCATGAGGTTTAAAGGGACTAAAATGCAACTCATTTGTTGTTTTTCAGAATAAAATAGCAAATGTTCATCTAATTTAAGCATTTTTCGTGAAGCAGCCGTACAGATAGGTTTTGTCATGTTTAATTTAATGTCAAAAGGATTTTCTATAATTTTACAGCTCTGGTTACTGCCATGTTTGAATAATAAGATTGAAACTGAAAACGAGTGTTTGATATTCTGCTTTGACAGTATGTCCTCTTCTGTTAAGAATAAATCTTCCTTTTAAGATGACAACAGCATTCAACGTGTGTCTCTTCTATTCTTGCCACAGCATTTCACCACACGTTGAGACACCAGAAAAAACACTTTTCAGTTGTCCACCTAGCTACCAAGGCAGCCTGGGCGGGCAACATATTCATGAATTTAACTTGTGAATATTATGATTAATAATAATAATAAAAATTCACTTGTGTGTGGGCTCATTTTAATCAATGAAGAGTGCTTAGCTCATTAAAGCAAGCTTAAAATGACATACTTAGTTGCTCTTTTTAAATCAAATATGATGAAAAATATCATACAGTAAAATAATGCATGCACACTTCAACCCATACACTGAAACTGAACACACACTGATCCACTGCATGCCTCAGGTGCATTATTAGTATAAATTAGCTTTTTGAAGCTCATTTTTTACTGTTTAGTACTTCTGATATATCGTTTCAAAATATAAACATCCACCTTTGTAATATTATTTACAGGAAATACAGATGTTAGCTTCAGAAGATACTTTGAATGTCAATTGACCGACATGATATTTGGGTCCTTTTTCAGGTACCTTGATGAATACACAATGACTCTTAGGCACTCTTACCCTTTCAGTATTATTTCATTCAATTTGCCATTTTTCATTTACAGTGTCTGGCTTTTTTGCCAGTGACTGGTTCCTTCCTGTGAAAAGGACATTTTTACAATTACTGTCGTCAAGGTCTTACTAGTTGGTGGATCAATGCTGGGCCTCTCAAATGTACTTACAGTCTACAGACTAGACCTGAATGTGATGTGTTTTGGCACAGTTTGAGATTGCTGTCAAGAATAAAAATACCAGTACCCATGATTTCCCAAGAATCTGTGATGATATGTGTGTGCCAAATAGAACTTTTCAAAGAGACAATAATGGTCTGCTTCATTGTTGCAGGTTAAAGGCCAGTATAATTTTCCGAAATTCTTCCTGACTGAGCCAAAGCACAAACATTCATGAATGTGTGTACACTGCATGCAAAAAAACAAACAAACAAAAAAAAAAAACACAATTTCAAGGTCTTGGTGGCTCAGCTGGGTTACTGGTTTATGCAAGGGTGGCATGATGGTAATTTTAAACCAATTTAAATATACTAACAGTTTGTATATTCCATTCATACCAAGTGTCTTCTGCAGAGAACTGCTAATTACTACTCACTGTACCTTAGATTACAGTGATTATTTTTAACACCTTAAAAAAACAGTTGAAATCAAATCTCTATAAGCCAACTTCTTGATGGACTTGAGAAGATAAATTCAAAGTCAAGCACTTTGATAGCTCCTACTCAAAGTCAAACCTATACAAATCTATTCTCTCCTACACTCCTGCTCTGAATAGATGTATGAGGTATTTTTCTACAATATGAAGTACCAACAAAATAATATACCAGATGTAAATGAAGAGAAAATTAATGACCAGCTTAATGCAGCCTATAATGCAAAATCAGACAAAAACATAAATTGATACATAAGGCTTTATCTCAGGACTACACACCCTGCCCCTCTTCTGTGCCAGGATCATTGCTAGCCATCAGCTTGTTTTCAATCTTCTTCAAGCTTCCAAGTTAACTCCTTTTCTGGATTTTCTTACTTGTGTCTCTGCTCATGTCTGCTTCTGCAGGATAATCACTCAACCCTGCTGTCACCAGATCCTTCTTACCCCGAGCCCAAAAACAAAATCACTGTCACCACATCAAGATGATTTTTCTTTTAATCAAGACTGATTAAAGAATTACCTCATACAATGATACAAAGAGCAGAGCCGGTTAGGGAGAGTGTAGGGAACTGGCAACAACACATATGACTATGAGCAGTCAAACACGTACTGTGTGTAAAGAACATTAGATGTGATTCATATGATTAAAAGTCACTGTACTGTACAGCTTGTTGCAGGCTTGCACATGTTAAAATCTCTTTAGGTTGAATGGATGGATTCAAATCAGTTACCATAATGTATGGATTGTGTTCAAAATAAATGGTTAAATAAACCATAACAAATGGTAAACTCTTTAAGTGATCTTATACAGAAGTGTATAAAGTATTGACTGAATAAAGAAGCACAGATTTAGTAAACTATGGAGCCCGGAAGGTGACATGAACTTTTTTTTTTATTCACACATGCGATTTTACTAGGGCCACATTAAAAGAAAAAAAAAGACTTCAAGATTGAAGTCATTAGACATTAACCAACGAAAATAAAGTCATTACTTATGAGAATAAAGTTGCAATAAAATAGTTATAGTTTATTTCAGCTTTGAAACAAGGTATATTCCATTCAGTGACATTTCAATTACATTTGTTTCAGTAATCATACTGTTTGGCCGAAAGGGTATAGGCTGAAGCTAAAAGCTTATAACGCCTACCCCATTTAAATGAAAGACAAAAAAAAAAACAAAAAAAAAACAAAAAAAAACAAAAACAAAGAACAAACGGATAGTATGACACATGGTTTCATGTTGTGCTGTAAGACATCTGCTAACCCATTTAAGGATACAAACTGAGTACAGAACATCAACAAGGGAAACAGAAGAGGGAACAGGAAATATTTAGAGATATAGGATACGGTTTAGGATTTTTGTTTATTTGTTAGGTACTGTACTGTACTGTTATAGTGTTTTATACTTGTCCATTACTTTGCGTTTAAACATTTTCTTAAATTTTGAAACTGTAGGACACATTTTTAAGTCTTCTTCAAGGCTATTCCACAACCATACTCCTCTGGTCGACAAGCATCTTGCTTTTGTGTCTGTCCTTACATTTGATCTACTGAAAACGGCAGTCCCCCTGAGTTCTTATTGCGACTCACGTTCTGTAAACAGCTCCAGCATGCAATGGGGAAGTTGTTTGTGGTATGCCTTATACATTATAAGAGCTGTGTTTAGGCTTGCCAAATCTTCAAGTTTAAGCATAAAGTTTGATAAAGAGTGGGGTTTGTGGGTGCTAGATGGTCTGTTTTATGTATAATACGAATGGCTTTCTTCTGCATCAGGAAAAGTGGATTTAAGATGGTCTTGTATGTGTGTCCCCATATCTCAACACAGTATGTTAGATATGGGAGCACAAGAGAACAGTACAATAAGTAAAGTGAGTTATATTAACAAGGGGTTTCAATTTATATAGTATTGCAATTGTTTTGGATATTTTTGTCTTGATATTGGCTATGTGTGATTTCCAGCTGAGTTTATTATCTATGATAACTCCCAGGAATTTGAGTTCATTTACCCGTTCAATTTCAACATCTTGAATTTTTAATTTTACTGGTGTATCCATTTTCCTGTTGCAGAAGAGTATATATTTTGTTTGACTAAGATTTAACGATAGTTTATTTACATCAAACGATTTTTTAAGTACTTTTAACTCATCCTCGACTGTACTCAGGAGCTGTCCAAGATCTCGTCCTGAGCTATATAGGCTGGTGTCGTCAGCAAAGAGGACGTGCTTGATTTATGTACATTATGAACAGCTTAGGACCTAATACTGAACCCTGGGGGACTCCATGTGTAATGCGCAGTGGGTCAGAGTCAACACCATCCACATGTACATACTGTGTTCTGTTCTGCAGGTAACAAGCAAGCCATTTATTTGAGACTCCTCGGATACCATATCTATCCATCTTTTTTATTAGTATTGCGTGTTCTATGGTGTCAAATGCTTTTTTAAGGTCAATAAAGACCCCCATGGTGTATTTCCTGTTTTCAATGCCAGTAGAAATCGCTTCCACAAGTTCAGTCATGGCCATCACAGTGGACCTATTTGACCTAAAACCATATTGATGGTTACTAAGTAGTTGGTGTTTTTCAATAAAGTGGTCAAGCATAGCAACAAATAGTTTTTCTAAGATTTTAGAAAACTGGGAGAGAAGCGAGATCGGTCTATAGTTGGTAAATTGATTCCTGTCGCCACCTTTGTAGATCGGAATAACTTTAGCAGTCTTCATTTTATTTGGGAATATGCCTGTGAGAAATGATTGATTACATATGTAGGTGAATGGTGCAACTATGGATGGTATAATGTTTTTAATTAGTATCATGTCTATGTTTGTACTATCGGTAGATTTTTTGTTTTTGAGATTTCTAACAATATCCAGTATTTCTTGTTCCTCAACTCTCCTACTGAAAAATGAATGTGGGTTGTGCTTCACTAAGTTTTCCTGTAGGTCCTCCGTGTCTCCCGGCGCTTCAATTTCATTGGCCAAGCTAGGTCCTACATTGACAAAAAAGTTGTTGAATTCATTGGCTATGTCTCTGGAATTTTGGATGTTTAGTGTGTCTTTCATGAAATAGTTTGGAAGCGCACCAGTGCACTTACCTTTTTTTATTATACTATTTAGTGTTTTCCATGTCTCTTGGATGTTCCCTTTGTGTTGTTCTAATTGATTTTGATAGTATTTGATGCAGAAAGTGATTCTGTTTATTAACAAACAGTTAAATCACACCTGCAATATAATAAAACGTATGTGTGATATACTAAAATGTACGTGTGAGATACTAAATCGCACATGCAAATAAAAAAAAAAAGTCCGTAGTAAACCGTTATTCACAATGGATTAAATTAGAGGCTGGTGACTGCAGTGTGTTCGATTCCAAACCAGTAATTTGATTTTTGAATTCACTTTGGTTTATGAAAAAGGGGTCATGCTGCACAACCTGAGATACAAATCCAAGCCAAGCCATAATGGGATACAGGGAGCATCACTGAAGGATTATTAAACAGGCAGAGTCACAATGAAAAACAAAGACTTTTTCAAGATACAAAGAGAATGCAAAGTCAAATATAGTGGAAATATAAAGGAAAAAAAAAAGCAATTTCCTCAAAAAATGCACATGAGAATCCTAATTCACTGGAAATATCTGGCTACTAAGATGAATAAATAAATTCCTTTGCTTATTTATATTGGCTGTGTGACCCTTTCAAATTATGTAAAGTGCAAATAAGATTTTTATTGAAGTCAATCAAGCTCACATGTTTAGTACGTGACTTGTAAAGCGAAAACTCTCCTGGAATCATTTTCTTTTCTTTGTCATCACAATGTTATATTTGAGTGTTTCTTCACATATATCATTATGTGTCCCAGACAAATCACTTGTAACAAAGCAGACAATAGAATATGGTGTTTGAGAAATCAACACCCAAACAAAAGATCCCCAAAGCAAAACCCAGATCAATCAATGAAATCTCCGCAGTAGCACGGACTGAAAACACAAATCAAAACAAAGCAAAGCCTGAGCAGAAATATAGTGATGCCCTATCTTTCTGCTCAGGCTCTGCTTTGCTCTGTGATGCCCTTTTTAACTGTATTTTAGATGTCCAGTCCTGGATGACAGACAACTTCTTGCAGCTCAACCAGGACAAAACCCAGGTTTTAGTCATCGGTACAGGTCCAGAGAGAGAGAAACTGGAGAACAAACTCAGAGGACCGTCTTTTAATCCCTCAAAACAAGTTAAAAATCTGGGTGGTACATTTGATTTTAGTCTCAGTTTTGCATCACACATATGTGATATCACCAAAAAGGCTTTTTATCACCAACATCTCCAGAGTCCACCAGTTTCTCTCTCAAGCCAATGCAGAGACTAGTATCCATGCTTTTATTACCTGCAGAATTGATTATTGTAATGCTCTCCTCTCTGGTCTTCCTAAAAAGAACGTTTCACAGCTGGAGCTGCTGCAAAATTTGGCTGCACGCATGCTGACGAAGACCAGGAGGAGAGCCCACATTACACCAATTTTAAAGTCTCTGCATTGGCTTCCTGTGTCTTTTAGAATAGATTTTAAGGTTCTTTTATTAGTTGTCTTAATGGTCTTGGTCCTTCTTATTTATCTGATTTGCTTTTACGATATGAGCCCAGTAGAGCCCTCAGGTCTTCAGGTAGTGGTCTTTTAATAAGTCCCCAAAGTTAGAACCAAAACATACGGTGAGGCATTGTTTTATTATTATGGCCCCCGTCTGTGGAACAGTCTGCCTGAAGACCTGAGAGCCTGAGAGCAGCACTTACAGTTCATATTTTTAAACACAAACTCAAGACCCTCCTTTTTAGTATATACTATAATCTGACCCCAGTGCCACACCAGCCTGACTGAGCCTGAATATGAAACATGTTCAGTATTTGGGATCAGAAATCCTTATGTGTGTGGGATACCTTGGGATGGCCAAGCATGCACAATGTCTTCAATACCCAATCTGTCTCAAGAAGAAAGCACAATGAATAGGAAACATCAGGTTTAAACTGAGATGTCAGAAATAGAGAACACACATGTTGATACATGGCAGCAACATGAATATTTGCGGTAAAACATACAGTTACCGAAATGCCAAGGGAACATCACTTTAGATTTCTCTCTTCAGCACAAAAAGTCCTGCATGAGACAACCCACACACACATTTGGCCTCTCTGTATCACAGTGTTTCTTGAACTTTGTGAACAAAGCAGGGGGCTGTACAGCTACACCGGGAGAGTCAAAAACAGCAGAACAGGTTCACACAATAAGGATTCATCACAGGTGAACGGTCTTCTGTGAACGCTAAGATATAAATGGAGGTTTTATAATGACTGTGACAGCATCTAGAGATGCTGTGTCTAGGTTTGTGTCCAGAGAGGAGGCTAATGGTGGCATTGAGCCCCCCTTGAAATGTGATTCGCTGCCTATGATTTCACCTCAAAATCAAGAGAGAAACTGTAAATAAAAGCTATTTGTTTGTGTGTGCAGACATAATTCATGTTATCCCTACATAAGCCAAGTCAAGACATGTCCTTAACCCCGAGCCTGTTCTTATTATAAATGTAATGCTGTTAACAGAGCTGTTGACTTTTAGTGACATTATTGAGAGATCTGCTCTTTTTCACAAGAGTCCCATTTGTCATAATTTGCACTAAATATGTATTTATATATATATTAATCAATAGATTGGCTGATAGACTAATTCAGATGTTATTGGAAGGATTACATTTCTGCTTTCTGTAATCTATTCATCGTTTCGGTGATATGTGGTGATCGTACATGCCTTTAAAGACATCTTATTCTTCCACAGCTTTAGTTATCGGATGCTCTTTGTAGGTTTAAAAGTGTGATCTTGCATAACCTGAATAATGAGCATGAATCGTGTTGCCTGTGCAAGGGTGATAAATATCTTGACCCTGCTCAAAAGCATTAATGATAAAAAATGTGAGACCTTCTTTAGCTTTATTTGCAAGTGAGTATCTTCTAACATCTTGGAAAATGGAAAAAAATAGCAAAATCCTCTTTAAGGATTTATAACAGCAAAAGCTCTACAGCACACATTAGAGAGAATAATTATCCACATCTTCTCTGGCTGTGGCATCAGAGAGGACCAAGTATGAGCCACTTTGATGTTTCGGGTGAGACACTGCGTAATTTTCGTTATCATTCAGAAAGTGCAACATTCTCTCTCAGTGAATCTTTCAACAACTAAATTCAAGAAGGACCTTGAGCTGAGCGACACTGAACTCATCTACCTTGTCTCTGATGCTACTTCACCTGGTACTATCTAACACTGCAGGGTAACACAGTGATGTAGTAAGTAATGATAACAATTTTTCTTTTTTATTACATGGTCTGCATGCCACAAAGAAACTCTGGATCTCATCCCTGTCCCTTTTACCTGTCAAATGCAGTCATAATTTATAAATGTGGACAGCTCTTGTATTTTTTTTATTTTTTATTTTGTGTGTGTGTGTGTGTGTGTGTGTGCGTGCTAATGAAACTCTAAACCTGTTTTTTAAAGTAATGCCACAATGCAGTTTTGGTCAGACCTGTGTTCTCATATCTGTCCCTGAAAGATGTTATATGTTATGAAAATAAGAACAAGTGTCTTAAGTATTTTTTTTTTTCATTTTATTGGAAAAGTATTTTATTCATAAGCAAAAAAATCCACCAAAATTTCCCAAGCTAGCCTTCCCAAGCTAAATTAAAAACAAACAATTTTCAGATACTGTAGCTATGAAATGGCATTTGATGTACTCCCTGGCATTTGATAAAATTTATGATTACGGAGATTGATCAATACATCTATGTGTTGATATAACAATTTTGTATTTTGCTTTTAGAATTCATTTATTTTGTTTTGATTATTTATTGATTTTTAATGTTATGTGATATCTTGGAAATTTACTCTGTAAATTAATATATTCTATATATTGACTTTTGCTTTTTTAATTGTGAAACAGTTCTCATGTATTGTGTTTTGTGTTAGTGTTTGACATAATTTGTAAATAATTGTATATAAATAAAGTTTAGATAAAAAAACTGAATGTTAAACACTGCCTTTTAGAATGTGGAATCTTTAAATATGAGCTGAGGAACTCAAATCAGTCATGTCAACTGGATACAGTTACTGTGAAGGAGACACTTAATAGAGAGTTAACCTTTCAACAAAGTCAAGCAGATCAACTGGATACAGTTTCTGTGACAGAGAGACTTCAGACAGAGTTAGCATTTCTAAAAAGTCAACATTTACTGACATCAGAGATGTAGAAATCAGCATCAAAGAGCTGGTACGACATCATGGAGGAGGAAGAGGATAGTAAAGTCCAGGAGCTGGTTGGTGTCATATCAGCTCTAAACCAAAGCTCCACAAGGCTTTAGGTGATCTGAAGACCTTGACTGAGGAAAAAGAGGCTCTGGCCAGCAAATTACAGAGCAGGTGCAAAATGCATCTGGAAAATGACATAAAATGGATTGGCAAAACGATGGCTTTGGATAAACAGCTAAAGCAAAGCCAGAAAACCAACCTGGAGCTGTCTTCCACTATCAAAAGACGGGAGGAAGACAACCAGAGGCTCCAGGCTGAGATCCTGGAGCTCCAAGGAGAGAAGGACTGTTACATGCCCTGGGTGTTTGTGTGCTGTTTTCTCTGTCTCTCTCCCTGTAGGTTTTTTCTTCTGCAGTAGAGGTGTGGCAGGTGTGACTGATGAGCAGCAGACTATATAAAGCAGTGGTCTCCATATGGCGGACCGCGGTCCACTTCCGGACCGGGAAAGAGTCCAATACGGACCCGAGCCTACCGCAGAAAAATGTATGTTTTTTTCTCTCTTGCAGGCCTGCACGATGTACGTGTGTGCGATAGTCACATCGCAGAGCCTACGATGTCGGAAGTGAATGAACTCAGTTAATTTCAAGGGTAGCTGACTGAGATACACTGCATGTGACTCTGCATGTGCTGTGCAGCGATCCACCAATCACCTTTGTCCTTTACTCAGTTGCCAATCAGACTCAGTTCTCAGTTGCCAATCAGACTACCCTGCCAGCTGTCAATCAAAATCAGAGAGGAGGAAACCCACCCCTGCACATGTTCTGCACATGGAGTGAGACGCGTGTCCGCTGAGAATTACTTTCGGAACTTTACTGACTGTTAAGCCCAACAAATAAGAACTGTATGGGTTTTAAAATGTATATTTCCGTGGACCACTCTACTATAAGCGGTGCGCGTTTTGCGAGATGCATGCAATTCTCGGAGGACATGCGTTTCTCGGCACAACACCGCTAACAACAACAACAACAACGATTGCAAAATGAGCAACGAACAAGAGAAAACCACCGAAAATTAAGTTTTGTTGCCAAAAAGAAAAGGAAAGTCAGTTATCTGGAATTATTTCGGTTAAAAGAAGGATGATGTCGACCAAAACACGTGTTCTGTGTTCATCTGTCGCCACAATAACTCCCAGCACAATAAAAGCTAAAAATGTCTCTGAGACAGACAGAAGCCATTCTAACATCCACAAAAAGAGGTAAGATCAGTGCAGGTTAACTGTCCTCAAGACTTCAGCAGTGCAGTATAACATTAAATGCTATTTAGGTCATCTGGTGAAAATTCCTATATTTTTAATATCGCAATATATATCGCAGGGTTGAAAAAAATCGCAATGTTAGTTTTTTCCAATATCGTGCAGCCTTACTCTCTTGCTTTGTGCCTGGTTCAGTAAACTGCACGTGCAATTTCAGCAAGGCATTACATCACTTGCTTACTCGCTTGACTTGTCAATCAAATCAGACCTTTTAGCCTACTCGACACACGAAGATTACCGAGCAATCCCGATGTTGAAAACTGTCAGGCGGCAGACTGAGGAGAAAGTTGTAGCAGCAGCTAAACATGTCGGCTTAAAAACCACGAAAGGTAGAGAATGAGAACAGGGTGTTTTATGGCGAGTGGACCGAGTCGTTTGCATTCATTTTACCCGCAGGAAGCACACAGCCAATTGAAAGTAGGCAGTTATTGGCAATACAAATGAAGTGAATATTTCAAAAGAGTAATGCACTGTAAAAAAAAAAAAAAATAAAAATCCCTGGACCCAGGCCTGCAGGCATTTCATTCAGGTGGACCCACCGAAAATTTATATGAAGACCCCTGATATAAAGGAAGAAAGTACTGTGGTTTCTTTCTTTCTTTCTCTCTCTCTCTCTCTCTCTCTCTCATTCTCTCTCTCTCATTCTGTCCTGTCAGCGATCCTGTGTGGACCTGGTTGAACCAGTGTGTGACTCTGGTGTGGATCAGTAGTGGCTGGACTGAGCAGGCCTCCAGTGGCAGTGGAGCCTGCAGTGCTTTTGCTGTTTTCCTTTTGTTACCTTAGCCTACCGTTTTGTTGTATTGGTGTTTTTCTCAGCCTAGTGCTTGTTTTAAGTTGGTTGTTAACCTCAAAGAATAAACTTTTCTGTTTGATTAAATACCCTGGACGCTGTTACTTAACCTTGGTTCTTTTTTAAACTATTGTTACTACCTTCATCCCCCTTTCACATCTTTTGGTACGTAACAAGGATGAACAAATACTGAAGGCTGACAACCTCTTGAAACAGCTAGAGGAGGTCAGACAATAGTATTTGGAGAGAGCAGAGAGCAGGTTCTGACAGAGACCCTGTCAGAGAAAGACAGCCTGCTCAGAGACCGCAAGATCCAGCTGGAGCAAGAGAGACAACAGCATTTGGAGGCTGCCAGGAAGGAAGGAAGAGAAGCTAGTTGGATCCTTGAAAGACAAAAATCAGGCTGTGACTAAAAAATTACAGAGCAGGTGCAAGATGTACCTTGAAAATGATATAAAATGGACAGGGAAAGTGGTGTCTTTGAATAAACTGCTGAAAAAAAAGAAAGCAGTAGCCTGGAGCTGTCCTCCAAGCTCACATCTAAGGAGAAAGAAAACTAGACGCTCCAGGAGCAGGTTAAAGTTCTTCAAAATGAAAAGGACAACCAAAAGCTAAAGGCTGACAACCTGAAACAACAATTGCAGGAGGTCAGTCAGAAGTATTGGGAGGCCTGCAACAAAGACCAAATAAAACATCTGACATAAGAGAGGGATTGTCTGAGGAAAGAGCAGGCGATCCTAAAGGAAGAAGTCTTGAACAGGCAAAGGTCTGACAGAGAGACCAACAACGAGCCTTTCCTTTCAGCTGGTGAGGCTGACGCTGCAGAAACAATCCAAGACAAAATATCTTCATGGAGGAGATAAAAAAAATTGTATGACTAAAAGATCGCTGCCAGTTTAAGCAGCAAAGAAGGCTAAACATGGACCAGGGGTGATCGCTCCAACCACCTCAACCAATCTATTCTCTTCAACCTACCTATCAACCCCAACCACCCTAACTAACCTATTCTCCCCAGTTACTCTCCCCAACTCTTCCCCACCCCCCCCCCCCACCCTTCCCCACCCTTTCCCCCATCCTCCTCTCCCCGAGCTACCACCATACCGTGGTGGAGAGGTTTGTGTATCCCAATGATCCCAGGAGCTATGTTGTCAGAGGCCTTATGCCTCTGGCAAACAGGCCCTGAGTGAGGGATCAGACTAAGAGTATCTCAAATTGATCCCTTATGACAACAAGTTTCCCTTACCCAGACACAGGTCACTGCATGAACTTGAAGCTAAAAATAGAATAAACTTAGAAAATCATATTTTCCTTCTATGGTTGAATTCCTGTGAAACATGATGAAATATTCTCATAATGTCGTTTGTTTTTTGAGTATTATGGTCTTTTTGAATGAAAAAATGTGTTTTCAAAGTGTGTTTTAACAGGACAAAGTTAAAGTTTCTACATTTATGAAAGTTTGGGATGAATCAAAGTCCATGATTTATTATTTAGTGTTTCAGAAGGTGAATTATTTGACCATTTAGCTTCACTTAGTAGAAATATAATAAACTTATCAAATGTGTGCAAAGAAGAGGAAAAAAGGGAGATGGATTTCAGACAGCACGAGGACCGTTTGGGTCAGGTGCTGGTATAAACATATATTAACACAAAAACAAGCTTGGCCGACTCTGCTGCATTTCTTACAGATTGATACGGCAAAATATCAGAGTCAGCCAAACTACTACATGATGTCTCCTCTTCCATATCACCATTCGATTCTGGGAAACCGTTTTTTGCAGTTTGTAATAAGGCTAGTGTGCAAAACAAGTTGAGGCAGAGATTGGTAATCCAAGCAGAAACAACCTCCAGTTCTTATGGGACACCAAGAGCTAAGGTAACTGTTAAGACGTTAACATTAAAGATGGCCTCCTATAGGACATTGGATCACAAACAGTAAATATACACTGTGAGTATAATCCTCTTTGGCTCATAGGTCAATAATGAGAGTAAAAAATGTAAGAGAGTCTGAAAAATCTCACCCTGTCAGGATTCTACTTTGTATAACCACCTGTTTACTTTACACGATCTCTAACATATTGAGACTTGTCCCTGATTGCCCTGTTTTACCTCTGAAGGTCATTAACAGGTGTCAGTGTTGATTTGAGTCTGTTTAACAGAAGGTTGAATACAATCACAGTCCACAGTAAGCACTTTCTTCACCCTCCATAAACCTTTAAACTCATCAAGAAATGGTTACCAGGCTTACCAGCCTCTGTATCACCTCAAAACATTGCTCACACAAAAGCCAAACAATCATGAAACATAATAATGTGACTGATAATGACTTATTCAGTCACTCTTAAAGGCAGAAAGACAAAACAAAACAGAGGCTGCTATCCCCAATGAACTGTCCCTTGTACCATAGGGTTTAAGATACTGTCTCATTGAGTGATGAATTCAAGCCTAAACAGAATGCTGCTGCTGCTGCAGTAAAAGTTTGAAACAACATGAGTCATCTGACTGAAATATTTACAGTTTTGTTAGAGTTAAAGGTCAAACAGCAACCCCAATATTTCATCCTGACTCTCTATGCCTGGGATTCTCCACAGGGTAAACATCTCCAGGCTCAGGTGATCAAGTTTCATCCTGTTTATGTCACTCAAAAACAGTTGTTTAGTACATTCTCACACTACGCTTTCTGTAATATGAAGAGTTTGTTAAAATAGAGAAGCTCTGCTAACATGCCTTTGAGAAGTGAAAGGATGGGGTAGATTTCTTTAGTCTGCAGCAGTGGCTCAGGCTGGGATGGCTGCAAAAGTCCTTAAATGATCAAAGTGGATCCAGTGAGAGTTTGTGTTTTTGGCTCTGATTGTTGATTTTTTGTGCTCATCCTCTCACTGTGTCTCCGTTTTAGGTTCTCCATCACCCACTGCTCTCTGCTCGCCTCCAGCTGTGCCACCCCTCCCTCTACCTCCCCGTGTGGTAGGAGTCTGGTAAACACAACTGGGACCTCCCCCATTGGAGCAGCACGCCACGGTTTGAGCCGGACAGACTTTTACAATAACCCTCGCCGGTGGTGGTTTAAAAGGCGAGGAGAGGGGCTGATGTTATTGGTCAATACAGGTCTCGTCTGTGTTAAACCCATTCCAAACCTTCTCACACAGCTCAACTCATTGAACATTACTTCCAGTCATGTTTGTGGTGCCAAGGCCTTTGGGAGAACTTTTACTGAACGACCCCCAGCTGAGCTTCCTGGAGGAACTGTGTCAGGGGTCACCCCCCTCCCATCTTCATGCTCAGAGTCATCATCATCATCCACACCATCCGGAGTTAATGACTCATCCAAGCATCTTGTGGGGATCCTCAGGGGATTTCCTGGACTGTTCCCCTTTGGATGAGACTCTGGAGCTTGGTTCTCTGCACCATGTTTCCCTGGGCTCTATTTTCATTGCCCACCGGCGGTGCGGCGGACGGTGGCGGACCCCCCGCAGTGGTATTTTCATCTGGCGGAGCCCGGCGCACAGCCAGTTTGGTATTTTCGTACATATTTCATGTATAAATCTATTTTATATGCCAACATCTATGAAAGAAAGAGCCAGGCCACGGAGCGCGATGCATCATTTATGCACAGGTGGTTTAGATTTTAATGCCATTATTGGAATTTATGTTGTAATATGTGCGCACAACCCACCTTTGTCATGTGGGGTTTAAACATATGCAACTTTATGTGAATGTCTTTATTTGTGGAAAAGGGTGTTTGTCTTACCAGTGGGTACAACCTTACATACACCCAATCCCTCTGTGCTTATATGAGAGAGTGTGCAGGATGCCCTCTGCAGCGCTTACAGTGACACTTGTTGAGGGGCTGTCCTCTGTCGCCATCGTGTGGCATTGCTGTCTGCAGCCAGCTCTTGATCTCTTCGACTGCTTCATGAAAATTGTAATAACCCTCGCCGGTGGTGGTTTAAAAGGCGAGGAGAGGGGCTGATGTTATTGGTCAATACAGGTCTCGTCTGTGTTAAACCCATTCCAAACCTTCTCACACAGCTCAACTCATTGAACATTACTTCCAGTCATGTTTGTGGTGCCAAGGCCTTTGGGAGAACTTTTACTAAATAGAAGGAAAAAAAAAAGAAAAGAAAAGAACTTTGCTTACTTTAGATCAGTTTGTTCAAACAGTTCATAAAAGATGTTAGTGTTGAGGTTTTTTGGTGAGGGAAATTCTTCTTTAATTCATTTAGACTTTTGTCTGTGCCAAATTCAGCTGGCTTGTTAGCTCATTCATTGATTCATTCTGGCTAGTACGAGAGTCAGGCTTGTTGGCTGCTGGGAAAAAGGCAGGCCACATTGATGAGAGCCCACTTTGTTTGCTCACCAGCCTTCAATGAGAGCATCTGAAGCATCTTGAAAGACAACGAATGACTGTGAGAGTGCACTGTGGCTAATGAATGGATAACTCAAGTCAAGTGTCACAGTAAACAGAAATCTCCATGTTTATTTGTTTATAAGGCTTCAAAGTGAGACCCTGTCACAGGTGATTACTGCAGATGTATTGAGCATGCATGAGTGCCAAGGATTCAACCCCACCCTGACTAATTTGGCATGGAGGCGCAGGAACCCTCAGATACTGTAATTTTAGCCCCACTCTCTTCTCACCTCTCTGATTGCTCTCACGTTGACCCATTTTGACAATGACAGGCTCAACATACATCGTTGCACAGAGTAATTTAAGAACAGCCAGAGCACAGAGTAACCAGAATAATAAGTAATCAGAAATGTAGAAATATGGGG
The DNA here is from genome assembly GCA_962446985.1 of Xyrichtys novacula. Classification (NCBI taxonomy): domain Eukaryota; kingdom Metazoa; phylum Chordata; class Actinopteri; order Labriformes; family Labridae; genus Xyrichtys; species Xyrichtys novacula. The sequence continues at coordinate 7,185,206 of OY660870.1, forward strand.
GTTATTTTTAGTACAATCAGGCCAACTTGTCTCATTGCATAGAGTTCCGGCTAACATATAATTGATGTGAGTGTTGAAATGATTTTGCAATTGAACATTTTTTAACAGTGTTGACTACAAGCACCAGACAGCACTCAATTTACTGTCAGAAGTATGTCTACCTCCACTACTGTCCATGACCACATCCCCCTATGCAGCTCGCTACCACTTGGTCATCTCCCAATCAACAAACAAACAAACAAAATACATTATTCATTCATTTATTTTTGCTGCCGCTACCTTTAATAACACCACATCAGAACATCAATTTATTCTAGCTTGGGGACACGTTCAAGACCTTATTTAGCGAATTGTTTTATAGTAATGATAAACTAGGATTTCTCCTGAGGATGAGGATGCAGAGTGCAGTGAACGGTCTGTCCAGTGCGCCTAGTCCCCCCACCCCACAAAAAGATGGAAATAAACATACGGCTAATGCCCACAGAAAGAATATTTTGTTTTTTGGAAAAAAGATGATTTTCTTTATTACCTTAGTAGATCAGCAAAGCAGTCCAAAGACTGAGACTAAGGGCTCTATTTTTGTGTACGCAGGTGAGGCGGCGGAGGGTGGCAGACCCCGCGCAGTTGAATTTTCGTCTGGCGGAGCCCGGCGTACAGCCAGTTTGGTATTTTCGTGGACTGAGGCGCACCGAGATCTGCCAAGCTGGGCGTGGCAGAGGGAGGTGTCGACAGAATCAGCTGGCGCAGTGACATTTTCGTGCTCTTCGGTGGTGCATAAAGTGCGCTGAAAGCTCACCGATTCAGACCTGGTCAGCTTTCAGTGCAGGCGGAGCGCAGCTGGTCTAGTGGTATTTTGGTAGACCAGCGGTGAATCGGCATACGTCACCGATGCCTCACTGGCAAGTTTCCAGTGTCAGGCACATTTCAGTGCAATAAATAATCATCAACAACTAATAATCTGAGTCAGCACATACATTGAGATCTATATAGATATATTCTGATCTATATCTTATCTGATGAGCGCATTTGGCACGTGTTTGGACACACATCCTGACCGAATCAACACAGCTGAAATCGCATTAAATTAAATATCTTAAACACACATGATGAAGTTAACAAGATATGTAATTCGTCTCCCTCCTTTTCTTTCTTCCTCTTCCTCTTATTTCTCGCGCAGCTCGACCTGGACATGTCTCCGTGTCCTCTCCCCGTCCTGCTGCAGCTGCTGCTGTGGCGGCTGAACAGATGATTTGATTCAGTGATCAGATGCATTACCTACTTTAAGCCTATATACGAATACTATAATATTCAGTTTTGTGAGCCAAATTTATTTTATATGCCAACATCTATGAAAGAAAGAGCCAGGCCACGGAGCGCCCTTTACGCACAGATGGTTCCAATTTTAATGCCATTATTGGAGTTTATGTTGTGATCTGTGCGCTCAACCCACCTTTGTCACGTGAGGTTTGAATATGTGCAACTTTATGTGAGTGTCTTTATTTTTGGAAAGGGTGTTTGTCTTACTATTGGGTCCAACATGACACACACCAAATCCATCTGTCTACAGGTCTAGGCTGTGTTAAACCCACTCCACGCCCTCTCTCCTTCCGTCCCTACGACTTACGCGGCTGGGAGGAGCTGAGTTAGGGAGGGGGGATACTTACGCTGGGCTGCGCAGCTCACCAAAATACCAAATTGTGCTTGGGAACGCCTTGTCACTGCAGGCGAGGCATGAAAATAGAGCCCCCCTGTCTGCAGACGGTTTACATAGAGGAAAAGCAGCCAAAGTCGCCCTCAATGGTTTAACTTAGCTGCTGGAGGTCAGAGCATGCTTAACTCATACGGAGTAGGTGGAACTGACCTGGAGTCCAAACTGAGGAGTGACGTTCTCGTTAGGGAGTAGGGATCCTAAGGAAACGTGGCTGATGGCGCCATCGGTGGAGCTGGACCAGTTACAGGTAAATACTGTGATTTATGTCAGAACCACCTGAGTATATAAACATTTATCTGGATGCAACAAGTGAGGTTTGACGATAGGCCTCTGTTTTGGGAACTCCCTGCACTATTCCTTATTTAGTTCATACTGCAAACTAGAATAGTATAATGATTATAATGTAATTCTGTTTCTTCCTGAGGCTCTGTAGTTCAGGCAGAAATCTGCAAATTACTCAGAAGAAAAGGACTGTCCAGACTGTTCTCAGGTCAAAGTTCAAAGCCAGCATCTGTGACGGTCTGAGGGTGTGTTAGTGTCCATGGCAAAATGTCACATCTATGTACATACAGGTTTAGGAGCAACATCTGCTGCCATCAGAACCACATCTTTTTCAGGGATGTCCCTGTTTATTTCAGCGAGACAATAAAAAGACACATCCTGTACATGTTACAACAGCGTAGCTTCAGAGTCAAAGAGTGAGGGTACTAGACTGGCCTGCCTGCAGTCCAGATCTGTCTCCCATTGAAAATCTGAGGAGCATTATGAAGTACAAAATACTACAACAGAGACCCCGGTCTGTTAAGGGACTGAAGTGGTCCATCAAGGAAAAATATGAAAGAATTCACCTCCAAAGCTTCAACAGTTAGTGTCCTCAGTTCACAAAGACTTACTGAGTGTTGTCCAATAAAAAAGTGATGTAACACAGCAAGAAACATGACCCTGTCCCAGCCTGTTACAACCATCTAATTCAAAATGAGTGACTGTTTGGGGAAAAAAAAAAAGTTTATCAGTTTGAACATCAAATATCATGTCTTTGTTTTTTATAAGATATAGGTGGAAAAAAATGAGCAAATCATGTTGTTCTGCTTTTATTCAGTTTTATAAATGCCCCAACTTCATTGGAATTGAGGTTCAATCCCAACTTTATAGGTCATAAACTTACCAAGATAATATCCCAGATATATGTTTATATGTACATATTGCATTGTATTGTTCAGATGTATAACCCAAAATAGTAGCCCCAAACGACAGCATTATTATTTTTTTAATCATTGCAATTGTTTTTCATAGCACACTTGTAGTGCCCTCAGACCCCACAAGAGGGCTGCTGCCCACATTTTTGGGATTCATTGCAACAGATGTTTAATGACAAATTTGGCAACTTCTATTTTTGTTCCAGTTTAAAAATCCAGAAAGCACAGGTCAGCCTCAGCATGTAGTAGTGTGTTTATCCTATCAGGGGTCAGTAAATTTGTTCTGCTGTCTGATTGAGGGACTTGCATGTCAATCATCTGTTGTGCAGCTTACTTGAAATGACATCTGTCCAAAACAGATGTTTAATGAGCATTAGCAAAGCACAATGAGAGTGTGGCTTTGTGAAAAAAATCAACCTGGTTTATCCCTGTTTGCATCAAAGCCACTATATTTGAGTCAAAACATTCACTTTTTCAATCTGTAGGGCGAGGGGTTCCCATGAAATCAAGATGCAACTACGTACTAAGTGTCACTACTATTTCATGTGGCTGTCAAATTTTACAGAACTAATTTCTATTAGATCACACTGAAGAGGATGGCAGTTCAGTAAAATAAACTGTGTGATTCAGTGTGAGGTTGAGGGCAGGATAAGGTTGTTAAATGACAACATCCTCAATACCACTCCCACCCTGATGACATCCGGGCTCTATATGACTATAGTCTTACATAATCACAGAGCACACAGGACAACAACCGAGGAGGAACATGAATGGGTGACTGGAATTACGGTGTATATTAAAAGCAACCAAGCATGTATCTGTGTGTTTTTGCTTGAGGTTTATTGGGTGCATTTTGTCTGAATTGGAGGCGTGTGAGCAACTGCATTTAGATTTTTAATGAATGAATGAGTGCATGTCAGTTTCTGGGGGGTTGTCTAATCCTGTGTAATCCCTGCCTGATGAAACCAGATAGAGTGGGAATATTGGCAAAAGAGAGAGATTAGTGAGCATGGAGTCTGGCAAAACATGTGAACGCAGCATGAGCACATACTTTACTCACACATATGAAGCTCTCTTCTGGCACACAAGGACATCACACCACAGCACAGGCGTCCATTCATGATTCTCTACCATGTTACATAAACTAACAGGAGCTGGGTGTGTGTTTTGTGTTATTAGTAGGATGCAAGAGTTGCCATAGAAAATACTTCAACCTAAATCCAAAGTCCAGAGGGAGAAATGCACAGCCTGAAAAAAGAAGGTGTGTGTGTGTGTGTGTGTGAATCTGTGTGACCAAGCTGCAGCACACATGTCCCTCCTCTGAGGACACGCCGTGAAGGACGAGGCGACCTACATCACACATGATTAAAATTCCTCTCTGGCTGAAATACATGAACTAAATAATCTGTGCATCAGACATAAAGGTTAGGGGCGTGGGCGTGGACATGGGTTTACTGGTGCTGCAACCTTATATGTGTGCTGCAAGAGAGCTTCAATCCTCCCCAAACCAGGCACCGGCTCGTAACTCAGGTTTACCTTTGTTTGAAAGGTGCAGATAATATGCATTTAGTTTCATCTCAATTGCAATGCAATATTTCCTGCAAAGTGATGCAGCACACAGCATTTCTTCTGTTTTACAGTATGTGTTTAAATTGACGGTGTTGTCATTGCTTGGTGTCATTTGAAACTGAGGTGCACATGCTGAATCTCTTGTATATGATTTTTACTTCATTCTGTTTCTTTCTGTGCAGTTGACATTAGTGTTGTTTAGCTGTTGATGTTTTGAGGTGCAGCATGTGCAATTGTGATGCCAGCAGTAAAATGTTCTCAGATTCACCTTGTTGCTATCAACAAGTAATACACACTGTTATCTGAACAGGAGCTTAGCCAGACTTTTTTGACTGGGTGGCTGGGCTGAGGCACTGCCTCTTTAGAGTTGACCAAGGTAGTTGTGTGCACATTATGAATAGCATTTAGTTACCCCTATCACCAATCATCATACTTTCACAACTAACTTGAGAGAGTAACTTGAGTTCCATTCAGTGCGATTGCAGATGGATTAACATGTTTACATGCGTTTGTAAAGTCCAATTTAAAAATTTGATAGATTGAACAACATGCAAATGCACTGATTGTTTAAGATTTCAGGGTGGTTGCTCAGATTTTAGAAGTGACCCCTGGATTGTGGTTTTGCAAATTTCAGTCTTTAATGTGTGAGACAAGGTCCCTCTTTAAACCTCGCTGATTAATGATTTGGTTTATTTTTCAATCATTACTTTATACTATAATTCCACAGTGTGCAACACTGTGTTACAAAAAAGTGATCTGACATTCAAAACAATTTGCCAAAGGGTCATGGATTATGTCACATAATCTGTGGTTAAAGACATCAAACTTCACCATAGACATCTGTAAGCTAGTTTGTTCGATTTCTGGTTGTGAACATGGACAGTCACCGTTTGTAACTATCATAATCATTATTATAACCTTTATTTGACCAGGTGTGTCCCATTGAGATCCAAGATCTCTTTTGCAAGAGAGACCTGGCCAAGAATGGCAGCACATACAGTTTCAATACATAATCACATTGATCATATAGAATACAAAGAATACAAATAATAATTGAATTTTCACAATTAGTTAAAAGAATTTACAAGATTAGTCAAACATTTGCACTCAAATAAAACATTTGCACTCCTGAAGCCTGGATGTAATGGAATTTATTATGGATTTGAATACATTCAAAGATACCAGACTTTGGAGTTTCAGGTCTGATAGCAAGATGTTCCATGTACTCGGTGCAGAAAATCTAAAAGCTTTCTTCCCCATTTCTGTTCTGACCTTGGGAATAGTAAAATGATAAAAGACCTGGGAGCGGAGACTGTAGGCCCTATTATTCAGGATTAAAAGGGATGATAAATAAGATGGAGTCTTCTGAAGAATAGCCTTGTAAACCAACACGTACCAATGGCCGAGCCGGCACACATATAAAGATGGCCTGTTTCAGAATCAGAAATACTTAAATAATCTCCAGATTTACTTTACTGTATAACTCTTGGTTTGTGTTGATCTTGGTACCACCTGTGTGTCATATCTGCTGATGTTGTCCTAAAATGTGTCAATTGCATTTTCTACTGAAAAATGCACCTGCTTTCAGTCAAATACATAATGTTTTTGCCAGAAGGTGTGAATTTCCACTCTTTCATCAGTGTGCAGTAAATGACCTCATGTGACACCAGCCTAATGGTAGAGGTGAAGGCTTTTAGAATTGACCAAATAAAAATAGTGCCTCTTGTTGCTGATGGTCTCCTGTAGTTTTGTAGGTCACACTGAGGCAAAAGTATTACTTTCATTTGGTTAAACCCACTAAAAACTTCACCCACAATCTTTAAATCCCATAAAAGCTTCAAGTTATAAATCATCAGCTCATGGCCTCTTTGAGTGGCAGGTGGTTGCTTCCAGCTGTGTTGGACAGTGTTGTCTTTCAAGTCATTCAAGTCAAGTCAACTCATTGAACATTACTTCCGGTCATGTTTGTGGTGCCAAGGCCTTTGGGAGAACTTTTACTGAATAGAAGGGAAAAAAAAAAGAAAAGAACTTTGCTTACTTTAGATCAGTTTGTTCAAACAGTTCATAAAAGATGTTAGTGTTGAGGTTTTTTGGTGAGGGAAATTCTTCTTTAATTCATTTAGACTTTTGTCTGTGCCAAATTCAGCTGGCTTGTTAGCTCATTCATTGATTCATTGGGCTCTATTTTCGTGCCTCGCCGGAGACGTGCCGCAAGCGCGGCGTAAGTATCCCCCCTCCCTAACTCAGCTCCTCCCAGCAGCGTAAGTCGTAGACGGGGAGGAGAGAGGGCGTGGAGTGAGTTTAACAAAGCCGAGTCCAATTTGCGCCAATCAAATAACCTCCTCTCCTCGCCTTTAAATCCACCATCAGCGAGGCGTATTGGCATTTTCGTGCAGCAGACTTGCAGATGGCAGAAATGGGAGAAATGAGTGCGAGACAGCCGAACTTCTCCTAGGAGGAAACTGATGTTCTGATGTACGGGAGGTCCAGTCTCGCAGTGGCTGGATATACGGTCACGCGAACAGACCTCCACAGGCCGATGATGCAAAAGCAGCCTGGGAGGAGGTAAGTACTGCTGTCAACCAAGTTTGCCAGGATGTGATGAGAACCGCTGCGCAATGCAAAAAGCGGTTCAATGATGTTAGACGATGGGCTAAACTAAAATTATCCCAACACCGTCGCCAGACGGCAACGACTGGAGGCGGCCCCTCACCGAGTGTGGTGCTGAGCCCTGCCGAGGACGTGGCGTCCTCCACACTCCCCAAAATCAGTATCGAGGGGTTTGGTGTCTCTGAGGTTGGACTCACGGGTAAGACAAACATTCTTTTCCACAAATAAAGACACCAACATCATGTATATTTAACCACGTGTTACAAAGGTGTGTTGTGTGCACAGGTGATCTGAAAAAATGCCATGCGTAATGGGATTGAAATCGGTACCACCTGTGCGTAAAGACGGATCAAACAAAGCCTGATTGTATTTTCTCCCCCTTTCCACTAATGTTTGCATGTGAAATGAACTTGGCTCACACAATTTATAACTTCTTTATTCGAAATTAAAGTATTGTTAACATTTTAAAAAAAAATGAATTTCTGTGATTTACTAAAATAAAATTTTTGGTCAGCCTCGGCAGAATTGCCGCCGTCGCGGCAGCAGCAGCACCACAGAAGAGAGGAGGAGGAGGAGGAGGAGGAGGAAGAACAACAGCAGCAGCAGTAGGTGGTCAGGGAGGAGGAGAAGGAGGGAGAGGAGAAAGAAGACGACCACGAGGAGGAGGGCAAGGAGGACCAGGGGGAGCCGGAGCCGGTGCCGGAGACGCAGGAGGGGGCAGGACACAGACACGAGCCGGCAACACAGGGTCGGAGACGAAACCGGGTTCAGTGGGAGGACCGGCCCTTCCTGGACACCCAGCGGGCTGGTTTTCAGATGTTGGAGAGGGACCTGGGGTCGCGGCTTGGGTCGCTGGAGGCCCAGGTGAAGTCGCTTCAGGAGGTCCTCCAGGCCAGCCTGCTCCCCCTAGCCTCTGGCGTTGCTACACTACAGCGACTGGTCCAGGTAGCCGAAAGGCTGCTGCCACCAGCACAATCATCTGCCCCGCCTGTCCCAGGTGGCCGCTGAGGCCGCGCACAAGAGGGGGGCGGCCCCTTGGGTTGACGGACCGGCCGCAGCGTCCAGACCCAAGAGGAGGAGGAGGAGGAGGAGGAAGAAGAAGAAGAAGAAGAAGGGGGGTTGGGAGGGGAGAACAACAATAAAACACTTGTTAACGCAATCATGTTTGACTATTTATTGGATGTTTTAATGTGGATAATTACAAATCAAGTGTATAAATGAATGAAAGCAAATACTCACATTTAAGGGCAGAGCTGTGCTGCGAGGCGGTCCCTCCTCACCTGTGCGCTCTGCTGCTCTCCCTGCTGACATGGCACATGCAATTCGGCCTCTCTCTGTCTAATGTCCAGTAATGTGTCCTCGGCGAGGTCATAGTGGCATCCATGGCGTATAGCTATGTTGTGTAAAACACAACATGCCACAAAAAATGCACCGACACTCTGCGGGCTGTATGTTAACGAACCACCTGACCGGTCCAGACATCTGAAACGCATTTTGAGGATTCCAAAAGTACGTTCAATGACTGACCTAGCACTGCTGAAGACACTGTCAAAAACACGTTGCTGTCTTGTTGAAGGTGTAAAGTATGGCGCCATCAACCACGTTTTCAGTGGATAGCCGTTATCACCTAGCAGCCACCCATCCAGAGGGGTGTCCCCTGAAAGACTGTAGGGATGATAGAATTCGCCAGGATGAATGAATCATGTGTAGACCGGGGTAATTAGCGTACACGTTTGTCACCAGGCAATTTGAGTCACAAATCACCTGGATATTGATGGAGTGGACTCCCTTACGATTCACATAAATGAGGGCTTGGGTCTCTGGTGCACAGAACTGCACATGTGTGCAGTCAATTGCTCCAAGGACCCCAGGGAATCCATATTTCAACAAGAAATCGTTTCCAGCTGGCTTCCAGGTGATGATGGGAAAATGATGTGCTCATTTGCGTGTCGGACTAGACTGGTGGACACTGCATGTATGGCCAAACTGACAGCGGCCTGACTTATCCCTACCACCGAGGCCACGGTATGCTGGAAAGACCCGGTGGCGAAGAAAGTCAGAGCCGCTGTCACCTTCACAGCAACTGGGAGAGCGCATGGGCCACCGGGGTCCGCATCTGAGGCCACAATGCGTGTAATCACGTGGACCACCTCACGGGACAGGTGTAATTTGTTCCTGTGTCAAGGAAAATAGTACATTGTTAAAAGGCAGTTGCATTGAACATGGTGTTGGAGGCGTTATCCATGTGGCCCACCTGCATTCCTGCTCTGTTAAGGTTAAATATGATGCCCTGTGATGAATCACCCTTGCCTTGTAATTTCTCCTCCTCCTCCTCCTCCACCTCCTTGCAATTATGTACTCCATCTTTGTAGATAATGTTAAGCATGGAAATTATTAAATTTGTAGCTATGTGAGATCACATGCTGCAGGTAAATCTTGAGAACAACGGTCATAACTTACTTTGCTTCAGTGTGCGTTGATTTTTTCTCAGTGTTCTGAGATGACATGCCAAATATATACTCTCTCTGTGGTGACGAAGCTGTTTGTGGTTGGTAGAGAGACGTGAAGTAGTTAGTTTGCATCAGAGTTTCAGCTGTGTTAGTCGGTCAGGTCGAGTGGCAATTAGGCGTGCCAAATGCGCTCCTAAGATATACATCAAAATATACTGATGTACTGTAGATCTAAATGTATGTGCTGCATATATTTAAATCCCTCATGACAAAGATGAGTTGTGCGCACAGATCACACCATAAATTCCAATAATGGCATTAAAATCACAACCATCTGTGCGTAACGACGCATTGCGCTCCTTGGCCTCATGGCTCTCTCTTTCATAGATGTTGGCATATAAAATAAATTTGGTTCACAAAACTAAATATTATAATATTCGTATGTAGGCTTAAAGTAAATAACGCATCTGAGCACTGAAACAAATCATACATTCAGCCGCCGCCGCAGCAGCTGCTGCAGGACGGAGAGAGGACACAGACACATATCCAGGTTGAGCTGCGCGTGAAATAAGAGAAGAGGAAGAAAGAACAGGAGGGAGACAAATTAAATATCTTGTTAACTTCATCATTTGTGTTTATTTACTAGATATTCAATTTAATTTAATGCGGTTTCAGCTGTGTTGATTAGGTCAGGTTGTGTGTCCAAACACGTGCCAAACGCGCTCATCAGATAAGATATAGATCAGAATATATCTATATAGATCTAAATGTATGTGCTGACTCAGATTATTAGTTGTTGATGATTATTTATTGCACTGAAATGTGCCTGACACTGTGGAAACCTGCCGGTGAGGCATCAGTGACGTACGCAGATACGCCGCCGGTCTACCAAAATACTACTAGACCAGCTGCGCTCCGCCATGCGCTGAAAGCTGACCAGGTTTGAATCGGCAAGCTTTCAGCGCACTTTACACGCCGGTGGTGAGCACGAAAATGTCACTGCGCCCGCTGATTCTGTCGACACCTCCCCCTGCCACACCACCACGCCCAGCCTGGCAGATCTCGGTTCGCCTCCGTGCGGCTCAGTCCATGAAAATACTAAACTGGCTGTACGCCAGGCTGCGCCAGACGAAAATACAACTGCGCGGGGCTTGCCGCCCTCCGCCGCCTCACGGGCGTACTCGAAAATAGAGCCCATTGTGGCTAGTACGAGAGTCAGGCTTGTTGGCTGCTGGGAAAAAGGCAGGCCACATTGATGAGAGCCCACTTTGTTTGCTCACCAGCCTTCAATGAGAGCATCTGAAGCATCTTGAAAGACAACGAATGACTGTGAGAGTGCACTGCGGCTAATGAATGGATAACTCAAGTCAAGTGTCACAGTAAACAGAAATCTCCATGTTTATTTGTTTATAAGGCTTCAAAGTGAGATCCTGTCACAGGTGATTACTGCAGATGTATTGAGCATGCATGAGTGCCAAGGATTCAACCCCACCCTGACTAATTTGGCATGGAGGCGCAGGAACCCTCAGATACTGTAATTTTAGCCCCACTCTCTTCTCACCTCTCTGATTGCTCTCACGTTGACCCATTTTGACAATGACAGGCTCAACATACATCGTTGCACAGAGTAATTTAAGAACAGCCAGAGCACAGAGTAACCAGAATAATAAGTAATCAGAAATGTAGAAATATGGGGGTTATTTTTAGTACAATCAGGCCAACTTGTCTCATTGCATAGAGTTCCGGCTAACATATAATTGATGTGAGTGTTGAAATGATTTTGCAATTGAACATTTTTTAACAGTGTTGACTACAAGCACCAGACAGGACTCAATTTACTGTCAGAAGTATGTCTACCTCCACTACTGTCCATGACCACATCCCCCTATGCAGCTCGCTACCACTTGGTCATCTCCCAATCAACAAACAAACAAACAAAAGACATTATTCATTCATTTATTTTTGCTGCCGCTACCTTTAATAACACCACATCAGAACATCAATTTATTCTAGCTTGGGGACACGTTCAAGACCTTATTTAGCGAATTGTTTTATAGTAATGATAAACTAGGATTTCCCTGAGGATGGGGATGCAGAGTGCAGTGAATGGTCTGTCCAGTGCGCCTAGTCCCCCCACCCCACAAAAAGATGGAAATAAACATACGGCTAATGCCCACAGAAAGAATATTTTGTTTTTTGGAAAAAAGATGAATTTCTTTATTACCTTAGTAGATCAGCAAGGCAGTCCAAAGACTGAGACTGAGGGCTCTATTTTTGTGTACGCAGGTGTGGCGGCGGAGGGTGGCGGACCCCGCGCAGTTGCATTTTTGTCTGGCGGAGCCCGGCGTACAGCCAGTTTGGTATTTTCATGGACTGATGCGCACCGAGATCTGCCAAGCTGGGCGTGGCAGAGGGAGGTGTCGACAGATACAGTTGGCGCAGTGACATTTTCGTGCTCTTCGGTGGTGCATAAAGTGCGCTGAAAGCTCGCCGATTCAGACCTGGTCAGCTTTCAGTACAGGCGGAGCGCAGCTGGTCTAGTAGTACTTTGGTAGACCGGCGGTGAATCGGCATACATCACCGATGCCTCACCGGCAGGTTTCCACAGTGTCAGGCACATTTCAGTGCAATAAATAATCATCAACAACTAATAATCTGACTCAGCACATACATTTAGATCTACATAGATATATTCTGATCTATATCTTATCTGATGAGCGCATTTGGCACGTGTTTGGACACACATCCTGACCGAATCAACACAGCTGAAATCGCATTAAATTAAACTGAATATCTTAAACACACATGATGAAGTTAACAAGGTATGTAATTCGTCTCCCTCCTTTTCTTTCTTCCTTTTCCACTTATTTCCCACACAGCTTGACCTGGACGTGTCTCTGTGTCCTCTCCCCGTCCTGCTGCAGCTGCTGCTGCAGTGGCTGAGCAAATGATTTGATTCAGTGATCAGATGCGTTATTTACTTTAAGCCTACATACGAATATTATAATATTCAGTTTTGTGAGCCAAATTTATTTTATATGCCAACATCTGTGAAAGAAAGAGCCAGGCCACGGAGCGCGATGCGTCATTACGCACAGATGGTTGTGATTTTAATGCCATTATTGGAATTTATGTTGTAATCTGTGTGCTCAACCCACCTTTGTCACATGAGGTTTGAATGTGTGCAACTTTATGTGAGTGTCTTTATTTTTGGAGAGGGTGTTTGTCTTAATAATGGGTCCAACATGACACTCACCAAATCCATCTGTCTACAAGTCTCGGCTGTGTTAAACCCACTCCACGCCCTCTCTCCTCCCTCCCTACGACTTACGCCGCTGGGAGGAGCTGTGTTAGGGAGGGGGGATACTTACGCCGGGCTGCGCAGCTCACCAAAATACCAAATTGTGCTTGGGAACGCCTTGTCGGTGTGGCAGACCTGACTTATTTCGCGCATGCGCCGTGTCGCCGGTGAGGCACGAAAATAGAGCCCTGAGACTTTCAGTCCACTTTCAGTCAGACTGATGCCATTAATTGAATGTTGTGCTTCTTATTCTACCAGCATGAAACTTTTTAACATATCACAAGTTGCAAGACCTGCCTTCTTAGTTATTTAGAACAAAGATCAAGTGAAATTAGTTTATGAACAGGAATCATATTCAACTAATACTTTTTTAGGATTCTGTCATCACATTTGTGTGCTTGTTCTGCTCCTATTTTCATTAAGTCTAATGAAGTAAATTAGGACAAGAAATCCCCGTGTTGATACCAACAGACCTACATCCTGCCTAAAGTGAGTGACAGCTGTGTCAACAAGGAGAGAAATCGTCATGGATCTCATGTACAGGCAGGGCAAGGCCTGACTGCTCCTGCACATCGACATTTGAAATGCATTTGTGCTAATCCCTCTGGCTATTCAAAGTGCATTTATATATACATTACTGAATGAAATCCATCTGAATCGTAAAGCCCTCATGCACGCCTTTTCCTACCACACAGCAGGGGAACGTGACTCTTTCATTACTTATGGTAGGTAGTCTTTTACACAGCAGCAGTCTTTTCAGAGGAACTGTCTCACAGTAATGAGAATAGTTAATTCAAGAAATAAAGTTGCCTGTAGCACTTTACAAAACAGCATTGATTAGCTGTTTCCCATCAATTCCCTGTGGGAAAAATAATGACCAAATCTGTATTTAGGCACTTAATTGCTTTATATTTTCAGAGTTTTATTTTGTTCGCCTGAGTTTCATTCAGATGTGTTTTGATTTCACTGTGTTCCCTCTTGACCCAAACTCTGTTCAGCTGATAAGTATTTTCCTTTTTTCCCCACACTGCCTTTCAGTACACATCTGCCTTATTTGTTAGGAGCTAGAAGGTAATCATAGGCACCAGCTGGCAGAGGGGGCTTATTCAGGGAAGGGAAAAACAATTGAAAAGTTGCATTAAATTCAGTGAATGGGGCATGACAAGTGGTCGTTGGCCTTTTTTTTCAACTCCAACATGCAATTTTATGTCAAGCTTCATGTAGTTTTAAGTTAAGGTCATATCTTCTGATCTAATTTTTTTTAATTATACAACATTATTTTAAAGAGAGAGGATCTTGAATGAGTTTGAGATACTTCAATGCTTTGACATCAGGACCATGTTGCACCATTCACCTACACTCTTCATCAACTTTTCTGGGTAAATTTTCTTCCAAATCTACATAAACCCCTCTTGATTATCTTATTCCCTCTGGGCAATAAGAGTTTATTGGACGTGATCTTCATCCCAGCTCATTTAATCTCTCCAGTAGCCATTTTGCACATGGCTTTTCTATGGTAATCAGCATCAAGTCATCTATGAAGATCTGTAAGGGTGGAAGCTGCAGCCACCCTGCCCTTTTTCCCCAGATACCAACCATCTTGAAGCTCTGAATATCACTTCTGTAGCAATTGTGAACGCTAATGGGTTTCCTCCTTGCAATATTGCATATTTCGATCTCTGCCAATCAGCTGTGAAGCTGGAACTCACAGTAGAACCTGTAATAAAGAGTATATATACACACAATGACAGCTAAGAAACATTTTCTGAAAACTTTCATCTGGAGGACGAAGAGGCACTTTTTTAAGGAGAGTTGGGAGGCTAAGTAAAAGAGACTGAGCCTTAAAGGTCCCATATTATACCCCTTTTCAGCAGGTTTATGTAGGTCTCAGAGGTCCCAGAACAGTCAATTTGAAGTTTGTTGTCTAAAATCCCATTTTTTTCCTGGACTTCAGCTAGCCTGAAAACCCTCTCTAGTGAGCCCTCCTGAGAACACGCTGTTTCTGTGTGCTGCACCTGTCCACGCCTCCTTCAGCACAAGCCACGCCCTTCTCTGTCTCTCTGGAAGAAGGGGGGCAGGGCTTGTGCTACGGTACCATGCACTAATGTTTACACAGAGTGCTAGGTATGGCTCGTAGAAGCCCTGTGTTCCGGCCGTATCAGTTTGATCCAGCATCTGACCCAGAAGGAGAGGCTCCTGAAGAATTCCAACTCTGGCTGCAGCAGGACGTTTCTGAATGGTTACTTACAAATATTATGTGTCTCCATATTTTTCTTTTTACTTTGTTCGTGTGTTGGTACACAGTGACTTACATGAAGCTGGCTAACGTTAGCTCCAGCTATCGGCTACATCTCTGCTGTCTTCTTGATACTACTACATTCTTTTGGTGAATGCACAATATTTTAAGTATAGTTATCTCTGGTGACTATGTTCTTACAGTCTACAGATACAGACTTCTGTGCTGCTTCTTGCAGCCATCAACAGAGCAACTGCCATGCCTTGTTCGTACCTTTGCCATTTTGAACCAGCGTTTGCAAGGGTGAAAAATAGTGTCTGAGTGGAAACATCTTGGGTAGGGTTACCAACCAAGAGGGGAGGAGTTATCATCGTCCATGACATCATGGAAGGCGAGAGTTTCAATCCGCCCATTTGAGCAGACATTTTCTGAAAGGTGGAACAAGCAAGAGAAGGAGAGGATAGAATTTTCTCATTTTGGGGGGTTTGTACACAGGCTAGGGATGCATATCATTGTTAGAAAACCATTGTAATGTGAATTTTGTACAATGTGGGACCTCTAAGAAAGGCAACTTGAACTCTAACTTTATAAAACTTTTTTCATCAGAAAGAAAAGACAAGCTCTGAGACGAATCTACAAAACTTGTTTTCCCTTTGCCCCTCTCTGCTGCAGACACCTTCACTACTTTAATATTCAAGGTGGTCTCATTTTAATGTGATGTTTCTGTGGTTATTAAATTTTTATCACAGACCTTGTCCATCCCCAAAGAAAGCAGATGAGTCCAATGCAAGGTCAGTGCACTTACACTGATTTCGCAACTTTACATTCATATTTAATTTACTGCGAGTTCATCCATCCAGGGAGGGCTGCAAAGTAATAAAAGATGCAAAAGAGATCAAAAGAAATATGAAATTAAGACAGAAGTCAGAGTTTACATTGTGTTTTTACATACAGATCATCTCAAAGTTAGGAGATAGGGCGTCTGAATGCTGTCTGAAAATGACAGAGAAATGAAGACTGCTGGCCAGAGTTTGGCACAGACTGTATTACAGATGCAATATTATTTTGATTTCAACCAAACACAACATAAATAATTCTATCACATTGTAAACACTGAATGACATGTTAGCACCTTTGCAAAGTAGACCACCACACACACACACACACACACACACACACACACACACACACACACACACACGCAAACATACATGAGTGAAAAGCAGAGAATGAAGCAGGGCACACTACAAGATAATCATGTCATGTTCAAGTCTGATTCCCCTCTTCTGACAAAAGATGGCAAAAGTCTGATTATTGGATGGGTTGTATAATTATCTTACCAGATTATCCTGTGCCATGAGGTGTGTTAGGAGGGATTTCTTATCCCTCTGATTTGAAATTAGAAACACAGCCATGGCAACGGTATTAAACGCCAAGCATAAACTCATGTGGATATCAGAAACACAGAACCCAACACAGGTGTTCACAGGACATGTTCAGTATCACAGGCCCTACCAATACTGAAATGACAAGGAGAGGCACTGAAATGAAATTGCCTTTGCAGTAGATGTACCAGGAAGCTAAGCAGCAGCTTTATTAAGCTAGAATCACATTTAGCGGCCAGAGTTCTTACCAGATCACAAGTTTTGAGTGTCAGGACTCTGGTTCCTGGTGAAAAATCTTTAGTTCTCCACATGAGTGCACACTCCACACAAAAGGAACAGAACGGTTGAATCTGTCATTATCTGTTGTCATGTGTGGATTCTGACTTTTCAAACTTTAAGATTTTTAAAATCTGTTAAATATGGTTTGTCACTCTGTATGTCGCTGCATATTGCATGGCTGATGGCCTGCCATGGTCTGCTAGTGATAAATAGCCGCTTGTGCTGGTCTCTATTGACATATGTCTCCTTTTCTTGTGGCCCCTCCATTTTTACTTGTCTGTTGCTCTGAACCCAGAGGCCTGTGCTGTTTACTGACATGTCAAACCATAGCCATTTATATCCTAAATTTCTTTATTATTGTGACTGACCTTAACATTAATTTAGCTTGCTGGGGTAGACTTTTATCTTTTACCCTTATCAAGCAACACTTCAAATTTAATATGAAATATAAACAGTATGAATATGTGAGATGGCTACAAAGCTAAATTTCTTTAGATTAAATTATTCTGTTGATTTTAATTAGATTTCCCCCCCAAAAAAACATTTCTGTAACTGTATCACCTCCTATAGGCTCCTGTTCTGGCCTGTTGTCAGACATGCTCATAGGACATTTTGCTCTATGTCCAACAGTTTGTTGCTATAATAGTCTTGTTTTCAACCTGTGCTGACAATAGAATAGAAAATAGAAAAGTAAGTGGCACTTGTTGGAACACAATCCATTAGTTTCTATTGATCAAATACAGTATTTCTGCACAGACAGCGCAGATTAAAGTTGTGATGAATGACAGATTGTTTTTCCATGCAAAAAAGATTTGGGTTGTAGAATTCAAATAAGCTGCTTTATTTTAGGGGTGAGTGAAGGCCATTTGTGATCCGCAGGACAAGGGAAGTATATGAAACACAAAGACAACATACGGGTTGATACTGTGGTGCACTAACAGGATTGGTGATGTTTAACCTTTGGGTGCTCGGTTGCCAGCTGTTCCATCCCCCTGGCGGTGGGTCAACACAAACAGGGTGGCTGATGGGTGGAGCGGGAAGGGAGGGGATGCCTGGAAAGTGAGAGGATCTTCTTAGCTTAGTGCAGATTGCCGCAGTGAGAGGACGAGGGGGATGCTGAGCCTGCTGGAGCTTTAAAACATTGCTCTGGATTTGATATTTTGTACAGCGTCCCATCCAGCCCTGGAGTTTCTCTCTTTCTTCTGCTTTTGGGTTTTGTTTTCATCCTTACAGCTGGATTTGAGGCTCCAGGTTGAGTTCATTTATGGGTTGCTGGTAGGACGAAGGACAGGTGATCACGATGGCTGTGGCTTTGGACGCAGTGTGGGTGAGGGTAAAGAATGTCTGCAAACAGAATGGGCTCCTCATCATGTCGGTGATGGCCGTGGTCATTGGGTGTCTTTTGGGATTCTTTCTAAGGACACGACGTCTAACAGAACAGGTGAGTCTATCACATCTTTGTGACACCATTCAAGCAGAAAATCTCAAGCACTTACATATGTAGCAACACAAGTGACTCCTCATGTTGTTCCTTCTGATTTCTATATAATCCCCAAAGTTTCACACATATCCTCGATCAGATACTCTACTTTCTAATTTCATTTGTATTTCAGCTGTGAGCCCTCTTGCTCTCCCTTCATCTCTTCATGAACTATCAGTATGTGAATACTATGCACATTTTCAAGCACAATCAGTTTTATTCTTCCCTCATGTTCTCTTTTTCCATCTCAGAATGGTGGTTGAAGAGTTAAGAGTTCTCTCTTAACTCTTCAACCCTTTACATGTAATGGCCAACAAGAGCAAGCAGACTGCAACAGCCCCAGAATTTTACAATTAAGAGAAAAAGTCCCATAATTCACAAACAGACCCTACTCATGAATTCTAAAAAGTCCAAATATGATCCAAGTGGTTTTCTGTAAAGGCAACAATACATTTTCATCAAATTTCTCTGCAAATGAAAAAGTAAAATCAATTCTTCAAGACACACAAACCCAGGAGCCAATTCAACAGAAAATACTTCATCACCATCAGAATGACATTGTCTCGTGGTCTCTGAGGTTGTGCTGCTCCATCTGCGCTAAGACTGGATACCATGAACCGCACTGGGGTATAAAGTCTGTGTGCTAGTTAGAGATAAACTGCTGCATCGTTTACTCAGTGATCTAGTTTTCAGCAGCTACACTCGGCAGTTTCTTTTGAAAAGCTCTCAGTCTGTCTCTCCTGATTCTGAAGTAGTAATGGCTGGAACCACAGCATTTTTCTGTTGCATTTAAGTTCTGGGTTTGTGAGCTCCAATTTGCATCACATATGTATTTGCTGCACATTTGGTGTGAATGGATTTGATTATGCTGCATTGTTGATGGTCATAGTTGGTAGTGGTGGCAGAAAATGTGTTAAAATACTTGTTTGCATCATATAAACAGCGCCAATGGGAAGTATGATGGTTCTCCTTTATTAAACTCCTTATAGCCTGGTATCATCAGTAGCACAGCAAATGGGAAAAATGTAAATGCATAAACACTGAAAATGAGTGAGTCAACAACATCAACTGAAAAGTGATCAAAGAAGGTTTGCTAAGTGTAAGCACTTCTCATTATCCTTCAGAGTAGCAGCAAAGCATTCTATGCAGGTCCAATAAATGCTCTGTACCATCTATACGTACCGGGTCAAAATAGAAGTCTATCCATTTCAAACTCCTGTAAGCACCTTCTGAAATCCACTGAAGTCACTGGTAGCTCTACAGCCACAAAAGCCAGTGAGACCATGATTAAAAGGATTTTGTTTCTTTTTCACGGCTGCAACTGCTGCTGAAGAGGAAGTGCCAGAAGTGATAAACTTCAGTTGGATTTACTTTAATTCACATAATCTGCCTGTCCCTTGCATTTCCTTGAGGGAACCTTCCAGAGAGTATCAATAAGGTCTTTCCAATCTAATCTTATTGTGGCGTGTGGTGTATTCTGTGGACCCAGAAGCAGAGGCAGATAGCAAATTAAAAGATGTAATTTTAATGTCCAAACTCAGGGGAAAAAGACACGAGGAAAGTCCGGTTTGCTGGCTGGCTGTTGTGTGGGCTGGAGACACTGTGGAGAAACAGAGGAGATGGAAGTGAGAAGACATACAAAAATTCACAGGGAGCAAAAAGTCACAAGTACTTATCCGAGAAGAAGGCCAGGAGATGCGTCTGTACCACTCAGGAGTGAAGACAATACTCAGGCGCTGAGACTGAGGGCTGCTGGCTTCTTAAAGGGCCTTGATTGTAGATGCAGTGCAGGTGTGGAGTCTCACTCAGCCTCAGCGACCGTGGAGGGGGAGGGTGCTCTGAAATCAGTGGCGGCTGCTGGTCTTTCAAGGAGGGGAAGCTCATTTTTCTGGCCTACATCATAATTGTATTTGTTTATTAGTATGTAACAGAACAGAGTCGCCAAACACAACGGCAGTCATTTTTAACAAAGACAAGAGTCGCTGAGGATCGGTAAAGTCTCCGGAGCAGTTAAGAACAACGGAATGAATAACTTGGAAAATGCTCTGGTAGATGTTTTATTCTTCAAGATCGCTGATTCGCTTGTTTAGCTGTCAATCAAAAAAGGATTTCGCCTCAGACAGCTCATCCAATCATGGATGCAGAAGCTTGGAGTCCGGGAGAAAGTCGGGACCGCCCTCTCGCCATAGAACTCCAGTGAAGCTGGGCTTCCGATGGGCGGGACAAAGCCCAGCATTTATCCAATGAGCGTCTAGTTTCGCTGCTTCCACATTGAAGTCAGCAGAAGCCCAGCGTCCGGCTGTTTAAAGCGCTGAGGCGCTGCGAGGATGAATGAGAACGAAGTTATGCCGGTTACCTGTGATTATCAGCTTCTTATCACAGTGTCTGAACAAAAGATGAAGGCTTTCTAGTGCGTATTTAGTTAATGAAATGTACACACAGCAGTACGTATTTCACCACTTTTTCTTTTTTTTGAGGGGTGACATTTTAAGGGAAGCCGAGCTTCCCTTGCAGTCTTAGAGCAATCGCCACTGTCTGAAATATAGTCAAGCCAGACCAAGGAAACAAAGAAAAAACAGGAAGTCCAACCAACATAAAGCAAGCGGTGGAGGCATCTCACCACACTAATCTAATCTAGTCTAATCTAATCTAATCTAAAGATGTAAAGATAAGTCATTTATTTAAAATACAGTGCAAATCCCTGCTGGTTTGCTTATTGGTGAACCAGCTATCACAAAATCATCCTATGCAGCCAAACTAGGGCAACACCAGCAATGAAGCTGCAATGACTTCACCCATGACAAATGTCATTCTCAGAATTTTGTAATATTGTGTATCAGAAGACCTGACGGCTGCAGCTTTAGGACCATATCTGCTGGATTCAATTGGCATGTGTCTGCAGCCCCCCAGGTCTGCAGACACATGCCAATTGAATCCACATACAGATGCATACTCTTGATTTGGTGGACAATTGAAGCTGAAAGATTTCTGTTTTCATTCTCTGTCCTTTCATTTTTAACACTGCCCTGTTCCAATACTGCAGCCAGAGTTGAAGCCCAAGTATCTACCTGCAGGCTACAGCGGGAGGGTTTTAGACTTCATCTTATGAAAGTCCTGCATGTAAAAAAAAAAATCTGCAAAGAGTGATGGGGTCAGGACCTGGATGCTAAACACAATGTTCTGCTACTCTCAGAGACAGCTTAATACGAAAACTCTGCTGGTTGGCTCAGTACTGGAGAGTTTTGCACTTTGCTAACATTGTGAGACCTTTTTGGCCTCAGAAGGGGGTCCACTGGTTTATGTCTGATGACAGGACAGGGCTGTCTTTGTGTTTAGTGTCAACAGATGAAATAATCACTGCAAACAAAGAACTGTGTCAGTGTTCACGGGGTCTTATTAATATTCTTTCAGGGTAGTTTGTTTAAAAAGTGGGTGAAATGGAAACAACGTTTTTTCTCTCATACGTTTTCCTTTATAAACAGTGATTACAGGAGTCACTGTTTATGTGTCTTTTTTCAAGGTTGTTCTACATAAGGACCACTGCAGAAGGATGACAGTTTAACATTTTTTTGTGCTGGGTTTGGGCGCTACCTTTTTTTTTTTTTTTTTTCATAGAATATAAAAGTTATAATTTGCTGTGGAATTTATCAGCTAACAGAAGGATAACTTTTGTTAAAAAGACTTGCAATAATTATGTTCAAAGCTGTATATTTTTTAGGAATGGCCACAGTAACTTCACTGACAGTACACAGTACAACTAACAGGTCTGAGCGATGCAACTTTTCAACATCTTAATTATGGTGAGCACATTGTCATATCATGGGATGAGCATTGTCAGTCACATGCCTGAATTTGTCATGTTGTCACCACTTACTAATTGTCCAGAATGAATGAAGATAAATGTCTACCTGAAATCACTAACATGCAATTTCTCACTTGAAGACTGTGCAGGCGTTGTTTGTACCTTTGTGTCCGTGACTGCAGGATGTATATATGCATCCAAGTCCATCAAATGCTTATTGTCTAGTTGGAGTACACATACAGTTGGTTAAACTAACAACCACTGTGTTCACATCTTTACATCAAGGTTATATCAAATTAAGAAGAGTTACAGAGCATCACAGAGTGGTTTAAAACACTTGCTTTGTCCACCCTGAAAATGCTTTGGTTAAATGTATTCAGATTTTGTGTCACTTCAGTCTGGTTGGTAGTGTGTCCCACATTAGAGACCTTATATGGTAAAAACTGAATGCCCAAGGGAGGTCTTATAATGTGCCTGTTCCCAGGTGTTCCTGTAACAAGTGAGTTGTTTGCATTTGTCGGTACTGTGTATAATATGTTGCTCCTCCTGTACTCCGTCCTCCCCCTCTTCTCTCCAAACATCCACATAAGAGGCTGCATGATACAGTGTAAGAGAGGTTGAAAGAAAAAAGTAGACAAGAAATTCCTACTTATAAATGAGATTAAGGTGTTTATTGGCACTTGAAATACTCTGCATTATCTGATATTGTTAATCCCTGTAGTCTTTATATTATAATACATTTTACAGAGCAGAAAGATGGTTGCAGTATTAGTATTATATTAGTATAAGTTTTTTTTTTTTTTTTTTTTTTTCCAAATGGTGCAGCCTAGTGTCTTTAGTTGTAAAATAGGTATGTGCCTTAAAAATCAGAGCTTAATTTCTGCTGTTCACTGTCCATTTTTTGCATTCAACTTATGTCTGATGGGGCTCTATTTTCGTGCCTGCCGTCAGTGTGGCAGAGGGTGGCGCACTCTGCACAATGGTATTTTCATCCGATGGAGCCTGGCGCACAGCCAGTTTGGTATTTTCATGGACTGAGGCGCACCAAGGTGCCAAGCTGGGCGTGGTGGCCCGGTAGGGAGAGGTGTCGACAAATTCAGCTGGCACAGTGACATTTTTTTGCTCGCTGGCAGCATGGAAAGTGCGCTGAAAGCTTGCTGATTCAAATCTGGTCAGCTTTCAGCACAGGCAGAGCGCAGCTGGTCTAGTGGTATTTTGGTAGACCGGCTTTGTAGTACGCATACGTCACTGATGCCTCACAGGCAGGTTTCCACAATGTCAGGCACATTTCAGTGCAATAAATAATCAACAACATTCTAAGTCAGCAGATACATTTAGATCTATATTGATGTATTCTGATCTGTATCTTTTCTGATGAGCACATTTGGCATGCGTTTGGACACTCAACTTGACCTGATTAACACATCTGAAACTGCAATAAATTAAATATCCAGTAAATAGTCACACATGATGAAGTTAACAAGATATTTAAATCATCTCCCCCCTTATTCTCCATCTTCCTTGTGCAACTCGACCGGACATGTCTGCGTGTCCTTGCCCTGCTGCTGCGGCGGCAAGGCTGACCCGATGATTTTATTTAGTGATCAGATAAGTTATTTACTTTAGAAATTTGAACAAAAAAATAAAAGAAACTTTCATTCAAAATTACCCGTTTATCTGATGTTCTCACATGAGAATGACAATCCAGCATTCAGTCGATCAGTTTGTTTTTCAGTACCTGGACCCTCGCAGAAAGCCAGTGTATATCGAGTTATCAAGATGGCTGTGGATGTCAGATGATGCTAGTACTTTCATCAATCACGAAAAGGATTAGGGCAGGGGTCATAAAATCTCATGTGATCTAGAATGAGAGGATGTTAGTTGTCTAAGAGACAAGTTACCCTTATTAGTTTTACAGAACACAGTTGTGTTGGACATTTCCTTTTTCTGAATGCAGCATCAAGAATGTAATTGGCTCTAATTGATGTTTAATGTGGCGAAGTCACATCAGTGTTTCAATGTAGGCAGACTAAAATCATGAACCTCAAGGCAATCATATGTCACAGAGTGAGTACACTGCACCATGAACATCTCCATAAACAAAATGCTGCCTTTTTTCCATCCACCTACCCACCCACCCACCCACCCATCACCTCACTAAAGCTCTGCCATATCCTCAAATAGGCCTAAATATAGCCATAACGCCTCTACTCCTGCATGAGGGGATTACAATCCAATCAAACAAATGCTTTTTCTCCATGTGCATCAATGAGAGTGCCTGACAGGGTGAAGCCTGATGAGGTGCACAAGAGGTTCAGTCCTTTGTGTTTGCAAATGATTTATAGAGGCACAAATCTGCTATTGTTCGAGGGTCAGGGGCGGACAGACTTGGGGACTATAAGGATAGAGGTAGAGAATAAAGAACAATGCATCATGTAGTTCACCAGACCTACCACAGGGGGAAAAATCACCAAAGTACAAAGAGCTTAACACACATCGGCTAGCTAAAGACTTGGTGGGGTTTTTTTTCTGTCAACTTACTTTTGTGGCTCTAATTTTGTCAGCTCTCATTTTTTTTTGTATTTCCTATATATAAACTACTTGATTGATTTGATTTCTGATTAAAATCAGCAATTGAAACAAATCATTAGCTAGACTCATCCTTAAAAAGAATTTTTTTTTTTTTTTTTGGAGTGGGGTTGTTCAGGTTGTTGCCATAAGTTAGTGCACTATTTACCAGGGATGTCCTGATACTATATTGATATCAGATAGTGTTCCGATATCAGCAAAAAAAACCGAATATCAGATAATATCGGCCTGCATCTAAAATCTCCAATATCAACCCTCCTATTCAAGCAGTCAGTTCCAGACTCCGCTCCAGCACCTCTATCTAACAGCGCCTCTATCTATCCAGCATGCAGTGCCAACCTGATCACAACAACAGTGTGTACTAAGGTGCAATAAAATAGCAAGGAGTAGGAGTGATGCCGCCCATGTGGCAGTTTATTTTGTTTAAGTCTGAAAAAGACATTGCAGATGAGTGCAAAACATGTCATGCACAAGTTTGTGCAAATATCGGATCAATATCAGTAACGGCCAATATTGACGGCTACAATATCGGTATCGTATCGGAAGTAAAAAAGTTTTATCGGGACACCCCAACTATTTACAGTGAATAACAATATTATGTTTGGCTGAGCTGGTAAGAGCTCCTCAAAGGAGCCAAGCTTTACATTTAGAGTCTGACATTAAAAACGCAACTTAGTTTTCGATGTCCACTATATTACCTCTTTAGTGTGAGGGTAGGACGCCTTCTTTTGGGTTCATATTTCCATCAGTACAGGGTAGCACACAGTGCTGGTGCAGACAACAGGTGTCTCTGCATGTGTAGGTGATTTTAAATAGGTAAGAGTTTACAGAGAGAGAACCCAGCTGCTCTGCCCCTGATAACTGACGGCCTTTATTAGTATTAGCACAGTGCAAATGTGTGCAGACACAAACAGCTGTTTAAGCTGACTGACAGCTGATCCCACTGTGATCATCTGCAGGCGTCATCAGAAACAGATGTCACTTCTTGTGACACTGAAGTAAAAAAGAGACATCTCATCTCTCTAAAAGCACATCACCACATTTCTTTTCTTACACAGTTACTCGAGTTTTTATCCCTGCAGATGCAAGTAAGAAAAATTTGGTTACGTTTACAAAGAGCTGAGCTATACCAGTTGCATTTCAACATGGGCTGTTTTTTTATTTTATTAATACATTTAAAATTATTCAAGAAGTTTAGAGGCTTGTAAAGTAAAATTTCTTCAACAGTCTTAAAAAACGTTTTTTAAAAAAGTTACAAAATTACCAGGTCACAGGGTTCCCCTTGAAGAAAGTGCACAACCTCAAACTCTGAGTTACACTTGAATAATGAGAGCTACACGATCACATTTTTTAAATTCCTAAAAATGCTCATTTCAAGCAGACCTCTCTAAAATTGATATACATCTTGTCCTTTTACAGTCAGATTACATTTTTTAATGCTTTTCAGCTCTGTTCCTCATGATTGAGACACCTGAACGGAGAAATTAAGGCACCATGAAATCACTGCATCTTATTTTTGAAGTAGTGATGAGAGAAATGCATGTACTCTGATGCTTCAAATGAAATTCTAAAAAATATTTTTTTTTTCTGTTTGAATGGAAAACTTTAGATATGCTCTTTAGGGGGAGAAAAGTAACAGAGTGTTCTTTCAAAGTGCTTGTAATGATAATAGGCAATCCTTGCACTGAATTTGGATCAAGAGGCAGGAAAGGAACAAGGAGCTGTGGAGAAGCTTGATCAAAATTTGCCCATATGAAAAGTTTTGAGATTGGCAGAACTAACCTTTTTCTGTGTACACACACACACACACACACACATATATATATATATAGCTTTTGCCCACTCATACCAAAGGGTGGCAGCTTTATGTCATTTTGGATGGAGACACTGCCTCATCACAGCAGTTGTATTAAAGCAGAGGAGGGCATATGAGGGCTTCTTATTAGAAAGCATAAATGTGTTGATGACTAGATTCACATATACAATCCCTGCATAATCAATGCCATCCCACACTATTACCCAATGATGTGAAAGTGTTCCAGGCGCAGCAGAGACTCATTTTTGTCACTATTCATCGGGTCAAATTAGTGCATGATACTGTTATCCTTGTGTAACCTTCATGAATGCAAGTCGAATCAGCTCCTTGTCCATGCTGTTATCAATATATCCTCCTTTTCAGCAGTGAGGTGTTGCCAGCACTCGACTGGAGCTGTAACATACACCATCAGCCTCCATTATTTGGTCTGCTGCACGCCTTAACCTGTCGCTGATGTAATCCAGTTGCACAGACAGTTGCAGTTTCCTTATGCGCTCTCACTTTGGTTACACCCTTCTGTTTGCACAGACACACAATCCTAATAAAATGAGGTCTTTTGATAATTGTGTGAGTAAACTGATACAATTTTTTGCTTTCTTGTTGATCAAAAGAGACAACTTATGTGGAAGTTAAGAAAGTAGAGACAAGATTAGGACACCATGTTAGGACTTAATTATCACAGATATATATAGGCACTGTGAGGAACATTCATGCTGTGTTGTAATGGACTGATTCATGGCTGAATAAAATTATTAACTGTGATATAATAAACAAAGTGAAGAGTAAGCGGTTACAAAGGTGACCAGACAAACCAGTTTAACATAACCCATAACAACCCGAATATCATAATTTCAGTTCCTGTTTATATCAGAACAACATTAACGGGGTTATGGTTGAATTTCTTTTGGTTCTCAAAGAGCCATGAAGTACAGAAGTCTGTTGCGTTAACTGACAGGAATTAAACAAATAAAAAATAAAAAAAACATCTGAATGGATCTTGTTAATTTGTCTTGGTTATTTTCATTTGCAGTTCAAAAATAAAAAAATGAGTTGAAAAAGGAGACATAGAAAAATGCAGGAAATGCACCAGTGAAACTACCAGATGTGGAAGATGGACCCAGATATTGACTATTCATTCCAGAGCTCAGCTGATAACTTGTGAGTTTAACCAGTGGTTTTTGCTTTATCTTGGATTTGTAGAGGCTTTTTGTCAGTTTGCTTAATATCCTACAATGGAGCTTATTGCTATCCTGAGCAGATGCAGCACTTTTCTTGTAAATATAGAAATATTCAGAGAAATAATGTCATAACAGAACTATTGTATTCATGCATTTTTTATTCTCTGGGTCCAGTCCCCACCTGTAACAGTGTTTTTGCAGTGCAGTATGAGAAGTGTGAGTCTGTCAGAGGTTTGGTACACAGATTATATAACCAGCAGCATCAGCATTAGTGTCCTGACCTCTGTGAGAGATCCACTGTTTTACTAGTGATAAACAAAGTTTTTCAAAGCCAAGGATCTTGCTCTTACTTACACAAATTAGATGCACCAATGCCCGATTCAACACACTTGGGGGTAACTGCCACAGCCTCAATGAATCTAACACAAGCAGAGATAGTTAACAGAGATATAGAGATACATAACAGAGATAGTTTTTTTTTTTTTTTAACTTTTAGACCCTGTCTAAAATAGCCATTATTCTTTTAACTGTCACATGTGGTCACAATACCTGAGATCTAGAAAAAGCACACTTATAAAGAGTCAGATTATTAAGGTTCATGCTGTAAACTGTGACAGCATGTTTACTTTAAAATGTGGATACTTGTTTCTCTTCTGTGTTTCCAGTGAGCTTGAAATACTTTGACTGTGATGTGCAGCTTCTCTAAGTAACAATCACAGCATAATAAAGATCTGTGAAAATATAAAGTCAGTGGCAGAAGTGAGGAAGAGAGATAAAGTTCACATAAACCACAGACCAGCGAGGAGAAGGTGAGCAGAGGAAAGACAGACCCTCTGTGCTGCCTGTATGAGTGCTGATCCTGCTCTTATATGGCAAACTAAGCTCTCTCCGCTTAATGCCCAGCAGAAAAGCTCTTTAGCCGTCATTATGCACCCGCTTCAATCCACCGTCCTCCCATATCTGCTGATCTCCACAACCTCATACTCACTTCCATCTATACAATGCACAGTTTGTTTATGTTGGTTAATCAGCAGAGAGATGGTGCTCTGGTGTGTCAACTCAACTGCTATAAAGCATCCCCTCCTTACACCTGCCACCTAAATGAAACATGACAAAGTTTTTTAAGAGTCCAAGCTTTTTTCATGGATCGGGCTATTAGCCTGGGTTTCATTCTGTAGCATCTGTGCAGCCTTGATGACAGATGGCACCCAGCCATTTCTCTCTCCTGCGAGAGACTTTTTAACCCATTTTAACCGGTTTTAAACAACTTTTAAGAGTGCATTTTAAGATTTTGCTGGCTTTTAAGTTGAACTTTTACCGTGTATGGGTTTTTATTTTATTTTATTTTATCTGTTATAGCGGAGAAAAAGAGTGCAGGTTCCCGCAAGCCGTCGTTTTTATTCGGTTTTAAAATGTTCTGATTGCTTTTAACATTATGTTCCTTGAGCAAAGGATTATTTTTATCTTTTTGCTTTTACCGGATAAAAGGTTTTAGTCATCAGACTCTGGGATTTTATGCACTCTTGCTGAGTTAGCTACATGGCACCCATGGAGGCTACCGCCATAGACGCTTCCTTACCTGCTGAAGTTGGTCAACAACTTAAAAGAGCCCAGCGAAAGATCGCCGATCTTCTGGAGGACATTGGTCGACTCTCAGACGAGCTGCAGAGGAAGGACTCACTCCTGGCCATTTTTAAATCTCGGCTCCCGGCGTTGTCCAGCTGGCTGGAGAGCACACAGAAAAAAAGAAACATTGCGAGTTTACAACTGTTGCAAAACTCTGCAGCACGTGTGCTGACGAGGACCAGACGGCGGGCACATATTACACTGGTTTTAAAATCACTGCATTGGCTCCCTGTGTGCTTTAGGATTGATTTTAAGGTCCTTTTAATGGTTTTTAAATGTCTTAGGGGTCTTGGACCTTCTTATCTTTCAGAATTGCTTTTACAATATGAACCCTCGCGGACCCTGAGATCCTCTGGCACTAGCTTTTTAATAGTCCCCAAAGTGAGAACACGAACTTACGGTGAGGCATCTTTCCAGCACTATGGCCCCCGTCTTTGGAATAGCCTGCTGGAGGACCTTAGAGCCGCAGAGAATGTTCATATTTTTAAGAGCAGGCTCAAGACCCACCTATTTAATTTGGCTTTTAACTAATGTCTTATTTTTGATCTATATTTTTGTCCTATTTCTATCTTATTTTAGTTCATTTATATATTTTAGTCCTCATTTTACATGTTATGTTTATTATATTTATGTACTTATTTTTTAGATGGTATTTTAGCTATTTATCAGTATTTTATCATTTTATCTAGTTTGATGTTTTTAGCTGATTTAGTCTATGTTTTTATCGCAATTCTCCAGTGTTTCCTCAGTAGGGGGACCACCTGCACTGAAGGCTGTGACTGGCTCTGTCTAGGGTTTCTCTGCCTCGTGGTGTGCACTCAGCTCGGCCAGGTGGTGGTCTGCAGCAGTGCTTGCTGCTGTGGGCCCCTTACTGGCTTGTAGCGGGGTGCGCACCCGGGTGGAGGTGTCCTGGCCCTGGGCCGTGAGCAGCCTCCAGTGCAGCTGGCCTCCTGACGTTTCCTGACTTGGCTCCTCTGTACTTAGCCACACGCTTTTAAGATTGCATTATCTGTGTGTGTGTGTGTGTGTGTGTGTGTGTGTGTGTGTGTGTGTGTGTGTGTGTGTGTGGGGTGGGCTCTCGGTGAGGGTTGGGGGGGGGGTGGCAGGCTGGATATGGGGGGGCTCATTGTTTTAAATTGTAAAGCACTTTGTGCTACATTTCTTTTTGCCTGAAAAGTGCTATATAAATAAAGTTTGATTTGATTTGATTTGACAGTTGCAGGCTGTTCAGTTACGCTTTAAAAAAACTTCCTGTTTTCCAGTACAATCTCCCAGCTGTCGACAAGAGGATAACTGTTTTAAGCAGCACATCCCCAACACGAGGGCCACTTAAATGTAAACAAAATACTGAGCAGATTTTTGAGGGACACCTGTTGCACTCATTTTTACCCTTCATAATGATTTGCAGGCCAATAAGAGGCAACGTACTTGTGCTATTCAATTTTGAGCTCAAAGTGCTGTGTGCAAACACTGGAACAGGAACCAAACACTTACACCAATAAATCATATACTATGGACAACTTGGCTCCGCCTTCGTCATTATACGAATTTGAAGCCAAATTGCTCTTGGTATTACCGGGATTTTCTTCACTTGCTGGAACCACCACTTGCGCAGTAGCATTGTACGTATTTGGTGGGAGAGTTGCTGTGATGAGGTTCGGTTCAACCAGCGTATCCCCTGGGTGAATCTCTACGCAATCTTCGTACGCCTATAGGCTGTATCAAGTGTCAATCATAGAAAGGATGACCCCCCCGATAACTTTTAAAAATGAAGCTGCACAGAAAAAAGAGGACCTGAGCACAAACCAGTCTTACAGCAACTTCATGTCAACATCACAACCCGCGGGGAGGGAAATTCATAAACTGTGTAATTAATTTCTAAAGTTTGTCCACAGCTCCATAGGGATTGCTGGGGGAGGCGGGATTTATGACCTATACTGCAGCCCATCACCAGATGGTGCTGCTCTCACGGCGGCTTTAGCCAGTGAGGAGGCAGATGGTGTCCATTCTATATACAGTCTATGCCTATACCAGTTTCAATCTGATTGAGTTGTATACATGGAAGATAAAATCAATCCCATACCACATTATCGATATAGTGCGATATCAGTTGGACTCGTGCATTTATGTGTTTTTTTTTTTTTTTAAGTAGACCAGATCTCACAAGGATTGAAAAAAGCTGTTCAGAGAGGTTCAGGAATTCACAGTCATCCCTGTGTCTTATGTTTTGATCACTTTGCTCAGGTTTAGTAAGGCCAAACTAAATCCTAAAATCTTACACCTTTGTATTGGAGGTTCAGTAAATTGGGTCTCCTTTAGCTGATTTTGAAAAAAAAAGTGTTTGTTGATGCTTCCTTAAGGTAGAATCAGATGATTAATGACAAGATTGGTTAGGTTTTATTTGATACTACTTTTAGTGCTTGTATTTGGGTTGGATTACACTCTTAAGGCCCCCTGTGTGGAGTTTGTTGATGTTAAAGAAACGTTTACGATACTGGAGCAAGATGAACAAAAAAGATGGTAGAAGTATTTTTTAGACAAAGAAACTCCATAAAAAGGGATTAACCAGGTAATTATTGGCATTGCACTCTGCACCTTTTATGTCATTATCTGTTGTCTTTAGTTTTCCACAGTAAATCAGCCCCATTTATGCCAAAGCTATGGACCACCATAACTACCAGAACAGCCTCAAAGCACCAGAGGCATTGATTCCTAATGTCAGAACACTCTACCAAAAAGAGGAGCACAGTACTTCAGATTTGCCCTCATTTGATGTTTGATGATATTCTTGGAGAGTACTTTCTACAACTTTGTGCTGAGACATGCTACAAGCTGTGTCTAACTTCAAATCACTGAAAAGGCAGACAAAATGAAGTGCTTCAGGAAGAGGCTGAAAAGGGCTGAAATGAAGGTTTCACAGATACCAGCTTAATTTGAGTTTTTTCAGACGCTAATTATGCTGAGCTACTCTATCCCAGGTATCCCAAACCACCATATGAAAGGTAAAAATGAGTTGTATAGGTATTCCTGAAGCACAAATATCAATTTCCATTTACATTATGATTGTTCAGCTACTGTATGTGTGTAAATGAAGTGTAAAATTATATCATTGTCTTACATTAAAAAAAATATTTAGAGGCAGTTCTACAGCATGTAAAAGACTTGAAAGTGGATTGATGGGGCAGAGTCATGTCACTTTCTGGCATGGTAGAAACAGAGCATGACAGGAGTAAAGCCGAAAACATACAGGATCCGTATAGAGCGTGTTTTGTCAGTGTTGCATCTCTGCTTCGTCGGGCAGCGGTGTCTATCGCCCACAGGATGTGTATTTGGAGAGTAGCAGCAGTGTAGCGTAGCCCCGGTCAATAACATACTCAATACAGGTTGTTTTGCTTTTCTGTTGTCTATTTCCTGCTACTTTGGGTATAATTCAGTGATTGTTGAGGTTTTACTGTATGTGAAAAAGCAACATGATTTTAAAGTTCCGGTTTTTGCAGGTTGACTGGTGTTTAATAAAGTAAACTATGTTCCTTTATGATGTTTTATTTTGAAACTTACCGGATGCACGGTTTTTGTGCTTGACATCCTGTCTAGAACGATCTTCTCTGTGTAGATTGACGCCTGTTGGAAGTATAGAGCAGCAAAAATAGATTCGGCACGTATCTTCAGCAGTGCCGCACTCGATACACATCTGATACAGAGCTGTGTCCAACCTGCATGCAATGCTGCATTGATAAGAATGGCAACCTATTTGCTGCGTGACACGTGACACACGGATCCTGTATGTTTTAGTCTTAAGACAGAACAGCACCATCATTTGTGCCATTTTATTTTGCAATCCTAAGGAACACTAAAACAGATCAATGTGATGTTGTGGTTCTGTGTTTAAGTAGGGAGGGCTATGTCTGCAAAAGGATTCCACTGAATAAAAGAGACAGCCAATCACTTCAAGTCAGCTTTTCTATCATTTTTAAAGCAGTATGTTTTTCTTTGAATTGTGCTGACTTGAATGGACATTGTCCTTATATCAACACCAAAACTTTGCATTGGATTTAAGGTCATGGTGACATTCACTGTTTTAAAGGCAGCAAAGAGAGATCAGGGAGACATGCAGGGAAGATCACTTTTCTTTAAACGTCCAGCCTATCTCTGCAACCAGGCACTTGCGGTCACTGCTCTTCTGGATTTGGTCTAAATTTAACCACATCTGCTGTATTATGTTTCCTATTCAGTTATAAAATGGATGCAGATGTGTCATATCAGATAACTTCCTATTTGTGTTCCCCCATCTCTTATCTATTGTGTGGTCTGTCTGGTTTGTTATGATTGATTCAGAGCGAGGACTCAAACCAGCGACAGCTGCAACAAGGACTATAGCCTCCACACATGAGGATGCTTAAACTACGAGGCTATCACATCCCAGGAGGCTCTATTGCTCTCATTTGTTCTCACAGAAGTTCAACTGCTTAGATCTCTCTGCAGTCACTTCTAAAAACACTGGAACAGTATCATTATTTTCAATTTCTCATTGAACACTTCTTTTATAACTTGAACTTCAAATTATACTCTACAAAAGACGTGAAAAGTGAACCAAACAGTCACATCATGATTAAAGGAAATATTCTTATATTATAATTATAGAAAAATGGAAATTTACTGTCAGTAAAATTGAGAAAAAGCCAACAAAACTAAACAAAACAAAATAAAAACAATATGTTTGTTCATAATATTACAGGTCCATAAATTTTATGAACAAACAAAAGTAACTTGCATGTCATCAGACAAGAATTAAGATTTGAACCAAACTGAGCCTACACACCCTCTTCTTATCTCTTTATAACAGACTTTCATGTGGTGTATTCAGTCACTGTGTAAGGCAGCTATCAACAGGATCTCCATCTCCACATGAACTGTTGACAAATGTGTCAGTAGTAGTTAGACTTTAGCGTGCTGGATACTTCAACACTGATTCCTGTTGCAGATACCCTAAACCTCGCTGTGACCATGGAGATGACTTTAGAGAAAAGAAGCTTTTTCAAGCTCTTGATTCGTGGCCAAGTTCATTTTGACAGACTGGGATATGAGGCAAGGCTGGATGTAACAGCCTGGCTGATGATGAACAGCTGTCCCCTGTTGCTCTGGATGGAGGCCAGAGTTAAACCCAGTGACCACAGAAACAAACACAGAAAGCCTGTGAGATCTGCAGACTTCTGCCAAAATACTACCAAAAACACCGGGCCTTTGAGACGGTTTGCCAGAGTTTATTTTTGTTGTTGTTCATTCATACTTTGATAAGAGGGTTATGCTGGTTATTTATGGACTTAATGGACTTTTAACATGGTTGTTAAGATGCTGCATTAGGGCCACGTTTTGTTTCATTCTGCTATATGAAGCTTTCAGGCTTTATAAGCAACCACACATGTACATACAGAAAACCTGGTGTTTAAGTCAAGCACTAAGTGCATTTCAGTGGCAGATAATTACTTCCAAGTGATTTTTTGTAACCTGTAAACTCTGGTTTTGCTTTTTCTTCTGAGTAAAATCCATCCTTTCTTCTGATGCTCTGTTTTTGAAAAAATGACATAAATTATTAATACAGGGTGACAACGTCTGAGCTGCATAAAGACCTAGAGGGGAGGCACTTAATGCTGAACTTCAATTATAGTGAAAATATAGGATCTTAAGATTACCATAAAACAATAAAAATTGAAGAGCGGTAAACACCTGTTTGGATCATTCCATGGGTGAACAGGTTTATTGGAAACAGGTGAGAGTCATGATTGGGTGTAAAAGGACCCAAAGGGATTAATGGACCAAAGGTCCAATGGTGTTGGATGGCTCATCTCGCTTTGCTGCAGGACAGAAAGATTCAGAAGATATGCTTTTTATTTTCTATTTATTCTGGTCTGCATCAGTGATCTCTTCTTCTGATAAATCTACAGAAACGTCATGAAAAAACAACAACAACAGAAATACATCACAGGAATAATAATTGAATAGATTTATTATAGACTGATCAAAACAAAGGTAGGCTGTAATGAAAGCTTATTCCACCTACCATTTTAAATAACATGCAGGATTACAATCCTCTCCTACTCATGCAAGTACACTATGTGTAAGCATTTTTTGATACACAAATTGAATTTGAGGTAATTAATTCCTCATCACAACTGCTCTGAAATTTGACCCCTTTAAGAGAGAAACATGAAGATTTCTTTGGAAATCAGTCTATACAAATGATTTATTTGAGTCTATTACTCTCTCTGTGGTTTGGGGCAAATAGGGATACAGTCACATTATAGGAAACAAATAATCAGAAATTATTCACAAGTAGTCAAAGCAGTGAGTCCAAATTGAATTTTCCATATTATAAAACTTAGACTAGACTTTCATGATCCTTTTCCTGGCAGTAGGCAAATCTTTGTGCGAAAATCAAGGCCTGGATCTGCATGTTATTGGGGATTTTAAGAGCTAATAACATTGATAACATTGAAGTGTAAAGTATTTGTCACTTGTCAGCAGGTGTGTGTCCTGACTGTATCTGTATTTTTGTATTGTTTAGAGGTACTATGTTCAAGTTTGAACATTACAAATTAAGACAGTAGATGGGAAACACATAAGTTTTCAATGCTTGACTCTGGAAGGACTGTTAAAGATCATTGTCCAAAGTCACAAGGTTTAGGTACTTCAAATATATTTTATGAATATGAATCTTTGATTTTCTATTAACCTGTCTCATGAACAGATCTTTAAAGTTATTTGGGACAATCCACAGGAAAGTAAATGTGCTAAATTTAAATGCAAAGAAAACCACTATCAGCCTCTTACAACAAAGTTTCCAGTTTTGTTCCTTTGCATGTGTTCTGCCTCCACCAAGGTAAATGGGTTGTCTGTCTATTGACCTATTAAAACAGAAAACTGAACAATAAATGTGTTTTTTACTGTAAGTATTCTGTGGAGTGTCTGACCAGAATGAACGTTTTGAAGATCAGTGATTATTTGATGCTGCACACTCCGAAAGAAAGTGGTTATTTGGCTTCAGAGTTAACGATTGAATATTCTTTTGTATGCAACAAGACTGAAAGACAATGCAATGCCATGCAATTTCCAGCACAGTGAACGGTACTTCATATTCTCAAATGATGTTCTGAGAATCATCTCCTGTTGTTGCACAGTGTAAGTGGCCACTGAGGTTGTGCAATACCATCTTGAATCTACCTAGAGGACTTACATTTATATTTTCACATTAATTGGCTGATGAGAACTCTGGTGGCAGGTGCAGTCAAGCATGCAAACTGGGATTGGAGTGCAATCAATCATATCACTATTAATGAGACTTTATGCCTGATATCCTGCAGCCTATATGAAGAGTGATCAAAGCATGTGAAAATGATGGACTGCATTTAAATATATATATATGTGTGTGTGTGTGTGTGTGTGTGTGTGTGTGTGTGTGTTTGCGTTTGTATGCGATTGTGTAATCTTCAGCTCATCCTTTTTGTAGCACGTGGCAGGGTTATGTGTCTCAGGGTAAGATTCTCTTCTACACTGTGTTGAATTTGGAATTAAAATAGCAATCTTCTCCCAGCAGAGTTTGACAATACCTTTTGGCTTGTTTATTGAAGTTAATGGATGCTTCTAAGGATGCTCTTAGAAATTCATTTTTAGCACAGAGTGAACACAAAGAGATGTCTGTACCAGTATGGACCAGAGGAAAAATTAAGCAGCAGTACTTTGAGAGTGCAGTTTGGTATTTAAAGCTGTGGTAGGCAGCATCTCATAAGTGCCAGTTTTTGGGAGAAATTTTGAATGTAAACACTACCCCCTCCCCACCAGTTTTCGCCTCAGCTCCTCCTTTCCCCTCCCTCCCTGCTCCAGCAAGCCCCACCCACAAACAGGCGCTCGTGCTTGTTCCGACTCCCTGGCAATTTACAACCAGACTAGTAAAATATCATTATGATTACCAATCACATCAGCAAAGGCTTGAAAAACTTTTGTCACAACAGAGTCGGCAGTAGTAATGGTGCATAGAAGATGACACATAAGATAAAATATAACATAAATTGATTGGAAAAATAATATCCAAACAATAAGTCCTCTTGGTCAGGTGTACATCATGTAGGCCCTTTATGGTGTACAAACTCCACGCTCTGGTCTTTCTGTTATTCAGCTTGTGGTACCTGAAATAAAGAGAGAAAAGTGTGGTATGAAGATATTACTCTGTCTAAAATATTTGTTGTACTTTATTATTGTACTTATTATTTATTTTATCAGTTAACTGTCCAAGCAGCTTCACCAGTCAACAACACCACTAAGCAGGCTTTTTTAAAACAACAATGGTGCCTGCAATTAAATTCAGATATAATAAAGATATATACTTTAGATAATTAGAAAAGGGGCCCAGTCAACATGAAAGTAAATAGTATTGGTGCTACTGTAGATGCCAACAGACTACCATGCAGACACTGGCGACTGTAAGTGTGCAATATGACCAAAATGTCGTGTCCTACAGCCTCTTCAATACTGCAGCACCCCATAAGATGGCCGCTACGACCACTTACAAGCAGAGAAAAACTAACTTTAGCATCAGGCTGATGCAAGCTACAAAAGTAGCTAAGCCAGTGAACTTTACATTTTTTGGGAAAATAAAAAAATCCACCAAAGTAGAACAAATAATTGTCCTTCCGATGGTAACAAAGCAACTGCTCTGTCGTCTCCACCGCTCAAAGGCTGCCCCGATGTTGACTCTGGTTTGTCCTCTTGGTTTATCCAGAGCCTTCTTTGTCACAGCCCTTTCTGCCTCCATCTTTCTGTTCTTTGGCTGTGTAGCTGATCGAGCCGTCACGGGTACTGCTGGAACTTGTATTTTAGGTTGCTTTTTCTGTGCCATTGTAAAATGGTCACATATTCTCCAGCAAACAAGGGCTGTGTCTGAAATGGCATACTACTCGTACTACTCATACAAACCCCTCCCCCGAATTGAGTAGGCAGTGCGTTCACACTGTACAGTATGCAAATTTCGCGTATGCGAGAAATGCCCAGATTTTTACTCAATTGGCTTTGATTTCTAAGTATGGAGCGGAGCTTGCTTCACGTACTGCTTCTGCCCCACAATGGATTGCACACTTCAGCAGGCAATATGGCTCTCTTTCCTGAGGCTGAAAAGAAACAGATGGCATGTGATTGCAATAATAATGATATATATATATATATATACACTCACCGGCCACTTTATTAGGTACACCATGCTAGTAACGGGTTGTACCCCCTTTTGCCTTCAGAACTGCCTCAATTCTTAGTGGCATAGATTCAACAAGGTGCTGGAAGCATTCCTCAGAGAGCTTGGTCCATATTGACATGATGGCATCACACAGTTGCCGCAGATTTGTCGGCTGCACATCCATGATGCGAATCTCCCGTTCCACCACATCCCAAAGATGCTCTATTGGATTGAGATCTGGTGACTGTGGAGGCCATTTGAGTACAGTGAACTCATTGTCATGTTCAAGAAACCAGTCTGAGATGATTCCAGCTTTATGACATGGCGCATTATCCTGCTGAAAGTAGCCATCAGAAGTTGGGTACCTTGTGGTCATAAAGGGATGGACATGGTCAGCAACAATACTCAGGTAGGCTGTGGCGCTGCAACGATGCTCAATTGGTACCAAGGGGCCCAAAGAGTGCCAAGAAAATATTCCCCACACCATGACACCACCACCACCAGCCTGAACCGTTGATACAAGGCAGGATGGATCCATGCTTTCATGTTGTTGACGCCAAATTCTGACCCTACCATCCGAATGTCGCAGCAGAAATCGAGACTCATCAGACCAGGCAACGTTTTTCCAATCTTCTATTGTCCAATTTCGATGAGCTTGTGCAAATTGTAGCCTCAGTTTCCTGTTCTTAGCTGAAAGGAGTGGCACCCGGTGTGGTCTTCTGCTGCTGTAGCCCATCTGCCTCAAAGTTCGACGTACGTTCAGAGATGCTCTTCTGCCTACCTTGGTTGTAACGGGTGGTTAT
Organism: Xyrichtys novacula; assembly: GCA_962446985.1. Classification (NCBI taxonomy): domain Eukaryota; kingdom Metazoa; phylum Chordata; class Actinopteri; order Labriformes; family Labridae; genus Xyrichtys; species Xyrichtys novacula. Next base: position 7,224,457 of record OY660870.1, read on the forward strand.
TTGAGTCACTGTTGCCTTTCTATCAGCTCGAACCAGTCTGGCCATTCTCCTCTGACCTCTGGCATCAACAAGGCATTTCCGCCCACAGAACTGCCGCTCGCTGGATATTTTTTCTTTTTCGGACCATTCTCTGTAAACCCTAGAGATGGTTGTGCGTGAAAATCCCAGTAGATCAGCAGTTTCTGAAATACTCAGACCAGCCCTTCTGGCACCAACAACCATGCCACGTTCAAAGTCACTCAAATCACCTTTCTTCCCCATACTGATGCTCGGTTTGAACTGCAGGAGATTGTCTTGACCATGTCTACATGCCTAAATGCACTAAGTTGCCGCCATGTGATTGGCTGATTAGAAATTAAGTGTTAACGAGGAGTTGGACAGGTGTACCTAATAAAGTGGCCGGTGAGTGTATATATAGATAGATAGATAGATAGATAGATAGATAGATAGATAGATAGATAGATAGATAGATATATAGATAGATAAACAATATTTAGTCAGTATACATTACACAATTTTTTATCATCTTATCAAATTTTTATCTTTTTACCAGATTTGTTTGTATTTTAAATTAGGATTGTAGGTAATGTTTTTAACTATTCGTATGAATTGACTTTTTTTATTGTCTAGTAAAGATGTATTTATTACAAGTTTGAGCATCTTCTCATCTCTTAATGCATCATCAAAGTTGTCACTCATATTAAGCACAGACCTCTGATTAATAAAAATTATTATTGGTAGAGAGCACATGGTTCAGAATATACAAACAGGGGAGTTTCCAGTTGACAAAGTATATGTGAGCTTTACTAATTCTTACTTGTGGTTGAAAATCCATCAGGAAGTACATTGCTGCCCTGAAGAAAAGACGCCTTTGTCTTCTTGCTCTATGGTTTTCAGCCTACACTAGACAGAACTACCCAATGGTTTCTGAAATTATCATTGTACATGAAAATAATGTAGTCGGGAAATAATGTATTTGCCAAGAAACAACCGAACAAGGTCATAATAATTATGTTGTGTGTTGGTCATTTTGCAGCCCTATGCTGCTCATCACATGCCCAGCAGGTGGTGTATAGCATTATCACCATGGATACACAGGTGTTTGTGTTTTTTTTTTCCTCCACTGCCGCTCGGTTTGTGTCGTGTAGTTGTTGATTATGAAAACACTTCGCAATAATTTGGAAACATGAAGGGGGAGCTGCTGCTGCCCGGTGTTTACAGTACGTAGACGCAAACACCCACCGAGCCGACGGTCTCCGAAAACGCCGAGACAAATTTACAAACAGCCGCTATTTCAAACAACTGGGCTCATTATCGTGATGTAAACACTTACTTTCTCACTAGAAAAAATATTATTACTGAATGAATTTATATAATTTGTCCGGAATGCAGTCGTTTTGTGTAGCTTGTGGTAGGACTATTTAAATTTTCCCGGTGCTGTGTCCGGCCAGCACGAAATGCATTCTGGGGTATTTAGTATGCATCTGTATGTAAACGCTCGGGCAGCCGCGGCATACTCAAATCATCATCTTTGAGTATTCAATATGCAGTATGTACTGATTGAGTAGGTAAATAGACAGTAGGCAGTATGCCATTTTGGACACAGCCAAGGTATTTCAGCAGAGAAGCCTGCTTGCTACCTGCGGCAACAGCAAAGCAATGCGTGTGCCCGCAGGTGGGTTAGGGTGGAGTGGGGGGCAGAGGGGAGCTGGGTGGGTCCAGGGCAAGACTTGAAGGCATCTGATTGATTCTTCACTTTCGGACCGAATGCTATGATTGGTCTAAATTTGTACAGTCCTGCGGCTTCCACAGATCTCAGCGTCTTTTTATTTCTCTTTCTGAATACATTATGAGTTGACTACTCTCAGGGTGGGAGGACCGTTTCAACTACTGTAACAAAAAGTGTCTCCGAACATCACTGCCTACCCTACCTTTAAGATACAGAGGCAGTTAATATTTTACCTATCTCACAGTTAGAGGTAGAATCTGAAGAAGAACTTCTGCAAGACTTCTGTGTTTCCTCAAGGCTGCAAATAAAACTTTTTAAAAGATGAAATGGCCTTTGTCATTTCTTTACCGAGCTTAGTAAAAATTGATTAATTATAGAATTATTATGGAGAAATAGGACAAACTGCTGTCTTTTCTTCTCTGTGACAATGACATGAGTTTGCTCATTTGCTTCTCTTGCAGTGTGCCAGACGTCCTCACAATACCATGTTCCTGCTCATTAACTTTAAAATACAGTCTGTTCTTGTTTGATAGCCACCGTATCCTCCTCTGTGTTATGTAAGCTAGTGAAATAAAATGACATTTGTATGTGATTCATAGTTCCATGAATGACTCCAATTTTCTAAACCCTTGGAAAACTTTGTAAAATGTTGATATGGGTACAATTTGAGGGTTTGTTAATCTTTAAACCCATTTATTTCATTAATAACAGTGTAAAACATTATATTCAATGCGTACTGTTTGGGAATCCCAGGAGACCAGTTTGTGTATTTTTAAAGTGAAACGTTTTCCCATTCTTGACTGATTAATAAGACCCCAGGTCTGCTTAATTTCTGTCCATCTTGAAAGGGCTTTGACCCAGCAGAGTAACCTGTGTTTCTGAATCATATTATACATGGGTTCTTCTTAAGTAGTATAGTTTTAACCTGTATTCTAATGACATTAAAGGACCTAGAGGCAGACTGAACAACTGGAGAGTGTTTGTAAAGTGGGGTGCAAGAGTGTTTATTTGATGCTGTGGCTGGTTTTGTCTGAGACTGAAGATGAGGACTGTTCTGGCAGTGTTGGTCTTCCATATATGGGCTGCAGAACAGCGTTGATCTGGTTTGACAAAAAGACTGAAGGGCTTGTTGCAGGTGTGTGATCAGGTGTCAAGATAGAATTAGGCAAGGGGGAGGGGAAGAGGATTGAAGACAGACTCACAGCCAGTGATGTGACACATTTGTGGGTGCAGTGATAACCTGAGCTCACAGACAATGGGTTTTGGAAGTTTTTTTGAGCCTATGCAGTGATCTCCACTGCAGAGTCATGCCTGCCCAAAGATGGCCATCCAAGAGTTGTTTTTTTAGCCTTATCACTTTTGAAAATGGCGATTTCTCCTGATGGTCTAAACTTCTGTGTAGCAGTAGCACAGGAGGTAGAGCAGTCATTCAATAATTGGAAGGTTGGCAGTTCAAGCCCCACCCTATCCTTAGTCTGTACATTGTGTCCTTGGGCAAGAGACTTAACCCACCTTGCTCCCAGTGTGTTTCCTCCACTTGTGTATGATTGTGGGTGATGTTCAGTGGTGGTCAGAGAGGCAGTAGGTCTGCCCCAGGCAGCTGTGACTTCTACTGTAGTTTACCACCATCAGGGTGTGACTGTGTGAGCAAATAAATAATGTATCCAACATAAAGCACTTTAAGATCACTGATGAAAAGGGCTGTAAAAATCTGATGCATTATTATAATTACATATAACCATGATATTATACACTGCAGGCGATAAAATCCCTAAAATTCAAAGACATGCAAATTTCTTTTTCTTAATAAACATTTTACACAGGGCCCCATCTTTTTTGGAATAAGGGTCACATTTGGATAAAAAAAAAAAAAAGTCCTTTGCTTGGTAGCTGCCATTACAACTTCAAACTGCTGTCCCTCGCTTGTTGGCATCTTTTCTGGCTGCATCATGGTTTACTGATGCCAGAAGGACTTGGGGAGTATCTATTAGGTTTAAGTGTCTGGTTTTCTATATGTTAGACCTGTCAGACTATCTTAGACTGGCCTTGCTGGGATTGACTCCATCCTGCTGCAACCCCAAACCGGATAAGTAGTGTACAAATTGATGGATGGATGATTTGGTAAGGTTAAGGCACTACAAATGTCATGTGTATTTTCAGGAAAACTTTATATTTTGGACCCAACTGATAAACTGACACTTGGTTTTAGGGAGGACAGGAATAACATCCCACTGGGTTAAAAGAGAAAATCCTCCAACAAGCTTCTGCTGCGTTATCGTAACACACCACCCTCACAAAAAGGTGTGCTGTGAGGTCATGATAAGAGGTTTAAGAATAAGACAGAACATACAGTACAGGAACCTTTGGAGACTCACTCAATTATTTGACAAAGTGATGTTTCACCAGTTTGTAATTTACTTGCACTAATTAGTTTGCCATTTCTTTCTTGCAGGAGGTGAAGTACTTTCAGTTTCCTGGAGAGCTACTGATGAGGATGCTGAAGATGCTGATTCTCCCGCTGGTTGTGTCCAGGTATAGATGTTTATCTAATACTTCATTATGACCCTCTCATACTGTTTACACATCTGCTTCTGAGCTCAGGGCTTTTGTCATTAACTTTCAGTTTGTGTCCGTTTTTGCTGCCCTGGTGGACAAAGTGGAACCTTTCATGTCCTCATGGGTCCTGTCTCTGTATGTGCCCAGTGTAATATGATTAAATACTTATCCTCCTTCAAAAGTCAGTTTATCAGTCATTATGAATCCCTGCTAAAAACTGTCAGCTGCTTGCCTCACTGTGTCTGACACCTACATGGCACCTACTTCGCAGTCTGATAAAGACTGCTATACATACTGTATATAAGACTAAACTTTTTAGACTCAGAATGGTGTATAAATAACTTGACAACTGTACCCAGAGCTGTAAACTTTACAAATATAAGAGTTTCAGACATAATTTGCTGAACTAATTTCATATAAACTGAAATCCTTATTTATCATTTTTTCTTTGTTGTTAAATGTATCCTAAAAACCTAAATGTTTGATGCTCAAAAATACCAACCAGGTCAGTGGTTCTGGAGTGATTCACCAGCATATGTTCACATAACACTATCAAACATGTCCTTTGTGGAAACAAATCCTTTATCTTTAAATTGACCAGGTGTAAGTCTGTGTGGTATCAGACATTAAACCTCTAAAAGTGACCCTGCAACATGCAACTCCTAAATTTTTAAATATGAGCAGCATACCACAGGTGGAGATCAAGTCAAGGGCCAGGTATGAATCATCGTCTTTGTTTTGGTCCAGAGTAGTTTGGGCATTTGATTTTTTGGTAGACCCACAAGGATGTTCATTTGCTAGTCCCTACAAAGGGACATTATCTTTACAAAAATGGCCAGAATTCCTCCCTATAGGGTTACCAATGGTGTAGGTAAAGAAAGTATAAAGAAAATATGTGTCTTGTGGCTCACAGTATGTGTATGAGTTCAATGACTGGAAAAAAAGTGTGATATCAATAATATGTCTGTTTCTTTTTCTGTTGTTTGGGGCACTTTTACATTGGGACACTGCAGTCAGAAACAAATATTTCAATTTTACACTGTGACTTTAAGAACAACTTAGCACCTAGAAGATGCAGACATTTTTACCAGTAAAAGATATATCTCCATTCTGCTGTGTGACACTGAAAGTCAGTCTTTGATTTGACCTCCTAAAGGTATGGGAACAGCCTGAAACTGGACAAATGAGGGAAAATAGACTAAGCAAGAAATCACTAAAGAATTCCCTCCTTATTATTACTCCTCATTGTTCCTTTCTCTATTTTTTTCCCACTTTTTTTGTCCAACTGTTTTATATTTATTTTTCTAGTTGAAGCACATGAACTAGCCCTCATTATTTATGTATGTCTTCCTTTATAATAAGCGATGCAGACAGTTATACTCAGTTCAGCTATACGTTCTCATTATTTGTCTTGTTTTTTGGGGGCAGTCCAGACCTTGCATCAGCATGTTTTTTCTTTTTTTGCTCACTTTTACTTTATCTTGGACATGAGTGACCAGATTTAAGTCTGAGCATTCAGACCTTGGGGTCTCCAAAGATCAAAGGCTATTCTCCCGAACCAGATAATCAGATGCAGATAACCATTAACAGAGGGCTCTGCCTGGTTATGAAACAACAGGCTCTCAGCGACCATTGTTGTAGATTAAGGGAAGTGTCCTTTAAGTGTTTTGACTGATGCAGACTAATACCTCCCCGATTATTGCCTTTTGTGGACCGTCTTTACCATTGTTGTTATTATTATAGTAGTTTAAGCATCTAGGTCATGAGTCATCTTACATATTTCGGTCACATTTACCATCCATCTTTTATGAATGTTTTCGGCATGATACTTTGCAAACCATGAGCAGTCCCGACATATACTTGACTGGCTGTGTCGAGTGAAGGTTGACTGGCTGAATATGAGCTGGAGGTAAAAATGTGATTCAGAAAATCATCATTGTTTTCCGTCTGCTTCTTTGAACCATATACTAATGGCTTTCTTTTAATCTTTTAATGCTTTATTAAACTCACTAAAAAGTGTGTATAAGTTACTCTCTGTTTATAATTGAGTTAGTTGGGTGAAGGCAGCCATGCTTTCTTCTCTTAATGAGGACTCAAGGCCTCCTTTATTGTTGGGTTGTTCTCATGTTAAAGGAGGGAACAAGGGGTCATGGGTTATCTGTTTGTTCACTGAGGTGCAAATTAGCTCACATGTGGATGATAAAAATACTTCTACATCTGACTGCTACTCTTAGAAGACTTTATTCTCATCTGGTCATGATGTTTTTTGTGCTTCTTTCCATCTTCAGGGTCAAATGTCTCTTACACAAATCCAGAACACAAGTTTATAGACAAACTTGATCAGGTACCCTCTTTTTTGTATGAGATATTTTACCAATCAGTGATGACACAAAGTTATTATGGCAGTATTTCACTTCCCATAGGTCAGGCTTCTCTCTGATGATAAAGGAAAAATGTACAAAATGTACAGATATCACAAAGTTAGCTGCAATAAACGCACTGCAGAAGTCTTAATTTTTAGCAATAGTTTATTGAACAGTTTGATGTTAAAAATCACAGTTTTCTCACTCATTTTACCTGACAGAGAGAGGCCTGGATTTTTCTTTTTCATGCACTGTTATCTTGTGATAACAACCTATCATCTCATTGTTTCAAAATGACAAAGATCGTTTTCTGGTGATAACGGAAATGGCGTTTTAGCCGACCTAAAACTAACTTTTAAAAACTCCTCCAGAGTGGGATATTTCTGAAAAGCTGCAGTCATCGTTTTCAATAGGAAAATTGGTGTTTTCAGTAAAAACATCACACTTCCATGCATGTGCATTACACTTTCATAGTGGGAACATTTAGCTGCCATGCGCAAATTGGACAAGGACAGTAACAATGGCGGACACATCATGAATTAATTTGTTATCACAAGAAAATGATCTTTGTTATGTCAAGACAACTAAATTTAAATAATTCATTATCATGAGAAATTGATCTTTGTTATGTCGAGATAATGATTTAAGTCATTAACCTGAGACAACAGTGCATAAAAAAGAAAAACCTTGTAGAAGGAAAAGTTGGAAAAATAAAAATAATTTTATTTGAAAGAAAATAGGCATAAATTATAAGCAAGTCATAAATAAGTCATAAATCATGAGAGATGGTTTTACATTCTTGAAAAATATATGTCAACTAAAATTTCACGCCACACCGAGATGGTTTAATTTCTTGTATTTGTTCTTATTTAAATAAATACTCCAGAAAGCAAACATCCTGCAGTGTCAGTATTGATCCAGTAATGTGCAGCCTAATAAGGCAGTACTTATAGGAAATGGGATCCTGCAGGTGTGGCAAGAAGCTGTCTTGGAGGTCTTGTCTTACACTGAAGAGATCTGAGGCCAATTTGTGTCACTCAGCAACTTCTGGAATATACACTCACCGGCCACTTTATTAGGTACACCTGTCCAACTGCTCGTTAACACTTAATTTCTAATCAGCCAATCACATGGCGGCAACTTAGTGCATTTAGGCATGTAGACATGGTCAAGACAATCTCCTGCAGTTCAAACCGAGCATCAGTAAGGGGAAGAAAGGTGATTTGAGTGACTTTGAACGTGGCATGGTTGTTGGTGCCAGAAGGGCTGGTCTGAGTATTTCAGAAACTGCTGATCTACTGGGATTTTCACGCACAACCATCTCTAGGGTTTACAGAGAATGGTCCGAAAAAGAAAAAATATCCAGTGAGCGGCAGTTCTGTGGGCGGAAATGCCTTGTTGATGCCAGAGGTCAGAGGAGAATGGCCAGACTGGTTCGAGCTGATAGAAAGGCAACAGTGACTCAAATAACCACCCGTTACAACCAAGGTAGGCAGAAGAGCATCTCTGAACGCACAGTACGTCGAACTTTGAGGCAGATGGGCTACAGCAGCAGAAGACCACGCCGGGTGCCACTCCTTTCAGCTAAGAACAGGAAAATGAGGCTACAATTTGCACAAGCTCATCGAAATTGGACAATAGAAGATTGGAAAAACGTTGCCTGGTCTGATGAGTCTCGATTTCTGCTGCGACATTCGGATGGTAGGGTCAGAATTTGGCGTCAACAACATGAAAGCATGGATCCATCCTGCCTTGTATCAACGGTTCAGGCTGGTGGTGGTGGTGTCATGGTGTGGGGAATATTTTCTTGGCACTCTTTGGGCCCCTTGGTACCAATTGAGCATCGTTGCAACGCCACAGCCTACCTGAGTATTGTTGCTGACCATGTCCATCCCTTTATGACCACAATGTACCCAACTTCTGATGGCTACTTTCAGCAGGATAATGCGCCATGTCATAAAGCTGGAATCATCTCAGACTGGTTTCTTGAACATGAAAATGAGTTCACTGTACTCAAATGGCCTCCACAGTCACCAGATCTCAATCCAATAGAGCATCTTTGGGATGTGGTGGAACGGGTGATTCGCATCATGGATGTGCAGCCGACAAATCTGCGGCAACTGTGTGATGCCATCATGTCAATATGGACCAAGCTCTCTGAGGAATGCTTCCAGCACCTTGTTGAATCTATGCCACGAAGAATTGAGGCAGTTCTGAAGGCAAAAGGGGGTCCAACCCATTACTAGCATGGTGTACCTAATAAAGTGGCCGGTGAGTGTATATACACCCCCTACTCATCTTTGTGTAGTTTCTTTCCACTTCTTGTAATCCCTGCTGTTGACAGGTCAGCCTTTAACCACCAGTGTGACCTTTTTGTTGTCCAAATAAGTCAAGAGTTATTCTAAAAATGTCCATGTCATCTCCTGCCACTACAGTAACGCCAGTCTGACAGAGGTCAGACTGGCGGATTGATATAAGTATGTGACACATGTGATCTGGTTGTTCCTTGTTTCTCCTTTGTAATTCAGAATTTATTATCAAGCAGGATCTGGATCATTCTAAAGAAAACTGGGTAATAAAATCAGATGGCACCTGAATGTCGTTATTAATGAGGGTGTTCCGTCAAACATTAATCCAATTACTATAAAACAGGTGTGAGTGAATCTTTAAAAGCTCACTTTTTGACATTTATGCAATAGACTGAAATTCTTTTTGTCTTTTTATGGTCTAAAAAACAAACAAACATTAGCAAAAAGATTGACAGTTTATTGTAATCTTTATTGCCTAAAACTGGTGTCAACCAAACAGCTGAAGATACAGCCCTGTCTGTACATTTTCCACAATAAGTATTCACAGTAAATAATAAATTGAAGTAAACAGTTATGAGACAAAATCAATGTAACACCAACACCTTGGTATAATACAAAGCCAAAACGGTTGACCAGCTGCAAAATTGACTATTTCTATGAATTTCTATGTTTCGATTCAGATCAGGGACAGCTCAAAGCAAAGGCAATATATACAGATGGCTTAGGCACCACAATCTGCATGTCTGATTATTTTAATGTAAATGAATTACCCAGGGTGCAAATACTAGCGAAAAAATGGAGGTTTGAACTTTTTTTAATGATACCCTAGAAATGAACCATCCTTATTGAGGTGTGAGTGTTCTCCCCCAAAAGCTCCACAATGTCCTTTTATCCAGGCACATTATAATAAGTACATTATAAAAACCTAGACATAGATCAAACAATGAAATCAGGATAAGGGGTTTCACCAACTAACTTGCCTACTTTAATCACTCGTGTATGCAATAGGAAATCGTTACCTAGTCTCACTGTAAAATGTTTGAGATGTTGTCATTGTGCACCAGTACAGGGTGTGAGTTGCATTGAGGTTTATATGGAAAATAATACTCTGTAGCAGAAAAACTTCCATTGCACAGTTAACATGTACTGTCAGTTTTCCTCCCTAATTCCCAACAAAAAAGTTCCCACAAATACATTTTGCACTCCAATAAATTTGGGGCCCCAAATCATAGTCCCACCTGGTGTGCCAAATTGGCTTTAGTCAGCCCTCATTTAGACAAAGTGATTTACAACATGCAACCTGAGTCTTTGTTAGAAGATTTTTATGGAAAGCCTCTTTTTGTGTGGTAAAAAGATTTTTCGTTAGACACTATGACACAGGAACATGGCCAGCCGCAAGATAAGACTTACTGCTCTGTCTAATGAACAACATGCATTTAAAATTCCACATTATTATTATTATACTAACTACTCAGCTATAATGTGTCCAGACTGTATATAAGATGGACACCGTCTGTCTCCTCGCTGGGTGAAGCCACTCCGAGAACAGCACCCCCTAGAGCCTGGCTGCAGTACAAGTCATAAACCCCACTTCTGCCTGCAAAGTGAATTGAGCGGCGGACGGCCTTTAGAAATCAATTACACAGAAAATACACTTTTCTCACCCCTGACTGCGATGTTGACATGTAGTTATTATTAGACTGGTTTGTGTTCAGGTCTCTTTTTCTCTCTGCAGCTCCATTTTAAAAAGTTATTAGGAGTTATAAAAACAGGAAATTGCGTCATTCTCTACACAATGCACTTGCCGCTTGTACATTGCTCTTTTTCGTTCATCATCAAGACCAATCGGGTTTGCTAGCTTTTGAGCGGGGGCTTTTTGAGCAGAGCGTCATCGCTCCAAGTCTCCTGCCCAGCCAAAAACGTCTGCGTACAATGCTTCTGCGCAGCTCTGGTTTCAAGGAAGTGGAGAAAAACCCGGAATTACCGAGAGCTTTTTGGCTTCAAATCCGTATACAGGCAGAAGGCGGAACCAGGTTGTCCATAGTATATACAGTCTATGGTCCAAGTACATCAAGTAATGAGTAAAGTCCAGGGGTCGCAGCTCAAGGAAGAATATTTATGATCATTTCTTTATCAATTCCTTGAAGTAATAATCATCATATTAATAATTTTGCACTGCAGACACGGTAGTTCTTCTGCCTTAGCATCTTGGTCTGATTGCATTTCCATGAAGTAATGATCATAAATGTTCTTCCTTGAGCTGCGTCACCCCGCTTCAGTCGATAATGGACTGGACAAGGTCTCACAACAAAAAAGGAGCTGCTGGAAGAGAGTAGGTGAGTTGTGTTTAGTCTCTTTGCTAAAGAATTCAGGCAAAGTTAAAAAGATGATTGATGGCTAGTACTATGGCTGGGACCCTACATGTACTGTTGTTTAAGTTAGGTGCTGTTCTGAGCATTATTTGTGGCTATAGAGTGGCGTTTTGGTTGAGGTTTGGTTATGGCTCCTGGGACAGCTGTGTATTGCTATCCTGTTGTCGTTAGTTGGTATAAATAGAGAAGCAAGCAGTCGGCAACATTTATCTTTCGAGAGGGTGTCTAACTCAGTGTAACAGTGTGTTTGACCCTAAATTAATTTTACGACGGAATATTCCTGTAAATATACGTGCCTGCAACAGCAGGGCTTACAATCATTACGACATATTTTACACACAGTTATGTCATTTTGAATCAATCAAATGGACATAAAGTCTGACAAACCAAGAGAAGAGCTCAAGCATTCGACTCCCTGGCCCCTAAGAATGAAATAACACAAATTCAAAGCAGTTCAGCACTGACTCAGGTTGATCTCCAGGATGTCCAGTTTTTGTAATTTGGCTTTTCCTCGCTCTCTTTTTTCTTTCTTCGCACTTTGTCGCTGAACTGCCACTCATATTTAGCTTAGTCCTAGCTTGCACTTTGTTAAAAAGTGACTGATGATGACATTAGTGGACAGCTGATGACTATTTTACCCAGAAGACACTTGGAGACAGTGTCGGCGATCAACTTGTAGATTTACACATTTAAAGTTAACTGTGAGAGTGAAAATGAAGCCAGGCATGCAGCACAATATTTATTTAATCTTTTACACCAAACTACAGTTCTCAGTTGAGTAAAGTTTTTACCAACCATGACCCATCCTTAATGGGGAAATACAGTATATAAATCCACATATCTCCAAAGTGCTCCTTATTAGTGATTGGAAATTTAGTCAGATTCACCCATGGAGCACAGTGCTCCCATTAATTTACCATGCAGAGATGACATGAACGTTCCCAAAAGTTTTAAACACTAGGAGCTCTATTAGGGGCTAAAATGCTTTGTGAATAAATTTCATTTGTATCAACTTTTTTTTTTTCTTAGAAAATATCAAGTCACAACTTACAGAGTCAGTTTTCTTCTGGGATATTTTTACAAGTGGGAGGATAAATAAATCAACAACTTCACCTGTTCATTTAAGTTGTGACACATGGACTAAACATACTGCACGTTATCTCCAGTGATGCTGTGATCATATGCCATAAGTTTTTTTGAGAATGGTGACACACATTGAAAGTAAACATCGTGATAATAAATTTGTACTCTGATGAGTGTTTTTAAAGCCATATGGAGGCGACAGTATTCTACCAAGACTGTTTCAAAACCAAAAGAAAAAGTCAGAGTAGGTGTAACTGTCTGCTCAATTGGAACCCTCGTACATTCATTCAGAACAGCTGCTTCAAGACTGTTTTCATGATTGTACATGTGTTTTTGCATTTGTGTGTGTGTGTGTGTGTGTGTGTGTGTGTGTGTGTGTGTGTGTGTGTGTGTGTGTGTGTGTGTGTGTGTGTGTGTGTGTGTGTGTGTGAGAGAGAGACAGAGAGAGAGAGAGAGCACTCTGTCCTGAATGAAACCACAGGGATTAAGATTTGATCCTTACATTCACAAGAGAAAGCTAACACCACTGCTGTACCGGCTTGATTTAAAAGAAGCTGTGGAAGTGGTTACTGTAGACCCCCAGATGGTGACTGCTCATTGATGAATTAATTAAACACGCAGAGATTACTTGAACACTTTCCAAATAAGTCTTTTTTTATTGTACCCAACATGTTTAAATGTGGACACTGCTACAACTCAAACCTCAGCAAGTGTTGGTGTCTTATTTCTTATATAAACTATAAAATATTGAATTTTCCCTCAGATAAGATATTCTTGTAAAAACTGTCTTATTGGGCGTAATTACAACAATGTTCAACTGTCAGGTCCAGAAAGATCTAATTTTTAATAATTTTGTTACTCTGTTACTCTTGTTGTCTGAGTCCGAACTTTTGACTGTACCCATCAGCAGGATGCCCAAATTGTACAACCTAGACTTTGAAGATTTTGTTACAACAACAGTTAATTCATCAGTGGACAGGCTTGTGAATGCAGGTCTGCCAAATGTGTCTCCCCCTTTGTCACTTTTTGATCACCTACAGAATCACAACATAACTTTGGAAGATGAAAATTACATAAAATTGGTAGTAAACATACCTGAGCAGCCTGCCAAGTCTTGTAAGAAATGCTTAAATCAATCAAGCTTTATTTTGCACTTTTCATACAAGTCACATGCAATTAAAGGTGCTTCACAGTGATTGAAAACAAAACTTTGTTGTTGTAATAGCTAGTATGATTGTCATGATGTCATCAATGGAGAGTAGCTACTGGTGTGTGCAGAGAGCACATGATTGGCTAAAAAGACTTGAGCTCATGATGTTGAAGAGCAGAACATCCTAAAGCACAAATCCTGGTCAAGTATCAAAACTTTGAGGGACAGGTCCAAGTCAAGTCATGGGTCATTTAAGTGTGATGACTTAAGTGCAACTCAGGTTGAAAGTTTTTGACTGGAGTCCCCATCACTTAAAAAAGCTTTCACAACAGAGTCAAACAAAAGGAGCCAGTCTTGCGCTTCAGCTTGACTACCACTATGCAGGATTAATGCATCACAGAGGGAGGAAGACAAGTTTTTAGAGTAAGGATCCAAGGCACATAATGTGTCAAAGCAGTTTTATTCACAAGTAGACAACCATGTAAATTAAAACCACTGACCTTCAGAGTGGAGAAATGCCATTTCTGTGGAGCTTTAAATTCAATTACTTCATACAAAGTTTTTCAAGTTAAATAGTGAATGCAATTGTTGGAGTCTTCCTACGTATTTGTGGCAAATTCCATCTGCTGTCAAACCTCATGTAAAATTAAAGACAATCTCAGGCCAGCTAAAAACCAATCTTTAGGTAGAATTCTTTTTTTTCAATAAGAAAATTTCTATCAGATTGAAGGATTTCCTGTGTAGAATAGGTTTACCCTCATAAGACCCTTTCCAAATGCATTGTCTTCACTCTCTTATTCATTGATACCAAGCTGCTGTAAAGCTGACTGAGTGATTGCATAAACACAGGCTCTCTCTCCAGGTTCTTTTTGAATCACAAAATCTCCCCAAAAGTTTTTAATCTAACCTCCGTGTTTCCTCCTTCAGTTTGATGTCAGGACTGGCAGCTCTCGACGCCAAGTGTTCCAGTCGGCTGGGTCTGATCACTGTGTCTTATTACCTTTGGACCACCTTTGTGGCTGTTGTTGTGGGGATCATCATGGTCTCCATCATTCACCCAGGCGGTGCTGCTCAGAAAGAGGACTCAGAGGAAAGTGGCAAAGCTATCATGAGTTCTGCAGATGCTCTGCTGGACCTCATCCGGTAAGGCCACAGCTAGATCCCACTCCACTGGACATCTATGCACATGCTAAATGATTGCTATAACATGATTCTGACAAAAAGGCTACACAAGGACTATTTCTGTACTGAGGAGATTTGTGTTAATCTTGCTTGGAAGTGATGTTTGGATGTGACCACTGAAGAGATGGGCAAAAAGACTTAAGACATAAGAAATAAAGGGACTGACCTTTTTTTTGTCAAATGTAAAGGTTTCTCAATTGTTGCTTAATTCCACTCCCTTTGCCTTGGGGCTCTTGTTAGGGGTTCCTAAGTGTTATTTTGATATCGTATCGATTTAAAAACAATATTTTTCTAAATGAAATTGTCTGTTACACACATTTTTTGGGCTGTGTAGACACAACATCTGTTAACTTTTAGCCTTCTCAAGATAAGACAGCTATTTTTTAAATTAAACCAAATATTGATCACATCAATCAGTGCTGTACTTCCTTTAACAGGCAAAAACCTTGAGCAGAACCAGACTCATGTTAGACAGTCATCTGCTGAGAAGGAGGGAGGTGGAGAGAGATGGGCATAGGAGAGATGAAGCAGCTGGAAAGCAGGCAGATCCATGACAGCAGAGTGTCTGTTACATACTGAAATTAGATTAGACATTATTGTTGATCTTTTAGGTAGAAGTAAAATCAGGAAAATGACATGATAGAGCTGACCTCATCTGTAGCAGCTGTTAGCTTAGTTTCCATTCCAGTCTCCTGGCTGTTTTCTCAATAACAGGGCACAGGTATCTCCTGTAGGAAATACACAAAGTATTGATTTTTAATACCATGTGTCTTTAACCTGTTCTGCCTTTTTTCTGCTGTTTATATACATTTTTTCTTCCATTGTACTGGACAGCTGTAAAAATGCAATAGTTTGAAGGAAAACAATAGCTGACAGCTGTATTGATAAGGACTGGGATCAATAAAAATTAATCCCCACTCCTCAACCTAGGACTTGTTAATGACTACTTACATCTTTATTAAATCAGGGTAATTTTCTCCCTCTTTGTATGTTCTTTTCAGAGTCAGAGAGGAAATTATACAGGTGTTATTACAAGCTAAGTGTGTTCCTCCTGAAGGTAAAGGATATTAATGGAAGTTTTTATCAAAGGCATTAAAGGCTGCACTTTTTTGAATGTCTTCAAAGTTCCTCAAACGAGTTTACTGTACACTAAAGAGTATCACACAGTACCTTGCTATTAACTGTCATACATGAAGCCACTTGTAACTATCTTTTCATGAGAAAGAGATCCTTAGATAAAGTATGAACCACAGATATTTTTTTTTGTCACTTTTTGTTTGTACACCACCCCAACTCTGAATGGATCTGCTTTTGTTTAAATGATATGATTGCAATCATTTAAAATGGTGCTGCACAGACTCCCTGAACTTCTGATCCAGCCCTTCTCCTTCCTCACAGACTACATCAGTATACTCTAGAAATGTGCATGACATAATTACAACCTTACATAATATCCTGATCAATATAGTGTCCAGTGTTAAAGGTACTTTGCCATTACACTCATAACCTGATGTGTACTTTTGTGTTGGTTCCTGAAAAAGCCTGAGGATGTGACCTCTCAGCATCTATACTTAGACTTTAGGATGTGTGCACAAATGGCAATTATGAGAAAAATCCTTGTTAGCTGCAGGGTGTATTTTCTAATGTGCTGCCCCTGTATCTGAGTTTAACTGAAGTGGAAGCATATCTAAGCTGAGTGACAGTGACAGCAGGACTCAGAGAAAAACATTGCGAATCTGAATGTGAGGAACTTTGTTAGAAGTAAGAGGAGTTATAAAGTTTTTAGAGGGGGTAATTGACAAATTTGTACAATTTTAAAATGAATATTATTCCAAATTCAACTACAAAATGCTCAAATTGTGGAATTTTTGAAATTTTGTGTAACATGTTAGTGAAACTGGATTTTATTGGTTTATTATTCATTTTACCTATTATCATTTGAGAATGGAGCAAAAATGTCAAAACAAATATTAAAGATCTTCCTTGCTGGGTGAAGCCACTCCGAGAACAGCACCCTCTGTTGATGGGCTGTAGTATAGGTCATAAACCCCGCCTCCGCCAGCAAAGCTTATGGGGCTGTGGACAAACTTTAGAAATTTATTACACAGAACATAATTTTTTCTCCCCCCTGCTTGTGATGTTGACATGTAGTTATTGTAAGACTGGTTTGTGCTCAAGTCCTCTTTTTTCTGTGAAGCTCCGTTTTTAAAAGTTATTAGGGGGTTCATGTTTGCTATGATTGACACCTGGTACAGCCTATGGGCGTTCAAGGATTGCGTAGCTCACCCAGGGGGATACACTGTTTGAGCCGAGCGTCATCACAGTGACTCTCGGCGACTGCGCGGCCGAATGAGCGCATCGCTACTGCGCAGCGCTGGTTTCAGGAAATGAAGAAAAATCCCGAAAATACCGAGAGCTTTTTGGCTTCAAATCCGTATACAGGCGGGGGGCGGAACCAAGTTGTCCATAGTATATACAGTCTATGGGTGAAGCCCAATGAAGAGACAGTCAACTGCTGGTTTCTTCTGTACATGTATTGTAGAGATGACCACATTTACTACCATCTTGATCCACTTTGAAAATGGAATCAGTTCTTTATGAGTACTAATACTACTAGAGCAGATGCCACCCTTATGACATCCTCTTTTTAATCCCAGACTTGTTTGGATTTGCCACAAATCCTGAGACAGGATTTAAAATGTCATGTTGGTTGTTTTAAGCCTTGCAGTTTTCATATCCTGCCTCCAAAACTATATTATTGACTAATATTTATCGAATCTTTTTCAATAGATTTGTCTCATTTCCTTAGTTGTAGTTTCAGCAACAAGGACCAAAAATGCTCATCTGTTATGCTAAGACTGTGAGATTTTATTTGGTGGTCTGATCAAATCCCTACTTTCATGGTGTCAAAGAAACAGCGAGGATCAGACTTTTTTGTCAGCCATGGCAGAAGTGTGTTGTGATATCATTTTATGCAGCTGACACTTTCCTGTTTTCTGTGCTACACACTAAGATGTCTGAGTGTTTGGTTTTTGATTGGCAGTGAAAATTTCAGCTTTCAACACAGGTTGCTCGACAGCAGTTGAAACACTGGCAGGGAAAGAAAAATAGAACCAAACTGGAATAA
Source organism: Xyrichtys novacula (assembly GCA_962446985.1). Lineage (NCBI taxonomy): Eukaryota > Metazoa > Chordata > Actinopteri > Labriformes > Labridae > Xyrichtys > Xyrichtys novacula. The sequence goes on from OY660870.1 coordinate 7,242,328, forward strand.
TACCCAAACTGCCTTAAACAAATGGATTGAAACAGTTCTGATAAAATCTGATTTGGGCCTAAGAGATGATTCTGTGTATTTCATATCCTGAAACAAGAGATTATACTTATACTTTTTTTTTTTTTTGCAGCCCTACATCTTTCATCTTTTTTTTTTTTTTTAACCTTAAAGCTGGGGTAGGCAGAATCTTAGAAGTGCCAGTTTTTGGTAGAAATCTTGAATGCAAGCACTACCCCTCCCCACCAGTTTTCCCCTCAGCTCCTCCTCTCTCCTCCCTCGCTGCTCCAGCAGGCCCCACCAACAAACAGACACTCGTTCTGACTCCCCGGCAAATTACTACCAGACTTGTAAATGATCATTATCATTACCAATCACATCAACAAAAACTTAAACAACTTTTGTCACAACAGAGTCAGCAGTAGTAATGGTGCCTCGGTGTTGACTCTGGTTTGTCCTCTTGCTTTATCCAGAGCCTTCTTTGTCACAGCCCTTTCTGCCTCCGTCTTTCTCTTCTTTGGCTGTGTAGCTGGCCGAGCCGTCACGGGTACCGCTGAAACTTGTATTTTAGGTCGCTTTTTCTGTGCCCTTGTAAAATGGTCACATATTCTCCAGCAAACAAGGTATTTCAGCAGAGAAGCCTGCTTGCTACCTGCGGCAACAGCGAAGCAATGCGTGTACCCAAGCTATGCCTGTGCCCGCGGGTGGGGTGGGGGGCAGAGGGGAGCTGGGTGGGCGCGGGGCAAGACTTGAAGGCATCTGATTGGCTCTTTACATTTGGACCGAATGCTATGATTGGTCAAAGTTTGTACAGTCCTGCAGCTTCCACAGATCTCAGATTCTTTTCATTTCTGTTTCTGAATACATAATGAATTGACTACTCTCACGGTGGAAGGACCGCTTTATCCACTAAAATAAAAAGCGTCTCTGAACATCACTGCCTACTCTACTTTTAATATTGTATTTAAAAGTACACAAACTGCCTTTTTGAGGTAGTGACAGCATTTAAGCAAGATTTGTTTTTACATCTGTGAACATTACAGGAAAATGGGAGAGAGAATGGGGTATTACACCTCAGCTGCATTGATGGATCACAAACTGCCCACTTTGAGGGGCTAATAGAGTGTTTTTCTTCAATCTACCCATGTAATGATTAAAATGCCATTTAAGATCTGGACATTATTAGCACTCCATAGGTTTATCTAGAGGTCAACCAATTACAGTTTTCGAGTAGCTGATGGTGATACCGATTTTAATAGAGCAAGTTGGCCAATGGCCAATACATTAGGCTCAGTAAAATATTGGGGACCAATACATAGATAGGGACTTTTGAATTTCTGCCCAGCACGCAGTAAATATTGGAATTGTGATTATTTAACTGTATGCTTTTATACACCATAGTTATTAGAATTTACATAAAACACTTGTCAGTATTGGATTAGATTTGCCGTCAATTTTTATTTGGAAAAGTTAATGGTGATTTTGGCCTTTTAATGGCTGATGCCGTTAACTGACCTTATCAATCACCAGCTAATTAAGAGCATGGGATAAACGTACTGAAGCACTGGCCCCTATTCAAAGTTATAGGGGCCACTATTGTTATCCTTTTTTTTTTTTTTTCCTTATTGATTCACCACTATTCCTACAGCTTAAAGAGTTGTAGGACTTATTATATATGAACATGTGCAGGTTTATTGGAATAGATGTGCTATTACTTTCCTCTATTGTATAAAACTGCTGAAAAATTTTGCATTGAAGTCAATAGGAAAAGCCCCCCCCCCCAAAAAAAAAGAAAGAAAAAAGGCGTTATTGGAGTTTTTCAATTGTCTGCTGTTCATTGCTTTTTTTTTTTTTTTTTTGTTTATATAAATACTTAAAAAAGGAATGTTTGTTGTAGGTGTGCTCCTTGTATATAATATCACAGTGCTACTTGTATTGATTATTTGAAATCCCAGAGGAAATTTCATCATAATGTACATACTCGGGCAGTAACCCCCGGTGGCCCTTTTAAAAATTTTCCAGAGGGAATTTTCTAGTTATCAGTCCATTTCTAGTTTTGTCACATTTCATTCATCTGAATTTTCCTTCTTGTTGTGGTCAGAAAGTCAATGAAGCTGGTGTAAGCAGTATTTTCAGTTGACGTATTGGCCATATTACACATAAAAAGCTGTCGAAGTTGGACTGTTTGTATGTATAAACTTGTGAGATGTTTCTTTTCTATCTTCTGCCTTTAACATTAAACTTGTAAGAAAGAGACTATTTTTCTTTCAGATTCAGCCCTCCTGAGGTCAAAATAATCGTGTTTAAGCTTTACAAGATATCAATCAAGGAATTCACGTTATATTTTTCCCCATCATACCACCTGTGTCCCCAATTTACCCTTTGTTTTTAAGGAGCTGTCTAGGATTTTAACAGACAGGAAAGAAGAAATGAAACTTTTTTGATAAACTGACTACCTCAATTTTTTTTTCTTCTTCTTGCTCCTCTGCTTGCTGCCGTGCAGGTTCAAATATATATCGATGTGTAATGAAAGTTAAAGTTTGGGGAACTTTTTGAGGGCTAACTTGTATCTGCCAAACTTAAGTTTGAAAAAAAAAAAGTCTCTCTGTGGAAACCTTCAGCTAATTGTTTCAGTCTCATAAACTGAGACATTCCTTCCAACACAACCAACATAATAGTGTATTGTCTAAAACAACTGGAAAGTAATTCTGGGTAAATCTGTGGGACTGTGGTGTGAATTCAATTTTTCTAAGCGTTTAATTAAAATCTCAGTATGGCTCAGCTCCAGCACAGAGACCACAGTGCACACAGTTCATATCTGACCAGAGAGGAGGGGGGGGGTCATTTTTTTTTAATTTCTTTTTTTGGGGAGATGGTACCCTCTGAGCAAGATAATGATCAAAATTCAGCACCCTGCTATGTTTGAGCTTGCGGGATGTTTCACAGACCTATTCATCACCATTACTGTGGACACCTCTAAAATTTTTCCCCCCTCTAGATGTGCAAGACACTAAATACCTTTAATTACTGAATCACAGTCGTGCATATTTTCACTTGCATAAAAAATTCACTGCACCTCAGAGAACACCCACTCACCAATTATTTGATTGTACTCTTACCTTGCAGCAACATGTTCCCCGCTAATCTGGTCCAGGCTACGTTTCAGCAGGTAAGAATTGTTATGTCACACAGTGCATTTTCGAAAATAAAGGCTTAGTTGCTTTGTGTTGTTTTTTTGTTTTTTTTCCAGGACAATTATGCAGCCTCTTTTTTTCACTCTCACTCTCTCTGCTCCTCTCTCTTTTCCCTGACAGTATCGGACAAATAGTGAGTACATTGTGAAGCCTAAGCCCACGGTCAGTCAGGCCCAATCAGAGTCCAGTACAAGGCGAGCACTTATCTACGGTATCCAGGATGAAAATGGAACTGACATCCAGAACTTCGCCCTTGACCTGACTCCGCCCCCAGATGTTCTCATACGGATACGGGAAGGAACAAGTGATGGAATGAATGTTCTTGGAATAGTCATTTTCTCTGCAACCATGGGTAAAAAACCTGCACCTTCTCTAGTCAGCTTTCTGATGGGGAGCGTTTGTCTTCCAGTTCATCTCATTGCTGCAAATGAAAAGGCTCTTATCCACTCTTAAAAAAAATGGCTTTGTGTTTGGACAGGTATTATGTTGGGGAGGATGGGGCCAAACGGCAGCGCCTTGGTGAACTTCTGTCAGAGCCTTAATGAAGCTGTCCTTCGAATTGTTGCCATCGTTATATGGTAATCATTCAGAAAACATCCATTAGGAGATTTAGAAGTTATATTCACTATTTAAAATGTGTGAAGACCTCCCAATCACATGTCCTAAAGTATTACATACTTAGACAAACAGTTGTCGGTGGTGGCTTACTGCCATAACACATTAAATCAGCAAAATAAGCAAAATAGCAGTTAACAGCAATTTAACTTAACAATGCTAAAAAATGACATTTATATTCCAGACCATAATTGGGCCATGCAGAATAAGAGCCTCTTTATGACCTGAATTTACATAATGTTAATCAGAGTTTGCATCAGCGACGTAAAGCCACTACACAGAGTGAAGGCCTGAGCCCCATTATTCTGAATAAAGGTCACATTAGTTTGTATGAATATCAGCATCATTCTGAAAAGAGCTCAAAAACAGGACAAATGAGATTTCTTTATTGTTTTTTTAAAAGCCTGCTCTCTTAGGGTGAAGAAGACACACTAAGATAGGTACAGTTAGGTTGACATGTAAGAAATCCCCACTGTTTGTCTGCTGCTAAATCAGTAATCACTGGACACAGTGTGAGGAGATTTGATGTTTTTATGAAGCAAGCTTAAAATTAATGCTGATGCCTCTTTATGATCTGGAAAAACAGACAAGTCCATGAGGAACAAGACTGATTGTTACAGGATGATCTTTTTAGAGTCTATCACCGAAAAAGAGATAAACAGCATGCTGCAGAAACAAAGATTCACTGTGGAGTCATACTTTTGACAGAGAAGAAAACAAATACACCAGTGGTGAGATAAAGAATAACAGAGTGATCATTGTGTGCAACAGATTTACATGACACTACGGATGATAAACACTTTACAGACGTTTGATCATACTCAGAATGCATGCAGGAGCTTCTTGTCCTCTAAGGCCATCATCACATCACCAACAGGAAGACTGAGAAAGGAACATTTTCAATATAAACCTTGACATTACTAAATATTACCATTTATACACATTGCACTTTTAAAAATGTACATGGTTCAAACACTCCTCTCTCCAGGGGTGTTAAGCCAAGCTGTCAAGCATGTGGTCAGTTTCACAGTAAAGGCAGATACATTATACACCTCTACTTAAGGGGATATTTCGGTGTAAAATTAATTTAGGGTCAAACACACCGTGATCATAAATGTTCTTCCTTGACCTGCGTCCCCCCCGCAGCAGTCCGTAAAAGACTGGCCTGAGGTCTCACTACAAAAAAGCAGCTGCTGGAAGAGAGTGGGTGAGTTGTGTTTAGTCTCTTTGCTAAAGAAATGAGGCAAAGCTAAAAAGATGTTTGATAGCTAGTACTATGGCTGGGACCCTTTATGTACTGTTGAAGAAGTTAGGTGCTGTTCTGAGCATTATTTGTGGCTATAGAGTGGCTTTTTGGTTGAGGTCTGTTTATGGCTCCTCAGACCACTGTGTATTGCTATCGTGCAGTCGTTACTAAAGTTGGTATAACTAGAGAAGCAAGTGGTCGGTATCAATCATCATTCAAGGGGGTGTCTAACTCGGTGTTGTGGTGTGTTTGACCCTAAATTAATTTTACACTGGAATATCCTTTAAAAAAAATAATAATAATAACCCTTTAATCTGCAATATTCAGATCTTATACTGTAGGAAATGTTGAAACTCATCTTGATTACTTGTCAGACCCAATACTAGATGTGTTGCACTGTGTTCAGTGCTGTGCAAATAACTTAAGGTTGATAATTAGTTACAAAGGTAACCAAATGATGAATTAAATTACTGCATTATCAAAGTGAAAAGTAACTCTGACATGATTGTCTTTTGATTGAATACTCTGACTAGTGCGCTCTGCCTTTCATCTCCCTGGTCTTTTGCTAAACAATTTTCAGACAGCAGCAAAGTCAACTGTTGATATGGGAAGCATGTCTCCAGCAGCATGATTTGTAATGCCTGACAATCAGTCTGTTCAGTCCTTCCTGGATCACAAATTGTGGAACTGATTTAAAATCAAGTTTTTGCTGTTTGGATTGACTGGCTCCTCCTTGGTCTGCAAGACGGACGTGAGCTGCAGCTGTATCATTACTGTTTGTATGACTGACGGACAGTTTTTTGCAAAACATATTATTTTTTGGTGGGGGGTTGTGAGTTCAGAATCCCTGTTCCTGGTGATGAACTGGAGATGTGCTTTTTTCCTGCATGTAGTCTGCAACTCAGCACCATAATTTCCTTGACCTGCATGGAGGAAAGAATAGTGTTTGGTTTTTGTTTTTTTCCATGATGTTTAAAGTCGTCTTTTCAATTTCTTTCAATTTAACAGAATTAAACAAATTTGAAAGTAACTAAAAATGCAGAAAAAGAGTTACAATGAACAGTTACTTTAAACATGTTAATACAACACCAGTTACATTAGAATTAACCTTGTGTGAAAGGACTGTTTAGAGCTTTACAGCATATTGTATTAAATCAGCAAATGATGAACATAATATAACCTTAAAAACTGCTGTGATTTTCAATTCATTTTATAACAGTCTGAGTGCATTTGCTCCAAAGTTATTAGTGAAAAAACACGTCTGCTGTCCAGAGTTCATGCTGAAACTGTAAACAACTCCAGGCTAACAAAGTTTTACAATATTAATACAATTCAACACAAACAATGTGTTTGGCATGTCAGACCATAAACACACTCTCTCTGCCTCCAACTTTTTATGTACACACCTCTGAGCTGACATGGTGGATCATCACAATTGCAACCTTGTTTCTCATGTATTTTTTTTCACCCCTGCATTACATGAAAATCTGTCATTCATACCGGTGGGTAGACCTTAAGTTCACACACTTGCTGACTTGAAACTTCTCACCCTATCAGGTACTTTCCTTTTGGTATTGTGTTCCTGGTGGCCGGTAAGATCCTGGAGATGAGTGATCCTTCAGCCATGGGAAAGAAGCTGGGCTTTTATGCCATCACTGTGGTGTTTGGACTTGTTTTACACGGCTTGTTCATCCTACCTGCCATGTACTTCTTCATCACCAAAAAGAGCCCCATAGTTTACATACGGGGAATCCTGCAAGCCCTGCTCATTGCCCTGGCAACCTCCTCAAGGTATGGCAAATGAGTTATCTTGATGAGCTTGATTTAAGAGTTTGTTTATACTCAAGGGTTGAAAAGAAATGTAATAATAATAATGATCATAATAATTTGTTTTCATTTGTGCATCAAAATAATATGTGTACAGAGTCCTAGCAGCACATTCAATTTCATATTCAATGTATCCACTGGAACATGGGGAACATCACCATGAAGAGCCTTAGAGGAATGTTGGCACATCAGAAAAAACATCTGGTGTGTGCTGGAAGAGATGTAAAGGAGCATTCCATGCATTTAATTTGCTTGGCACTTATCCATTTCGGCGTGTATGTGTGTGTTCGGATCTGCATGTGTGCATGCATGTTTCTGACACTTAAAGGTGTTGCTACTCTTATAAAACTGCCTCATGAATTTAAATGAGAAGGCCAGTGTTATTGCATGTTTCTGCCTTTTTCACATTAGCAGACCTTATGCATTCAAATCCATTTCAGCCCATGCAGAAATAAATGAAAACCAGTAAGAGCCTGAAGGTAGGAAAGCAACAACTCCAAATCTAAAACACCACATTGTCTTTTGGAAAATGCTCCTCAGCTATTTGATCAATCAGAAAATAAGTTCAAAATTCAATATATTTGGACATTTTGATGGTCAAGCATGAAATGGATCCTTGAGTCAGACTAGTGAAGGCACAGTGTAGATCACACTATGTACTGTTTTCTTCTGCCAAACCAGAGTTTGCTGTTGTGGCAGCACTGTTTGAATCTGTTTTCATATACAGATGTTCATGTAGAGCACTTGAACTGGTTTTGTTTGAAGATCTTTTTGATCATGTTTAAACACCAATGTGTACAAATAAATATGTACATCATCAACTGATAAAGAGAGACGTGCATTTTGAATTCGCTGATTGATTCATGTTTTCCTTTTGGACATAAAAAAAAATTAAGTAAAAAAAGAAAATGGTAAAAAATACAAACCATGACAAAAAGTCAATCAGTTCTATCAGCACATCCCGTAATATTTTGATTTAGATGTGCAAAAGTTGTAGAAAGAAGTGAAATCTTTTTAATGTATATAAAAAGCATACCCATAAATACATAACAACCATGTGTCCTTGCTCATAGTGGTGATAAAAACTCAGAAACATGGGCAGAAGCCTCAAATGTGATTAAAAGTGTAGATCTGCTAAAATAGGGGTGATATGGGAACATTTGTCAGCTCTGGTTAAAAACCCAGCAGCTGCATTTTGAACTGTCTGAAGGCGGTGGATTGGTCTCTAAGTAAGATATGTAGAGAAAATTACATTTTTTAATGTTTTTATTTTATTTTTTTTTTATCTAACCTTTATTTAACCAGGAAAAAAAAACTCATTGAGCTTAAAAATCTCTTTTGCAAGAGTGTCCTGGACAAGACAGCAGCATGTTCAACAGTTGTACACAAACTCACACAGTCATCAAACACATAAACAAGACTTAGATATATAAGAAGGTAAAGGACATAGATCCAGACAGCATACTCCACTAGGTAAAGCACATCAGTCTAAACATCTGCAGCTAAATATGTCCACCTCCAAGTCCCACACCAATAATCTAGGAGGTGAGAGGATTTCAAAGTATGAATGAGTTTCTCAAGATCTTTTGACGACTTCAGTGACCTGAGCTTTGCTTTCTTTCTGCGCTGATGAAAAGAGGACTGCAGATCTTTTTTCACCTGTGGCTCAAAACAAAAGTCATGATCAAAACTCACACTGAGGTTCTTGGCTGAGAGCTTCACAAAGTGAGACAATTGACCCACATTTGAAATAATGACTCTTTTATTTTGATCTTTATTTTTCAAGGGAGGCCAAACCCCATATTTGTTATGAACACTATATTTACAAATAATACAGCCAATGAAAAAAAAACATCATTATTGGATTTACATGTCTTTAAAAAAATGAGACTTTGATTATGGCTCAGCTTTTGTCAAATCTGTGATTCTTCTCTCTGTTTCTCTGTCTTGTCCTGTCCTCCTCAGCTCCGCCACATTGCCTATAACCTTCAAGTGCCTGTTAGAGAATAACCACATTGACCGCCGCATCATCCGTTTTGTGCTCCCTGTGGGTGCCACCATCAACATGGACGGCACCGCTCTCTATGAGGCTGTGGCAGCAATATTTATTGCCCAAGTTAACAATTATGAGCTGGACTTTGGCCAGATCATCACCATCAGGTCAGTGGACAGTGCTATATGCCATCTGTGCCTTTAAGCTCATTATGGCAGCGAGGATATCATTGGAGACTATTAGTGGGAATATAGAGCAATATGATACCAACAATAATAAATCCTCTTCACTGATAACAGAAATGCATTAAGCCACATTTAACCCAAATATCTGCAATGTCACCTGTTCTTCAAAAACTGGTATGGGATTAAAAAAAAGGGGGGGGGCTGAAGAATTGATTCAGTGGCGCTATTTGCTTCATAACAAAGAAAATAGCTAAGTGCATCTTAATGACTGAAAACTTAAAGCATTGTCTTACTTCTAAATTTCAAAAATATAAGAAAACAGAAATCACCTCCTCATCAAGAATGAAGGCTGTCAAAATGGGCTTAAATGACATTCAAATATGCCCCTAAAACAATGTCATTGGTTTAAACCACTCAAATACCGCCATCTGTTGTTTAGTTAATGATGTCTTTGTTTATCTGAAATTGTGCTGAGAGACAATAGGCTCTATTTTCGTGTCCGCGCAGTGGTATTTTTGTCTGGCGGAGCCCGGCGTACAGCAAGTTTGGTATTTTCATGGACTGAGGCGCGAGGCAGGGGGAGGTGTCGACAGGAACAGCTGACGCAGTGACGTTTTCGTGCTCACCAGTGGCGTATAAAGTGCGCTGAAAGCTCGCTGAATTCAAACCTGGTCAGCTTTCAGCGCAGGTGGAGCGCAGCTGAATTTGGTAGACCTGCGGCGTATCAGCATATGTTACTGATGCCTCACCGGCAGGTTTCCACAGTGTCAGGCACATTTCAGTGCAATAAATAATCAACAACAACTAATGATCTGAGTCAGCACATACATTTAGATAGATATATTCTGATCTATATCTGATCTGATGAGCGCGTTTGGCACGCGTTTGGACACACAACCTGACCGAATCAACACAGCTGAAACCGCATTCAATTAAATTAAATATCTAGTAAATAAACACACATAATGAAGTTAACAAGATACGTAATTCGTCTCCCTCCCTTTCTTTCTTCCTCTTATTTCTTGCGTAGCTCGACCTGGACATGTCTCTGTGTCCTCTCCCTGTCCTGCTGCAGCTGCTGAACAGATGATTGGTTTCAGTGATCAGATGAGTTATTTACTTTAAGCCTACATACAACTATTATAATATTCAGTTTTGTGAGCCAAATTTATTTTATATGCCAACATCTATGAGAGAAACAGCCAGGCCACAGAGCGCAATGCGTCATTTACGCACAGATGGTTCCGATTTTAATGCCATCATTGGAATTTATGTTGTGATCAGTGCGCACAACCCACCTTTGTCACGTGAGGTTTGAATATATGCAACTTTATGTGAGTGTCTTTATTTGTGGAAAAGGGTGTTTGTCTTACTAGTGGGTCCAACCTTACACACACCAAATCCATCTGTGCTTATATGAGACAGTGTGGAGGACACTCTTTACAGCAACACTTGTTGAGGAGCTGCCTTCTGTCGCCATCGTGTGAAGGAGAGTGAGTGAGTTGTGTTTAGTCTCTTTGCTAAAGAAATTCGGCAAAGCTAAAAAGATGTTTGATGGCTAGTGCTATGTCTGGGACCCTATACAGTGCATCCGGAAAGTATTCATACCACTTCCATTTTCCACATTTTGTTATGTTACAGCCTTATTCTAAAATGGATTAAATTCCTTTTTTCCCTCAAAATTCTACACAAAGTACCCCATAAAGACAAAGCAAAAAACTTTTTTCGGAACATTTTGGAAATTTATTAAAAATCAGACACTCAAATGTTGCATATACATAAGTATTCACACCCTTTGCCATAAAACTCAAAATTGAACTCAGGTGCATCTTGTTTCCACTGATCAGCCTTGAAATGTTCCTCTGACTTGATTGCAGTCCACCTGTGGCAAATTCAGCTGATTGGACATGATTTGGAAAGCCACACCTGTCTATATAAGATCCCACAGCTGACAGAGCACGTCAGAGCACAAACCAAGACATGAAGTCGCAAGAATTGTCTGAAGACCTCCGAAACAGGGTTGTATCGGCAGCTCCCCAAATCCAGTTGTGCCAAGCTTGTTGCATCATACACAAGAAGACTGGAGGCTGTAATCGCTGCCAAAGGTGCTTTGACCTAGTATTGAGTAAAGGGTGTGAATACTTATGTATATGCAACATTTGAGTGTCTTATTTTTAATAAATTTGCAAAATGTTCAAAAAAAAGTTTTTTGATTTGTCATTATGGGGTATTTTGTGTAGAATTTTGAGGGAAAAAGGGAATTTAATCCATTTTGGAATAAGGCTATAACATAACAAAATGTGGAAAAAGTGAAGTGGTATGAATACTTTCTGGATGCACTGTATGTACTGCTGATGAAGTTAGGTGCTGTTCTGAGCATTATTTGTGGCTATAGAGTGGAATTTTGGTTGAGGTTTGTTTATGGCTCCTGGGACCACTGTGTATTGCTACCCTGCGGTTGTTACTAAAGTTGATATAACTAGAGAAGCAAGCAGTTGGCAACATTTGTCTCTCATGGAGTGTCTAACTCTGTGTTATGGTGTGTTTGACCATAACTTAAATTTATGCTGGAATATCCCTTTAACATGTCATTTTGGGGCCTTTTTTTTTTCATAATATCAAAGAAGACAATTGAATCTCATTGTTTTAGATCCACTGTTCAGCATGCATTACGAAATACTGAGTCCTGAGTACTACGAAGCTGGATTTGGTCTTTGCGAGATAACTTCTGGATTTTCGGTACTACGAAGGTGGATCTCTTTTTATCCGGGTCCGTTGCCCCGGTAACTTACGCGGAACGCCAAACCTGCTCCGGAGCAGGTTATGTTTCAGGATAAGATCTCAGCAGGTATAAAAGACCGCCCACTGACCAATCGGATCTCTTGGAAAATGGCTTGCCCACTTTTGCCGGATCCCGGGGACATCGTTTCATGGATAGTGAGAGGAGCGCTTTGCCGAGAGCGTTATATTCATGATCGTTCAAATCCATTTGATTTACCTGATGACGTTCTCTATGAACGTTACAGGTTTTCCTTGAATGGCCTCAGTATTCAGGTAGCAGGAAGTCTAAGCAATGCACTAATATTTGCCAAGCTCCAGGTTCCAATTTCATGCGGCATATCATTCAGAATTTATTGAAGCAGATTAGCAAACTCTTAACCCCAAATGTGTCTGCAGATGACGTGACCATCAGATGAAAAAAAGGCAGTGTGAAAAAAAATCTTCCAATAAACTTACAAACTACTTTAAAGGATGTTTTTTAGATTTATTTTTATTTGCTCCCACGTACTCTTTTCCCCACTGCTGTTGTATCTGAAATAATGAGGTCAATGATGGAGGTGATCACACACGACAACATGCTGCATGACAACATATTAGGGGGCCATAAATTTATGAACGCACATGTGTAATTTACACAACCGGTGATTTTTTTTGCCAGCAATCACTCCAGCTTCTAGCGGCTGTGGCTGTCCTGCTCCTCACTGTTATAATGTTGCGGTACTCCTCGTAAAATAATGCTCTGTTCTTCAGCTGTGAAAAATGACGTGCAGCCTTCACCATTGAGGAGATTGGTCCGGTGGCACTGACCCCACCCCCTTTACGTGTGCGCGCACAGATCTGAAGTGGCCACACCTGGATTCAGTTATCGAGTTGATAACCGGCTTCGTGGTACAGCTGATCGGGATCACGAAGATCCGGTGAAGTCAAGCGAGTTGTCGCAGAGTTACCCTGGATGTGTTAATCCAGCTTCGTAGTACAGGCCTCTGTTCTCAATGTGCCAAAGACAAAACAAAGCATGCAGGGCTGAGCTTATGCAGTCTCCATTCAAGTCCAGAGGACATCCTGCTTTTTATCAAGCAGTCAAAGAAAAGTCAGGCAACACATCAAAGGTCACTGATGAGTAACCAAGCCCATGTTTCAGATATTTCAGGGCTGTGTATTTTAGCTGAAAATCGTTGAGAAAGAGCCTTTGAAGCCCATGAATTGACTTTAGTGCAGGAGAAAACCTTTGAACAGGTCTCAGCTCTAGAAATGTGATCAGTACAGAGCACACAGGCATGGCTATTAGTGGAATTATCTTGAAATTGAGGCACATAAAAGCAATATCAATGAATACCTCACTGGAGGCAGGCTGACCGTTTTAGAAACCACAGCTTTAAAAATGAGGGCACTCTTCATCTGGAGGATGCTCCACACAAACACCACAGAACTGTGCAATGTGATCACTTTTATTCTGGATCAGTTCGAAGAAGAGAGAGCTGAAAAAAATAACACAACCTAAGGCAATACCTCTTCTTGCACCAAATTATTTGAGGTTGCTGAATTTTCCAAACAAATGTGTTCGTACATGTGTACAATTTCCATGAGTGAAATGTTCAAACTAGCTTTTTTATATATATATTTTTTAACCTACTTTAAGACAGAGCCAAAAAACCAAAGACCATAAATCAACTGTCCATTTGAGTGTAATATCGAGTCCAGCCAAATTAAGGGAAAATCTGCACAAAGGTGCAGTTGTGCATTACATGACATAGATTCCTATTTCCATCCACTGCAGTAATTCAGTTCTCAGTAGGAAGCACTGTAAAGCACTAAAGATGTTAACTGTCCTGTCAAATCAACAAAGTAGCAAGTGACAAGAGCCTCTCTGCAAAAGCAACAGTATATAATGTTTTCTCCCAATGGTAGACACAGCAACAGAGACCTACACTGTGATTGCAATGTTTGCATTGACATCAGTGCTGACTATAAGCAATGTGACCGATTAGTGGTATTTTGAAATAATAAGTTTGGTTTGTAAATTAGCACATTCATTCATTTCATATCTTGTCATTCGGTGAAAGTGCACTAAAGTGGTTACAATTTTGATCACAGTAGTGTTTGTTGTTTACACAATTTATCAAAAATCTTCTGTTTTATGTATTTATATATATATATATTTGTTTTACAACAACTGGACATCATGACAAACAGCTTATCCCACTAAAAAGAGCCACTTGGCGGTGATAAAGCATCCAACGCATGCATCCAACTCACTAACACCAGACCCCCACCCTCACACAAGAAAAAGGCTCTGATGAGGGGTGGAGTCAGCACATCCTTGACCTCTGGATATGCTTTGGATATGAGATGTATGCAAACATGAAGCTTACCCCCCACACCAGCTCTGCTGATGGGCACTCATCTCATTAACATCAACATGAAATCAGTCTGTGGTCTGAAAGTCACCATAGAGACACTGCTAGTTAACTCTGCTGTAAACAAATTGAGCCAGACAGCCAGACTCTTTTATTTTGTTGGAAGCTAATTAAAAATGAGAGACTTGGTTAATTAAATTCAAAGTGACTGTGTTCAACTTTATCTTTCAATTCTCATTGCAAGGAATTGCTGCCACCTTCATTCTGCAGGCTTCAGATCAATTAGTGATTTTCTGATTCTGTGAGAAGACTATATACCTGTGGAGGGTTTAGTTTAGTTTGAAGCCAATTATAAATGGACATAGCCAGTTATAAAAGGTTCAAATGTAAACAGTATAATGACTGTTGATTAGCTGGATTAGGCGTATCTTCATTATCCAGTATGCTCAAGTAGTTTTTGTAAATGTAATATTTAAACTTAACTTAGTGTCAATCTGTGCTCATTTTCTTGCAAGTTTAAGACTTTTATCCAAACCCCGACTGAGAGACATGATCATGATTGTCTCGTTTGAAATTTATCAAAGCCCACAGAGCTTAATTTTTGACTGATTGCTTCAAGGTTGCTGCTGGTAAGAGAATGTTTCTTGCACATGCATGAATGTTTTTTATGCTGCATGATTTCTTGTGCTGTTTGATGCAGTAAGTGAGAAAGACAGAGACAACTACCCTCCATCATAATGCAATATATACTTGTTGACAACAAACTTTGACAAAGAGCACTGTGTGCCTTATTGCCGTCCTTCCATTTTGTCACTTTTTTATTTTATTTAACTTAGTTTTATTTCTGGTCTGCTTCATCATCTCATCAAAGTTGTGCACACTGACTGCCACAAGGCCACAGGGGGAGTCTTGAGCAGTTTCCAGGGTGTTGAGCATTAGGCTGGCTGAGCTCTGAACAGAAGGCTCCATTGTTATCAAAACTAGTGCAGAAGCTGTTGTCACCAGAATATGCAGAATATGTCTTCGTAAAGCTGATGTTTTAGCAAACATGCACACATTCAAATGTAAGACAATTATCAGGACACTAATCATGTTATAGTGGCTTCATGATCTAGGCTGCTGCTATGTCTTGAAACAGCTACAGATCACCAAATTTAGGAAAGGTTTTATCCTGTAGAGTCACTTTAACTCAGGTGAATAATAATGAATCTGACTCAGTTTAGCAAAAAGTGAGGAACTGTCAAAAGCAGTGTAAAAGGTATCACTTAATCTTAAGCAAATGAATTCAATAAGAAGCCACAAAAGTCAGTCTGTGTTACCTTTTGTGACATTTGGCCTTTTCTGATATACAATCAAAACAACTATCAAGGGTTAGAGGACATTATTTCTTTCCTATGCTACCACTCAGATGTATAACAAAGAGCCAAGGGTGGCTATAGGGAATAAAGTGAATATAGTCTTCTATCACTGCAAGAGTGTGAATCGCAGGGCAAAATATGTAGACAGTAATAAATCCACTGTGATATTAAACGATACAATATGATATTCAAATTGTATCCATAAGGATCCATGGATTACTTAAGATTTATACACTTGATCTGGTTCAAGTTGTCTGTGATCTGTCTTACCTTTTTTTTTTCCTCAGGCAAACAACCTCAGCATAGATCAAGAAATTTAAATCAAGGGTGTTTTGGCTGATCTAGATCATAAGACTCCCACATGGCTCTTCATTGCAGTGATCGACTACAAAAGATTTCTTTCAGAGCCATGTCCTTTGCAATTGTCACATTATAGGCCTGATGAGTATTTTTGAATAAATGTTCATGTCTCAAGTGAATAAAAAAAAAAGTATTGCTGGAAATTGATGAGTAATGATATTAGTATCCAATTACTTCTGCTCATAAATGACCATTATAAAAAGTTTTTTTCTCCATGTTGAGTTACGTAGGTCTTGTTTTGAGTTTTTTTCTGTCATCATGCTTCTTAAACTTCCAGTATCACAGCCACAGCAGCCAGTATCGGCGCTGCAGGTATCCCACAGGCTGGGCTGGTCACCATGGTGATAGTACTAACATCTGTCGGGCTACCAACTGATGATATCACTCTCATCATTGCAGTGGATTGGGCATTGTAAGTAGTCTGAAACAAACTTATACCTTAGAAAAATACACCTGAGCCCTGTCGTCTTCATTTTCATTTAATCATAAATATCTGAGGATTCTGACTCATTCGTTTTCTCAAATGTCTTTCTCCTTACAGAGACAGATTCCGTACAATGGTGAATGTGATGGGAGATGCTTTGGCCACAGGTATCATGGCTCACATCTGCCGGAAAGACTTCATGAAAGAGGGCGATGGGGTGAGTCTTTTGTGCTGCCTTATGACTAGAAAAGCATTTTTCTGTACAATAAGTAACTAAAGTGAGACTTGAACAATTTTCCAAAAACATTTTCAAAGGAACTTTGTTGTCATGGAGGATCTTTTTAGATGCCTCAAGTTCAGTAAAAAATAAGGGTAAATCAAGCTTTCACTTGCCTTTGTTTACAAGGGCATCATCAATGGTGTGGCAAGTTCAAACAGAGGGCTGCTGTTGACTCAAGCACATCAAAAGTTTCCACTGTTTCTGATGCCTTTGTCTTTGAACTACCAAAAGAAAACTAAAGAGCTACTTTCTAAGTCAAACAGAATCAGCAGAGTACTGAGCATAAAGATGAGCAGTGAAATCTGAGTCTGGACTGTGGCCATGTCTCAAAACCAGAGAAACACATTCTGGGATTATGCCGCCATCCAGGTATCTCATGTTATAAGACTTAGGGCACTATTTTCGTGCCCGCCGGCAGCGCGGCGGAGGGTGATCCCTGGTAAGGGGAGGTGTCGACAGAATCGGCTGGTGCATTGACATTTTTGTGCTCGCCGGCGGCGTGGGAAGTGCGCTGCACCTCACCATAAAACCTGGTCGGCTTTAAGCGCAGGCGGAGCGCTGCTGGTCTAGTGGTTTTTTGGTGGACCAGCGGCATAGTGCGCATATGGCACCGATGCCTCACAGGCAGGTTTCCACAGTGTCAGGCACATTTCAGTGCAATAGATAATCAACAACAACTAATAATCTGAGTCAGCACATACATTTAGATCTATATATTCTCTATATTCTCTGATCTACATCTGATTTGATGAAGTTAACAAGATATGTAATTCGTCTCCGTCCTTTTCTTTCTTCCTCTTCCTCTTATTTCTCGCGCAGCTCGACCTGGACATGTCTCCGTGTCTTCTCCCCGTCCTGCTGCTGCGGCGGCTGAACAGATGATTTATTTTAGTGATCAGATGAGTTATTTACTTTAAGCCTACATACGAAGATTATAATATCCAGTTGCGTGAGTCAAATTTATTTTATATGCCTACATCTATGAAAGAAAGAGCCAGACCACGAAGCGCAATGCGTCCTTTACGCACAGATGGTTCTGATTTTAATGCCATCATTGGAGTTTATGTTGTGGTTTGTGCACACAACCCACCTTTGTCACGTGGGGTTTAAATATATGCAACTTTATGTGATTGTCTTTATTTGTGGAAAAGGGTGTTTGTCCAACCTTACACACATCAAATCCACTTGTGCTTATATGAGACAGTGTAGAGGACGCCCTCTGCAGCGTTTACAGCGACACTTGTTGAGGAGCTGCCTTCTGTTGCCATCGTGTGGCATTACTGTCTTCAGACATCTCTTGATCTCTTTGACTACTTCACAAAAATTGTAATACACCTCGCCGGTGGCGGATTAAAGGTGAGGAGAGGCGCTGATCTGATTGGTGAAAGCAGGTCTCGGCTGTGTTAAACCCACTCCACGCCCTCTCTACAACTTATGCTGCTGGGAGGAGCTGAGTTAGGGAGGGGGGATACTTACGCCGGGCTGCGCTGCTCACCAAAGTATCAAAATGTGCTTGGGCACGCCTTGTCGGCGCGGCACACCTGACTTATGCCGCGCCACAGGCAGGAATGAAAATAAAGCCCTTAGGGTCCAGCACTGAAACACTATCTAAATGTATGAATTAGCTCAAAATGTCTCAAAATTGAAATTCTAGTAGTCAGTAAGCCTTTGCCCAGCTCCTTTTATCATGTTGCATCCTTTTTCACAGCCTGTTTCCTTTTCCCTTATCTGTGACTCTTTTGGTTCCCCTACAGGTGCCTTTAATTTGTGAGCCCAAACCTGTCAATAGCCCCCCACCTCTGATGAACTGCCACAACAACAATGGAAATTTCCGGCCCCTGTCCTCAGGGGGCAAACATGACCTTATCCCCTCTGATGTGGCACGGCTGATGCAGCTGGAGGAGGGCGTTCGGCCACAGAATGAGAGGAGGAAGCCTCCAATTCCCCCGCGACACCTGAAGAAGAGCAAAGAACACTGCACTGTAGACATGAATGGCCTTGAGACCAACGTATAGCCTCTGCTTGAAGTTTTACGGATTGTCTGATATGCTGGTCAGTATCTGGGCAGGCAAGAGCTCAGCATCACTTGCTTGGTTTGTCAGCTTGTTATAGGGTCAAAGGTCAGAGATTAATCCAGACTGTTGACTGGATAGCCTCAGAACGAGAAAACTTTTGGTTTATGGTCATTTCTGCAGTCAAAAGAAAATATAAGGCTTGACAAGCATTTGGCTGACTGTGGGAATAAGAACACTAGAGGAAATTCTTTCTCTGAAGTCGACCTCAGTTTGGATCTGCCGCATGAGCTTGCCCCAAGACTTTGAATACAGTTGTGGGTTCCTGCATCAATAAACTGATCTTTATTTGAAATCCACATTTTATATGACTTATATTATTTTGGTCAGTGTGCAACATGTGTTTATTATGTTTTATACTTACACAAATAACCTGTTGTTTGTGCATATACGTACAGACTGTATAAAATGATGGATGACACATTATATCCTCGAAGGTGACACCAAAAGATTATATTCACTGACTGGCTGCAGTTAAGATCATGATGCCTGCCTCCTTCATATTAACGGATGGGACATGGTCCTACCTAGTTCTCAAGACAGCAGAAAAGGAAGATAAGTGAGAAAATAACACTCAGCAAACTGTAGTACACTTCAGGTAGACACAAGACCTTGACAGCCTCTGCTGTTTCATTCAACTGACTTTTGGTTAACTATGGACGTTCATATAGCAGCTCCATTGACCAGTCCCTGTTGCACACACTGTTGCTTTAGCTGTTCAAGATACCAGAACCTTTTGACGTCACTTTTGTACAATTTCGTACAAGAGGATTTGGAGATGTGTTGTCCACCTTTGTATTCAGTCAGTGGTCATATACATGAAAAGAAAAAAACTGTATTTGTCTTGTTAGTTTCATGATCAGGAGGTAAAGTGAAATGCCCTAATGTTGAATTTTGCCTTAAAAAAGCTGCTGGTGCTAGGCTGATGGCGATGATGGAAAGATCACAACAGAAGAAGATCAGAAACAAAATCTTACTTTTAACTGAATGAAAATCTAAGATTATTAAATTTTTGTGTATTTTAAACAGTCTCTGGAGCACTTGATTAAATTCAACTACTTCAAAACTACTTTTTTATTGTTAAAGTCCATGTCAAAAAGCTGTTTTTATAGCTGCTTTAATGACAGTATAGGAAACAACTCCAGTATCATTTGATGTTAATTATCTGTAATCTTTTAGTATAAGAGACCATGCACCAGTATTATGCCACAAGTTTTTAGCCATGATGACAGAACATAGACTGTATATAGAATGGACGCCATCTGCCTCCTCGCCGGGTGGAGCCACTGTAAAAACAGCACCCTCTGGTGACGGGCTGCAGTATAGGTCATAAATCCCGCCTCCTCCAGCAATCCCTATGGAGCTGTGGACAAACTTTAGAAATGTATTTCACAGAATATACATTTTTCTCCCTCCTGTTTGCGATGTTGACATGTAGTTACTGTAAGACTGGTTTGTGCTCAAGTCCTCTTTTACTGTGCAGCTCCATTTTTAAAAGTTAACAGGGGGTTCATGTTTTCTACGATTGACACTTGATACAGCCTTTGGGCGTACGAAGATTGCGTAGCTCACTGGGATACGCTGTTTGAGCCGAGCGTCATCACGGTGACTCTCAGTGACTCTCCGGCAAATGCGTACAATGCTACTGCGCAAGTGGTGGTTCCATGAAGTGGAGAAAATCCTGGAAATACAAAGAGCATTTCCGCTTCAAATCTGTATAATGACAGGAGGTGGAGCCAAGTTGTCCATTGAATATACAGTCTATGGGAAAGAGCAACCTCTGTGCAGTATTTTGGATAAAAAGTTGCATCATTGCAATACTTAAAAAAGCAAACAAATACTTATTTAAAGTCATTTATCACTTAAAGTAAACAGTGTTGTTCAAGCAAGGTGTCAAATATTAGCAAGAGCTGACAAAATAGGAGGGACAGAATTTTTTTTTACTGGAAAATCCCATTTGAGGGTTTTAGATATTTCCAGAAAGATAAAAACAAGCTTGCAGATTTAAGTGCAAGATTGTCACCTCAAACAGGAAATTATCGGAAAAGTAAATTTATTGACTAAAAAGCCCAGTCTGAACACTGACATTGTTTGGTTATAGCTGCAAAAGACTGTGTTAGGAGTGAACAAGGAAAATAGTGTGTTGTTGAGGAATGTATGAAGTTAATAGTAGACTTGATTTCTTGCATATTGTATGTAATATTGTATCAGTTTTTCAATGAGTAGCTTACATGTGAAGATTTGTTGCAATGATTGTATTATT
Source organism: Xyrichtys novacula (assembly GCA_962446985.1). Taxonomy (NCBI): domain Eukaryota; kingdom Metazoa; phylum Chordata; class Actinopteri; order Labriformes; family Labridae; genus Xyrichtys; species Xyrichtys novacula. The sequence goes on from OY660870.1 coordinate 7,263,280, forward strand.
TATCTTTAAAACCCTGCAATTGTCCCAGGCTTTTAAATGACGATAAGTCACATTACATTAGAGTGTAACCCCAAAATCATGATATGCATCACGATCTATAATGGATCTCTGAATTCTTGCTGATACAGCACCCTTGTGGTTTAAAGTTAGAAAAGGAAAGTGAATGAATCAAATTTCATCATGTGCATTTTTATGGAAACATTTCCTCAGGCTTAGGTTCACCAACAGAGTTTATTTTTGCACTGGCAGTATCACACCCATTTCAGAATACTTTCCACTACTGCTTACTCTGTTGTCATGTAATGAAGGTTTTCCCATGCCACTTACACCTCTTTAAGTTAAGTTATTTAATTGGTTAGAACATTGACAGGAACCCCATGGCAGGGAGTTGTTTTATGTGGTTGGTTTCGCTCCTTTTTGGGCTTCTATCAACAAAGTTGTCATCAGATGTCCCACCCATTCTTGATTTTTATGAAGACTGTGATCCTAACAAACAGGGGGTGTTCCAATAATTAAACTAGTTTAAACTCAAGCTGCATCTACATTTATTCACAAATATATTTAAAAGTTAATTTCCCCTCCCCATATTTAAAAATATCCTATTCTCATGAGAGATGCTTGGAAATGTTTCACCATCCAAACAACAAACAGTTAAAAGCACCTATGATATAAGCATGCCAGACCAATATCTGTGAGGATGTGTAATCTGTCTGTCAAGTCAAACAAGTGAGCTGCAACTGTAAACAGTGCTCTTTAAACTATGTTTAGGGAAAACATACATTTTCAATTAATTTCCAAAATACCCATATATGTATGGATGAGGCCAGAGAGTGCTGCTGTGAGCACAGCAACAAAAACAGCTGATATAAGGGTGCTTTTTGTGGCCTGGGACGCAGAGTTAAAAAAGAAAACACTTAACTGCATTTGGGTTTGTATATAAAATAGGCACTGCCAGAGTGAGAACATCGACTGTATATAGAATGGATGCCGTCTGCCTCCTTGCCGGGTGAAGCCACTGCGAAAACAGCACCCTCTGGTGACAGGCTGCAGTATAGATCATAAATCCCGCCTCCTCCAGCAATCCCTATGGATATGTGGACAAATTTTAGAAATGTATTACACAGATTATACATATTTCTCCCTCCTGCTTGTGATATTGACTTGTAGTTACTGTAAGACTGGTTTGTGCTAGAGTCCTCTTTTTTCTGTGCAGCTCCATTATTAAAAGTTATCAGGGGGTTCATGTTTTCTATGATTGACACTTGATACAGCCTTTGGGCGTACGAAGATTTTGTAGCTCACTGGGTTATGCTGTTTGAGTCAAGGGTCATCATAGTGACTCTCAGCGACTCAAAATGCGTACAATGCTACTGCGCAAGTGGTGGAGTGCGCTACTGCGCAATGTTTGTTTTAGGGAGTGGAGAAAAAACCTTGAAATACTGAGAGATTTTTGGCTTCAAATCTGTATACTGGCGGAAGGCGAAACCAAGTTGTCCATAGTATATACTGTCTATGAGTGAAAAACGCCTTTAGTGGGCACACTGTGTGTTTCCATGCACTTAAAAAATAGATTTATTGCAAAAGTCCAACTGAAACCAAACTTTTAAAATGCATGCTAACATGTTAACTTGTTATCAGGCTGAAATTGAACTTCATACCTGGATAATGTGGTTGGTGAGCATGTTTACGGCTCAGTTGAACTGAGGCCGACCTCGGCGTTCTGTGCACGCTCCAGTGTTTGCATGCCAGGCTCTGAGCAGGTGGTTGAACAGCATGGAGACATGCTTCTGTCAATAATTTGATTCTTGGTCAGCCCATGTAAATTGATATAAGACAGTAGTCCTCTTCAAACATACTGACAGACCACAAACAGTTTGGTTAACTACATGGTAATGTCAATCCTGACAGCACTTCACTTTCTCACTGGCAAAGCATCTGATGGTGTGATGGACAACACACTGCCAACACTTTATTTTACATAGGAAACTATCACATTCATAGATTTTGTAATTATTATTTTGAAGTATCATATTGAAAATCTAATCAAAACTATGTTAGATTGTAGAAAAGAAAAATGAAGATAAAATGATAATTGACATTGATGAGTTGTTCTGATGAATAAGAGAAAATGCACAGTCTTCTTCAGCCTTTTTCAAATAATTTATTGCTGTTCAGTGACTTAATATGTGAAATTACTATACTGCTGTGTGTGGAGGTGAAACTGTATTCACAACAATATTGTGTTTGTAAAAGGATAAGTATTTTGATGTGAAATAGAGACATTTTCTATCATTTTCAGAGGAAAAACACAGGAATGGACTGAAGTAGCAGCAGCAGCAGTAGATTGAAGCCTCAGAAAAAGTGATAATGCTTGTAGGTTTGATATGTTTCATTCACAAATGTGGCAAAAGACAAACATAAAGATGATTACAATATTCACAATCATCCACATTTTGTGCGTATTACTGTTCTCTGTTCTTCTCTGTTATTGGTGTCTGACCAACATTTCACACACTGGGTATTTGTAACTACTTAATGGGGTGCTAACAGTTCTCCCAGTTAGTTTACATTGAGGCACTTTTAAAAGGAGAAGTTAATCGTCAATTATTTTGATGTCACTGTTTAAGATGTCAGCCCGGGTTGATTTGTCAGAAATGCTGTAATGGGGAGTTTTTGGGTAATGCCTTGTAAAGAGCACATTAGTTGAAATTTATAGTATTACACTCAAAGTCAGGCTCCAGCAGAAACACTAAAAACTTTTGATGTATTTTAAAAAATACCGGTACTTGACATGAATACAGTGAAAACACAACCTTTTAGTTCCAGTCCAAGCAATATTTGACTCAGCAGATGTGGGTGTGGGCAACTGAGACACTTGACACAGACATGTTTTGAAACTACAATGTGGTACTTGGTGCAAACAATGAAAAGAAAACCATGACAGTTGAATAATTATTTGTTATTCCACAGGTCCTATGCAAGTGAAATGGGGGTTAAATTTAAGAAGGCTTTTCATTCTAAAGTGGGAAAAGTTACCCGGATCCCTGAAATGTTCCTCCTTTTCATTTTTAGAAATGTTAGACTTGTTGTTTTTTACATTGTTGTGAAGGATTGTAAGGTGTATAAAATCATAGACGGCGGAAAGCTTCCTTTTAGAGCTCTCCCTGGTGGCTGGCTGCAGTAAGGGTCAAGCAGCCTGCCTTCTCCATTCTAGTTTGAGCCATTTTTTGATGGAAATTCAAAACACTTATCACATAAATGTGTCTTTCGCTCTCTTTTTTTTAGAGCAGTTACTTTTGTCATACTGATTTATATGCAAGTGTTCATACATTTGAGTTCTTGAGTTTTATCAGCATTACTTTAAAAACTAATGTTCTGTTTACGGATTCCTTGTCCTGGGGACAATGTATAAATAGTAAACAGAAGTGGGCCCATAATTGACCTCTGAGGAACCCCACAAGACAAAGTGACTCTAGGTGACTGTAAGTTTCCTATAGCAACACTAAAAGACCCTCAGGCTAAATAAGAATAAAGTTGACTTTTAATTTGTTAATTGATGCCAAAAAAAGAGAGTGGATAAGGCCTAATGAACAAAAGCTTTGATAATGAATCAAGCTCCTACGGCAGTTTTTGCAGGTTTAACGCAGTAGAGGAAAAACTAACAGAGGAAAAAATTACGCATGTCAACACGAGAGCTTTTTAACTTCCCAAAACTACGAGCATGTCTGTTTCAAACTGAAACAAGAAACTGTTCGCTGTGAAACAACCAGAGCAAACTTCGCAGTTATTTAAAGTTTAAGCTATTTTTGGTTGGGGCCTTGGGTGTGACACTAATCCCTTGTCTCCACTTCTGCATGTGTCTTCATTTCAAAACACATATTTTGCATATTTTGTCAGTGGCCATCTCTTCTATTTTAGTTATTCTGGAAATGAACAAAACATCTTGGACTTAATCTATTTGATTTCAAAGAAACTTTGAAGCTTCTCCTATGAAGTTTGACTTTCCCTGTTTTGATTTTTGTTCCACATAAAACTTCAGATTAACCTACCACTTTAATGCATTGCTATTTATAAAGCATTATAAAAGGAGTAAAAAGGCTTGATGCTCATCACTTGAAACACTTCATAAACATTGCTTTATGTTGTTATGAATGCTTATCAGCACAAAGATTGTAACTCATCCCTATGAATGCATTAGTAATGTTTTCATCAAGGTCCAAGCAGTAAACGACTGGTTTAAGTGTTATCAAATTTTTATTCTAGAGCTTGATTTCTAGTCTGTTGACTGAATAGGAGAAGAAATCTGAAATATCCCTTTGAATGGGTCCTAACTTTTAAGAAAAAATTTAATATGCATGGATTTAATCTGAAATGGCGCCTTATTTGAGAGGATTTGCTGCAGTGTTAATTCAACAGTTTGAGATAACTTTGTTGGTGTCAGTGCAAGTCTGGATGTTTGTATTGGGATGTTCTGCTGAAAGTACAAACTGTTCAGCAATTTCTCTTTTGTAAGACATGTGGACAAAGAAGCTTTAAGAAAAAAAAAAAAAAACAGAGAAATGTGCACCCAAGATTAAAAATCTTTTCTTGTTTACTCTGCATCATTTTGGAGGTTTGGCTTCTGAAATGTTAATGTAGAAAAATTCACATTAAATTTTGTGATTGCTTTGAATACAGCACAAAATTGGATAAAAACTGTTTTTTTTTAACAACAGCCATCTCATAGCTTGGATATAAAGATATGTAACACAAACCAGCCCAAATCATGGAAGAAAAAAAAAAAACTCCTCTGGTATCCTGCACCAGAATCTCAGCACAATACATTAAAACACCTGCAAAAAGACATTTACAGGTTCAATTCCTTCTGAAAACCCTTCCTTTTCTCCTTTCCTCAGCACAATGCAGTCCAATGTCAGTTCAACTGCTTATGAGTCCTGCTCCACCTCCATTATCTCACCCTCCATCTCGTCTTTTTTAAAGGGGAGGTCGCCGTTTCCTGTGCCAATGTCCAGCACTTGTAAATTTGACAGGTGTGCAAAGGAGCTCTCATCAACAGCATCCACAGAAAAGCGGTTAAACCTTCAAATAAGAGCAAAGAGAAGAAGGTGTGTGAGTTATCTTCCCTCAGCTGACAGCTTATGGTCACGACTGGGCTTTCAGAGAATTAAAACATGAATACTGACATGTACAAGAGAGAGACAGTAGATATATACAAACCTAAGCTGTCAGGAGGTTGAGACTTCAGGCATCTCCACTCAGAGAGGAATTTATACAACATGTACCACTCTCTGAACTGCACCCACTCAAATATTTGAGTCTATCAGACACAGTCACAGGTGTTTGACTGACTTCACATTCATCAAGTTCTTTAAAAACACCTGGAATCTACTCTTATCTGTCAGTTAAAGGGCTACCATGTGTTAGCAATCAAATTTAACCACAGATCGCTAGTAAATAAACACAAAAGTCTCTCCTCTTGTAACAGCATTGGAAATTAGCTCAAGCCGTGTGTGTGTGTGTGTGTGTGTGTGTGTGTGTGTGTGTGTGTGTGTGTGTGTGTGTGTGTGTGTGTGTGTGTGTGTGTGTGTGTGTGTGTGTGTGTGTGTGTGTGTGAACTATTCTCATGTAACGAAGAAGAAGAGGACCACAGCCTGAAAGGGGTCGAGGCAACAAGGCAAGGGCAGACAGTCAGGTTGAGGTCAGACTAAAATCTATTTAAAAAGCCCTGAAAACACTTTCCTGAAACGCTTTGACTCAACTGTCTGACTGCAGCTTTGGGCAGCACTGTTTGTGAGTATAAGCCTGCACTTTGTGCAATAAACCAAAGTGGGAACTTTGCTGAATAAACACAAGTCAGAGGAGTCGATGAGATTGAAGAAAACACACTGCAGTACTCTGCAAAATGAGGACCAGCAAAACAGTGCATCTGAGTCTCTTCAATGAGATAAAACCTCACTGTTAATGGAAAAATTATAGATTCATTTTGAATGTTTTTATTTCTTTGAGAAATATTAAGAGTCAATGTTTGAAGGTGAATATTTCATCATCTTTATAAACAGGTTGACTTTGAACTCCTCTACAGTGGAACAAAACTATCAGTGAAAGAAAAACTTTTGAAAACACAGTGTCATTGTAACAAAAGTAGAATAATGCCACTCTTATGACTGAACAGAAATTAAAAAGTTGAAAAGCTGAGTTGAGCTCTAGAAGTCACAGTGCACATGAAACCACAAGTTTTTTGTCTTTTGACATGTATTTGTGTCTGGATTGAAGGAGGTCGAACATATTTATGACTGAGTGGTGATCTGCCAACCCTCAGTGAGCTCTTCAGGAGTTCAGTGGTGAAATTTGATTGAAAACAGGATAAAATCAGGTCCAGATGTCTAAAACCCTAATTTTTCCAATTTTATCCTGCATTATTTGGACTTGACTGCATCAGAGCTTGCATGGAGAGGAGAACTTGGGGTTATTAACTATTAAAGACAGTCCTGATACAGGTAAAGATCCTTAGAGAGAGGGTTGACATATGTGTTTGTCAGGATGCACGTTCACATGCCATCTAGTTCCATTTCAGTTTTTGTCAGGATAAAGAGGTGTTACAAATTGTGCATTCTGCTTTCAAAGATTTTACCATATTGTAGACATGGTATGGTATAGTCTTTATTGTCATTGCAACATAGAAACCATCAAGGACCTGTGACTTACAGCGGTTGCACTGCAGGTATTTTTGAGTTTATTAGACACCTACAGTGATTCCACACAATCTAAGAGTGAGTCCTTTTTGAAGGAAAGTACTGTGCACAGGAATCAGGGAGGCGGGATCAGTCAGAGCCTAACTTTAACAAAAGAAATGAGTTTTCTATTTGGCCAAGAGGTCTCACACAATCAGTCCAGGCTCACACAGTTGATAGTCTTGGGTGACAGAGACACTTTTTCTTTCTTTTTTTTTTATAAGTAATATTAGCTATTCAGAAGAACTCAGTGTGTTGGACTTGTCTTCTGAATAGTGGATCCACTTATTTAATTTCTCACAATGGTTAACCGTAACACAATCATCTGGCCCCAAGAGATTTGACTTAAAAACTAGAATTAAAAAGATTGAATTTGTGGAAGAATAGAAAACTTCAAGTTTATAAGTTTAAACTTAAGTTTCTGGTGGTGTCATGAATGTTGAATGTTTACAAACTGTTGTTGAAAAAACTTTTGAGTCAGTTTTTTTTTTTTTTTTTTTGAACGTTTGAACATTTTCCCAAACATTTATTTAACAAATATACCCACAGGGGTGTCTGTTTATCGTGATACAACTGGCGGTATTTAACAATAATTATTTGCAAAAATATAGTGAGGAAAAAAAGGCACTTAGTCCCTCTTTCTTCAGACCAACTCTAAGGGGGTGTTAAAAATATGTTTTTAAAAGAAAGAAGAAAGAACACTGGTTCATGTCTACCTGATTACAGCCATCCCTAAGGGGCCCACAGAGCAGACTAAACAAAACAACAGTTTCCTCACAGCCATTCTCTGGCCAAAGTTACATAATCATTTCCTGTGGAGAGGAGATCAATCCAAAAGGCAAGGAAACTTATGCAAGGGGCCACCCACCAGATTTTAATGAAGCCCAGAGGAAAATAAAAGTCTCATTTTACTCCTGACTTGCTTTATACTTACTTAAATGGTAAAAGTGGAAAGAATCATGAAGGAGGTATGGTATGCTTTTAGAAAATTAATGGGATATTCCGGTGTAAAATTGAGTCAGGGTCAAACACACCATAACACCAAGTTAGACACCCTCGAGAGATGAATGTTTCCAACGGCTTGCTTCTCTAGTTATACCAACTTTAGTAACGACGGCAGGATAGCAGTACACAGCGGTCTGAGGAGCCATAAACAAATCTCAACCATTAAGCCACTCTATAGCCACAAATAATGAACAGAACAGCACCTGACTTCGTCAACAGTACATAAAGAGTCCCAGCCATAGTACTAGCCATCTTTTTAGCTTTGCCTGATTTCTTTAGCAGAGTGACTAAACACAACTCACCCACTCTCCTCCAGCAGCCACTCGTTTGTGGGGGAGCCCTGACGAATCAATCACTGAGTACAGCGGATAATTTCCCTGAAGTAATAATCATCATAATAATCATTTTGCACTGCAGACGCAGTAGTTCTCCTGCCTTAGCATCTCAGTCTCATTGCATTTCTATGAAGTAATAATCATAAACGTTCTTCCTTGAGCTGCAAAACTCAGCTGCACTTGGTGATCGACTTGTCAGGGCTCCCCCACAAACAAGCGGCTGCAGGAGGACAGTGAGTGAGTTGTGTTTAGTCCCTTTGCTTAAGAAATCAGACAAGGCTAAAAAGATGTTTGGTGGCTAGTACTATGGCTGGGACCCTATATGTACTGTTGAAGAAGTTAGGTGCTGTTTTGAGCATTATTTGTGGCTATAGAGTGGCATTTTGGTTTAGATTTGCGCGTGGAGGTGTAGACCACTAAAGGTGGTATAATTAGAGAAGCAAGCAGTCGGCAACATATATCTCTCAAGTGTCTGACTTGGTGTTATGGTGTGTTTGACCCTAACTTAATTTTACACCAGAATATCCCTTTAAGGACCAACAATTATCAGAAAAGTTATATCTAGAGTTTAATCAGTACAGTTATGTATACACCTGTTACTGTGGTAAAAAAAAATGAAACAGTTGGCAGTTCTTACCGAAGGAAGATGCCTTTGATATTTGGAGTGCCTTCAAAAGCTGAAGCTGGGACAGTGGAGATGCGGTTACTCTGCAGGTAAAGGTACTCCAGAGACTCGGGCAGGTCAGAGGGGATGTGTGACAGCTGGTTTGCAGACAGGTCTAGAGTCTACAAATGCAAGATATAGAATGAACAATGTACAGTTTTCTGGATATATATTTGGAAAGAGGTCTTGGAACCGTATTTAGCAAAAAGATAAATTAACAAATATTTTCCTTTCATGCAGAATAATGTGGGTCTGTTCTGGCACACATTACAACCAGAAAACAGCAACAACAGTGGAATCTGAGTCAAGCCAGACTGATTCATGTTTTCTGCACCAGTCCTCTCTGATTTGGTTTGAAACCAAACAGTCTCAAAGTGACTGGAAAAGAGACATCTAAGCCTTAAAATTATTACATATTAAACCAACTGCTCTGTCACAATTCAACATAGGTTATATCTGCTGAGTTGCTTTACATACTTAGCTATCTGTGTGCTGTTGCTTAGTGTTTTCAGCACTGGGAACCCCTATATTAGAGCAGATTAGAAGTCACCATCGTCCCATTTGTTAAAATCAAATTCACATTCAGATGAACTGATCAGAACAGAAAAGAATGAATTTGTCAATCCATCTAGAACAGCCCTGTATCAGTCAGCAGGGAGTCCTGCTGTCTTGGCCAGGGCTACCTTAAAAAGGAGGTTTTGTGTCTCAGTGGGAATCTTCCTGGTAAAACAAAGACTAGATCAAATAAATCCTAACACAGCCAAACATGGGATTACGGTGTCTGCATGTAAATAATGTCAAATTTGTTTTGTTGAATGTGGTAACTAGTCAAAGAGTTAGCACCACCAGTCTTTAGTCACCCCTGCAGATGAATGTCCCTCTGTCATCTGTGTCAGTGTACATCAAGGTAGTGGAGCATTATGGGATGATGTTGTAACAGGACCAGACAAAGCTTGTGCTGATTCCTGCGCTGTATTTCTGGCCTATATTTATACAAATAAAAATTGAATGGAAGTCTAACCAACCTATATTGTGGTGACAACTAGTAAGGCTGATGAGATTACATTATGTATGTGACATAACGCAGTTTTTCCAACTGTGCACTAACACCCACTTGATTTGACACAGCTGCTTGTGAGGCTCCCACGGCCAGGCTACTTGTTCCTGCTCTTTTTCATGGTTAGTTGTTCCTTAAGAATCCAAAGGCAGGATAATGAAGAATAAATTGCTTTTCTTCCCTTTTCTACATACTATTATACCCTCCTAACACACCCTGCTGTCTTTTTATGGTCCGTGAGGCACCATAATACCCCAAACTTCAAAATAAACATGAAAAATGTCTCAAAAGTTGGATGTATAGGAAGGTCAAACCCTAAAAGAGAGGCTAAGTATCACTTTCTGCATCATCACATTTCCACATAGATGTCAGACAGACACTGTACTGTACATTCACAAGTCACCCACCACAAATGCAAACGCTAGTTTTAAGCAGTCTATTGGCTGGAAAGTGGTGATTCTTATAATTATTTCCTGGAATTAAATGCATAATTTTCTCCCCAGCCCACTCACTTTGAGCGCACTGAGCTCCATCCAGGCTCCCTGGTAGACTGAATTCAGCTTCAGCTGATTGTCACTCAAGATGAGTTTCTGTAGCTTCTCCATGCCGGTCAGTACTCCGTCTGGAATGGAGTTTAGCTGGTTGTTCTTGATTTCAAGCACCTGCAGGCTGCGAGGAAGACCCACTGGCATCGAGTGAAGGCTGTTTCCTGACAGATCTAATGTTTCAAGCACACGCAGCTTCCTGAAAGCATCACGATGCAGCCTGGAGCTGGTCAGTTTGTTGTAGCTGAGGTTGAGCTCAGTAAGTGTGTATAGTAGAGATAGGTCATTGCGGCCAATTTCAGAGATGGAGTTGTGGAGCAGCATGAGGGTCTTGGCCCTTCGAGGTAAGCCCCTTGGAACCCGCTCCAACAGGTTGTTGTACATGTGGAGAGTGTGCAGCTTCTTTAAGCCCTGGTGAAATGCAAATGTTTGTGTCAAAGAGTGATTCATTATGAGTTGTAAATGTATTCTTGGTTCAAAATGTCAGTAGTAAAGCTGTCTGACATGTTTTCATCTCCCGTCTGTTGTCACACTGAAAAAAAAAAAGATTGATGTAAAATGAAAAACAGATGAACCTGGAAGGCAGCAGGGTTGATGGAACGTGAGCGGAGTTTGTTATTATGGAGAAGCAGGTACTCGAGGTTTCGTACAGAACTAAGAGCATCTCCAGGGATGCTGCGGATGGAGTTTTTCTCCAGGTGTAGCAGCACTAGATTGCGAGGCAGACCTTTGGGGACGACACTCAGGTTGTTATTTGACAAGTCCAGACACTCCAGGCTGCTCAGTGAGCTGCACAGAGACACAGAGGGGAAATTATTAAGTCAGTTTTTTCATCCTACACTGTATAATTTTCTCTCTGATGCTGCAACATGAGAATTCCCTGTCACTGTATTTGCAGAGTAGGGGCTACAGCTGGTGCACACTGGAGCGCCTTTATGCAATAATAATCAATACCTTCATGTTTTCTACACTTGGTATCAGCATTGAGATGTATGATTTGTAAACCCCTTAGGGTTTGCAAGGATTTTACATCAACCTGAAAGTCTCGTTGCCCATTCCCTCGTTGCTGAGCAGGTTATTCTGAAGATACAGCTCCCTAAGGTTTGGCAAATTGTCAAAGGCCCCTGCTGGTATTTTCTCCAGCTTGTTGCTCTGTAATAACAGACGCACCATCACCACTTTATTCAACAACAAAAAAGGGAAAAAGTGCATTACTATCCTTGCTACTGAAAATTTAAGGCACTCAACCTTTAGGTGAAGACGGTAAAGGGACGGGGGCAGGTTCCATGGCACAACTCTCAGAAAGTTGCTGGACATGGTAAGGATCTCCAGGTTGTCAGAGGCATTGAACATATGTTCAGGAAGCCCTGCGTCAGTTAGCTTGTTGTTATGCAGATACACAGACCTGGGATGTGATCAAAGGACATTAGCAAATAGAAATGGGAACTTAAGAAGAGAGTACATTCACACACACACACACACACACGCACACGCACACACACACACACATACCTTAGTTTTGGTTTGTGGCCAAATGTGTAAGGGTAGATCTTGGTGAGCTGGTTGGCAGCAAAATCAGCACTCACCAAAGAGGGGGGCAAAACTATGGGTGCTGAGGTGAGCTGTAGGAACACAAAAGAGGAATGAAAGGACAGTGATACAAAAACTCTTTTCTGAAGAGGCTAGGATTTGGAAAAACAGCATTAGGATAAGTTCTGATTGTTTTAATCCCAAGCAACCTCAGGCTTTGAAAAACCTCCAACTCAACTTGAAGGTTCTCTCCGACATCTTACACTTTAGCACACCTAACAAAACAAAGTTGAAGAGAATTTTTTGTCTGTGGCTTGAAAAATATTTGAATAGATATGGTTTAAAATTTTGATTCTGATGATCCTTTCTGATCAAGGATGCATGGTTTTTCTTTAAACTTGAATGTCATTTGTGTTGGTTTTACTTCATTGCGTTGAATTAAAAATGACTTAAACATCTTTTATCACGCCCAGGCTGCCACCCTGTTTAATCTTCAATAAAACCACCCACCGTGGCCGCTCTGGACCACCTCCTAGCCCAGGTAGTGCCCCAGCCGCCCCGTAAGCTCCACCCCTGTCTGGAAATATGAGTTTTTGATCAGACATGAGGAGGTTATGTAGGATAAAATCAAACATCTCTCCTCCTCCTCTGTCTGTGTCTGTCAGGGGAGAGTTTAGGCTATTTTTAGGGATGCTTCAGCACCCCCATGAATTAGCTGAGCACCCCCTAGCTCAGCACCTCTCCAAAATATTGTGTTGTGCGAAAATCTTCAGAAATGAGTGCAACTGCGCAGAGTGATGTTGCTCTGCCCCTCTGCTGCTGTGTGAGCTTCAATATGAGTCTTGTTAACCCACTTATCAGCTACACCTCTTTTGATTGGTTGGCACGTTCACACAATTGCTTGCCGCCAGGGTACGCCTCTGCTCCAGGTGACCGAGGCAGCAGCACCCAAGTCGACGCATTCCAAGGTGAGAAGGTATGGAACATATAAAGGTACTACAACATAAGCCGCGTTTCCACTTGCGTGGTTGTCCTACTTGTTGTTGTTTTTCCTCCGCTGTTGTTTTACCATGACGTCACAGTAGTCGCACACTGCGTCGCTATGACAACCAGGGCGGTGCAGTCCTGTACCAGACGTCGGAGCGGAATTACATTTCTGAAAGACTTTTTGTGGTTCATCTCGTTTTTTTGCATAGGGGATTTGCATGGGTGAAGTAATTAGTAATGAGTTACTTTTTTAAATTTAGTAGCCTAACAGTTCGATTACAGTTCAAAGCAGGAACTAAAGTAAAGTAACATGTTACTTTTTTGCCATTGTCAATGGTTCATTACAGACCCCCATGCATAGTTAACTGGAACATTGGGAAAATCTGACCCATTTTATGTCTTTCCACAGATGGACAGACATTCTTTTTTAAAAAAAACAAGGGCCTAAAGTCAACTTCAGGTGAGAGGAAATAATAATAACTTAGTTGTTATGTTTTGGTGTAAGGTGAATGGGATGTGGCAAATCTTTATTTCCTCCCTTTCAAGAAAAAACTTGACATTTAGATTAAGGGGAGGCTTCATTTTTTTCCCCTCCAAAATGGTCAAAATGTGGCATACCATTAAAGATAGTATTGTGGGATAAAATGTGTTTTGGTCATTATTAATGAGGAAGTACAATGCTGTACCTACAAGAGGAATTATTTGATTTGAGGTTTTGTATAAGTAAGCTATATACCTGTGCTCACTCCTGCCCTCATGTGTCTAAATTTTTCAGTTTGTCCTGGCCACTAAAGACCTGTGACCCCCTGTGCCTGTTCACTTTAGGCCCATTCATTAATCCACACAGAAAGGGACCTGCATTGTTCAAAATAATATGTAGATTTTTTTTTTTTAATAAAAGACATTCTAGATGTTATCAGGTGATTAAAAAGGGTGTGGTTTGTGCTCAAGGATGCATTAGGGTGCATTAAGGTGACGTATTTTATTGACCATTTAATTTATTTTCTGTTATTTGTTCTATTGTTTGTATGTAAGAAAATGTAACTGGTCTTTCTATGGGCATGGCTCATGTAATATGCAAATTGGATGGAATTCACACTCAAAGCAAAACTAATACAGCTCCAACATTTACAAATGTACTCGTAGACCTCATTTAGTGAAAAATAATGTGCCTCTGTCAACAATGGGGTGGGGGCTGAGCACCCTGAAGACCAGGTGCTAAAATCGCCCTTGGTGTCTGTGCTGCCAACATTTTATATGATTAGAAACAAACTGTTATTATGATGTGAATTAAATGGTGAGGCTCAGATGAAGTAAAGCATAAAACAAAACCAAGCAGACATAAACCGACAGCCCCTAGCTTGGTGTGTGAGAATTACCTTTAAACAACAATTACAACAACAACGATAGCAAGTTTAGATACTGAAACTTGCTTTTCATGAAACGTTAACGTCCACCATGTGACTAAGGCCTTGTCTTAGTCTGCATGTCTTCCCTCACTGTCTCCTCCCTGAATTTCTTTTCTTCCTTCAGCATATCCAACAAAGGCAAAAATTCACAAAAGATAGCTAATACAAAAGTGACAACTCTTGCACACTGCACACAGACACACACACACACTTTTTTGTCTCTCCTGTCAGACCGAGAGCTCCACTGTGCAGAGAATATGGCAGTCTGAGAAGCACTGGTGAGATTAGATGTTCATTTAAAGCTCTCTCCTTTATAACATGGTTTATGGATTAGAGCAGCATGGGTGTCTTTGAGGCTTAGTGAGCACTTAAAAATCCTCTATTCTTCCCATATCCCATTTGCCTAGTCATCCCTGTGAGGGCACAAACAAATCTGCCCATCCTTTTTCTCTCTCGCTCTCTGTCCAAAAGGGTCAGTAACATTTTAGCTCCAACCAGCTGGCACAGCCATTCTGGAAGTGATTACAAGCATAAGCTCACACAGAGTGTAGGAGAGGAGGTTGCCACCCCTCTCTGCCAGCTGGCACTGTGTCAGTGGATCAGAATACAATAGGACAGAGTCAAAACATGAGACAGACACACAAAAAAAGATCATCTTGCCCCTGCACAGTGTGAGCCAATTTGAAATCAGCATTTCTGAAGTCTGGTGTGTGTGACTCACCTTGTTATTTGCCAAGTACAAATAAGCCAGCTGTTCAAGCATCTCGAAACCCTCGTCAGCAAGGCCTGTGAAGAGAAAACACCACAAACCAATAAACAAGTGACCTTTACCGAGATAGGTCTATAGTGTCCTGCAAAAAGACGGCACTCAGGAAATGCTGCTGTGACATTTTAAGATCAGTTGTGCCACTTTAGACTTCAGTACACAACAGCAATCTTAGGTTGATAAATTCCTACCAAGCAGAAGTGGAAAACAATCACGTACAATACATTTTTTTCATTAGTGCTTTGACTTTTTAAGTATGTTCTGTTAAATTTATTCTATTCTGACACATTTTACATAGTCACTGAGTACATTTAGCTATACCAGCTTCCCATCATCTGCATGACAGCTTGTTAACTGAATGTCATCTACACTGCAAAATATTAAAATCTTAACAAGTGAACTTGATTTAAAATATCTCACAACGCTTTATGCATGTAACATTAATAACACAAATATGAATCCTATTTTAAGATTATTCAAGCCAAAGTTTTCCTGATGAGTTACCCAATATAAGTGTCCCATCTTCACTTATTACAACACTTTTAACATAAGCAGCCGTTTGTTAACAGTCCACAAAGATCGTCTTTTTTGGCTCTTTTGCTCAGCTGTTCATTGCGCATCCACAGAAAACAAAATCAAAATAGATGCTGCAAAACTTCATCTGGATATGTGCAGAGTAAGAGTTAACTTCAACTCATTGTAACTTGTTTGGGAAAACTGATGTCACACAATTCATGGGAGCATATTTCACTCCTTCACCCCCACCACTGCCACCAGCTTAAGTCAATTCTTCACTCAGTACTTAAGTTCATTTCAATTAGAGTGCTTTTTTCCACTTTTGTAGTATATTTTACTTCATTAAAATGCCATGTTTAGAGTAGAATATTTAAGTACTCTTTCTTCTCCATTACTACATAATATATCAGTTGGACAAATACGGCAACAAGCCCCATTTGCAAAGCTAAAATTGTGTATCACATTTCAAACTGAAACAGTCATGAATAATTTGGTTCAATATCCATTTCAAAAGACTTTGCAGATGCTTTAAAAAACAAGATAATGAATGGTTTCACCAGCTGTTTGCTCATCAGTGAATTAAAGTGGGCATGAGCTTGCATAACAGTGTTGTAAATCTGCCTCTGTTGAACTTTTCAGTTCAGGTGAAGAGGAGTAAAGTGCTGATCTTGGGAGTGTACAATAACAATGTAAGACTAATAGCTTAGCACCTACCAATCTCTGATACCATTAGCAATCACAGCCTGTTAAAGTGTGATGATAGGGAAGGATTCATGCCAAATATTCAATCATTCAGGAGTAGACAACCAAAAACAAAAATAATCTCCAGCCGAGAGCATCTTTTCTTGCTGCCATGTATCAATAGATGTCACTGTATAATTTCAAATATCACAAGGAGAGTTTGGTGGTGTTAAAACAATTAATTTTATTCATCTGTCCTTAGTGCAGATGATAAAACTGGTAAACCATGAGTCCTAAGAGAAGAGAAAAAGGCTGAACTCTAAGGTATTGGGGATAAATGCGTGTCAAATTCAACTGTCCAGGTCAAGCCAGACTAAAAAAAAGAGGTTAAAGATGGTGTTTGAACTGATCCACAGAACATTTACTGTCATGCTGAGGTGAGTGGACTCAATTCAAAGACTGATAAGATCGTGGATTCAAGTGAATTCAGGTAGAAATTATCCATTTTTAATGTTCATCAATGTTCATCATTCACAGCTGCCAAATAACAAATTAATCACAAGAGGCTCTATTTTTGTGTCTGCCGGTGACACGGCAGATGGTGGCGGACCCCGCGCAGTGGTATTTTCATCTGGCGGAGCCCGGCGTACAGCCAGTTTGGTATTTTCGTGGACTGAGGCACACCGAGGTCCGCCAAACTGGGCGTGGTGGCGTGGCAAGGGGAGGTGTCGACAGAATCAGCTGGCGCAGTGACATTTTCATGCTCGCCGGCAGCGTGTAAAGTGCGCTGAAAGCTCGCCGATTCAAACCTGGTCAGCTTTCAGCGCAGGCGGAGTGCAGCTGGTCTAGTGGTATTTTGGAGAACCGGCAGCATATCGGCATACGTCACCGATGCCTCACATTTCAGTGCAATAAATAATCATCAACAACTAATAATCTGAGTCAGCACATACATTTAGATCTATATAGATATATTCTGATCTGTATCTGATCTGATAAGCACGTTTGGCACGCGTTTGGACACACAACCTGACCGAATTAACACAGCTGAAACCGCATCGAATAAAATTAAATATCTAGTAAATAGACACACGATGAAGTTAACAAGATATGTAACTCGTCTCCCTCCTCGCCGGTGTAATAGGCCTCGCCGGTGTAGGATTTAAAGGTGAGGAGAGGCGCTTATGTGATTGGTCAATAAAGGTCTCGGCTGTGTTAAACCCACTCCACGCCCTTTCTCCTCCCTCACTACGACTAAAGCCACTAACCAAAATACCAAAATGTGCTTGGGAACGCCTTGTCGGCGTAGCGGACCAGGTTACGCCTGACTTTCGGCGAGGCACAAAAATAGAGCCCATGGAGTTCGTTTTTGAAAACTCTTTTTTTATGAGGCATTGCTGCTCAAAATTGGTCTATTAGGGATAGCGTTACAACAAGATGCCTAATCCACTCTAAATTTGAGAAGCTTCATTCAATGAATGAGTACATTAGCAACAAAAACAAAAGCCAGTGGTGGCCACAGCTGGCTAGGGAGGCAAAATCCACCAAGCAATCTGTTCATCATGGCGGTATTGTTCAACAGATGAAAATGAACAGGACCATCTGACACTCAGCCAAACCTGACAAACAGCTGTTACTAAGAGCTTTGATGTCTCATTTAGTGCTGTTTTAGAGAGTATTTTGAATGGCAGACCCAAAACTGGGGCAGATGACTTTAGAGATCTCGAACAACACTTTCAAATTGTTTTCACTCTTGGAAACTGATCCTGATGTCCCAATCGGTTTCCCTACATTTTCTGGATGCAGCTATTGGCTGGGAGCATAGGCTTTAGTAGCGGTTGAATTAGGCAAGCGTTGAAAATAAGCAAAACAAACTGCATCTGCTCTCTTAGGAGGTGGATCTATTTGGAAAGATTTTGCAGATATCAAAGCTGGAAAAGTCAATATTGACACAGACCAAACCAAAGCTCTCCTTTCACATTCCAGAGGCAGAATAACTATTTATCTCCACAAAAATGGCTTTAATCTGACCTGACAGCTCCAGACTTTAACAAGAAACAGAGATAACCACAAGTTCTTGCTACATGTTTAGATAGTTTTTCAGTGTTTACCATCTGTCGTTAGCCAGTTGTTCTGAAGGTTTAAAGTTTCGAGCTGATGCAGATGGGAAATGTGCTCCACTGTTATCTCCTCGATTTTGTTGTTCTGGCATTCGGGAGCAAATACAGAGTTAAAACACAGTTAAATGAGCGATTTTTTAGCATGATAGAGAAATGGTTACTGCTTATGACTATGAGTGTGTAGTTTTGTGAAAGGACCTGCAGAGAGAGCTGGCGGGTTCTCTCAGACAGATTTGGGGGGAACTCTATGAGGTCAACTCCTGCACAGTCCACTGCCCCCTCTGCTGTACAGCTGCACTCTGCCGGACATTCAAATGGCTCCGATTTTGACACTGCAGTTGTGATGTTGGTCTCTTCCTCCTCCTCTTCCTCTGGATCCAATGGGGCCTGGCAGCGCACCAACACCCCAGCCAAGAGCAGCACACTCAGGGCCTGCAGGATGGAATGCTTGGGAAAGGCCATGTTCACCGCTGAGCTCTCCTGCTGCATGAGGACAGGAAAGTTGAACACATCAGTCACATAAAATCTCTGTTCCTAAAAAAGAAATCTTATAGAGTTTTATTTTATTTTATTTTAATCAGTTTTTTTGCTGTTGTTGTTGTTGTTTTTACTTTGAGAATATACGTTATATTTATGGAAAAGTAAGACACCAAAACTGAGCTGTCTTACAGATTTAGAGTCCTAAATGTGAGAGTGTATTTCATATTTTTGAACTGCATTTCTTGTCTCTTTCCAGAAAAGCTTGGCATTAATTGCTTTATATCTAATCAATTAATCTATCTAATCTATCTAATCAAAGGAAAACATTTAGCTCTTAACCTTATTTATCTTTTTAAAATAAAACATATATTTTAGCTTTGTAATTTTGGAGGCTAGGGTTAAGCTTTGCATGCAAAACATTGGGGGCTTGAAACCCCAGTTGGCATATATTTTCTACTGTTTGATTTTATCTGGTAAAGTTCCTTTAGTCTGAAAAGCTCCATTTGTATTCTGAATAACTGTAAGGCCTGCCTCAACCATATATTGTACATGAAATGGACAACATGACTCCGCCTCTGGCAGGTATTTTTGGTATTTTCTCCATTTCCTGAAGCTGGTATTTGCGTAGTCGCATTTGCTAGGAGAATCGCTGTGATGACAGTATACCTAATAACTTTTTTAAAATGGAGCTGCATGGAAAAAAAGAGGATCTTACTCTAACTACATATCAACATCACAACAAAAAATGATACTTGTATTTAACCTTTAAAGTTTGTACATAGCTCCGTTCATTTTACTGGCGGGATTTATGACCTGTAGTGCAGCCCGTCACCAGAGGGTGCTGTTCTCTACACTGTCATGGCTTACAAAAAATATTAGAAACTCTTGTGAGAGAAAAACTTTAATCATACGTCTAAGACACTATTTTAACACCAGTCTGGTTTTAGACAAAAGCACAGCACCTGAAAGTTTCCACTGCTATTTTTATGACACATTGTCAGCATTGTATAACAGGAGACACTGTGGAGATGTTACTGTTGTTCTTTTCAAAACTTTTAAATTGGTTAATGATGCCATGCTTTAAAAAAAAATTAATAAAAAGCTGCAATAATGGATTTAATAAAATGCTTATAACTAGTACAAGAGGTTTCTCACAGGCATACAGAAGTGTGAAACCCCAGGAACTGTGAAATCGGAATTCGAAGAACTTGGAAATGGTGTTTCCCAGGGCAATGTCTTTGGTCCTGGTCTTTTTCCTCCGTCTGTAAATGCCACTGTAAATGACATTATTTTTTACATTTATGCTGCACTTCTGTGAATTATTATAACTTTATTCCATGCCCATTTGGTCTTGTACTATCAATTCTATATGTTTGAAATTTTGTAACTGCATTCTGATAAATCTTGGATGTTTTTCTTCACAGCATGACCCTTGTACTCAGTCATTGCAGTTTTGGTTTCATTTTCATGCATTAACTAACATAACTGTGCTGTAAGATCCATGTCTGAATCTTTAATTAGAAAGGGGTGCTTAACACTGCTATGATGGTCTATGTATTTTTTAGCCTTCATTAAAAAAAACCCTTTGGTATTTGCAAGGAGCAAACCTGGAGTGATACTAGGTAATGCAGGATAATTATCCACCTGTTTAGGGTTTAGTTACAGAGCGTTCAGCAGCTCTCTGAGGTTGTACTTAATAAAAAGTGTGTGAAACATGTAATATTAGGTGGTTATTAAAGTATCCATTGGGTGATTTTCATTGGAGCATGCTTGCACTAGCTCTGGGTCAGGTTGAGACAGATTTGTATGTCAGAAGTTGAATAATGCTCGAAAACCATATCTGCAAATGTATTTAAGATTTTCAGTCACACCCAGAGTTTCTCCGAGGAGATTGACATTTTTATGAGACTGAGTCAAACATATTTGATGATCTGAAGTGCAACATTTGTACTTCACGGCTCTTTTCTCAGCTGGAAGTGATTGATCAGTCAGAGCGGAAAAATCTGAGAACAATTGTTTAAGGAAGAGAGTTATTACTGTCAAGGCTCAGGACATTCATCATGGGTTAAACCAGGTCAGCTTTTCAACTCCAGCAGCGTAGCTGAAATTTCACAACCAGAGATGTTGGATAAAAACGTCTGATTTAGTTTTAACACCCACAAAAAATCCATCTTTTCCTTCCAGCTCACTGCTCTTATTTGAAAGGCTAATTTGTTTCACATCTGAGGTTGAAACAAACAATTGGAGGGCCAGAGACAAAAAATAAGCATTGTTGTGGGCAGCTTACATGGTATTTTTTGAAACACAGCAAAGCTTGCTGTAAGTGTTTTGTTTATTATTTGTGCTTGTAATCCTTTTGGTTTTATGAAAAGCAGATATTTCAGACTAAACTTAGAAACTGTATTAGAGTAGACAGCTCTCCATTACAGAGGTTTAATGTTGTGGCAGGGGGGCTGACTCTTCCTATTCGACGGACTGCAGGGTGAAAAAGCAAATCCAGCTTCAAGGCCAAAAGCTTTACATCGTCACAATTTCAATTCATGAGCCAAGAGAGGTGATATTTCCTGAGGATTCTGAGCCCACCAGGGATGAAATGATAGAAAAATATAGGCAAATGAAAATCTGTGGTTTGGGGCTGGAGTCCAAGGAAAAATTAAAGTACATTCAGGCTTTATTAAATTTGAGGCAAGGTCTCGAGGACATTCAGGGAATTCTTCTAAAATGGCAACTGGACCTCTGTGGATATCTTGAGGACATTTCGCCTCTTCTCCAAAAAGCTTCTTCAGTTCTAAGGGTACTGGGTCTAGAGCTGAACTATATAGCCTGCATAGTCCGGAGCCATGTGGTCTAGAAGATTGCAAGGACCTATACATCGGAGAGACCAAAAAATATCTTCACAAACGCATGGCACAACACAGGAGAGCCAAGTCTTAAGGACAGGACTCGGCTGTGTATTTGCACCTTAAGGACAACGGCCACTCCTTTAAAGACAACCAGGTCCTCATATTGGACAATGAGAAGGATTGGTTCGAGTGTGGGGTTAAGGACACCATCTACATCAAGCTGGAGAAACCATTTCTAAATAGAGGAGGAGGTCTAAGACACCATTTATCTCCAATTTACAGTGTAATTCCGGATTCTCTAAATCCTGAATTCAAACACAATCATAACAAGGACCAAGGTAAGGCCAAGACTGGTACGTGGTTTTCAAACACATCCTCAGATGATAACCATGCCTCCTTACACTGACAATATCACCCTAGGCTTTATATTTCAGCTCTAGACCCAGTACCCTAAGAACTGATGAAGCCTTTTGGAGAAGAGGGGAAACATCTTTAAGATAACCACAGAAGTCCAGTTGCCATTATAGAAGAATTCCTGGAATACCATGACCTGGATAAATGAGAACCTTCATAGACGTCTTGAGGACATGTGCCATGCATTTGGAATTAAGGTGGGGTGTGGAATTCATAAAACTCATCTTATTCAATTGTCATATGAGCAAAACAGGATGAGGAAACAATGAAAATCACAACTTCTCCACCTGTTTATTAATTAGGATTGTTCTGGGTGTGGTTCATCCACAGCACAAAGTGGCTGATTTTAGGATTAGAGCTGGTTCACTCCAAGGCACTATCAATATTTCATTCTATCTCACTGGCATGTGTTATTGCCTTCTTGGACACATGCATAGACCAGTGACTACCAGTGGCTCCACCTGAGCTTTTCCTGGTCCATAGTCTGGTTTTATTCACTGTCTGTAAATACATCTGTAAAAAGTAATTCAATCACAAACCACCTAACTGTAAACCAATGGGGAGCCTGACCACAGCAAATTTAGATTACTCAAAGCAACTGCTGCTGTAGCTCAGCATATGGGGATCAATGTGACACAGAAGTAATACTCCATTAAGAATGCTTGGGGTCAATATTCAAGCAGGATAATAAGCAAATCTGGGTGTCTATTGATACTGATGTGTCTATCTGAGCCACGAAAGCAAACCAGAACCATAGCGTAAAGATTGGCTGTTTCTCTGTGTTATTTTTAAAACCATCAGTGGGGGGTGAGTGCGGGTCCCAGTAATTAACTTCACTCCGTGAAACCAGGGACAACCTTAACACACGTTGTATGAGATCATATCGCAGTCCAGAGTTATGCCACATTTGACCTCTGCCTGTTAACACTGTGGCAAAACATTTGTCTCCATTAGCAGACTAAAATGGTCACATTTGCAGCTAAATTGCTACTTTCACAGACTTGTTGTTAATTTATGACAGAAACTAGGCACAGATGTGGGAGCAGTGAGAGGAGCGACCATCTCTCTGCCCTTAAGGTGCTGCCCTGCCCCCTTTTGGGGTGAAAGCAGTTCTCCTGAATTGACCGGTATTTGAAAACTTCAGGCTCTTTGGCAATGCAAAAGCAAGAAATCTGTCTCACAGGCTGTTGAAGGTAAAAATCTATAAGGCTAAGAAAAATATGAAAAATGACTTAGGATTAGTGGTTGGTGACATAACATTTGTAAAAAAAAAAAAAAGAAAGAAAAAGAAAAGTTACGATTGGACATGAGAGCTCTAAGACCAGGGTGAGAAGCTGTTGTGTAAATCTTACTCTATGAGTACAAGCAGAAATACAGTTCATATGAATACCCCCTTGGCTTTGTTTAGCATTCAGTCACAGATGCAGCCCACAGCTCCTGATTTCTAAAGAGTGCTGTGAGTGGCGCTTGAAGCTACACTATTGACCGCCACATACAAGCATTATAACAGAGGGTTACTATTTATTCAAAAGTGATGATCAGACTGCAGTTAAAATGCACATAAAAGTGATGTGACAGTTTATTTCACCTCTGGTCACAGGATGGGGTTGCTCATCTAATTTGATGGATGCAGACAGAGAAGACCTCAAACTCTTCGATTCGACTTAGATTTTTTCTGATCAGGTATTGCTGTTCACTGATCAACAAAGTCATGATTTAAAGTGGTAACAGCAGCAATGCTGGTGAGTGCAGCTTAGAGATTTGGGCTCTCAATAGTCACCAAATGATGTTGGTTAAGTATTTTATTTATTATTTACCACAGTTCATTTTGTTCAGACTGCATTCACCCAGAAGGGGGCGGGGTCATTTTTTTGAGAAAATATACAGCAAGCAGGTGAGACAAGACTCCTCTGGTTCACATCAGGGTCCTGCTCACCCTGTTGGGACCCTAATCCCATTAACTTGGCATCAGTTCACTTATCCTGGACTTGTTATTGTGAGTATATAAGCACACTGACAATTAGCATCTACTTAACAGGGCCTGCATGAAGAAGCCTCTCAGGTGGTCCAGTTGGGAAAGTTGTTTTTCTGACTTCAGTGTTTGTCATCTAATTTAGGTCACTTTACATACACAGCAACAGTCAGGTCCTATTATCTGAATGAGCCGAAGCTCATCCAAAGCTTAGTTTATAAAATCTGTCTTTGCAATAAAACATCATTTACTTAGTCTGCCATTCACCATAATTTGACCTCAAGTATGTCAGCTCAGCAGGTCGTAAACTTTACTTTCCCCTGACTATTTGCATCGTTGTTTGGAATTTAGGACATACTGACAATGATTTTCCCGTTTGGGAACTCATTTTTGCCATTGTTCAAATGTTTGGTTATTGCAGGGTTAGTTCAGCCAAACAGAAACCACTGGGATGACTTTGGTAGTTGGTAGGTCACAGAGCAGTATCAAAAGACTTGTCCATCTCATGGATGAATCCTGACAGGTGGTCCCCTTATTCTATAACTTAATTGTGTACTTGGGTTATCAAACTTGAACTTACCAAAAGTTGTGATTTTTGAGTCCAGAATGACAACGGAAATTCAGATTTATTTTTTTGTCTCCACTGTGGTACAATATTTTTTGCAAGTCTCCCTAAATCTCATATCCTTTAGTGGTCGAACTTTGCAGACCTTTCCACAAGGTGAAGAAAATAAGAACTACTGTAATAAGAACATTTACAAAATGTTTAAATCGATAGAAGGTTGGTTTAGTTACGCACCAAAAAAATATTTAAATTCAGATGTCTCTTCCCCCTGTCTCCTCTGAATACTGAGAGCGAAGCTTCAGGTCTCACCAACCGCAAGGACTGATTAAGAAAGAAAAAACACTGTAAGCATCAGCCATTACAGCCAGTTCTGTTCGCTTTCAAACCACACAAGGACACCTAAGCATTAAAAAAAAAAACAACAACACAACCTCAGGTCCAAAAATTCCAGGGTGCTGTGCTGAATGTTGGGAAAATCAGAATATGGTGGTTTGCAAGTTGTTTGAGTCCTACATTTAACTGGAAAATACTGCTAAGACAACATATAAGATGTCAGTAAGCAGACATTCTGTTTGTTCTCATTTTGAATTTAATGCCAGTGACACATTCAAACAGAGTTAGTATAGGGGCATGTTTACAAGTCTATTGTATCATTTCTTTTTAAAAAAACAAAAAAAACCCATTTAGGGGCAAACTAGAGGAGAATCTTGAGTCTTTGAGTCTTTGCGTGTGTGCTTGTGTGTGTTTATGTTTCATGATGTCCCAGATTTTTTTCGGTGAGTGACAAGTCAGGACTACAGGCAGGGGAGTTAAGCACCCTGGACTACCCTGGAGCCATGGAGTCTTGTTATCACGCGTACCCATATTGTCCCAGATGTTGGCTTCTGAATTATGTGCTTATAAAAAGATGGGTGACCCTTCTGCTCTTTGGAGTGGTGGACACAAGGTCCATCATTTCCGAAATAAATGTCAAATTTGATACATAAGACAGAGGACAGTTTTCCATTTCTCCTCAGTGCTTCTAAAACGGGCTCCTGTTCAGGGAAGTCAGCAGCTGGGTCATGTTTGAATCCTCTCCATGATATGGTTTTAATCTATTGTTCTGACATAATGCTGTGATTACCACTACAGAGTCATATCTGTTTTTAGGGCAGTGCTGTCCAAAGATCTTGGCCATCCACAACCGGTTTCCAGCTTTGCCCGTTTGAATAGAGATTTTTCGGAACATTTTATGATAATACTGCAGACAATTAAAACTCAATCTCTCAAAGCGGTGAATCTCTTTTCATCTTTACTTCTTTTTTTGTGACTGACTTTTTATTTCATTTTTCATTTTTCATACATACCCACCCAGATGGGTGGGTATCTTTACTTCTGAGAGACTCTGCCGCTCTATGATGTCCCTTTTACACCCAGTCATGTTACAAACCTTTGGCAGATTAACTTTGTTAGCTGGAACATTTCTTTCAAGGGTGTTACACAACTTTGACAGTGTTTTGTGTTACCTGTCTTGACTTTCTAAAACATGTCACTGGCATCAAATTTCAAACAAGCACATATTTTTATAGAGCAATCAAACAGAAGTTCAATTTTTATCTTTTAGTACATTTACAGTTCAATTATAGCATCTCAGTGATTTACAAACCATCAACTTTTGTTGAAATATTAAGGACAAATCCATTTCTAGATTTATATTAAATAAAATGTTCAGAATTTTGTCATTTTCATGCAAAAGCAGCGATGCCTGCTAGTATTCTGGCAAACCAACAAAATTAAACCTTTTACATATTTTCTACGCACTCAAGGTGAAACATAAGGTCGACTAAAATCCCTCAATCAAAAGAGCCTCTTCCTGGCGGTCAAACCACAACGAATACCAGACAGTCTTTGACAAACAGTCACACAGAGAAAATCCAAAGAACAGCATGCACGCACCCACAGCAGCAGAAGAGAAATAAAAGTCTGTGAAGATCCAAGCACTCATTGAAAAGTAAAAGCATGTGCAATGTAAAGCATCTATAGTATACTTTCAACTCTGGCTATAACTAAAGCACCACATAAAACAGGGGTCATGGAGGAGATTTAAGTCAACACAGAGTCAACAGCACTATCATGGGATGTCATAATAGAAAGGTTTGAAGCAGGAAAAGTGTTTATTAGCAGAGATGTTGAGCAGATTGAGGCTCATTGTCTTGTTTCATGCACTCTCTCAGCTGAGCAGAGGTTGTCAAGTGGTTTTACTGCACTGTTAAGTAGTCTGGGTCGTCCGAAGTGCACATGCCAGAGTTGTCATGCATGGATGAATGACGCTGACACTTAAAGCTCTCTTAAATTTCCAAACAACATTATGGTCACTCATAAAACATGTAGCAGTAAAGTCTGCAAAAGCAAGATTCTGGTTTGCTACTTTACCTCTTCTGACCGGCGTTTGCTGAAAGGCAAAGGAGTCTGACGTCTTGTCCAGACACACGCTGTCCCATAGCATTCAAGGAGTCACACAATCACTCCAGCTACACTCCAGATGTGTGAGACAGTGGGAGTGGGAGAGGGAAAGTTAGGAAAGGAAGGGAAGCAGGCAAGAGGGAAAAGGAAGGGAGTGAGCAAGAGGAGCAGCTTTGACCTGAACAGGAGCCAAAAACTCAAATTCTTTCTTTTTTTTTTTTTTTCATATTTGACTCCAAGACTTTTTTTCCCTCAGTGTAGCAGGTCTTTTCAAGAATGTGTGGTCAAAGCTTTATGTGGTTAAGTTTTGTAAATTTTCTGCTAGATTTAAAAAATAAAATAAAATAAAATCTCAATCCGCTATGATTCAAGTAATGATTGCAACAAGAGGCTTCATTACCTAAAAAAATACAGTATGTATGTTGTGGAGGACTCACATTCAACTAAATCTCAAACCAGTGAAGTGCAGGAAATTATAATAATTAAAGATTTTTATCACATTTTTAAAATATGTGCCTTATTGTGTTAGAAGCAACAACATGTCATATAACTCCCATTTGGAGGTGAGAGAGACAAGTTGTCCCAAATAACCAAGTACTAAATAAAAATGAGGAAGAACTTTCTGCCAAAAAGGGGGAACAGGATGTAATCTAATGCTTTTGGACCAGACATCTTTTTAAATAAGTCCATCTCCCCATAGACACTGTTTGTGGACATCTGCAAGCATTACAGGGTATTAGCACAGTTTACTGAACTTCAGATTTAAATGCACGGCAGCTCAGAGATGCTTCTTAGACATAAGTAGTCAAAACACCAAATCAAGTGTTGTTTTTTTCTTTAATCTTTTACTTTTTGCAGCCAATTTTCCATCAGTGTGTTTAAGCTTTCTGTTTCCTCTACCACTGCACCACTAATGGTTTTCAGTGATGAAGCTTGTTTAATGCAGATTAAGACAAAAGAAAAAGATCCCACTATAACATTGAAGTGTAATTACTGTCATTATTAAAATATTGAGACTTTTTGACAGAGACATAGAGGTTTGGCCAGAGAAATTGAAGCCGGTCAGATAACTGGCTTCAATTTTGAATAACCCATAGACTGTATATACTATGGTCAACTTGGTTACAGACAGCTAATACATTGTGGATGAGCAGACCATTTTCTGTACCCAGAACAAAAATACAAAATTAAAGTCTATGATTACAAAATAACTACTTAAAAAAATATATAAAAAAAGACAAACGCATTACTTTGTCATTAATTTTTCAGAAAATTGCCTGTAATTTCTTTAATGATATCCCAGACAGCAGCTGCTCCAATTTTTGTCCAAATGTTTCCAACAAAAGACTGTTATTAGGTCTGATAATGAACGAAAAACTGAAAGTGTTCATTTGCTTTAGTTGAAAAGCATAAAACACAAAGAAACTTGATAAAAACGGAAACCTCAGACAGTCCTTGTTTTACCAGTGTAATTCAAAGGATGTCTGTCTGCTCCCCTGGATACGTGTTTTTACATTAAGTGTATCTTGACTTATTCAACACTGAGGCGTCACCCAATCTTCTAGAAATGGCCTACAGGTTCTGTTGTTCTGGAGCACAAGCTAAAGACCGCAGTCAAGACCGATGTCAGTGACGGATGTTTGAACTCCAGCCGAAAATTCTGGGTCACTTGCGGTAAGTCTGTTGGGGTTTTAGGAGTCACACTTACTGATCACATGCCTGCTGAGCTGCTGTTTTCAGGCTGAAAGGCAGAGACAGACCTCCTTGAAATGGGAGCAAACACACTCTGATCCATGCTCTTGTTATTACTCATCATCTTTTCTGGCAGGATATTTTCCCCTGAAGAGGAACTCTGGCCACTGCAGCATGGTTTTAATAAGTTTTCACAGAATCAGTGGAAACTGTTCAGATCACTTTCTCAAAGCAATGGCCTTTCTGGAAGATCCGAACAGGTTGCAGCTCCTCGGGTTTCATGTTGTTGTTTTTTTCAGGACACTGCGCAGAACAGTGAGAATCACATAAACTGTATTCAAGATTAAAAGTAAATCTTGTGAATTATGATCTGTTTCTTCAAGAGAAGATGAGAAGTATGTTTCCTGCTGTTTTAAAATATGGACACATAGTCAAACAGCCCAAGCATAAAAGTGTATAGTTTACACATTCTATCACTTACATCTGGGATATTTCCTGCCGTCTGTGCACACAGCTGTCTGACTCTTATAAACCTTTGCTTTTATTGTTATTCTTGAGCATGCATTTTTTAGAGGGCAGCTGTCTTTTTGGGGAAGAAGTAATCCAAGAGTTCAAACCAGTGTCTTCTGCTGCTCTCTAATACCAATAAGCATGTGCAACAGTCTACACTTGTTTTACCATTTTAATGTTGGATATTCTTGCTGCGTTAGTAAAAAGGTCATGAATGTTATGGCAGAAAGCAACAGGCATGCAGTTTAGGTCAGAAGAGAACAAACTCAGACACAGAAGATAGTGAAAACAGTCAATTAAATGCAAATTTTGACAGAGAGTCTGAGATAGGTTTCTATCTCAGACTCAGCAAAGCTCCTCCAAAGTCACAAAACATACTTTGTATCCATTTCGTGTCAATTCATCTGAAATGATACTTTGCCAAATCAAAATTGTATTAATATCTTGGGATGTAAGGGATTACGACACATTATGCAAATACATGGCCAAAATACCTGAATATTTGATTAACTGGGTTGGGGTTGAATGTGAGGTCAGTAACATGTTTCAAAACAGTAGGTTTATGAGTTGGTTGCACTACTTTTTCTCTTAACTACACTCTGTAAATATGAAATAACTAGCGAGACCAGGTCTCAGAGGTTTGAGGGTAAAACACTGTCTCATTCTTGCCTGTTCTAGGGTCAGCAGCTGGGCAATTTAGGGTTTCCTTTGTCATAATATTGCTTGCCCGGTGTTTTTGTTTGAGGCAAAGTCCAGACTACAAACAGGGTGGTCTAGCTCTTGCATTCTTTTACTCCAGAGCCATATTTTTTGTAAAATATGCAAAATGTGAATGTGTTGGCATTGTCTTGTTAGGATATGAAAGGTCAGTACAGCAGTCAGTACAGCAGCATATGTAAGCCCAAAACCTGTCATGTTAAGAATAAGTAGTACCCCCCAGATGTGTAATCTATCCAAGCCATGGGCACTGATGCATCCCAATGCAGATGCTTTGAGCTGTGTGCAGACAAGCCGAGTGACACCTCTCCTCTTTGGAGCAGAGGTTAAAACATCTGTGATTTCCAAAAAGCATGTCAAATCTTCAGATCATGGTACGCTTTCCACCTAGACTTAGTCCATCTTCAATAATTACCTCTTAGAGACTTAGCCCATATGGAAAACCCTTCTTGTACCCAGTCATGTTCTAAATGTTGCAAATTAGCTGAATGAGTTTGAGATGTTCCTCCAAGAGTTTCGTTTAAACTTTATATAAGTGTCAGTACTTTGTTTTGTCCCTATTCTAACTTTTTTGAAACCTGTAACTTGCAGCTGATTCAAAATTAGCTTTTTTTAATTTTTATTAAACAATAACATTTTAAGTTTTAACAGTGGATATGTTGTCTTTGTACTGTTTTCAATTAAATAAAGGGTTTAAATGATTTGCAAACCATCACTTTGTGTTTTTATGAACATTTGACACAGCATCCCAATTTAGGAATTGGTAGTTATAATATGGTCAGTTTGAATGCTGTCCACAAGCTGTGACTTTCATACTAGATCCTAATGAATTAATTAATAAATAAGACACAACAAATGTTACTCTTAGCATTTATGCTGGTTTCAAGATGGAGAAAACAACTTTCCAACATGGGAAATTGAACCATCCCAGAAAACACATGAACATTGGGTCATTTTTATGTTGACTTAGTTGGAACCTATTTTGTTTTGAAACTAGTGGAATACCCCTTTAAGCTCAAATTTCAGGAGGAGTGTATATTGAAATGGTTGTCACAGAAAAACAGTTTTCTTTTGAATGCATTACACTCAAAGATGAAAGTGTAAGTGTTATGGTTATACTTGCCTGGTCTTTTTAATGATCTGAACACGCCAACATTTCTTATCCATTTCAGAGGTAAAATAAAGTTTAACATTTGTGAAATCTCATACCAACATGAGCGCAGTCATTTGTGACAAATTAAATAACCCCAGTGTGTCTGCAGTGTAAGACTCAGAGAACTACAAGAGCTGAGCCAAAGCTGCAGTGGAATCTGGGTCAGAGCTAGTTAACAGATTTGTGTTTCAGCCATGCTCCTCCACTTACAAAGGAAAAACTACAGCGTGGCAGTCTGGAACCAGGTCGCTGCAGAGTTGGAAAAGTCCAAGGTCTTCCAAAAGTGGGAACATAACCCAGACCCAGCCAGCTCTGACAGCGACATCCAAGTAGTGTCACGTCTGAACAGAGGGCCATTATTGTGAAAGGTCACAGTATTGTCACCTCTAATAGGACCCCTAAGTTGTGCAAGGGGATTCATTTGTGTGTTTAATTTCCTGTGGAACTAGGAGGAGTGGGAGTTTAATGTCTACCCTTTCACATTGAATAAACACTAAAGCTTATGTTAGGACATCTGGCTAGTATTTCCATCTTAACAACTATAAACTTACCATTACTATTTGATCGCTAAAGCAGTGAGGCTCCATCTTAACATTAAACAGAAACATCATGTCATGTTTTTAGATCTGCGTCTTTTCACTGCCCTGCTTTTTCGTTCAGGTCAACTGGATGATTTGGTACATTAATGCAACGCTGTCAGCCAATTGTATCAAGCTGTCTGCTTGATACAATTACTTTGAGAGACAAACACACTCAAGCCGAGACCACCCTTTAAGACTGCAGGAAAGACATTTATTTAGTAGAAATCTTTCAGAAGGTTTAAACAATGATGATCACTCTGCTCAGAACTGCAACCCCTCCTCTATTAAAACGCAGAGCAGCCACAGTGGAATACTATTCTCCTCTATGTAGACTTTTAACCTTTTAATGAACAGAGTCAGAGACAAGGAGGCACTTACGACTGCAAAGTCCATGTTTGTGGAAAATTGACATCAATCAACCAATCAACTCCAGACAAAAGATATAGATTCCATTTGTGACAAAATTCTTGGAAACTGAACATGATGTGGATTAGTAGGAAGTGCACTCAGTACACCTGTGTACTGAGTTGGACTTAATTAGAGAAACCATTTCCTTTCCAACTATAATCTCCGCAGTTAAAGTAACAGGGATGCTGACTAAGCCCTGGTCCATCAGCGAGGTCACTACAGGGTAAAGTGGTTCAGTCTGAGTTAAGAATGTTTACAGACCTTTAACATTGATCTGAACACAGACTTCATGTAAATTTCTTTATGGTTAACTCTTGTCAGTGTTACAGCAAACTCTGCCGTCTCCTTTACAGCTTGGCTTTCCCTGGTTGCAGCTGCAGGCTTTGGAGCTTCATGGCCAATCCCATGTTCCCTGTGATCTTCAGCTTGCCCTGGAAAAATGCCTGTGAACCAGAGAGAGAGCAAGAGAGCGAGAGAGCGAGAGAGAGAGAGAGAGAGAGAAATAAACAACATCATCATCATCATCATCATCATCATCATCATCATCCAAACAGTTTTGAATCTGAAGTACGGTTCAGCCTGTGTTGGAGAGAGCTACAAACGGCTGGTTAAAGGAGTTACCGTGAGAGATTAACTCAACCCAGTGAAAGTGGGGCAATGTCAACAACAGCTTATGAAATGTCAGGAAACTGCATGCCACACAGGCACAGAGTTGGCGGAGGGGTGTAGAGGAGAGCATGTTTGTGGACCAGAGTGCAAGAAAGGGAGAGAGATGAAAGAATAAACCAGATCAGGAGGTAATTATTCGACCACTGTGAGAAAGCAGGCATTTCCTCATTATCTGTTCTCAAGAGAGAATATTAGGCTTTTTCATGCAGGTTTTTCTTCCTTTAATGTGTCACCTTGTCCAAATTTGTATCTAACGTTTGAAAAGGCTGAACTCGATTCTTGTTGCATGCAAAGGTTCACCAATGAGTGAAATGAGAATTCCAGAAACATTAAATCACTGCCAATAGTCATTGACTGACAGAAAAGTCTGCAAGAGCGCTTTACCTTACTGGGTCTAATTATTTACTCCTTGTATTCAGAAATGGAAGAAAAAATCAGCACCTCGCTCCAATTCAAGAAGGAGCAGATGATTGTAAGCTGACAGGGTTTGGATTCCTTTGTTGCAGAAGAATAATGGATGCAAAACAAAGGATATCAAAGGTGAAGTCCTGTGATTTCAAACCCATCCTGATAATACTGTCTCTTATCTCGTTATAAACAGTGTATGTATTATCTATGTCCTTTTAGACAGGGAGAAACATGCTGTAATATGAAATATGACGTTCATCTCAGGCAGAGAAGAGAGAGAAAAGACAGGGACATTTATAGAACAGTAATGAACATTCATTTGGGTCATTTAGCAGAGCTATACAGCAGTATTCCAGTCATCCCATCTACCTTATAGAAGGCCTCTCAGTAACTGAGCATTAGCATGGACCATTGACAAGATCTAGTGGGATATGCTCTATTATTATCTTATACCCAGTGAGTGTGAGGGCACTACAGCCAATACTCAGGTCAAGTGTTAGGGGAAACCATTGCTGTGTCCGAATTGCCCGCTCGCATACTACATGCTACTGCTACGTGCTACTGCTAGATCCTACTCCTACATACCAAACACGTTGGCCCAATTTGGACACACTAGACGAGCGGTGGGGAAAGACGACCCCCGCAGGCAGAGAGTAGGTACTGCGCCCGTTTTAGACTCTGAATGGTAATTGTGCAAGTGATGGATGCTGCTGTATTATATTCCTGCACTGCTTTAGAAATTCACAAAGTAGCTTTTCCATTACTTTCAGCCTTCATTCACTCACGTGGTGATCGTTTGTTCAATGAGATCTGCCTGATTAGTGCAGCTGTGCAGTTTAATGATGGAATAAGTGAGCTTTACCTCCATGATGTCGCCACATATTTGCTCATAAAATGATTACTTGGGCAAATATGACACCATGACATGACAAAGAGATACAACCGCACATTTTTAGGACAGTGTGTGAAGTTACATTAAAATTTCATCTGTACTGCTGCGGTCCTGCCCCCTGCTGCTGCTGCTACTCCGCCATGGTGCGCGCTGCTGTGGCCAGCCGGCGTTTGCGACACATTGGAGCTTCAATGCGCTTCTACAACTTTTAAGAGGACGAAGAAGAAGCCCGCGGTGCATTTTGGGTCAGTAGCATGCCCGTAGGATGCACCGAGACCAACCTACAATGTGGGCGTGTCTAGTATCTGAAGTAGCATGCTACTCGCTCCGGTGGCCAATTCGGACATGCTAGATACTACTTCGACTACTACTTGGCAATTCGGACACAGCTCAAGGCTTGTTGTCACATGGGTAAGTTGTCACATTGCAATAATCTTTGCCACCAGAGGGCGCAACTAAAAAGTGAAATACTAGTTTTATTCCTTTACATAGTCAGGGGTCGTGTCCTGTCCGAGAAGAGCACATTGTGAGCTGAGATGAGCGCCAATTAACCATTTTACACAAAACCAAAGTAAAAAGAAAATAAGTACATATTTTAAAATAAGCTTCTTCCAGATAAAAATCCTTGCTGTGATACATGTGGACTTGCTGGAGGAGAGATTAAGGCATCCTGTCATACCTCAATCATTTCTGTGTCCGACTTTGACGTTCACTTTTAAGTAAAAAAATGAGAACAACAATAATTTTGTCCTTGTTTTATTAGCTGCAAAATCCACTGTGACATCTTACCCCATGTAGTAAGACAACTTACCCAATGATGGAGCGACATCACACATGTTCACACTCTCTATTTGATTGCTTATAACTCTGATATAAGATATGAAAATGACATGAAAACAAAATATATACCTGAGACTTTGGTCTTTCATTTGGTACACATTTCGTTTATTTATGATGTATTGATTCCAAGAAATATATGAGTGTAAAAAGTGTGACAACAAGCCCGGTCTCCTCTATGTCTTGCACAAGTTTAACCTTTTTCTATGCAGTAAAATCAAACCATGATCAAAATTTGATGTAATTAATTGTCCAGTTCTCTTGGGTCATAAAGCCTGCCTCCTCCATGTCAACAAATGAGACATGGGTCAAACTTGAAAAATTCAAATACATGTCAAACAAAGGTTTCTTCTACATGACTTTGTCCACTACAATTAATTTTTATCATGTTGATGAAATTTAACTTATTTGATGCTGTGAAAACAGGTATAATGGTGAACAAGCAGAGTACAGGAGGACCAGCAGAAGAAAACAAACACTGGACACTCCATAACTGTACCAGTCTACTTTGAAACAACACAAGACTGTGGTCTGCATCTGTCATGGATTTTTTAGATATATTTTGGGCTTTATTGACATGTGGAGGAGGATGGACAGAGCAGGAAACAGGGGGGAAGAGCAGGGAATGACATGCAGGAAGGACTCCGGGGGATAAACAAACCTGGACTGCCTGCACACATAGGGCACACCGTAACCACTAGGATCTCTGCGTCTATCATAGATATTTTGTTGAGTGGAAGGGGTGGGGCTTCAGACAGAGACTCAGAGAGCTGATCCTCTCTGTACAGACTCTGGCTCCAAAAGTGCAAAATGTTGGCACCTGTTGCAGGGGTTATTTTGACCTCACTGTTACACGGTGGTAGGAGGAGGACATGTGTCTTGTATTTCAGACATTAGGTCTACATATTTGAGGTTATGTATGTGGGATTTCATTTGTCCAAAGGATACTGCGTGTCTATGGTAATGACGGACGTGTGTGGCTCACTGATGTGTCTCTGATCGTTTTCTGACAATTACGTTCTGTGGCACAGAGAAATGAGATACAGGAGGGTTTTGAAGCAGACACAATGTTTGAGGTGGGATCATCATTGTTGGTTTTGTTTTTCTGTGATATGCTGATAATAAAAGACTTTCTGGTGCCAGAACAGGCCAAGACGTTTAACTTCTTTTTTTTCTGCCTGCAAAACACTCTTTCATATCCCCAAATCGGACATGAAACATGGCCTGTTTGAACATGTCTCAGTCCTGTTCAGGATGCTTAATGGAAATCTGTATCATGTTGTTTGCCTGCACAGCTTCGACTTTACGGTCTCTTGGCTGATGGATGTAAATTGGAACTATCAGCCTTTAATAAAATAGTTCAACATTTGCTTGAAGTTTTACCCAGGGGCTAACAAAAAAATCATGTTCGTAGCATGTCCAACTGGCAAACAGATTTGTTCCACTTTCAGAGAGATCTTTGGACGGGATTCACGGGCTAGAGCAGGATGACTTCAACTGCAGGAACAAGTCAGTAGGTCACCACACAACTCAACCAGTACCTACAGTCTGTTGTTCAAAAGGAAACTCCTGACATACTCCTTACTTTTTTGAGAGCAGTAGATTGTTATTGAGAACTACCATCAAAAAAAGAAAGGCCACAAATACTGAACAAGAGGAAGACGAAGTCCGCTGGCCCATCTTAGTCTGTTCTACTTATGTCTCCTTATTAACTAAATTTATTTTCCAATGCACCACCAGCCCAACTTTAATGTTTCTTATTCTTCCCATTATATATCACGGCTGTGAAGAGATTCTTTTCTGTCCTGTTTTCACTGTGAGAGACAGGACACAAAGAGTCTTTTCCGCAGGGGATCAGTTTTTTTTTTTCCATGCATGCAGTGAAATATAGTGCTTATCCTGTCTGTTCAGTTACAAAATTCTGGCCCACTATGGAGTTTCACTAGTGATTGGTGCCTGACAGCTGAGGGAGAGACTGTACATGTGTATTTAGCAAAGAGAGCTGTCTTCAGCACGTTTCAGCTGAACAGAGAAACTTGAGGAGCCGCCTGCAGACTTCAGCACCTCATGAGAGTGATTTCACTGAACTGAGATCCAACATGGACATCTTTAAACTGAGGTGGCTGAGCCATATTCAGAGGGTAGCAGTATCTGACTTCAACAACGCCCATGTTTCAGCTGTCTCCTGAGCTTTGTGCCCAGTTACCCGGCCTTCAAAGACTGTAACAGCAGCTCAAACACAGACGAGAAACTTCCTACTGACAAGCCTGTAATTTAAAAGACAAACTCTTGATAATGATGAGTCTGATTGCTGAGACATGATATCAGTTGAAGAATTAAGCTTGAAAGAGATCTCTCTCTGAGAAATGCACATTGATGTGTGAGTGTTGATCCAAGTTACATATTAAAAAATCATGAACCTGTCTCCAGAGACAAGGTCATAAATCATAAAAACCCAGAACTTTCCAGTCAGGTAAAGTTCATGTCACAGCTTGTGTTGACTGTACATTCATTTGTGAATTGTATGTCTCAGAGCTACAAACTACATGGCAAAAAGATCCAGTGAGATAAGATAAGAGAGGAGGCATAAGAGGGTTGTGTGGACACCGAGGATGAGGGAGGAGTAATATAGTTCCTCCAATACATCTGAGTTCAAAAGGACAAGGTTAATGACAGATGTGTGTACATGTTTTCTAATGAGAATCACCATAAATATCACTCAAAGCTCACCCAGATGAAATACTCACAGTCTGTGGGTTCATCTTCCCAGTCATCAAGGACAACAAGTCTGTGTCTGACATGGAAATGGTGCAATCTGCTTTCTTAGCTGCAGACCAGAAAAATGAGAGCTTTGTATAATTCAGGAATGGGAACATGCATTTCAGGGATATTTCTCTACTGACTGGTGATTTACATTCAGAGGTAACAGGTTACATAAAAAAAGGTTCAAGTCTAATTTTTACAAAGATAAAGCAGCCACACAGCCAAACAGGCCTTGAACTTTCAACTCATCCACTGTCAAATATTAACAAGATAACATGGTTACATAGGTTTGACTGTCATGTGACTGAACAGAGGGTTGTCTTACCTGTGTCATTGTGAACACAGCCGTTGCCATTCTTCACATCCACATACCAAGTCGCCTCCTGCCCGTCTGGTCCATCTTTGACTTTGAAGGCAAACACTCCGCCGATCTTTTTCACAAACTGTTCTCCGTCCTGTTTGAGGTGCAGACAGATGTTACTTCTTACTGTTTGTCCTGCAGTTGTCTTATCAGTTTTCAATATCATCTCCAAACTATGAATGCTGCAAGTTGTTCTTTGTAGAAAAGTTATGCTACTCAGAAAAACAGTCTTCCATACATGAAAAACCATACACTCAATATAGGACATTTTGAAAAGGGAAACATCTTGGATATTTGACGTTTCTTCCAGTTTCGAATGGGGTTTTAAAACACAGTACATGTATATTTATTTCTAGTGCTAATTCTACAGCCGAAAACACACAGGATCCGTGTTGAGCGCGTTCCATCAGCATTGTGTCTCTTCTCCATTGAGCAGCACTGTCTATCACCCACAGGATGTGTATTTGAAGAGTAGCAGCAGCGTAGCAGCAGCTTAGCAGCAGTCAGCTGGGCTCAGTACAGAGAAAACAACAGGTTGTTTTGCCTTTCTGAGGTCTAGTTCCTGCTAATTTGGATATAATTGAGTGACTGTTGAGCCTCTACTATATGTGGAAAAAGGAACCTGATTTCAAAGTTATGGTTTTTGCAGGTCTACTCCTGTTTAATGAAGTAAACTATGTTCCTTTATGCTGTGCTGTTACCTTCAGACAGAGTTAGCACCTAAAAGTCCTGTTGGGGTTCACATGTATCAGGGATTGACCATCAGATTGTTCTGTGTCACTGATAAATCCGAACCAGGAAGTATTTCTCATCTACATGAACTGATACACAGTCGGGACTTCGTATATGGTGTTTTATTTTGAAATTTACTGGATGTCAAACACATTTTCTGTTCTTAACATCCTGTCTAGAACGATCTTCTCTGTGTATATTGACATGTGTTGGAAGCGTCAAGCAGCAAAAATAGACTCAACGCGTATCTTGATCAGAGCCGCGCTCAATACGCTTCTGATATGGAGCTGCAAAAGAAGCTGATACGCGTCCTGTGTGCGATGCTGCATTGATTAGAATAGGAACCTCTTTGCTGCATGATACGCGACACTGATGATACGCGCTCAATTCAGATCCTGTAAGTTTTTGGCTTCAGTCTTGATAGAAACAGTCAAGAATCAAAAACTGAAAGACATTTGATTCAGTTTCTTTTTAAATTTTGGTAAATTTGGTTTCAATGTAGCCAAAGTCACTTTGTTTATAAGAGAAACTGAGAAACTCTTTCTCTCAAGATACCATTTCCAGAATATGTACATTTGCATCAGTTTTTACTGTATATTTGCACTTGCATCATATGTTACTGACTGTTTACTACAAAATGAAGCCTTGCATCGGGTATACATGAAGGATAAGACTTGATTTCAAAACATTCAAATGGTAGGTAATCTTTAAAAAACGGAATAGTTACTGCCACTTTCATCTCATCTCATATTATTTTTTTAATTGTTATTATTTTCATCAGGCCTGGTGCAAACATCACACAGTGGCAGTAGCCCATCTGAAAGCTGCATGCTTACTACAAGTTAATGGAAAAAGACGAAGTAAGAACTAATGCCAGGTACAGACAGAGCAGATGTGGTTCACTGAGATATAAAACCACAGAAAACTCAACTTTGACAGTCAAAATGTTCTGTGAGGAATTTTCCCTAAAGAAAAAACTAAGTTAAGGTCAAGTCAAAAGTTTTCTAATTAGGTCCAAAACGAGCATGCACAGAGTCGGGGGCACCCAACAGAAAAGTGGGTGACTTTCAATGAAAAGTTCAATAATTCCAAGTGGTTATCGTGTAATTTTTTTGTTAGAAATACCAATCACTAACTAATTGCTCTCTGCTGAAAACCCACTGTAGATGCTGTTGTTTGCTATCAGCAGCAGGTGAATCAAATGACCCAGGCTCCTCTTTCAAACAGGAAAGCAGCAGGAGCCATCAGTGATCATTTACTAACATGGTGACAGCAATGCACAGCTCTCTGTGTCAGTTTTGGTTTCAGGGCAACAAAGAAGATGTTTGAGTATTACATCCATAGACTCACTCTCCATATCCAACCTCTCATTTTAGGCTGTATCTGTATAATTTCTGGTGCTGAATTCAGCACACCCCCAGTGAACGACCTTACAAGCACATCTGGATTACTTCCAAATTCTCATTTCATAGCACAATAACAATTTAAAGCATGCACTGTCTCAATCAAACTAATGGTTTCCTCAAAAAATTCATATCTGATCTATCCCAGGCTGCCTGGACAGGCTGTCAAAGTAATGAAAAGGATTCGCCAACAATGAGAAAATGCCAACACAAGAGCAGACTGGATACTTTTAGACATGGTTTCAGTGTAATGTCAGGCAACTCGTGAGACAGATTTACAAATTTCAATTCAGGGCTTATCTTTAGTAAGTGAATCCGTTGTCCCACTTTTCATTTTGCTAAAAATGGATGGGGTTTTTTTGCTCCTATTTAGATCCTGATATTTTCAGGAGATTGAAGTTCATATTCTCTGCCATTGGTATTGATGTTAATCCAGCTATAGAGGGATTTCTATAAACAGAGATGTTTTCATTTGTCCTCTTGCATGTATAAGAATCAGAACTTTTTAATGGTCCTGTGAAAGAGCGACTGAACTAAGAAATGAAGATAAAAAACAAACAAACAAGTAAACGTGAGAACTATATTAAGTCCCCAATATGCAGAGAGTGGAATATACTTTACATTTAATCATGTTAGTGTAACTGAGCATCATTTTTTATACTTGGACTCACTATGGTACTTTGTTACATATTTCACACATATCATTTTTATTCTGAGTAAAAATAATCTACACTAGATTGATGTGAGAGCTGCAAATATCATTATTTTGAGATATTTTATGCCTTTTTATGACAAATTCAGAGAAATAAGTATAACATCCTTTTTCAAGTAACTTACAAGAAAACTGTTCATGCTGCATTTGCTGCCAATTTTGCTCAACAATCAACAAAGTCTTTATTTTTGTCTTACAATAAAAAGCTTCTCTACACAGCCAGCCATCATTTCAGTGCGCAGAGACCATCTGCAAAGTGCAATACAGTCTTAAGAT
This sequence comes from Xyrichtys novacula, assembly GCA_962446985.1. Lineage (NCBI taxonomy): Eukaryota > Metazoa > Chordata > Actinopteri > Labriformes > Labridae > Xyrichtys > Xyrichtys novacula. The sequence continues at coordinate 7,304,456 of OY660870.1, forward strand.
GCTAAAAATATATTCCATAACTTCACTCTGGTAGATCAAGAGATAAAATCACCTTACAAAAGGATGGTGTCAATTATATTGGAACAACTAGTTTTGGAATACATGCGTTCAAAGAGCATGAGTTGAGGACGCATTTTACTTTTATTCCAGTAGGTAAAGAGATAGGTAGTACTTCAGTTATTGTGTTTTTACTGGAGTATAATATTTTGTACCTAGTCTCTCCCTGCTGATATCTGATGGACAGTTTTGTGTGCCTATGTTTGACATGTAATCACCTCTTGAAGCTTCTTATTGATTTCTTGGAACACAGCATGAGCCTTGAACCCCTCCAGTCCTTCACTGGCACTGGTTTCCATGGCTTGGATCCTTGAGATGTTGGAGGCATGAGAATCAAAACACGAGTTAATATTGCAACAAACATGTGTGGCGGCCAAACACAAACCAAAAACAATCTGATTGTCATCGAATTCTGCCTGAGGTCCATTATATTAAAGCGATATATTTTGACTTTTGTCAGGACCTTGTCACTGAAGCTTAGTCTGTTTTTACTGAATTAGTCATTAGCTCTGAGAACATGATACCACAAAGCCACTTTAACTATCAACCAGGTCCATTAAAGACACTGGCCTTCACATTTGACACTTTAATTTCAATATCTCAACAACCTCTCCATTTGTCTCCACCTGTCAGGTAACATATCGCTGAAAAAGGCTGCCACTACATCAGCAAGTGTCTCACGATTCAGGAACAGTAGTCTACATCTGTTAGTGAGAAAAACCATCTCTCTTCAATAATGCAGGAATGTGACAGGTTAACGAAGGAGGACTTGTATATAAAGGGCTAAATATGCTGTAACCAGCAGTGTTATCAGTATGTCAGGGAGCTACAGGTCGGAGGCACAGACGAGCATAAATATAAACGTCTCTTCTTTCCTGTTATTTCATGGCTCAGTCAATGTAAATTCAACCGATAACAACGAAGTTAACCTCCATATATCATCACAAACATACACAGTGACGTGTCAGGATTGAACCATATAATACTTATTGAGTTTCCTTACCTTCGTGTCTGTATTTCGGGCATTTTGTCGTATTAACGATTGGACATACAGTTCTTTAGGTTAGACAAACCCCCTGATGTAAGCTAGCCCTGGCCTCTCCTGCTGTTTGCTAACCGTACTTCCTCCTTTCTCCTGATTAGCCAAGATCTTCAGACCCGATGTGTCGATGCCAGATAGCCCGGGATGACTATACCTGGCTCAGCATTCATTTTCGTACATTATTCCAACAGTAGTTGTTTTATAATGCATCAAACACATGTAAGTCGTTCGTTGAAATGGTGACGCGAGAGACCATGGTGTCAGCCTTGTTTTGCACATTTTTTTATTTTATTATGTTAAACCCAAATTCCTCCAGATTTGAGGCATTGTAAAATGCTGATAAAATCAGACTTCAATAGGTTGCAAATCCATCTAAACCTAATTGAAAATGGTACAAAGACAGCATATCAAATTATGTAATTAAAAATGCTTTTGTTACATATGAAGAATATTATTCGGTCATTTTAAACTGAAAGTAGGGACTTGAGCAACACAACACTGAAAAGGTTGTGTGGCGCTAAAAAAAAAAAAAAAAGAAGAAAAAACATCTGAGGAAACATTTCCCAAACAACAATTCACAACAGATTGGTCACATACTTGGCCAAAGAAGGCTGTTCCACTGAGGCTGAATCTCTCAGAAGTAAAAGGTCTGCTCTGTGAGAAACAGGGTGAGGAAATCGTTCTGCAACTCCAGATATATTGCTGAGACTAAACTGCAAAGAAGTTGATGATTTCATCAACTATAGCACAAATTATGATTCAAGACCAAGAGAAGCTGAAAAAATCTCAAGACCAATACAGTATCTGCTGGAACAAGGCCAGCAGGTATTTCAGGTCAATAACAACACTGCATCAAAAACAGATATGACCCTCTCCTGAACATCATTGCATCCAATAAAATAACACATCCAATAAAACCCTGTTTGTGGAGACAGACTTTAGTTTTAGCCTGTCCAGATTAAGATAATTTTATGCAAAAAAAAAAAAAAAAAAAAAAACTAAGCATGATTACAAAATGCAGGGATTCATTTGAGTCTGAGGTCTGAGGTGAAATCGAAATTTGTCATTCTTTTTAGAAATCATAAAAGTCAATTATTCTACTCTGAAGAGCAGAGAAACCACCCAGCTTGTAATCAGTAAATAAAGCCAGCATCCGAAATGGTATGGGGAAGCATAAATGCCTTTAGCCGGATGGTTCACACATCTAGGAAGGCGTTGTTAAAGCTTAACAGCATATAAAGGTTAAAGAATTTTTCAGAGTAGAGCAAAACACGGTAACAGAAAACTGTAGGCACATCTTAACACAAAGAATACAACAAAAGAGACTGCTGAGCAGCTGAAACCCTTTATCATGACTGGATGGGGCATTATTTCACTGTCCAAAATCTAGAAACTAGTCTACTGGGTCCCAAAGCATTTATACAAAGTTGTTAAAAGAAGAGGTAATGCAACACAATGGTGAAAAGACCTTGTCCCAACTGCTCTGGAATGTGTTGCTGGCATCCAATTTGAAACGATGCACAATAGTACACCTATCAAAAAAATCCGCACAAAGATTAATTGTCAAACATTTTCAAAGTCTTCTGAACATTTGGTCAAAGTCTGAAACACCAAATCTATGATTTAACCTTCCTCCTGTGTTAGCTTTTACTGCGCATCCACCATGTTAAGGGTCGGTTTTGACCCGTGTCTTAAATCAGCTGTAAATTACACTAAAAACAATCCTCTATCATCCAATTTGGTTCTCATCTCTAGGTTTGTTAGGTGTTAGGCTTCAATATCCATGAAAATATTGCTTGTAATAGTTTCTGTAGTGGGCCTCTGGGCCTTGCTTTGTCAAGATACCCCTCATACAGGTATCTATACTGAATTGATCTCACATGTCGGAATGTGCCCAACGTTGTTTTTTTGTGCAGGGAAAGACATGGCAAAATGAGATTTCATACACCTTAAATGATTGGAAGATGATCTGACTGTCAGTGTGTTTCCTGATAGTGCACGTATGATTTCAGTTTTTGCTCTGATTATTAGATATTGATCTAAGCGGGTCAACAGAGACCCTAACATGACAAGTGCCATAATTTTAATAGGAGCATTTTATAATTCAGTCAATTTTTATTTCTATTTTTTTTGTTGTTGAAATAGAGGTTCCTGACAAAGTCAAAAAGTCTTGAGCAAAAAAGCAAATTTAAGTGGGTTTTTTTAAGCATTTAAAATCAAAAACAGGTCGGTGCAGACCCTAACACAGGAGGAGGGATAAAGTAAACAAGTTGTGTTCTGACTGAGCTGGTGATAATAACTAGGATGGAGGCAGGGAAAGAGATAAGCTGGGACGTCTCTAGCCACTCATTACAATTTTAATGTCACTACACTCTTTGAGAATACAGTAATGGATGAATCTGTGAGAATAGCAGTAAGGTATCATTTTATCTGACAGCCAGATAAGAGATAGTTTAATGGTTTTAAATGATGTTGTATGTGCTGCTGGCTATGCAAAGAGGGTAGGTCAGCAAGTGACACTGCATCTCATGTACACAGCATAAGTGGAGGCAAACATCGGAAAATCTCATCAGACTAATGGAAACAGTGAACTATCACCCTGGATGCGAGGTGGGGGGTGGGGGTGCATGGATAGTGGCAGAGGCTAGTGTGTGGGGGAGGGCTCAAGCCAAGCACCAAACTCACGCTCTCAAATGACAGGCTCAGAGCCTGCCGGGCAATGCTGTTCTTTTACCAGATTCTGTCTGGTCTATTTTTTCTGCATTTCATGTGTGGGACTTTAACTCTCTCAGACCACACAGCCTGTTGAGCTGAGGCCCAGCATTATGTGTGTCTGAGCCCAGAGCAGCATTTGATCAGACACTGCGCTCTGCTGGCCAAAAGAATATCATGCTAGAAATGGATCGTTGGACTCAAAGCTCCACATCTGTACATTGCATCAACGAAATGTTGCAGGTTAGAGTACCTAAATATTCTTCTGCCTTTCTGAGATTTTATATGTAAATTATCACAACTTAGTGTAAACTGCACCTTTTTACGTGCTTGGTATCAAATAGCACAATGATACACAGATTTTTAGACAAATAAATACCACAAGGAGGAAAATAAAAAATAAAAATAATAATGGGCTAAAATATAAATATTTGAAAACACTCAGCAACTAGTAACTAATCACCACCACCTCTGAATTTTATAGAGCCTATCGAAACAGAATTTATTTATTTATTTATTTATTTATTTTTTCGGAAGAGGGGAGATTTAAAAAAAAAAAAAAAAAAACATGGGATGATTTGAAAGCAAAACTCAACTCACCCCAGATCAACATTATTTTTATACCACTCACATAAAAGGAAGCAGTCAACGGTATTTAAAGTGGAAAATAAGAGCAAAACTTAATGATGTGTGATAATGAGGTAAAACCAAGGCCTTTTGGTTTCATTGCTTTAGTGGTCACTTAGTGGTGATTTATTTCTGGTTGTAAAATCAGTGTATGGTAGACTGGAATATGTTCCAGTAGCACTTTCTGTTGTCCATTGAATATTCAAAGTGCTTTAACATTACATGTCACATCATTGAAGTTAAGCTTGCGCAAAAGTAAAGTTTTAAGTTTAGCATGTATGGTTACAATAACTATGTAAAAGAAAAAAAACTTAAATGAAGAATCAAGAGATTAAGCATTAAATTAAGTCTTTACAGAAATGTATACCAAATACCAAATGTAAATTAAATATCCGTGCTACAATTTGGTGCTTGCAGAAAAGGAAAACAACAATAAAATGACTGTGATGCTTGTTGGATCACAGTGCAAGAGGGTGAAGTATGCTCTTGTGAGTTGATGACTTTGGTTGTGTCAAGGGAACTTATTTTTTCTGTAAAGAATACAGTGCATCCGGAAAGTATTCATACAACTTCACTTTTTCCACATTTTGTTATGTTACAGCCTTATTCCAAAATGGATTAAATTCCTTTTTTCCCTCAAAAATTCTACACAAAATACCCCATAATGACAAAGCGAAAAACTTTTTTTGGAACATTTTGCAAATTTATTAAAAATAAGAAACTCAAATGTTGCATATACATAAGTATGCACACCCTTTGCTATAAAACTCAAAATTGAGCTCAGGTGCATCCTGTTTCCACTGATCAGCCTTGAAATGTTCCTCCAACTTGATTGCAGTCCACCTGTGGCAAACTCAGCTGATTGGACATGATTTGGAAAGCCACACCTGTCTATATAAGATCCCACAACTGACAGAGCACATCACCAGTGCCTGCAGTACAGGTGGAGTTGGGTGAGATGCCGCTATGCCTGAGGCGCAAACATCTCATTGCAAACTACTGGATTAGTTTGAAGGGCAGCAGTGGTACCCACCCCACAAAAGGAGTGATAGAGGAGTGTTGGGAGGCTGAGAAAGGTAAGAGGGATCATTTTGGTAGGATGGGGAATAGAATAGCAGCAGAGCTTGGGGTGGATGGGATGGAGGTAGGCCTAACAGTAGTGTATCCAGCAATGCCGCCATGGAGAATGGTATGGCCAGCAGTGGATTGGAGTGTAATGGGAAAGAAAAGGAAAGAGGGAGGACAGGTAGGCTTGGGTAGCATAGTCAATCAACGCCTGAGGGAAGAATACAGCAGCTTTGTTCAGGTTTACACAGATGGGGCAAAACAACCTGAGACGGGGGTGACAGGATTAGGGGTAGTGGTGCCATCGAGAGGAATTGAGATCAATCAAAGGACATCAGACGGTCTAGCGGTAAACACAGTGGAGATGTTGGGGGTGTTGATTGCACTGAAATGGGTGGAAAAAGATAGAGTAGAGAGGGTAGTTATATGCACAGATTCAGCGTCAGTTTTAGCTAGCATGAGATCGTTCCATTCAAGCAGCCGTCCGGGTTTATTATACGAAATATTACAGTCAGTGACAAGAATAGTACAGCAGGGGGGCCAGATCAGATTTTTATGGGTTCCTGCACATATAGGGGTGGAAGGAAATGAGAAGGCAGACGTGATGGCTAAGGAGGTGTTAGGGAAGGAATCAGTGGAGCTGAATGTTAGGTTAAGTAAAGCGGAAGTTAAGAGTATGATATGGGAAAAGCTTTTTCAGATGTGGCAGAAGAAATGGGAGGGTGAGAAGAGAGGAAGGCACCTGTATAAGATTCAAGAGAGTGTTAAAGTTAGGAGGCTGGGTAGTGGACAGAGAAAGGAAGGGTCAGCATTGATAAGGTTGAGGTTAGGTCATTGTGCATTAAACAAAACACTGAAAATGATAGGGAAACATCAGACTGGGTTATGTGAGGGATTTCAGGTGGAGGAGTCCGTGGAGCATGTTCTAAATGGTTGTAGGAGATATGAGACAGAAAGGGGAGAGATGAGAAATAAGTTGAGGGAATTAGGTATGCAGGACCTTACACTAAAGGGAGTATTACAGATGGGGGACAGGTCACATGTGAGAGTGTTAGTCGAGTTTTTAAGGGTGACAGGGTTGATTGATAGGATTTAGTCTGTAGGAGTATGAATGTGTGAGTGTATGAGATGGGAATGGGTGGTGCACAGGATTTTGTATAAGAACTGTCAGAAAAGGGCGGTAATGCACCGTACACAAGGGTGCCAACTGTTGTTAAACCAGTAGAAGAAGAAGAAGAAGAAGAAGAAGAAGAGCACGTCAGAGCACAAACCTAGCCATGAAGTCGAAAGAATTGTCTGTAGACCTCCGAAACAGGGTTGTATCGGTGTACAGATCTGGAGAAGGTTACAGAAAAATATCTGCTGCATTGAAGATCCCAAAAAGCACAGTGGTTTCTATCCAAGAAATGGAAGACGTTTGGAACCACCAGGACTCTTCCTAGAGCTGGCCGCCCAGCCAAAATGAGCAAGCTGGGGAGAAGGGCCTTGGTCAGGGAGGTGACCAAGAACCCGATGGTCACTCTGACAGAGCTCCAGCGTTCACAGAAGGACCACCATCTCTGCAGCACTCCACCAGTCAGGCATTTATGGTAGAGTGGCCAGACAGAAGCTACTCCTCAGTAAAAAGCACATGACAGCCCGCTTGTACTTTGCTAGAAGGCACCTGAAGGACTCACAGACCAGGAGAAACAAAATTCTCTGGTCACACATAAAGATCAAATATTTTGGCCTGAATGCCAAGCATCATGTCTGGAGGAAACCAGGCACCGCTCACCACCTCGCCAATACCATCCCTACAGAGAAGCATGGTGGTGGCAGAATCATGCTGTGGGGATGTTTTTCAGCTGCAGGAACTGGGAGACTTGTCAGGATAGAGGGAGAAATGAATGCAGCTAAGTACATCGAAATCCTTGATGAAAACCTACTCCAGAGCACTCGAGACCTTCGACTGGGGCGACGCTTCATCTTCCAGCATGACAATGACCCTAAGCACACGGCCAAGAAGACAAAGGAGTGGCTTCAGGACTGTCCTTGAATGTCCTTGAGTGGCCCAGCCAGAGCCCAGACTTGAACCCCATTGACCATCTTTGGAAAGACCTGAAAGTAGCTGTGCACCGACGCTGCCCATCCAACCTCACTGAGCTTGAGAGGATGTGCAAGGAAGAATAGGGAAAAACTCCCCAAATCCAGGTTTGCCAAGCTTGATGCATCATACACAAGAAGACTGGAGGCTGTAATCGCTGCCAAAGGTGCTTCGACCAAGTATTGAGTAAAGGGTGTGAATACAACATTTGAGTGTTCTTTTTTTTAATTTGCAAAATGTTCTGAAAAGTTTTTCACTTTGTCATTATGGGGTATTTTGTGTAGAATTTTTGAGGGAAAAGGGAATTTAATCCATTGGTAGGGAATAATAGGTTGCAGTTTCCATCTACATAAAAAGTAGTTAGTTTCAGGGTATGTTCAACATTAAGCTGGATAACTGGTTTAGCTGCAAGGCTGAGGTAATGGATTTGTGGTTAGTTAAAATGTACACATTTTTTTCCGATTACATTAGTGTTATTAAATTGGATTAAAGTTACCTTGCAGTACTTTAGATATGCCTCCTCGTTTGTGTGAATAAGGGATCGTGTTTCATTATTAGTTTGCAAATAAGATGTACATACTGCAGTGTGGAAAACACGTTTTTTTTATTCACTAGCCTGTTCGACTTGTATGTTTTACAAGTTTCTGAATACACAGATGGTATTTGTTGCAAATAAATAAAGTAAACCCACCGTGGCTGTGGGCTATTTGGAGTCTGTGTAGTTCCTTGACTACATCTCAACTCCCCCATTCAGCCGAAGAAGAAGTCGTCAGTGTCACGTGACAAGTTTTGCCGGTTAAACTTCCTGTTGTTAATTCAGCTTATTTTTCTTTTGTCTTTTCTTTTAAAGTCTTATTTGTTCAACATTTAATTTGACTGGGAGTTCAAGGTGTGTTAATTTAACGCCTCTTATGTGTGGTAGTGACTGGTGATTGGGGAATCACCGGATCAGCTAAGGAGACCTGTCAGCCAATGCTACCTGCTAAAGCTCGCTGTCCCTCGTATTTACTCGGGAGTCACAGCCGCAACACGGACGTCTCTGTAGATTTCGCTTTAGTCTTTCAGCCTGTTGGACCGCCGAGCTTTTACATTAGGTGAATAAAACGTTGTCTGTTTGCCGTCTAGCACAATGGCTAATTTGCTTTCAATGCAATACCTCATCTCCTTGAGAAAACCTGGAAATCTAACTAATTTAAGGACTGCTGCTCTGGGCATCAGGAAGCGAAACTACAACAGTAAAAAGGGGGAATCAAGCGAATATCTGCACCGAAGTGTCGTCCCTTCAATGCATTACCAGAAGAGTTTACCCAGGTAAGGAATCACAGGTGACTTTGGTTTAGCATTTTTCATTTTACCCCAACATATGGCTTCGTACATCCTAGCTATTATTTCAAATGAATGTCAACAGTTTTTAGATGTTACATGGGCTGTGAGAGGTATTTTTAGTAACAGAAGGTGACCCAGGAGGCTTTTGAATTAATTTAGGTGAAAGTGCATATGCAGTTAAAGAAATGGCCGCTAGGGGGCATTGGCAGGACTTTATCTTGCACCGATCCCTGAACATCTTTCCCTATATTTCTTCCTCTTGGACGGCTTAATTTTTATGTAATTTCTGCAGGCTTCCCATTCCAAAACTTGAAGATACTATAAGGAGGTATTTGGCTGCCCAGAGGCCTGTATTGGATGATGAACAGTTCAAGTAAGTGTTCTCAAACTAATTAACCATTTAAGTTGATTATTAGATACTTACACATTGATCTGATTCTCTTTTTAAATATTATCTGCAACATTTTTGTTTGTTTCCCCTGCAGAACAACCGAGAAACATGCGCATGATTTCCAGAATGGTATGGGGAAACAGCTGCATGAAGAACTGGTTGCGCAGGACAAAAACAACAAGCACACAAGCTACATCTCAGGTATTTTTGCCATCCTGACAGAACACAACTTTGAAATGAGATTCATTTATACACACAATCTCTGATGAGTAATAGGGCCACTTTGAAGTCACGTTTTGTTTGTAGATTTCAGGATTTCAGCTGTAATTTTCTGAGAATGAAGTGGTAATATTACAAGAATAAGGCCTTGAAAAAGTTGCGGTGTCATCCTCTTAATAGAACTACATCGTAGTATTGTAAGATCAAATTTTCAATGTCACAAAATAAAAGAAAAAAAAAAAGTCAATTTCAGGCTTGCAACATTATGAAGGGAAGGATAGGAAGAGCAACCTAAATTAAAATGATGAACATGGAGCATTTTGAGATTATACTCAAATATAATCTAATTTTCAAAAACGTAACATTTAAATTTCTTGTATTTGACCTTATTTGATTGAATTAACAGTTTCACTTTTTTTCTTTTCTTCCTTACTGTGGCCTTAATCCTCTGTCATACTGATGACTGTGGCTGAGTTCGATTTTTTTTTTTTGTAATTTCAGGACCATGGTTTGACATGTATCTTTCTGCACGTGACTCTGTGGTGCTAAACTTCAACCCTTTTATGTCCTTTAATCCTGACCCCAAAATGGAGAACAACGACCAGCTTGTGCGAGCGACCAATGTGGTGTGTTCAGCGGTGCGCTTCATGAAAACACTACGAGCTGGATTGTTGGAGCCGGAGGTTTTCCATCTCAATCCAGCAAAGAGTGACACAGACAGCTTTAAAAAGTTCATCCGTTGGGTCCCATCCTCACTGTCTTGGTATGGAGCGTACATGGTAAATGCTTACCCCCTAGACATGTCGCAGTACTTTCGCCTCTTCAACTCCACTCGGATTCCAAAGCAGGGGCGAGACGAGCTCTTCACTGATGAGAGAGGGCGACATCTCCTAGTTATGAGGAAAGGAAACATGTATGTGTTTGACATTGTAGACAGGGATGGGAATTTGGTGAGCCCTGCAGAGATCCAGTCCCACTTGAAGTACATTTTGTCTGACCAGACTCCAGCACCTGCCTTCCCTCTGGGGGTCCTGACCAGTGAGAACAGGGACACTTGGGCTGGGCTGAGGGAGAAGCTGATAGCTGCTGGAAATTCAGAGGATTTACAGGTTGTTGACAGCGCTCTTTTCTGTCTCTCTCTGGATGATGAAAGTATGAAGGACCACATTCATATCTCGCACAACATGCTGCATGGCGACGGCTGCAACCGGTGGTATGACAAGTCCTTCAGCGTCATTTTGACCAAAGATGGACAGGCAGCCATCAATTTTGAGCACTCGTGGGGAGATGGTGTAGCTGTGCTTCGCTTTCAGAATGAGATCTTCAAAGACACAACAGAGAAGCCCCTGATCCACCCAGGATCTGCTCCTGCTGCTGTGGATTCAGCCTCTGCTGTCCGCAGACTGCAGTTCAAGCTGAATAGCGAGCTTGAGAACGGCATCAAAAAAGCAAAGGAGAACTTTGACTCAGCTGTGTCAAAACTAACCATCGATGCCATGGAGTTCAAGAAAGGTGGGAAGGAACAGCTAAAGAAAAGCAAGTTAAGTCCAGATGCAATAGTTCAGTTGGCTTTTCAGATGGGCTTCTTGAGGCAGTATGGACAGACAGTGGCCACATATGAGTCCTGCAGCACTGCAGCCTTTAAACACGGCCGTACAGAAACCATCCGGCCTGCCACCATACACACCGCAAAGTGTGCCCATGCATTTGTACATCAACCAGGGAAACACAGTGTGGAGCAACTGCAGGGCATGCTCAGTGAGTGCTCCAAATATCATGGGCAGCTCACCAAGGAAGCAGCTATGGGTGCGTACAGGGCATTTTAAAATTTTGTTTACTTTACTACAATTCCTTACACCCCCAAACATTCAAAATGTTGCAGTTCCTCTAGAAGACAATCAAAGTAATGGTAGATGTGATTTGAAGTAATCCCTCTGGAAGACATCTTATCATGTCGTCAATTTTGTGATGCTTTGTTTGTTAATTGACATGACAGGATGTTTACACTGAGCCGCCTTCATCATTGTGCAGTACCTGCATTTAACGCTTGGACATGCCAGATGCAGTAGCACACTGAAGAGCACATTAGATTGATACAAAAAACATAAAAGATTGAACCTGTTTTGAAAATATGACCAAAGTTTTAGAGTTAATGTGTAGACAGGATCGATAAAAGAACAAGATTTAAAAATTTTTTCCCCCCTTTTTTGAGCGTAATATAACTGAATGAAAAATCCAATAAATGAAGAGAGACAGTACATGAAAGTAAACAATCTGGACACTGGCTTGAGATACATAAAAATTTCTGAACTGTAACTTGTGTAAAGCTACTACAAAGCTACAAGAGGGATGTTATAAAGCCTAAAAGTTAGCATAATATCCCTGCTGTAACTGTGCAAATATAGTAGATGAATTCTGTGTGATTAGCTGGGAGTGGTGATATCCGTGGACATACCGTTTTGAAAAACCTTTAATCTTAATTTAATACATTTTTCCAAACAAACATTTTATTGCGTAGGAATAGGCGACCTACAAAGTCCTTGGAGGTCATAGAATTGTTTCTCCTACAGGTCCAAAATAGTGAATGTTTTTATCATGACACTATTTGTATATCAAATTGAAATACATAAAGATACAAAGAATTGTCAGGCTGTTTTTTTTTCTACCTGCATGAAACTGTAAAAAGACTCATAATCTAGGACTCCAAGTTCTATGAATAATGGAAAGAAGGAGTGATTTCAGACAAACTGGTCTCAAAACACACAAACACGCACTTTGCTGTAACATAATTTTCTCTGTCTTTAGGCCAAGGCTTTGACCGTCATCTCTTCGCCATGCGATACCTTGCCAATTCAAAGGGCCAGGCTTTGCACAGTCTGTATACAGACCCAGCTTATGCTGCCATCAACCACAACATCCTGTCTACCAGCACCCTCACCAGTCCAGCTGTGAGTCTGGGCGGCTTTGCCCCAGTGGTGCCCGATGGCTTTGGTGTGGGCTACGGAGTCCATGATGACTGGATCGGCTGCAATGTGTCCAGTTACCCGGCTCGTAATGTCCATGAGTTCCTGCAATGTGTGCACAAGTCATTGGAGGACATTTTCACTGTTCTAGAGGGAAAAGCGCTCAGTTAAGAAAACATGTTTTCACCAAAGTGAGAAAAAGAGAAGGTTAATGTCTTTATTGTAATTACCTGAAGTTTCATTGATAAAAACACAAAGAAAGTAGAACAAGTGCTATATTAATACAAAAGAGAAGTGCTTGTCAAATCATGGTGCTTTAGCAATTATTTTGGAACTTAAATGCATAGCAACAGACCAGACATGAATCACATTACCGATAAAAATCCCTGATTAACACCACATAATGTTAAAAAAATTACACCTTCCTACTTTAATCGATAAATTCATGACTTTCCATGAAAGAAAATCATTATGGTGTCACCCAAATCAAAGAGGAAATTGATTCTGACAGCTGTAGACAAAAAAACTTTGGTTACTCCAGTTGTATGGCCTCACAAAACACTGAAGAACATTGTGAGTCCTGTATATACTATTTATGAAATTAGGCTTTTGAGATTTAGATAAGTCTTTGCAGTGTTTCCAAGAATAGAGCTTTGTGCCTTATTAAAATGTGAATTAAAGATCATTTGCTGATCAGCACTGTAATAACTTATCATGAAACCTGGTCATTTACAGCCTTCTTGATCTAAGTGTCTTTTGAAATAAAATTTAATTGAAAATTTTACTCAAACTGCAGTTTCAATTTAATTACACTACAATGCTTCTACTTACTGTTACCATTTTGAAACTTGATCTTAATTGTAATAAGTAAACCTGTGTTGATAACAGCAAGGAATACCTAAAGAAATACATCACGTAAGACAAAAGATGTCTTTTTACTCTTTATTTAAAATAAAAAACAGTTCCATTTCCAAAGCAAATGTACAAATGCGGAAGTCAACAACAGAAACATTAGCTAAAGCAATTAAAACAAACTGAATTTGAGATTTAGATAGGCTTGATCTTGAAGTGAAGGCCAATGAGACTGAAGACAAGACATTTCAGATCTTGCACCAGGTAGTAGAACACCCGTAGACCCTCAGGGTCCCTGAAACACAGCACATTTGAAGTGTTAGGCAATCCCTCAGATCAGAAACTTGACAAAAATTTTAACGATGTTCAACTCACAACCTGACAAAACTTTTTTAACAAAGTTCTACTCACTTTGACTGGTTGACGTCAATCAAGGAGCCAATTTTGGAAGTTGTGAAAGAAATGTGCTCATCTCCAATGACGATCTCCAGTTCCTGTTAAGTTTCAAAAACATCACCAAAATCATCATTGAGAAGTTAATGACGAGTGTTCATGTAAAAATCTGTGACCTGTGAAGCTCCCAAATCTATGAACATTAGGAAAAGACATCAATGGATAAAAATGCTAATAGCCAGAGTGCTTTCATGGTTATGTGGGTTAACAAACTATGTATCATTTTTCAGCAAAAACCATGTCATGATATTTGGTGACAGTTATCAAAATGTCACTTGTTAAAAATTAGCATGAGCAACTACTACTAAGTATACAACAATGTGTGGTGGAGGTCTCTGGTTGTTACAGAATATGGGGTAAATGCCTGCAAGGCAATCAGCACTATGAACAGGTTTAATGCAGCATATTGTGTTCAGTGTTAATGAACGGGGTCACAAACCTGTCTGCCGACTCGATCAGGAGGAGGCCACAGCGCATCGTCTTCTTTGGTGATCTCACTGTCATCGATGATCCTCTTCAGCTCTTCCATCACACTTTTGTGCACATATGCCTAAAATGATAGAGCAACACATGAACAAAAGGTAGACTTTGTACATGCTAAGAGGACTATATGAAGTTGAATTGGAGGATGCCGGTGTAGTGTTAGCTCCAGTTCAACTTCATATCGACTCAGGTGCAACATGGCCTAAACCAAACGACACGTTGAATAGCACACGAAGCGAAATTAAACAACCTTTCCACTAACTTCTTTGCTCGTCTTCTCGCCGTCGTCTTTTGTGCCCAGATCGAAAAACACCGGTGCATCATCATTACTGGCAGCTCACTTCTGTTGTGGCTTTTTATTTTTATTTGCATCCTTTTATTTTCGCAGTACGTAACCTTTTTTTCATCACCACTTTCTTGTGTCATTAAATTTCCGTTGTGTTTTTTTTTTTTTTTTTTTTTTTTTTTTTTTAAATCTGAACCATTTCTATTTTAATTTGCAGCAGGCTTCGGTTTCTTCTTTTTGCATCGGTAATTTCCGTTGTGGTTTCTTTTTGTTTTTGCATTCTTATTAATTTGCAGCAGTGGCGGTTCTCAGCCACCCTAGTATCCTACACTCCCTCTCTCTGTAGACCGCTGGAAGGATCCCTGATAACAGACATCTTCAAGCCCTAGTCTACAGACACCATAGCAGGTTACAATCAGCAGTCAGACACAGAAGACAATCACCTCAAAACCTTCTGAAACTTCCAAAATGAACCTTTCTATGGTACCAAAAGGTTGAAGTCACTTCTTACCTCTTTCCTGATCATCACGTCATTCTTGTAGTTGCTGTTATTCGCGTATCTCAATTTACCTGAAAGAGATCATGAATTGTTAGATACAGGTACTTTGATATACTGAATGAGTTTACTACCATCCCTAAAGGCCACGTGGTGCATTATGGATTAGGAATTAAAGCAGACACATTATTGAGCGTAAGATGAGTACAAACTACATCTTAAAAGTTTGTAATACACCCTCAAAGGGGGATAGTTTGGTGCCAACTCTTTTTGTGGCCTACTCTCTACCGGGTAGCTAATGCTAGCAACTCATGTTAGCTCAAACGCACAAAAGCTAACACGCAAGAAGTGCCGCCAAATTAAACTTACCGTCAGGTCTGAACTCGAATTCCAGGAACTCGTGTCCAAATTTCCCCTTGTGCCCAACATAATATCTCAAATAGAAGTCGCTTGTTGACATTTTTAATTTCCAGAAAGTAACCTTTTTGGTTAAGCTTTCGGAGAAACACTCGGTTAGCAAACGCAGTCGGACCCCTCTAGCCGTGTACGCATGCGTGCAAGAGCGACTGGTACCTTCAAGTTTTTACCCCACATTTGGTCTTACAGGATTTTACACCGCAACTACTACTGCTAATGCTGCTGCTGCTGCTACTACTACTGCTACAATTACAGCAACATATTATCTCAATCTAACCTTATGTGGAAAGTGATATTTTTTAAATTTCAGATATATAACAATGAAATAAATAAGAAGAAGAAATAAAACGACTAATTTATTTACTGTTTTAATTGTGTGTTTATCTTAGTTTTATATGTTTTGATATGAAGAGTTTATGGATTTGGGCAAGGCTGCTGTTTTTGATATAAATTAATATTCTTAATCGCTATCTTTGTAGAAAATTTGATTTTTGACGTTCCGTTTGCGAGTAACGTATATTTATCATGCTATCAGCGCAAATTGCACTACCTGAAAGTCTCTACCCAGGGAATAAAATGCGAATTTTAGAGGTCGTCGCATTTCACTGACGTCACTACTTCCCTTAGCAAGGATCTGCTCAGACAGTATCGCACACGTGTGTGCTAAAGTGAACTTTTTTCCTATGGCGAATTCATTTTCACTGCAGCTCGAAGATTTGTTAAACCCGTTACCTAAATTTGCTGATCCGGAGGATGATGAAGATGAAGCTACCAAAGCCAAAGTGATAAACAGGTTCAACGAGGACGATGATGAAGATGAAGTCGGCCGCAGTGCTCTACGGAAACACAACACATCTCTGCTCTCAGACACAGACAGACGGTATGTGGGGAAGGCTGTCTCTCGGAAACAACTGCTGATGGATACAGAAGAACTAAATGAGGATGCAGACGAGGATGATGATGAAGATGAGGACGAGAGCAGCGAAGAAGAGCTGGTAGAAGCTGTATCTACGGGGGATGAAGAGGCAGGCGAAGATGATGACAATGATTTTGTGGACTATGAGGAGGAGGAGGAGTTAGTGGATGCAAAGCCAGATGTCAAAAAGTCTTCTACAACAAAAGGTGCTGCTGAAATTTTTCCTCAGGGAGTGGACTTCCACAAACTCACTGCGGGCATGGATGATCTCGGAGTGAGTGAAGAAGATGATGGAGACATTGGAGATGAAACAGAAGGCAGTGATGAAGATGAGGGCTCTGATGATGATGATGATGATGATGAAATGGAAGAGGATGATGAAGATGATGAGGGAGTTGTCCGCACTTTCTCTCAAGACAAAGTTGACGAGGAAGTCGAGAAAGGGAAGGCTGTGAAGAACCAGCTAGCCCTGTGGGATCAGCTGCTGGAGGGTCGTATTAAAATTCAAAAAGCTTTGATGACAGCCAACCAGCTTCCACAGCCAGACACACTCCCAGAATTCAAGAGAAGGGGCGGAGCTGAGCTCGCCGGGGAGCTGAAGAATACCCACAAAGCTCTTAAAGCCCTTCAAAGATCCCTGCTGGAGCTCCACGATCAGCTGCTTTACCAAAATGCAGACACAAGGAGCATTGCTCTGGGGGAGACAGGAGATCAGGACGATGATGAGGAGATAAACAGCGATGAAGATGGGTCAGTTCAGGAAAGTGGTGCACCTAAACGGAAACTGGAGATGGCAGAGTACCCAGACTTTATGGCCAAACGTTTCACTCAGTTCCAGCCTTACTGTAATGCTACGTTGCAGAAGTGGCATGACAAAACCCGACTGACAATGGGCAAAACCAGCAAAGGTTTCGGGGCGTTTGAGAGAAACATACTGACACAGGTGGAGCAGGTGCTGATGGACAAAGAGAGACTGATGAGACGCACTCAGACCCGCCGCTCTGAGTTCAAGGTCCTGGGGAAAAAAGAGGCCTTGGCTTTCATGCCGGAACCTCTCCTTGAAGAAGGAGAAGAGGTAGAGCAGCAGCTGAAAGCAAACACACACCTAAAAGACCTGGATGAAGACATATTCAATGATGATGATTTCTACCATCAGCTGCTAAGAGAGCTGATTGAGCGCAAGACAAGTGCTGCAGATCCCAATGACCAGGTGGCCATGGGCAGACAGTGGCTTGCCATCCAGAAACTGCGCAGCAAGATAAAGAAAAAAGTAGACACTAAAGCAAGTAAGGGGCGCAAAGTCCGGTTCCACATCCACAGTAAACTGGTGAATTTTATGGCCCCTATAGATCACAGCTCAATGAGTGACGAGGCACGCAGTGAACTGTATCGTGGACTCTTTGGTCAGAACTCAGCAGCCAGGGAATGATGTAAAGGAGGTACTTATCGAGAGCGGATACCAGGATGTGAACCAAACAGGGTCTCTTTGTAAACCCAGGGGTGATGCAGAGCAGCAGTTTCTATTAAGACGCTGACTTTGATTATTAGGGAAGGCTCTGCAAAGTGGGCTAGATGATAAAATCATAGAGCACATCATGGTTGGAAAAAAAACCCTATTTTGTTAAGAAAAATGTCAAACAGGTGTAATTGTGTGATGACCATGTTTTAATTAAAAAAAAGCTGCACTTGCTGACTGTTTAATTTTATTAATCCATTTTCAATCTCAATTCCAAAGACATTATACTTTGGACAATATATTTTCCCCCCGAAAAAGGTTATTTTGGGAGATGTGTGGTTTTTATCTAGATTATAGACCCTGATTTCATCCATCGGTGGATATAAACTAGACTTTAAGTCAAGTTACCCAGATGAAGCCCTTGATTCCTACAAAAAAAAAGGAGTACAGACCATAAAATGAGGTCATGGTGATTTTGTTGGATTTACTTATATGATCAAGTTTTATTAGTTGGTTTAATCATGCAAGCTCTAACCCTAGAACTACCTAGAGTAAAACTGATAAGCTGAAGAAGCAGTTTAAGTGCACCCTTCAGAATAATCTTGAAAAGGGAGACTTCATGGATATTTGAAATTCACTTTAGGGAGCTGTGCACTGTTTATGTTGTAAAAATCACACCGTTATGAACCAAAGCGAGCCAAGCCTGGGAGCAAGTTCAGATAGTCGATACGATTTCAAATCTGGCATGGGTCATTCTCACAGTCACATGACAAATATACTCCCTATTTGTCACTCTAGGCTGCAAGATTCATAGTCTCTACCTCCACTTACCTTTATCTCCATTGTCAAGTTCTGTGCTCACATTTTCAGCCCCACTGCAGTCCCAGCATCCACCTGCAGGCTCCAGTGGGGGTTAAGCAACTATCCTCACTCCCTGATTTCTGCATGTAAATAGTAAAACTGCACAAAGTTTGGAGTCTAAACACCAAACAAAAATAATGCTCTGCAGCTGCAATACCTGGTATTAAATATTGTTAGTTGTCTGTGCAAGACATCAGAAGCTTGCTAAATCATTTTAACCAAAGGTACTAAATGGTCATTGTGCTGACATTTTTTCCCAATGCAGTAGTATCAGAAATAGTGTGTTTATTGCATAAACAGTGGCTCTACTCTGCTGTAAAGGTTGCCAGTAAGCCTTTTCCCAAGATAGTATAAACACTGAGGATGTTACCCTTGTCCCTTCAAAGACCACTACAGTCCAAGAATCTTCACCACAAGTGGGTCATCTTCAGTGCTTTAGCACATAGCATGTCAGATGGATTTTAATATCCCATATGTAGTTATTGAAGTAGAACTAAACACTATTTTTAAAGGAGCTTGTTAGGTCTTTACCAAAAAGGAAACACACACGTACAACTATTTAGTTTGACTCCTGCATTCATAGAGTACCTGAGAACTTTATCATAAGAAAACTGCATACAAGAATCAATTACAGAACACAAATACATTATGTATCCAAGACTTCATGGCATTTTACAGGTCATTGCATTTATTCACATGACTGTCAGTGTGCAGTTTTCCTTCAGGTAAATGAATCTTGCATACGTGTGCACATCTGAGGTTTCAAGTTTATGGGATTCTGAAGACAGAGTTAATACTTTGTGATCAGTTCAATAACAACACAAGCAACTCTTGATGCTACCAACAGCATTACAGTAACATCTGCTCCACATGGAAATGAAAATTTGACTAAACACATTTTTGTCCTAAAATGTCACAGATGACTCTTTGGTGATGATGTCATACATCACATGATTTGAGGTGAGGATCGGTTGCCTTATTATTTTTTCTTCTTTTTTCTTCGAAAAATACTGTTTGATTAACACAAGAAGACAAAGCGTGTGCAGCTTAGAGCAGCATGACAAAAACAAATACAAAAACCTCTATCAGAGCAGAGCTCTGTTTGTATAACTCAACAAAAGCTTTTCACAGCTTGAAATAAAGATGTCTTGTTGCATTGGTTAAGGAACTCAGTCAGGTTGCACAGCACACATTTAACTGTGGTGAGACAGGCCAAGGGCCCATCATCAAACAGCATGTTGCTACACAGCAGGTATTGTATAGTTAAAGGCTGTCAAGTGTTTGGATATTTTCAAGACTTCTTAAGCTAGTTTCACTGTTGATAAAGGCAAGCAGTAGTTTAAATTAAACAAGTTAGCCCCTTCGGATTCTCTCCCTAAAACCTCTTCAGGCCAGAAAGAAAAACATCCAGCTGCTTTCAACTGTCTTCACAGAAAGAACATCTTCACCCTGGGTTTATTTCCTCAGTCTCAGCAGAATCATATCAAAAGAAAGTCCTTTTTCCAACCTTGCAAGGACTACTGCCTCTGTAAACTATAAATTTCTTTCAACGTATGCAGATGAGCCCTGCTTTCGTTTATCTGGGAGAACCTGAGCTCAGTGGGGCCGACTGCTGGACTCCATGGTCTGCTGCTTTTTGGTTGCTCCATAGCTGTTGAACCAGCCGTTCAGCCGTTTGGTCAGACCACCATTTAGAATATCCTGGATGTGTTGAACTATCAGATTTATGGCAACTGTAATGAGAGACAAAAACAATCTGTGGTCAGTGTTTGCACTACTTTAAAACTTTAAACATGGTAGTCTACAGGGACAGAGCTGCTTATGAATGTTAGCCTCTGTGTCCATGTCACAAACTGCAGTTTTCTTAGCACATTTGGATTTGCTGAAGTGAAAAGGAAACCCTTATGTATTTTGCCATCTTAACTTGGTATGCAGAAGCATTAGATCCAGGCTATGTTTAAAATATTAGTATCCTCTGAATAAAGTTACTGGCAGGTTTTTGGAAGAGACATTGTGATCCCCAAAGATGGTAGCCATATTGGAAACACTGAGTCTGATCAACATCCAGTGAATCTACAGCAGAAAAATGGCAAAGAGGTCTCATTCAGGCTGCAGCCGGGCCAACTGGCAAAAAGCTCCCCTCCCCCTTGTCTGTGCTTAATGGTAAAGCATAACTCTTAGTTTTAAAATCTAATTTTATTTATATGACTCTCTTAATAGATGAATTACTACTCAAAATCTCTCTATCCTCTGTGCTAGGACAAATGCCTGCAAAACTGATACCATTCCCACGGGCCAGTGCTGTATAATGTGTTTTATGCAGGTTAGCCATTTTTAGAGTGTCAATGTGATCAACTTAGATGACGACAATGGTGCTGTGGGAAAGGATTGTGAGCATGGTGGCAGCATGTTTTAACATTAAACTGGGGAATGAAGGATTAAATCTGAGCTAGACTGACAGTCTGTTGAAAGGTACCTTGGGTATGTAATGTGTTTCTTTTTATTTGGATGGTGTAGTAGCCTGTTTTAAGATATTTCAAGTACCGTATTTTTTGCACTATAAGGGGCACCATCAATTAACATGTCTATTCGCATCTATTTTCATACATAAGACACACCGGATTATAAAGCGCACCAGATTATAAAGGGCATTAAGCCAAACAAAAGAGTCAATAACACCACGAGGTTACGGTAGCTGCAGTGCTCCGACAAGCCAAAATGATTTCGGCTGCTCCTTATAGTGCGAAAAATACGGTATGAACAGTAGTTTATTTTAAAAGGGCTTTGTATTTTTTTTTTTTCAACAAACAGACAAAGGTACATTACTTTTAACCTCCTAAGACCTGGCGTCCACATGTGTGGACATCACATTTTTGGTTGTCAAGACCACAATATTAAATTTTGTTCACAAGGGCCTTCTCTCAAAATTCAAAACGAATGTCCTCATATGTGGACATCATTTTTCTCAGAAACTACATCATGTAAAAAGATCATTCTTTGTTTTTACACTCATCAGGTCTCAATTAGCCTAAATATCAAAGAGAAAATAAAAATGCATGCCTTGCAAGAGTTCGGGTCTTAGGAGGTTAAGGCATAAGAGTTGCTTCCTCAGGTTTGAAACCATAACTTCCAGCTCTAAGGACTACAGTAAACACAGCTGTGTCCTTCAGGATGAGCCTGTTTGGACTACAGCCTCAAACCTTTGATCTCCACTTTTTTAACATCACATCTAATGTTCTTGAATCTAAGAACCATAATAGTACCAAACAACTCACCAAGGTTGTCAGCTCCTCTGGGAATGATAACATCAGCATATTTCTTGGTCTGAACAAAGTTGAAGAAAAGGAAAAACATCTTGATCATGAGACATACAAAGCAGATCGGATATAAGAGAAAACACAGGATGGCACTTACAGGTAGACAGAACTCCTCGAAAGCAGGCTTGACAAAAGTTATGTACTGTGCTAGGACACTCTCCAAGTCACGTCCACGTTCGCTTATATCACGCAGTACTGAAGGGAAATGAGACAAGGGAAACATTGGGATGAAAGGAATACCAATAGTTCAGCTAAGAGTCTTCAGTAAATATGAAACAAATTAATCGGAAACATTTCTGTTAGCTGCTAATACATTCTCAGATAAAAAAAAAAACCTTCAAAACTCCAATGTATGTTATTGTAGTCAGTGTTTTTGGAGAAGTTATTAACTCAATAATATATTCTAGTCAGGTGAGGAAGTTTAATCAAGCAGGTTTCACAGAGCCAGTCTGGCTTTTCTCCTCTGCCTTCTATGAACTGCTGCAATGAGCTTCACATTCACTTCACATGCAAGTTGCATCAATGCTATAATCCAGTTCCAAGCGATCAAAGAGACTGAGTGATAATGACTCTTTCACAGTGATGTGTTTATCCATCCCACCTCTTCGTGATAGACGTGTATCTGCATCTGTGTCCACAAACAGCTTCATTTGGAAAAGATCTCGAATTTCCTGAGAATAAAACATCAGGATGCCCTCAAACAGCACCACGTCAGCCGGGTACACCATCACTGTCTCCTCTTTCCTGCAAGAGTAAAAGACATCGCATTTCAAAATACACATCCTTCATTTAAAGCAAGCTACTGGTTTTAATTCACTGAGCAATAAGTGCTGAATTCAACCAAAGTGGACATGGTCTGCCTTGAAAGTAAATACTAATATCACATTTTAATACATCTGAGTTTTTTTTTTGTAGTCTATCAGCAAACTGAGACTCACTCACCTGGAATGGGACACAAAGTCATACACTGGGATGTGGACCGTCTTCCCTTCCTTGATGTCCCACAAAGTTGCAATTATAAGGTCGTTGTCAAATGCATCTGTACAGAGAGAAGAGTACTAATTAGTAAACACAAAATCTCTGGCATCATGAAATACCACTCAGACTTTTGAATCAGCTTGTTATCATTACCCAGCTCTCTGGCTAATCACAAGACCATTATATCAAATTTGGGAGAAGTCTGGTACATTAATAAAGTTGAATTTGATTGTATAATGGTGATGGCATGTACCGTATTTTCTGGACTATAAGTCATACTTTTTTCATAGTTTTGACAAGGTTTGTGACTTATATATTTTTACATGTTTGTTGACTTATATTAAAATGTATAATTTCACATTTGTTATTTTTACTCTGACAGCCACTAGAGGACACTGGTGTACCAGTATCTGCTACTTCTGTACCACTGAAAATGTAAAATGAACATTAACTCATATCAAGAGTTTGGTAAACTTGTTTTGTTATGTTCTTTATGCTATAGTTATCTGAATAACTATTAATATGTTACATTAACATACCAGACACCTGTTGAGTTTGTTGTTTATGCTTCATGTAGCTGAATAACCATCAATGTGTTATGTTAGCATACCGTACACCTATCCAGCCTGTTGTTCTCTATTCTATTATTATTATCATAACTTGCCTTTCTAGATGAAATGTCTGTTCTTGGTCTTGGATTTTGTAAGGTAAATTTTCCCCCAAAAATGCAACTTATACCGGTATATGTGTTTTCTTCTTCATTATGCACTTTTTGTCTGGTGCAACTTATACTCCAAAGGGACTTATAGCCCGGAAAATATGGTAAATACTTTCTGATAGCATTATTTACACAACATGCAGAGTATTCATATAATTGGAGACCACAAAACTTCACATTTATGGTAATGGTTGACCTGTCAACAACATAACGGAAAAATCACACAGAAACCTGCAGAGGATGCTATAACACACGAGGAGCTGACTGAAAAAAAACATCAACCAAACTGAAGAAAACCGTCATGAAGCAACCACACACTGGTGCATGGAATGGGCTCTGTTTTTAGGACTGGCTGAGTAATGTTGTGTTCACACCAAGCCTGAATAAAATCATCTATTCACTATTCACTTAAGTCATGCAAATCATACCATTTCACACAAGCGATGCAAATTGAGCAGACTATTTGTGTAGTAAAAACTAATTAAGCTGGTAAATACACAACATTCGCATGTCCAGATATATAGATAAATGTCTGGCCATGGGAATATTGTGTAAATACTTGCTTAATTAGTTTCGTACTTTTCAAATAGTCTGCTCAATTCACGGAGCGTAATTCTGTTATTAGTGTCACCTGAGTAGAATGCGTGTCTAATTGCATCATTGCATTGACTTTACATTTAATTCACTTACACGAATGATTTTATTTGCACTTGGTTTGAAAATGACATAACAGTGTGGTGGGCGAAAATATCATATGCAGATGAAAATGCTAATTTCAAATTGAGAAGAACATTTAAAGTTGGACAACAGATTTGGTATTTGATAGGATAAGATCTGGACAAAAACCTCCAAAAAATGAGTCAACCATTTCCCTGAATGGGACACACAGCTGTTTTGAATGTTTCAGACTTTAAATCATTTATCACAGATGTACCTGGGTGGTCAAAATTAAATTGCCCTTTAAGCGCCTTCCCCTTCTGCTCGGGGGTGAGAACCCTGTAAAAGCTGTCTTGGCTGAGGATGGCCACTTGCCGCTGGTGGTGGTCGATTTCATTCTGCCCCAGCAGCTCCATGATCTTGCTGCATACTGAGGACTAGATAAACAGGAGCAACAAAACAAAAGAAAAGGTATGAGGAAAAAATATACCATTTGATTTGATTTTCTTCTTGGACTGAATGATGAAATGAAAACTTAATCTTTCATTATTAACTGATTTAGAAGCTACAAACCTGGAGTCTTTATTTCATTTGTACACCTGGTAGACAAATAAGCAGGAGTCTTACACACAAACAAAAGACTGGAGTTCACCCACTATTCAGTTAACGTGTGGGAAGACAGGTGGCTTTTGGAACAGTTGCTGTAGGAAACATGGGCCATAATAGCAGGAAGTGAAAGCCACAGACAGCTGACTGTGAAACCACAACCCAAGCTCTTGATATAATCACCTTCATGCCACCTATATAACTTCAATCAAGGAACAGGATACAAAGGCAGTAAACTTTCTCACAGGTTTTAAAACATCACTCTCTACAGTCTAGGCAGGGCTGTTTAATTCACTTCACTATATCGATAACACTTCAGTAATCCTTAAAAAAACAGAAACAAGAATACATGCTTTTATTTAGCATTGGGGTGTATTATCTATGATTCACAGCAACATTGCAACACTATCTTTAACAAGTGCAACCTCCTCTGATCTCTCAATGCGAGCCGCATTAGAGGATGATAATGCAAATATTTAGCGACTGAGGACATCGTTGTCATGCCAATGAGCAGGCCTGCAAAATTATCATCCAGAGAGACAGAAGCACACAAACAGACATGAGACATGGAAAAGTAGTCCGAGAACAGATATATCACAAACAACAATATCGAAACACAAAAAAATCCTCACACTGCATCTGAAATGATCACAGTCAGGTAAATGCCCCGCAGACAGCACCACGTCACAGAAACAAATGTAGGATAAAAAGGTTACGGGGTTCAGTGGTCTGTAATGTCTACAAATTGTATGATTCACTTGGTTTTGACTATTTCTCATGAGCTTGTACCTGGTAGAGGCTGCGCAGCTGATGCTAATCATCTGAAATTTTCCTCAGACTACTTTTGACACCATTTGTATCCACTTAGTTAGCCCTCTGTGCAACATTACAGCGTCCTGAAAAGGCATCAGTCTGATTTTAATTTGCTTCATCAAAACAGGAACGTTTGAGTAGGGCATGATATCCTGTCTTTACCTGTAGGTATACAATCATCTTAGAAAAACACAATGAAACAGAGATAGACCCTACAGGAAAATAAATAATCTCAGACTATTTAAAAAGAAAAAAGGCAAGCCGTCTCTCTCTCTCTTTTTTTTTTTTTATATCATATTGAATCATACCACCTCAGTGCCCGGCGTTGGTTGGCAAACCTACAATCAGGTCTACTTCAACACAAACACGATACCAGCAATAATAGAAATATGAACCTTGCCACTCGCTGTCCCTCCAGCCACGCCGATGAGAAACGGCTGCCGGTTATTGCGCTCATTTTTTGCTTGGTCACCTGGCTTTGTTTCGCTGTCGCCTGTCATACTTCATCTGCAGCGGGGCGATGCGGCCCTGAGTGCTCCAGCTCTGTGTGCGCTCCTCCCATTAGATGATGGCATCGATGATGAGGAGGGTGACGCAAATGAGCGCAGACCGACTTGCCGTAATGGCGTAATCAAAATCTGACGTAAAGATGATGATATGAACCATAGACTGTGATTTCAAATAACTGTTAAGGTCTACCAAATCAAACTATCGGCACAACTCAGCCGTCCTGTCGACAATCCGTTTGTATTTTGAACACATTTTTATTTTGTTTTGGCTTAGCATAACCACAAAGAATTCCAGGTCCTTCTATATGTTTTTATTTTGAATTTTTACATAGCCTTGCAGATACGTTTCCTATATTCTTTTCAAAAATATCTCTTACACTTCTTTATCCACCTATTTATCTATTTTAATATCTCCTATGCTGTTCAATCACTTCTGTTTTGTTTAGAGCATTAAATATTTGGTTATTGTCTTCCACACATTTCACTTTTTTTCACTTGTCTTAAATTTGTATAACAATTTAACCTCTTTTGAAAAGTGCTGTACAAATTAAGTTAACAATAATAATAATAATAATAATAATAATAATAATAATAATAATAATAATAATATCATTATTATTATTATTAACATTATTATCATTATTAATTACAAAACGAGACTGCTAAAAATATAAAAGAAGTAGACTAGTCGAAGACAAGTTATATACTTTTTGGCCAATAATTTTTTTGTACCTTCGTGAAAAAAACAGAGAAGCAAGACAAACAAAAGAAAGAAAGGCTTGCAAAGCCAAGGTAGTATGACACTATACAGACACCTACCTACCTCCTCTGGACTGCAGTGGTTCAGTGGTGCTCTCAAAGGGGATGGGAGGGATGGTCGAAGGATGTTGTATTCATTTCACATAATTAAATTTCAATCACAAGTTGTTGTATAAATACTCACAAGAATCCAGGAAATTAAAAGTAAGATACTCTTCTAATTTAATGCCTCACATTGTTTAAATGAATTCTACATTGTGAGAGTATTACAACTTTGAAACACTTTTCCAAATCTATCATCTCTGGGTTACCTGCTTCCCAGATTGCCAAAATAATTTTTGCAAGCCCACTAAGCTTCTGTACAACCACATAAGGCCAGAAAGAGAAAGAAAAGTGAGCTGCTGAAAAAGAGTCTTTGAGATGCTGATTAAACTGTCAGTTAATCACAGCTGTCCATATGATGGTGTATCATGGTGTACCCATCTGCCCCTCTAACAGTAATGCCAAAATTGGACACAATATAAAAAAACTGAAACCATAATGCAAAAATACATTAGTAATAGTTTCTTAAGCGTTCATTGTGGAAAAGTGGTACAACCGTGGTTCTCTATTCTCTCTCCCTCCCTCTCCCTTACCTACTCTCTCTCTCTCTCTCTCTCTCTATGTTTCTGCCTGTTAAAAGGAAGTTTTTCTTTGCCACTGTCACTCGTGTTAGATGAGATGGGCCAAATCCCATCTTAAATTGGGTCTCGATAATTCATCAAACAATGAGTGGTCTAGACCTGCTCTTTTTCTTTGGAAAGTGTCTTCGGATGACGACTGTTGTGAATTGGCACTATATAAATAGAATTTGATTTGATTTTGATCATGTTGCATTTCTCTTGACCGCATTTTGAATGTGAAAATGGATAGTGAAACGTTTCCAAATGGTCTGCCCGAGCGCGTTTAAACCCAAGAAACTGTACAAAAAGTTTTCAAAACAGTAGGATGTATAAACCAACTTCTTGGGAGAGTAAGAGTGATTTAGTAAAATATCGACACAACGACAGCAGCTCAGTGACTCCGAAAGATGGCAGTAATGCAGCCACGTGGGAGTCATCTGCTGTCCAAACATCACGGACGAAGAAGAAATCTTGACCCGGAAGTTTTTTCAACACATATGATTTCCCCACTAATGCTGACTGTGCTTTCTGAAGCTGAAACTGAGCTGTGTGATGTACGCAGTGAGTTATTTATAACTATAAAACAAACAAACACTCCCTTCTCGTTTCGATCGGCTAAACGGGACAGTAAATAGACAGTCTCAGCATGAGTACCATGTTTGCAGACACGATCCTGATCGTGTTCATCTCTGTCTGCACGGCGCTGTTGGCTGAAGGTGAGTGAAACCCTGACAGCTCCACGAGCCAAACGAGCAGAGAGGTGTTATACTGTCAGTACCGATTATACTTTACAGCTTCACAGGCGTGAGGGAAACACTGGGCGATAAATGTGGTCAGTCTCATTGATTAGTTCTGGTTTGAGGAGTGTGGGCAGTGGGACACTTTCAGCTGGCTAATATAGCTAAGCTAATGTCTGAGGTCCGACAATCAGACTTCACTACCGTCCACATTTTCAGGAAAGGGAAGAGGAAACTCTAATTTATTATTATTTGATTATTCATTGATTTCATTTGGTTTTCCTTCATTTAATCTCCATTATGAGAAATATGTGCCAGCGAGAAATAGGTTTGAATATTAATGTAAATCTATATGGATCAACAAACATTTAAAACAAAAGAGTACATTTATAGTACTGTTTGATGTTTTTAGGGGAAATAAAGACATTTAAAAGGCTCAATGAGAAATAGCATGATTTGAAAGTATTTTTTTTTTACTTCGTACTTCTCTGTATATTCTAATGCATCTGCAGCTGAATGTAATATCCATAGATTAGACATGTTTTTATCCTGACTAAAACTGGAAGTTTGCATTCATTTACTCCAATTATAATACAGTCATTGAAATTTAATTTCAATTTATTGATTGATTACAGTTTTCAACTGGTCATGCTAATAATAAGAGAGCTGGTCATCTGATGGCCGATGTATAATGCCAATATTACAAACTTAAGAGAGGAAATGTCATTAATCCGCAATCATCAGTTTGTCTCTTATTGAAACACACTTGGTTGGTGAGGAGGAGGGATCGAATGCCAATTCAGTCGGAGCGAAAAAATAGTGCATTGGATCAGAAACGGTAACTTTGAAACAGTAAATCTGTCATCATCAGCAGATCCTATAAATTTTTAATCAAAGTGAGATACTTGAATACCACAACTAAATAATAATAATAATAATTCTGTTTCTATCAATACATTTTTGCCTAAGACCTCTCCTTCATTAAGCAGAATGAACTTAAAATTGAAAAGGGATGATTCAACGATGTTCAGAATTGATAATTTTATACATGTGATACATGATATCCTTAATGCCATTTTGAGAGTGTGTATGAATTGTTTCTGCCCTTTATATTCTTTATCAAATGTGTGTTAAAGTGTTTTTTTTTCTTTCTCAATCTCAATATCTTACTGCAAAGTGACATTTAAGGACTGAACTCAGTGCCCTTCAAGCAAACTCTTTGACAGAGACCAACGGTATCATATTGTTTGATTTAATGTCTGAAAATGAAAACATACCACCAGACAAATAATTGAAAATATCTGGCTGAAATAACTCTCCAATTTATGATAGCTTATAAGCGTTTGCATGGCCATGATTGTAAAGTTTGAAGGTTTATGACACTAAACTGGTAGAATATGGTATGAAAAGGAATAAAACTCCCAAAAGTCTACGGTGTTCATGTGTTTATGGGAATATGCAGTGTAAAAAAAATATTGTGTGTGTGGTTGGGGGGGGGGGGGGGGGGGGGTATTCCAGTGTAACCTGAAATGTGATACAGTACAAACTCAGTCTTCAAAGTGTCTGAAGACCCCAGAGAGTTGGGATGTTTTTTCAAATGTAACCACTCTGTCTTTGCTCCTCAGGGATAACTTGGGTTTTAGTGTATCGCACTGAAAAGTATAAAAGGCTAAAGGCTGAAGTAGAAAAACAAAGCAAAAAACGTGAGTGACTCTTACATAAACATACACTGCTGTTGATTAAGCATTGGCTGTTTTGTTTCTGGCTGATGTTGGATGTATTTGTGTTTGGATGTTAGTTGAGAAGAAAAAGGAAACCATCACAGAATCTGCAGGACGTCAACAGAAGAAAAAAATTGGTAGGAAGAAAAAACTAAGAAACAGACACATTCCTTGCCTCACATTGACAGTGTCTCTTTTTGATTGATCCTTTCTTTTTAATCTGTTACAGAAAGACAAGAAGAGAAATTGAAGAACAACAACAGAGATCTGTCTATGGTGAGTACAAGTTTGTTTAGATTCAATTTTTAATCCTTTGGATAAATTGAAAAATTTTTAATGTACTGTCTTAGAGTTTGGTTGTTAGTTAAAGTAAACATCTTGTGACCAAGTACCATTTAGTTTTTATTGGGCTTTTTTCCTCTTTCGTGTTTGTAGGTGCGCATGAAGTCCATGTTTGCCATAGGCTTCTGCTTTACAGCTTTGATGGGCATGTTCAACTCCATGTAAGTCTAACGTGTTTAAAGCAAGTCATTTTTTTGTCATAATATAAAAAATGAAGGAAAAGTTCAGACAGTGATGACTGACAGTGAGTGCTCTGGAATTGTTTAAGTTTAAGTAAATACCATGTACTTGTAGCTAAGGTGTTGGTGACTTCTTTTGAACTTCAAACTCTCCCTTAAGCTCACACCTCTGTTTTAATTTGGTCTTGTTCAGCTTTGATGGAAGAGTGGTGGCAAAGTTGCCGTTCGTGCCCCTCTCCTACATCCAGGGACTTTCACATCGTAACCTGCTGGGCGAGGATTACACCGACTGCTCCTTCATCTTCCTTTACATCCTCTGCACCATGTCCATCAGACAGGTAGCTAGCATACTTGCAACAACTTTAGACCCTACAGAGGGTCTCTTTTAATGTCCCTGGATAGTCATATTAGAGGGATTCTGGGTTGTCACAAAATACTAGTAACGATAACAATGTTCATGTTCTAAAAAAATAATCTTAAGATCCCGCTATGAATGAGCATATGGCAATACTGTGAGTCCATAGTTGTAGTCCATGCCATAAAACAGAGGAGACATGAAGAAAAAGAGGAGAGCTAGCTTTAGCAGCCCTCTGAGAGATGATTCAGCACTATTGAAAACTGAAGTTCCAGATAAATAGTGAATCCAAAAACAACTTTAGAGCTGGTGCCTCTTGGGGTTAATAATCAATTAAATATTTATTCTTTGTGATTGTTCTTTTAACTATTTTCATTTAATTTTTCAACCTACAATCTACCAGAAGTTGTGTACTTCAAAACAAAAGCAAGTTTTCTCGGCGCAAGACAAAAAGCGACCTAAATGTAAAACTGAAAAATATCAACATAAAAGGATGAAGCATTTATTACTTAAGTTAATAAAGAAGTGTGTTGCTTCATTTTTTTCTTGTTCTTCATTTATATAATTATACTGATATTTGATGGCTATATTATCATGAGGCGATAAGCTGATACCCTGACAGCCCCACAAGGGTTCAAAACCACTTTAGGTAACATCACATTCTTTATACAGCAAATATATACTAATGCACAGAGTCAGTATACATGTGCACATTCTTACTGTTAGAATTTTAGCACAAATTTGTGCTAGTGTTTAGTCAGAATGAATACGTTAATGGATAAGTTAACATTGAGGTTTTAAAACTGTGGTGAAGGCCAGTTGATTTGATTTTTGCCATTTTCTGAGGCCAAACATTTCTTTACCTCACAAAACATGCCATTAAACTGATGGAGAAAATTACAAACAGATTTGCAGACACACAAACTAAGAATTTTCCTTTTACAAGGTTAAGTAAGTCTCATCAATTGCTCTTAGCTTTTTGAGCCCTTATCACTTGAAAAAAAAAATCACCATTCTCTGTGTTATTTGTGTTATATCATCTCTCCAGAACATCCAGAAGATGCTTGGTCTAGCACCCTCTAGAGCTGCAACCAAACAGGCTGGGGGTTTCCTGGGACCTCCTCCTCAGGCTGCTAAGTTTTCCTAATCGTCAGGAGGGTCTGACCCGCTGGTCCTGCAGTTTGACTGTGTTTATAGCCAGAGCTTTGTCATCAGAGCAGTCACAGAGAACTGAACTGCTTCCTCAGTGCTGGAACAAACATGTTATCAGTTGCAGCTAATGTATCACAACTTTCTGTTGGATGTTTTGTTTATTTAACTGAAAAAAAATCTTATTTAGAAATTAGACAGAAAAGTTGTTCTTAATTATATTGATTACCAAGGGATACAAACCTCTATCTTGCATCCGCACATGCCATACATTACTGAGAATTTTAACTTCTGATTGGCACTGTAACATCCATATACCAGTATTACTATCTGTCATTGTATCCTTATTTCTTAATCATCAATAAAGTTTTATGGTTTAACTTATGTGGTATTGGTTATTGGTTAATAAACTGATTGTGTTTATCTTTCACTTTCCAACTTTTCTTACTTTGAAAAACCAAATCACATCTGTACCACCACCTTTACACTTCACACTAGCTGCTAACCCCCCTCAGTAAAACAGAGGTAACCCTACCCTTTCCATTTTTCCTTCACAATGTAATATACTGTATATTGCCCGAGCAATTTCTGCCAGTGCAACAAAACCAAGGCAAACCCTCCCCTTTAAAGTTCTTCCCACTTTGTCTCTTTTTGAATCTGTTTTAAGGTCTTATGTTCAGGACAAAAATCCCTGTGGAAAGGTGATAACATTTTTTCTCTGATTGAGTAAGTTCCTCACTTGTCCAGCTGCTTGCATACACATTAACTTGCTCCCTAAAGCAGAAATTGAACAGTTTGATTAGACTGTAGGACCTGTGGATGTTTTTGTGTCCTGTTTTACTTGTGTATTACACTGCAGACTTTTTGTCTTGTTAAAGTAAAAAATTAACCACTGATCTTTAATATTATTGATGGCTTTCCTCATCAAGTCTTATAGTAGAGCAACACAATAGTGAGTTTCTGACGTTATGTAGCTCTTATAGTTCTTTTTTTTTTTCAGCATAAAGTATTTTAAATTGTTATTTTATTATTTTATTTCAATTTTGGTTTTTGCTTTTTATTTGAGTTTTTCAAATATGTTTTAAATTTTAGATCCCGGTCCAACAGTGACCCTAACAGCCCAGATAAGGCGCTAAAACCATAGACCAGAGCAGTGCTCTGCCATAGACTATACAGCCTGTGACTGAAACAGAGGGCTGGCGGTGGTGGAGGCGTGTCCTGTTTGATGACTGGGCGCGTTCATTGACCCTCTTTTGTGACTGACATTCGGAAGTACAAGTAGTTCATTTTCAGGAGCACAGACGGATAACTTCTCGTATGTCTGCTTTCTTATATTTTATCGAAGCTGACCTGTATATGTCCTGTTTAGCTCTTCGCTAATTTTAGACAGATACCCTCTCCCCTCTGCTAGTTTAGCTAGTGTTGCTTTGTGCTAGACTGGTGCCTGCAATGTGAACCTGAGCTGTAACGGCTCTGCAAGGTAAGTTTAAGCCCAGTAGCTGATTTTTTTTTTTTTTTTTGCGTGCATGTGTGTTTTGCAGGTCATCGCCTTGTAAAAATGTCCCAGTCAATTCTCGACACCATGCCCGGGGCCACCACTGGGACAGTGTCGATCACAGACTCCCTGAACTTCTGGGATGGGAAGCGCGTCAAACCTCGGGAGGAGAAAAACGCTGAACCCGTGTTTGAACCCGCAACTGGTAAATATACACAGAAAATACAGTAGGCTATGGTTCTTTCTGTAGGGGGCATATCTCTGAATAACATTGCAGGAAACGTTTCTAGAGTGACGGATTTTTTAGGTTAGTGAAACTATTACTCTGCGGGGTCACCGTGAGGCCAGACTGTGATGTAACCGAACTCTTATGACCCTCAGTGAGTGAACGGCTATCTGCACCTCCTCTCTGACTGAATTGAGTCCATAGACTGTATATATATTTTCATATTTTTGTTGTCATTTTGTGAGCTGTTAATGGACACTTCTGCTGGGCGAAGGGTTTACTCAAGAGAGGAGCTCCTTTAATTGAGTAAAAGCAAATCTGGACAACAACATACAATTCCAGATGACATTAGGAGGTGTTGTCGAGGTTGCCGTGATGGTGCAAAGGTGAAGGCAAAGCTGAATGCTAGGAGGTGGCGATATAAACCCTTTCTTCCATCAATCATTAGGGGAAACGTCAACTCTCTGCCCAACAAAAGCAATGAGCTGGAGATATTGATGAAGACTGAGAAAGCATACCGTGAGTGCAGTTTCCTGTGTTTTACTGAAACCTGGTTGAATCAAAACAACTCGGACTCCAGTGTGGATCTACCTGGCTTCACTCTCATAAGGTCAGACAGAGATGCTCAAGCTAGTGGCAAAAAGAAAGGAGGAGGTCTGGCTTTATTTGTCAACCAGAGATGGTGTAACCCTTCACACATAACTGTCAAGGAGGAGTTGTGTTGTCCAGATATTGAACTGTAGTGACATCATATAAATACCTAGGTGTACATCTAGATAATAAGTTGGATTGGTCCAAGAACAAGAACTTCATCTACAGAAAGGGACAGAGCCGCCTCTTTTGCCTGAGAAGACTCTGATCAATAGACATCTGTAGTAAGATGCTGCAGATGTTTTATCAGTCTGTGGTGGCAAGTGTTCTGTTCTACGCTGCAGTCTGCTGGGGAGGAAGCATCAAACACAAAGATGCAAGACGTCTTAACGAACTGGTGAAAAAGGCTGGCTCTGTGGTTGGACTCAAGCTGGACTCAGTGGAAGATGTGTTGGAGAGATCTACACTGAGGAAGGTGGAGTCTATTCTCAAGAACATGGATCACCCACTTCACAACACCTTGATGGACCAAAGGGCCAATGGTGGTGGACGGCTCCTCTCTCTTTGCTGCAGGACAGAAAGATTCAGAGGATCTTTTGTACCAACAGCCATCAGGCTTCATAACTCTTGTGTATATAGTAGATAACTTTTAGAGACATATTATTTGAGACAATAGACAATTGAATTTCCCTTCGGGGATTAATAAAGTTCTTCTTATCTTATCTCATCTTATCTTATGTGTAACCTGTTTATTGTTTCTGCAGGCCGTGTCTTGTGCCAGTTGTTCCCCTGTGGGTCTGAGGAGGTGGACGAGGCCATTAAGAGTGCCCATGCTGCCTACCAAAAATGGAGCAAATTGGCAGGAATGGAGAGGGCTCGGGTGATGCTCGAGGCTGCACGTATCATCAGGGTGAGATGGCCATCACCATCTGCATTGCTGAAACATTGCCAGTGATATGTCAGTGTTGTGCAACTTCAGTTGAAGATGACTATTGGAAGCCTGCTTCAAGAAGGATATTAGTTACTCATTAGCAACGCAAACTTGTCCTCACCCTGAACTGTTGGCCTACATTATCACAGTAACACCCTTTTATGTATCTGTGTCACCTCTTTGAAGTAATGCCACTGAGGAATTTCACCCTAATTTGTTATTGACATTACATAAACTTAAAGCAGTGCCATGTTATCCAACTCTTTTATTCCCCTTAAGCTGTTTTGTCAAAGTAATGTATCTACAACTTTTCTCTTTTTGGATGAAATAGGAAAGAAGAGACAAGATTGCAAAGCTGGAAGTGATCAACAACGGCAAGTCCATCACTGAAGCACAGGTGGATATTGATATTGCTTGGCAGTGCATTGAGTACTATGCTGGGCTGGCTGGCACACTAGCAGGTAAATACACACCTATTCTCATTTAAAGTAATTTGATATTCTAGTTTCAAAAACTTTTTTTGTGATGTTTTGCCTGTGACTTGTTTGAAGGCCAGCACATCCAGCTTCCTGGGGGAGCATTTGCTTACACCAGAAGAGAGCCCCTTGGTGTGTGCGCAGGAATCGGTGCGTGGAATTACCCTTTCCAGATCGCAGCATGGAAGTCTGCTCCTGCTCTGGCATGTGGTGAGTTTGTTGCTGTGTGATATACTGCCAGATTATGAGAATTTGAAGTTTGATGTTACAGTAATCCAGAGTGAAACATACCCGTTTTCAACTATTGCCAGCCTGCAGTTTGTTCATTTTACTAGTGTCTATAGTTATTTATGTGTAAATCAAGGCTGTCACAGTGTCATATTACTGAGGCCAAAAATAATTCAAATTAACAATACAGTTTGAAAATTTATGGAATAATTGACACAATTAATCTAATAAGGGAAAGGCCAGACAAGCATAAAGCTGTATTCATTCATAGATTTGAACAGGGTGGCTGTGGCTCAGTGTTAGCGTTAGAGTTGATCCTCTTTCAGTGGGAAGGTCTGGTGCTTAATCCCAGGGTCCACTGTCCTCATGCAAAGAACCGCCTCCTTCTGGCTGCACCCAGTGTTGTGTGAATAGGATTAGTTAATACTGATGGGTGCTTTACGCAGCAGCTCCTGTGATCAGTGTGTGAATGTGGTGCGAATGAGTGAATGTGGCATGATGTAATAGCACTTGGAGTAGTGAAAGTGCTGATTGGTCAGACAACTACAGGCAGTTACGTTTTATTCTAATTCACCCGCCTGATGACACTACAACAGACACTACTTTATTAAGTGATTGTTTGTAATTTGTTGCTTTTATTATAGGATTTTTACTTTTTAGTTTTTTTTTTCATGTACTGCAAAAACCATGCATTTATTTTTAAATGAAGTGTATATACTTACTCCTCTGGGTTGTGAGTTACAGAACTGATTTAAAAGCTAAAAATGGCTTGACAGTAGACATGTTTATTACATAACCCTTATTAAAGAAGCTCTTCATTTCTTTTCTTTGTTTTTTTTTTAACAAATCTTGCAACATCAACATATAGCCAATACCAGCACATTTTTAACACTAACAATGAGTCTGTATCAGGGCTTCAGTCATAACCAAAATTTGCATTGTAAATATCTGGTTGTGTTTAGGTAATGCCATGGTGTTTAAGCCCTCTCCAATGACTCCTGTGACTGCTGTCATCCTGGCTGAGATCTACAAAGAGGCTGGGGTACCTGATGGGCTCTTCTGTGTGGTACAGGGTGGAGCAGAGACGGGGAGCTTACTCTGCCACCACCCCATGGTTGCCAAGGTCTCCTTTACTGGCAGTGTGCCCACAGGCAAAAAGGTACAGACCAGACCAGTGTGGTGCTATGAATTTATACCAAGTGTTGTTAAAGCTAAATACAGCTAAACACTGCGAGACCGTGTATTGAAAACCCCAGAGTTCAAAGAAAGTACACAATAGAATCAGAAAAAACAAAGCCTGTCTAGGAAGTAGGAAACCTTTTTTCGAAGTTTCAAAGTAGGGGTATCATAAATTTCTTGCTGTAAAATCATTCTGAAAAAAACTGTCTAAGCTTTCCGATGACGCTTTAGTTATTGTTGTTGATAAAACCCAGTGGCTCTTCTTCAGGTCATGGAAATGTCTGCAAAGGGGGTGAAGCAGGTGACTCTGGAGCTTGGAGGTAAATCCCCCCTCCTCATCTTTAAAGACTCTG
Organism: Xyrichtys novacula; assembly: GCA_962446985.1. Classification (NCBI taxonomy): domain Eukaryota; kingdom Metazoa; phylum Chordata; class Actinopteri; order Labriformes; family Labridae; genus Xyrichtys; species Xyrichtys novacula. The sequence goes on from OY660870.1 coordinate 7,342,142, forward strand.
AGCTGGAGAACGCAGTGAAGGGAGCACTCATGGCAAACTTCCTGACACAAGGACAGGTGAGACATCCTTGTCCTCAATGCATAATCTTTATTGATGTAAAGTCTTAAATGGTTTAGTCAGCCTTAACAGGGTTGGGTTTTCCATTAGGTTTGCTGCAATGGGACCAGAGTCTATGTGCAAAGAGAGATCATGCCACAGTTCCTGGAAGAAGTAGTTAAACGGACCAAGGCCATCCCTCTGGGTGACCCCCTGCTGAATGATACGCGAATGGGAGCACTGATCAGCAAGCCACAGCTGGATAAAGTGTTGAGATATGTTGACCAGGCCAAGAAAGAGGTGTGTAAAATCATTTCATTGTTAAACATCAAGGAACGTGTCTTAGTTCTCATAAATATTTGACTAAAATGTTTGTGTGTTTCCAGGGAGCCAAAGTTCTCTGTGGAGGAGATCCTTTTGTTCCCAGTGACCCCAAATTGAAAGGGGGCTACTTCATGTCCCCATGTGTACTTGGTAAATCTTTTCTTTTTTACTTTCCAGTATGTTATTTGCACTTCATCACACTCATTTGTACCTCTTATCACTGAACATATACCGGCACACAGATGAATTCAGTTTTCTCCCTGTGTGTATGTTTTGTGTTTCTCAGTATGCACTCTGTGTTACATCCAGTCCTTTTCCTGCCACAGATAACTGCAGAGATGACATGACTTGTGTGAAGGAGGAGATCTTTGGCCCAGTCATGTCTGTGCTGCCTTTCGACACAGAGGAAGAAGTGATTAAGAGGGCCAATGACACCACCTTTGGATTGGCCTCTGGAGTCTTCACAAGGTAAGACTGGGATGCACAGAGCCCACTGCAGTTTTTCATTACTCAGTGGTCAGTTGTAGCTACTGATTTACAGGTTTGTTAGTGACTATTTAAGATTTTTGCATTCCCAGTGTGGTATATAAGGTTTTCAAGACAGAAAGTTGCTCTTTTTTGGTGCTTGAAACCCAGAATTAGATCATATTTTCTGCATGCAGGGACATTGCTCGGGCTCATCGTGTGGCTGAGAACCTGGAGGCAGGGACCTGCTTCATCAACAACTACAACATCAGTCCTGTGGAGGTGCCATTTGGAGGATACAAGAATTCAGGTGAGATTTTTTTAGAGTGAAAAATGTCACAGTGGCAACTTTTGTTCAGTATAAACACTGTTAAATTTCAGTGGCAGTTCTTTTGTTGTAACTTAAACTTCCACTGGCAAAAATTACACTGAATTGCAGGAAACAGACATTATTTACATGAAGTCTTCTGATCTTCTCCAGGTTTTGGCAGAGAGAACGGCCAGGTTACGATTGAGTACTACTCCCAGCTGAAGACTGTGGTTGTGGAAATGGGGGACGTTGACAGCCTTTTCTAAACAACTCTCACCAAGTTTACACTGCTGGACCAGATCCCTGCAAAACAGCATTTCTCCATTTTAGTCATGAGTGCACACAGCACTGTAGTTCACAATGACAGTGATGACTGTGAAGCTAGAGGTGGCTTACTTACTTGTTAAGTTCACAATTCTTTGCTTTTTCTGCTTTCAGGTGGATCTGCTTTTTAGTGCCAAGCAAGAGAACAAGTGCAAGGCTAATGTCATTTTAAGTGCTCATTAGAAATAGAAATTTCAGTTTTGCTTCGAAGCACAGCTTAAAGCCTTTACTTGAAACACTGTGAGTAATATTGTGAAATGTGAATTGCTATACGAGAATAACTACCTAACACATGCAGAAAGATTTTTATACTGTTTGCTTAACACACTTTTGATCACCAATCTCTTTTCTCAGAATAAATGCTATAAAGAACACAAAGACTGTTTCTGTTTAATGGTTAATCAGAGTTAAATTTAAATGATTGAATGAGGCAACTTTATCAGATATTTTCAATTATTAGGTCCATAATTATCTTGTAAATACAGAAAAAAGGATTTTGACATATCAATTCCTTATATTTGACACACGAGTGATTTTTACCTGTCATCTTGTAAACTATTTGGTAAAAAGGCAGATATGGTATCATAAACATTGTATCTAATCAACTGCACAGTTTTAGTATATTGCTGGTTATAATAGCTAATGTGGTAATTCACTATCAACTCATACCTGTGCCTGCGAATCACAAGTACAAAATGTTTTCCCTAAACGCTAAACTGTGCTACTGCTCATTAACGGGTATATGATTAAAAAAAATTTTTTTAAAACAGCGGAGCTTTTAAAATGAAAATGTGCAGTCGTTCTGGGAAACATATTGATAAAGGGCATAAATGTGACTTAGATTCTGTGTTACTGAGCTCTCATTGTGCTCTAAGTCTGGTAACTACATGAAATGAGTCTGCTCTACAGAATCATATAGGCCTACTGTTGTTACTGCGAACTCTTCCCAAGTCCATACATGTGCTAGCTCTTCTTATTGCTTAAAAATGTTTAAAAAAAACGCTTTAAAACTATATTCACAGATAATTGCTTTGGATGCTCTTTCAGACAGGTAAAAAAGTGCAAGACAGCCATCACCATTTAATAAAGTCACAGACTTTTATTTTGACAAGGTGAACCGGAAATACTCCCGTTTGCTATGTTCGAAGATCCTGTGTCTTCGGTTTCTGGTACAAACAATGCAGGTACTGCACTCTTGATTTTCATTCACTCCAAATTAAAGTGTACCTTTTTTCCTTTTCGCATTTAAATCAATATTCTTATCGTCAACTAACTCCTGAATGACCTTTTGTAGGGCTCGCAGTAGCTGTGTATGCTTGCAAAACGAGGCAAAGTTAGCATTAGCTAGTTTGGTTTGAATTGGGTATAACAATGGCTCCAGAATAAAGGTTGTCAAATCCGTGTTACTTACTCACTGGATGATTTTTGGTGTATTCTTTGTGTTTTTCTGCTCATCTTCTGCTGTCCCACAGCAAAGAGAGGAGAAGCAGCTGGAGGCGTCTGTGGAGTCGCTGGTCTCTCGGGTCGCGCACGTCAAAAGCGCTCTGCACAGTTTCATCTATAAACTGGAGAATGAATATGAGAGATTAACATGGTAGGTAACCTGAAGAACTCAGGAGTTTATGCTGGTGCTGTTGGATACTCTGTGGTATCAGACCTATACACACGCACCACAGGTCAAATAAGGTCCTTATTAAAAGTTAGCATTTTCACCGGAGAGCGGTTAGGGGAGAGTGGGGTAAGATGAGCCATTTTTCACATTTCAAATCACTACATCAAGGCAATCATAGTGTTGTCTCTAACTAGTGTATCTGCATATATTTCAAGATGTTCATCCCTGTAAACCAACAGAAGGAGTGTAAACCAGAGACTGTATATAGAATGGACAGAGTCTGCCTCCTTGCTGGGTGAAGCCACTCCAAGAACAGCACCCTCTGTTGACGGGCTGCAGTATTGGTCATAAATCTCGCCTACGCCAGCAAAACTTATGGAGCTGTGGATAAACTTTAGAAATTTATTACACAGAACATAAATTTTTCTCCCCCCTGCTTGTGATGTTGACATGTAGTTACAGTAAGGCTGGTTTGTGCTCAAGTCCTCTTTTTTCTGTGAAGCTCCTTTTTTAAAAGTAATTAGGGGGTTCATGTTTTCTATGATTGACACCTGATACAGCCTATTGGCGTTCAGGGATTGCATAGCTCACCCGGGGATACGCTGTTTGAGCCAAGCGTCATCACAGCAACTCTCCCGCTGAATGCGCACAACGCTACTGCGCAATGCTGGTTTCAGGAAATGAAGAAAAATCGCAGAAATACAGAAACCTTTTTGGCTTCAAATCCATATACTGGCGGGAGGCAGAACCAAGTTGTCCATAGTATATACAGTCTATGGTGTAAACATAACTGTCTTGTGTTATAGCATACCAAAAAAAGTAGTCTCCTATGGTCAACTTACCCTGTGTATGGGGTAAGTTGACCATAGGAGCGGGTTAAGTTGAGCCGTATCCCTACTAACCCCCCCCCCCCCCCCCCACTCTCCACCCCAGCCCTCCTTCATCTTGTCTCTCCCTAAAAAAACAGTCACTTCTTCACATTCATGTGTATTTTATCTATTATACACTGAACTGGTACAGTAATTCTTTTTATTATTATAGCATATAACTGTTAAAAAGCTGTTTTGTTAAAAGCCATTTTAGCACAAGAATGCCTTTAAGTGGTTCAGAACATTCACAGCTGTATTTTTGAAAAGACAAAGTAACACATTTCAACAATCTGAACTGAAACTCTGATCCTCTCATCAGACTCCTAAGGAAACATGAATTGTACACTTACATTTGTATACAAACACCTTTCATCTTTTCAATTACTTAAAACACAGATTTCCCTCCCATGATTAATGAAGTATGTGAAATACATAAATGTATAGAGATAATGATATAAAACCAATTAGGTTAAATATCTTAACTATCACAAGCACATATGCCTAAATGTGGATGCTTATTTGCCTCACATGCTGTGATCTGTGTTTGTCTCGTTCAGGCCCTCTGTTTTGGACAACTTTGCTCTTCTGTCTGGTCAGCTGAACACAATCAACAAACTTCTGAAGAATGAGAAGACACCGTCTTTTCGCAACCAAGTCATAATACCACTGCTCCTGTCTCCAGACCGAGATGAGGATTTAGCTGTGAGTATTGAAGCTGCCGAGTGATGTGCCAGCTTCTTTGAGAATCACACCAACTTATGGTTTACCTCTTCTGCTTGTTCCTTCACAGAAACTCACAGAGCAGCGCGTGCCAGTCTTCAGTCATGAGATTGTACCAGACTACCTGAGAACCAAGCCTGATCCTGAAGTGGAGGAGCAGGAGAAGCAGCTGAGTGCAGAGGCAGCACGCATCGGCCCAGATGTGGCACAGGTCAGTTACATACAGAATGAGCGAATGAATGTTGTCTCTGGAGTAAGCAATGGTTTCACTGTTGGGGGGGGGGGGGGTTATGAAATCATCTTCCCGGACAGAAATGGTTATATAATCATCTTCCTTACATTTCTAACATAAGGGAAATACCTTGCATTATTCAACTCTGGTTTAATTTCTACCAACAGAAACAGATTCAGACGTTAAATAAATTGTGTTCCAACCTGCTGGAGAAGCTCAACAATCCTCGTGACGACAGAGATGCAGAAAGTGCAGGTGTGTTGCAATTAGATTGTCCATATAGTCAACCACAAGCTGATTCATGAATTTAACACTGCCAACTTTTCTGACTGTTTCCCAGCAATACGTCAGAACAAACCATCTTTCAACCCTGCTGACACTAACGCTTTGGTTGGAGCTGTTGCATTTGGAAAAGGGCTCTCCAAGTGTCGGCCTCCTGGCCAGGTAGCCGCTGGCCATCCAGGGCAGGGGCCCATGATAAGTGGAGGTCCGACCTTACAGCAGGTTACTATCGGTGGGGGTTCAAGCCAGCAGGCAGGTATCGGTGGACCTGTGGCTCCTCAGCAGCAAGGGCAGCCAGGTAGGAGACCTGGAGAACTGGGTTAGTATTTCACACACAAAGGCTAAGTGTTTGTTTTATAATAAACTACACCACATGTGTTTACACTTTAAAAACAGAGAAGATCGCTAAACCAAGGCAGTTCTGACGACCAACTCTGTCTGTTCTTCAATTTCTGACCTTTATTTTGAGAGTATTCTGATCATTTCTGTTTGAAAACTTCTCTATTTAAAGAATATGGATGGATTTAATAAGATTTAATAGATTCTAAATGAAGGGTATATGAAAACAGATTATTATTAGGTATTTTAAAAACTTTTAGGCACATCATCAGACCACATAGAGCAATAATTGGTTACTGGTCAGAAATAAATTGTCATTTTTTTTCATACAGTTTTCAAAGATGTTTTCAGGGTTAGGGTAAACCTGTTTGTGTCTCTCTGCTGTCATTGACCATGCTGCTGGACACCTTATCATCCAAGAGACCTGCTCTCTCATATGTGCACATACAGTCTATCGGATATTTTAGAGTAAGAGCATACTCTGAGATGGAACAATTAGGGGTCTGAATGGTATCACCACAATCTGGATTATTATAGAGTAATTTAAAGGGATATTCTGGCATAAATCTAAATTATGGTCAAACACACCGTAACAGATGATCGAGAGATGAATGTTGCCGCTTGCTTCTCTAGTTATATCAACTTTAGTAACAACCGCACGATAGCAATACACAGTGGTCTGAAGAGCCATACACAAACCTCAACCAAAGAGTTACTCTATAGCTACAAATAATGCTCAGAACAGCACCTAACTTCATCAACAGTACATGTAGGGTCCCAGCCATAGTACTAGCCACCAAACATCTTTTTAGCTTTGCCCAATTTCTTTAGCAAAGAGACTAAACACAACTCACCTTCTCTCTTCCAGCAGCCGCTTATTTGTACGGAGATTTCAGGCGAGTCCATTGCGGACTGCAGTGGGGTGATGCAGCTCAAGGAATAACATTTATGATAATTTCTATATCATTTCCTTGAAGTGATAATCATCATAATAATCATTTTGCACTGCAGATGTGGTAGTTCTTCGGCCATAGCGTCTCAGTCTGATTGCATTTCCGTGACGTAATGAGCATAAGTATTCTTCCTTGAACTGCGAAACTGCACTGCACTTGATGATCGACTCGTTAGGGCTCCCCCGCAAACAAGCGGCTGCTGGAAGAGAGCAGGTGAGTTGTGTTTAGTCTCTTTGCTAAAGAAACCAGGCAAAGCTAAAAAGATGTTTGCTAGTACTATGGCTGGGACCCTATATGTACTGTTGATGAAGTTAGGTGCTGTTCTGAGCATTATTTGTGGCTATAGAGTGCCGTTTTGGTTGAGCGCATATCTGTTTTGTTACGGTGTGGTCGTTACTAAAGTTGGTATAGCTCGAGAAGCAAGCAGTCGGCAACATTCATCTCTCGAGGGGGTGTCTAACTCGGTGTTACGATGTGTTTAACCCTAAATTAATCTTATGCCGCAATATCCATTTAATGGTCATTGGCCAAAGCCCCAGAGCAGAGAATTCGCTCTCCTTTTTACTTCATAACACTGCTGCTGCATTACTTTCTTTGCATGGAATTATTTTTACTTCTCTTTTTATTTTGCTTTAATTATTAAATGTAATTAAAATAAACCAAATTATTCCCATCAAACATGAGGTCTGGTGAAAAACTAAAGGGTAAAAACAAAAGTAATAGATGGCTGAGAGAGCTAAGCTGTTCATGACCAACACATCACTTCATTTTAAGAGCACAAATATTGTATTCACATATTTTGAGAATAGGTGTTGATAATTATTTTAGCGCCGTAAGAGTCAGTTATTTCCTTTTACAAGATCAGAAAAGATTTTTTTATTGTTTTTCACAAGATTAGGGACTATGAAATTTGCTCTGTCACTCTTGATTTCATGAATAAAAGTGGTTAACTGCTGCATCCGTACTAGACTGAACAGGTAACCAGGTTAGCACTGAAATCAAGCAAATAGTGTGTCACATACAGTCTCTGTTAGTATTCTACACAGATACTTTGGTTACACTTTGATTCATACAAACATTTCTTTACATTTTGGTCCTTTATCAATTCTTGATTCCCTTGTATTTTCGTTTACAACCTCATCATTTCTTTTCGTATGTGTATCTAAACAGTTTGGAACAATAATCTGTGTTAAATCTATATTTTTGGTGATATTTTCCCTTTCTTTCTTTTTAGGTAAAATGCCAAGCAGCATCAAGACAAACATCAAATCTGCGTCCAGCTCAATGCATCCTTACCCACGATGAGCTTTAAATGTCTTCTTTCTTCACTCAGCATTTGTTCCATCTCAGAGACTTGATGTAAACAGAGGCTTTTCACCTTTCTGTCCTTAAAATAAAGACCCTTTTATTCTTGTGTAATGGCCCAGCTTTTGTTGAGGTGATTTCTCTGATGTCTCAGATATTACATTAAAAACAATCAGGTATTAAATGTTCGTATTTGCAGCCGTAGAGGTTGCGAGTCGAAATGTTGACATCATACTGGTGCAGTTTTCTTTTGAGCCCCCAGATGGCAGTATGTCATCATTTATCTGCTGTACATGAAGCTTTATATTTGACTTGTTTTTTCAAATAAAACATGACAAAAGAGTTTTTGCAGTATAATTAATAATTTTACTAAAACGACTGTTTGAAGATTCTTTACCAACAAAAACAGTGTTGAAGTATTTCACAGGAGGAAGTTCAAATGGTTCTCCTTTTTCAATAATGAAAAAGAATGAATATATAATGCAAGCAAAAGTGTTTAGTTCTTGTAGGAGTGTGTATGGTGTCCTGATATGGACGGGACAGAATCTGTCAAATGACCATCTAACATTTCAGACATGCACCATGATCTGATGTCTGTGGAGTATTTCTGCCGGTCTCTATCCTCTCTTGCCTCTCTTTGCCCATTTTGCTGCAGATCCAAAGGTGAGAGTAATGAGGGTGGACATCACTCTGTGTGGCCTGATAATGTCAAAGTGTTTAAGGGGGCAAATGAGGAAGTATCGGTGCTGACGTGTGAAGGGGGCCTCTCTCCATGCCGGCTCTCTCTGTCCACTCCAATCCCTGTCCTACTGCACAGCACAGTGACCGTGCTGCTGTCACAGCAAGCAGGCCCATGGCTGACCTACATACACCCTCTGTCCCCAAACAGGCAGACGTCTTGCTGTGTCAGCCACCACGTTCAGACGCTCTGCTGAGACAGCTCAAAGCTGCACAAGGTCAACCTTGCGTCCACAGATGAGGTCCAAATCATAAACAAAGACACAACAGGCAACATGCTGCAAACCTCAGGAAACAGGAACAGCTGAATCAAGTTTTTGCATACCTAACCCCAAAAGTTCATGGTTTTAAGCAGCATTTGTTTGTTTCCTGTCCATTTTTAGGCTAGAGTTCAATTCTGAGGTGTGGTTTGTTTTTCCTTATTTACAGACAGCCAACTAATTCATTTAGTTCAATAGAAATGAATCTGCAAGCTCTGTGAGGAGTTTTGTAATACTTCAGGAATAAATAAAAATCAATACTGATACCTCTGTGACTAACAAAGGCAAACAAAAGCACCAGCAACAAGACAGACAATGTCTTGACTCTAACTTTTAAAGCCTGAAGCTGCTGTAGATGTCAGCAGAAAGTGGGCAGCAGGCTGAAGAAGCAGCTTTTACTCACATTTTCCAGTTCAAATATGGCACGATGAGAGTTTTACGTGGTTCATGGTCCAACAAGCTCTCATATGATGGTTCAACCCAATGTTAGTTTTGCCAATAAAGCCATGACCCAAATTTAACGTGATTTTGCTGCACGTTCTATTAGATGGTTCATTCATTTGATTGTTGCAAATTACAGTCATCCACAAGGGACTGATGGTATTAAATGAAACTGATTTCCTCAAAGAAAAAATAATCTTGTAGCTTCTTTTTTCAAACATTGTTGCAGTCATGATCAGGGTGGGTTTTTGGTAAACAGAGACACTTTGCACGACATTCTGCAGGTCATCCAAATCCTAAAGTGCATTAGAAGAATTACACGCTGTCTTTAAGGACACAGACGGCTTTTACAGTCAAGTCAGGTTCACGTTTATTGTGTTTATGTAATGCTGACCAACTCCAAACAGAAAACAAGAGTAAATCGACTCACACAATAATAAAAATACAAAATAAAAAGTAAAATCTGTCCACTCCAGACAGTTGAGGGCCAGAAGTCTTCAATAATGGTTTCAAACTCTCTTTGTCTCTGTCCTCTCGCAGTGCATTTCAGAATGCCACTCACTAAATACAAAAACCCATATGATACCAGTTTTTGATTTCTATGCAATTGCAGAAGCATGGTTCTTGACCCCCATACCCCTTCCCTCCCCTTTGTAGTGCAAGTACTGTGGGTTGATGCTTGCACCAAGTGTGGCTGCGCTCACCCTCGTGTCTGTGCTGTGACACCCTCCCTCCCTGACACCTGCCCCCCTCCCACATGTGCAAGTTTTTGAGTATTTTTGTTGTAATGTTTTTATGTTGCTTATGTGCCAAAGTGTTTTTTTTTTCACTGATCCCACACTGTGCCCTCCTACGGGAGCAGAGTTTGGAGTTGCCTTTTTTTCCCTCATCCTCCCCCATTCTCCTTTTTCTAATCTAAAAAAGGGGCGCCAGTCTGCAACGACCTGTCAGTTCTCCCTTGCCTGTCTCCCCCTGTATGTGTCTGTCTACTGTATGTTTCTTGGAAAGGATGAACTGTAAATTAGGAATTTCCCCTTGTGGGACTAATAAAGGAGCATCTTACCTTATGATTGTGCAAGGTGGCAATGTCTTAATGCAGATATAAAGTTGTCATTCTGAAGTAACACAAATAAGATAACTTGAATATCCAGGAGACAATGCACTCATGCCGTTAAAACTGCACACTGCACCTTTAATGTTAAAGCCATGCCCCTGCTTAAGTAGTGTCGGAGTATTTCTTATTGACAAATTCTCAGGACAGTATGAAATGACACTAATAAAACAATTTTAGTTCTAGTTGCGGAAATTTAGAGCATGTTATTTGATATCAGTAGATCAGATGTAGGTTATATTGGGGCTTTTCAGTGCTGCTGATATCCTCAAGTTACATTTTCAAAGAATGCTGGTCCACTAACTTTTACAGCAACTTTCCTTTAAATGTATCACTAAAACATGAAAATGTATTTTATATAGTTGGAGAAAAGGACTCTTAAGTCTTAAGAGATGCATTTCTCCCACCTCTGTGTTTGTGTACTGTACACGATGAAGTCCTGTTGAGGGAACATTTCTGATTTCAAAGAAATAAAAACAATGAAATAAATAAAAAAACAAAGACTGGATGTGCTTCTTCACACAATCTGATATAAATAAAGTTTTTGTGCGATGGTGATATAAACTCAGTCTTCTTAGAGCTGTAAGAGCAGGCAGTGATTTCAATGGCTCCACCCTGGAGAGGCAGAAAGAGTAATGTCATACTGTCACCGTCCCAACTCTGCTGTCAAAGCTTCATCTGAGCATCACGACAGTTATATTTCTTCTGGATTACGCAACAAAAATATTAATTTACTCTGGAGTCCTAAGTGCATCTGCTGAATACGACCATTTGCTGCCAAACGGACACAGTCACTGCAGTTTATGAGACTTAACTGTGACACTTATTGTACTTTAGCTCTTCATGAAAGTTTTTTCCTCTCAAAATATGTAATTTTGTGGGGAAAAATATTAAAAAGTAACATTACGTGAACAAGAAAACAGGCAACATCCAAACTGAAATGACTGGCCTTAGGTAATGCCCTGATTTCCAACTCCAAAAAATAAACACGGATCCCTCAAACGCAAAATAGCAGTGAGCTTATAGCAGTGACTGTTTTCTCTACAGTGTGATTCTGGGGAATTCCCACTGTACATGCTTATGTTGACATATCAACATATCATACGACAGTATTAAGACTTTTTCAATCATTTCATATATTTATAATCTATAAAATAATCCTTGTTTATAGCCAGAAAGCCCACAGCTTTTGCTGAAGTCCATATTGTTTTAAAGAGCTCCGAAAATTAAATTACATGATCTTTTTACACTTCATTCCCCAACCTTATACATTTGATCAAATTTACTGTATTTATTTCATGTTGTTTTTTTATTATTTTTGTCTCTTGGTCTTTGATCACTGTTGAAGTCTTTACATGTCTTTTTTTTTTTGTCTCGGATCTTTTGTGAAGCATTTCGGGCTGCATGTTTATACAGTATGTATAAAAGGAGCTGTATATAAAGATGATTTAGTTGAGTGATGCCCAACTAACAGGTGCTGCTGTTATTTCCTGCAACTGTTACCATTGCCAACTGAGAAATGCTAATGTTTAGGATTTATTGTGAAGTAAAATGTTAATTTGGATATGACTTTTAACAGAAAAGCCTGATAATGGTTTAAATTTACTAATGACAACGTTTTTGTTTAATGGAAATAAGACAAGTTCTCTGCCAGCTGTTGAGACTCAGAACTAACTTTCTGGCTGCATATAAATCATTTTAAAATCAATACTATGATATTTAGATCATTGCGTCAACTTGTTTGTATGTTCAGCTGGCAGCCATGTAATAACTGGGACAGCCTGCTGGTGGTTATGCCTAAGGGACTCCCTTCAGGGTGAGACAAGACTGCCCCACTTTGCATCTGGGTCTTGTCTCACCTTATCAGGTTCTATTTTATAAATATGAAGAAACTCCTCACGGGAGCTTTAATTTAAATCAATTAGTTTGTTGCACAGTTAGGCTTTGTGTTTTTTTCCCTCCCATTATTGTCACAATCTGTTAGTGGGGTTGTGACAGTGACAACAGTGATGCCATTTATAGAGCCAAGCTAAATGCTAAAACGCTTACATAAGTGAGATGTTTACAGATCTGTTTGAATGAAATTATCATAGGTTTATGAGATAAGGCTACTTTAAAATGATAAATGTGGATATATTTGATTACAAATTTCTCAGTTATTATCAAAAGAATTATGAATTCAGATATTGGAGTAGACACAAAATCTGAGCCTTGTAGATTGTTAATACAATGTGGTTGCCTGTCAAAATGCTATATGACGTTTAATACGTTTAATACGAGGCCTCTGGAGATTGTTGGAAAAATTACATCATAACTTCTGTGTGTGTTCTACACAGATAATCCAAGAGGCATTTTATTCTCAATCCCTTAATATAAATGCTTTTAACCAAATTTTTCTGTCTCTAGTTCTTTCCCATACAAATAAAAAAGACACTTCACACCATAAGGGGTCAGCAGTGTTTCATAGCTGAGACGCTGAAGCTCCACAGTGTCAGTACACTCGTTTTTAAAAAAACACTCATCTTTAAACATCCCACAGTCAACAATCAATTTCCATCTTGAAATCATGGTTATGTTTTTTTTGTAAATAATAAAAGAAGAAGCAAAAGACAGATAGAGAGGTAATTTATAGTCACACTAAGTGTTCTCCGCAGGACTTTCAGCCACGCTGTACATACCGGATAATGGGAAAACTCAGTATGACAGCTGCCTCCTAAATTACAATATACACTGTAAAGTGGGGAACACGGAGCAGGGGGAACCAGGCAGTTTTTGTTAACTGACACAAATCCATCCTGACAACATAATCAGCATTGCTATCTTATGAAAGGACAGGATTTCCCTCTAAAGCGACACACTGCAGTGACCAAATGTGTCAAATGACTTCATGTCCAGATATGCAGGGAAAACATTTAAGAATATGAAAACACGGACACAAACTCAAAACAAATTAACTCACAGCTGCATGAGAATTGACATGACTGATGTTGCCTTTGTTGCTGGACGTGAGTGAGATAATTATTGCAACAGCAGTGTATCTGAATGTCCTTGATCATCAGCACAAAATATTGTTTTGTCTCATTTTTGATTCGTGTTTTAGAGAGATAACTTTCTTGTTTCTTTAGTAACAGCATCTCCTGGCAGCGTTTTAAAGGATGTTTTCCCCCATAATTGAGGAACATGATAAGGTCCATATCTTGCTCATTATGGAAGCTTTAGGCAAATAAAATGAAACAGTTTACAGCCTTAAAACTCCCACACCCCCCAAAAAAACACAAATATTCTGTGGATACTAATTCAAATGTTCCACGGTTGAGATAACTTGAAAGGCTACAGTGACGTTCACCGATCTGTGAAATCTTTTCCAAACGTCTTCTTTATGAAAGTTGGGATCAGAGGAATTCATTAGAGATCTGTGGGTGGCATAGGCAATAAGAGACTGAGGCTTTCCAGGGGCAAGTCTTTGCCAAACTGAACTGTTTCCAAATCTGAAATCTGCAACACTGACTGAAACACACCCACAGCTGCTAATTACTTGACCCTATTCCTGCAGAAGTGTTTTCTTTAGAGTTATTTTGTGATTCATGTGAGATCTATCTGTGGAAGAGCACTTGTTTCATCTTATTAATGCAGAGGGTTTTCCTTGAGACAAAGCCTCTCCATTAAGTCATGCCCTCAGTCCTCAGACCTTGCATCGTCTGCTTCAGTAGCCCTTCCCTCAGGCACATGTGTGTAACCTTGGTGTGTGTATCATGCTGGCAGGCACTGACATAAGTGATACACTGAGTGTGTTGGCTATGAGGCCAGCCTTTTCATGAGCCTTGTTATTGTCATTGATATAATGTGAGCCCTGAGCCTCAAAGTATGTGCCACATACATTGTGGTCTGTCTGAGGATGATTGATGTGAAACTCTAATGAGAAGATGTACAAAACAAGAGTGCTGCATTTCCCTCCTCAAATTCCAGAGTTAGAAGTGTAATATCTCTGTGAAGACGATCGGTAACAAACTGAACCGAAATCTAGTCAAAACCTCTAAATCAATGTATTATCAGGTTTTATTTTTGTGCATTTTTTCCTTTATTGGATAGGACAGCTGAAGAGAGACAGAAAACGTGGGGAAGACATGCAGCAAAGAGTCGAGGCCAGGGCCAGCAACCGCTTCAACAAGGACTATTGCCGTAATGCATAGGGCACTCATAACCTGCTAGGCTACCATCACCCTGCTTTATTAGTATTTGGATTTGCAATGACAAAAGACACAATACATCAAAATATATCTAACACTACAGTATATAGTACAGTACAATAAAATATGACACAACACGGTAAAAAAACAGTCTGATACGTATGATCCAATGATGGCACAACATGATACGAAGTGACACAATCAGGTAGATAAGATATGATGCCCATGATTCGACACTACAGTATAAAGTACAATATGATGCAAAACATCATAATACAATTCAGTTTGATATCATAGCGTCTGATATGATGCAATTCAATACTTCATGAAATGAAATGATAGTGTACACTACTATACAAATGATATGATATAATACAATATGATGCTGCTTGATACTATATAATATAAAATCCTCCCATATGTTTAAAGCAATATGATACAATATCATACCATCCTTAATTTTGCCATACGGTGCAACATGATATTGTATTTAATTTAAGGTTTAAATTTGATTTATTGCATCGAACCAACTGGAACTAGACCTCTGAAATACAGGTGAACAAGCTAATCTTACTGATATCACAATAAACTAAACTTCTCATAGTCAAATTAACATACCTAGATAACTTGGCAGAGAATCGATTTTCTTTATCATTTATCATTTTCCATTGGACTAAAACTGGCCTAATAGTTTTGTGCATGCTCAAGGAGTTACTTTTGTCAACAACTCAGTTCTTGATTGGTGCGTGGTAACTGGGACAAGGACAGTTGTCCAGCTAAATTGGCTAAATGAGTTATTACAGTAGCTCATCTTAACTGTGCATGTTAACATACTGACTGTGACCCACTTTGTAGTCATCCTTCAAAACATGTGACTCGAGTCCTGCACTTATTTGGATAGTCCTTAAATTGAGTGGTTGAGAAATGCTTCCATACAGTATATATTTGCTAGATTTGTGATAAAACTGGAAAAATACAATTAAAGTCTACACTGCAGTACGATACAGAATAAAACATTTTGATGTAATGAGATATGACATGATGCAGTGTAATACAAGACCAGACCAATCAAGAAGATACAATACGATACGATGCAATACGATGCAATACGATATGATGCAATACAATACTGTGCAATACAGTACAGTGCAATAGGGTTTGACATGTTACAGTATGATATGATACATTGTGCAATACGATACAATACAAAAACAGAATGGTACCACATGAAATGATACCATACAGTGGGATGCAATACAATACAATACAATACAATACAGTGCGATATGGCACATTATAACTTGATTTGACACAGTGTGATAAGGTGCATATGGTACAGTATGATACGATACAAAACAATATGTTAAGGGGTCTGGTAGCCTGGAGTGCTTTACAAACTTACCTGCTCAGTTTCATCTTGCTTACTGCTTGGCTGCCAGCGATGAAAGAAACAAGTTTAAATTCAAAGATGATGTTTATTGTTTTAAAAATCTGTCATTTATACAGCTAAGAAATGGATCCCTTAGATTAAGTGGTTGGTTGTACTTCGATGCTGCACACATTCTGCTTTATGATAAATGAACAAATATATGTAATATGATGGAATTCAACGTGATGCAATGTGACATAGGATATGAGATGTGACATTATGTGTATGGTATGGTACAATGCAGTTGAGTACACTGTGGTGTTCCCTTAAGAAAATTCATTTCAACTGCTCCTTACATCTGCCTCTACTACTGTGATGTAAATACATTAAAACAATAAGGGAAACAATTGCTAACATATGAGCAGAAAAGCAGATGCCAAAGGAACCACAAACAGCATATTACACTACTACTATTACACATGCTGTGGCTGTAACACAAGGTACACTACAGGCCAAAAGATAGGATGCAAGATCAGATTTGCACAAAAAAAGATCATAGTTTCATATATATAATTTGCAACACAATAAATATGACTGTTGTGTAAAGAGTAACTTATCAGAAGACATTTTGACTATAATTATTAGGTATTTGAGTTATTGCTGCTTAGATTTTGCTTTCTTTAAAGTAACCTTCTCTGGCTTTAACAATAGCTTGGCATATACCAGGCATTCGTTCCACAAGTTTTTTAAGGTATGTTCCAGGGATTTCATTCCAAGCTTTCATTAAAAAGAGACTGCTGATTCGTGGGACGCGTTTTTCTGACCGATCGATCCAATTCATCCCGCACAACCTCAATTGGAGAAAGGTCTGGAGACTGAGGGGGCCAAACCATTTTGAAGAACACCTTCCTCTTCTTTTTTGTCTAGGTAACCCTGACAGAGCAATGGCAGAGTCATTGTCTTGCTGCAAAACAAACTTATGAGCCACAAGTCTGAGTCCAGATGGAACAGCATGGTGCTGGAGGATGGAATGGTACTGTTCCTTCTTCATGATACCCTTTATGTCAAACAAATCTTCTACTCTATCACCTGCAAAATATCCCCATACCATGGAACTACCACCTCCATGCTGAATTGTGGGTGTAACACATGTTGCTTTCAGACGTTCACCAGTTTGTCTGCGGACATAGACTCTGCGTTTTGAACCAAACAGTTCAAACTTGTTTCTACTCATCATAAGTCCAATTTTTGTGAGCTTTTGCCCACTCATTTCTCTTTTTCTTGTTCTGTGGACGAAGTAGTGTTTTTTTGCATATACACAACCTTTCAGACCAGCCTTTCTCAAACGTCATTTCACGGTTGTCAGAGATATGGGTTTCGACCTTGTCATGTTGATTTCCTCCCTTATTTTTGGTGCTGTCTTTCGCCGATCTCTCTTACTGGTGACAATGCTATGTTTATCCTCTGCTTTTGTAGTAACTCTCTTTTGTCCAGGTCTTTTTCTATCATCATAACTTCCAGGTTCCTCTAGTCTCTTCAGAGTGTAGTGGACTCCTTTGTTCAACACCTTTAGGCGTTTTGCAATTTCTCTTTCTGTGCATCCTTCTTTCCTCAATGTACAAATCTGTACTTTTGTTTCTTTACTCAGTTGCTTCTTTCTAGCCATTTTTGCGGTAGTTTTAATGCAGTTGAGATTTATTAGGATTTTTGTATGCAGACCCTCAAAAGCCAAAAAGTTGAAGTGAATAATCCAACTGTGATTTGTTTTTTTGCTTTTGCACTGAAGTTGTGACTCTTGCAAATGTTTTCAACCCTAAAACTAAGCCCTTATTTTCTTTTGCTGACATATATTTTGCAATGGTCTGTTAACATCAATGTATATCTAAAGGTAAATGGAGTAAAATGGTGCATTTCCATGAAGGCAACATCTGATCATGGAGTAAATACATCCCAAAATATATAAAACTCATGCTGGATTTTAAAAAAAGCATTGTGAATAAAAACTTGAAGTTACTCCCAACTGTTCGGCCTGTAATGGCCTTGCTTCCAAACTTATGGCCAGTAGTGTATATGTGAAAAGATAAGAGCAGGATGAAACTATTTTATAACCCTTATGGTGTGAATTGAAATTTTTGATTGAGCTAAGTGTAAACAAAAGGGTTCGGTTTGTTTTCTGTGAGTCATCTGCCACATGGTATGGACTTATATTCGGCATAGAGGATGTGAGATAAGTCAGATGTTACTCTTTCTAATGACCTTAACAGTCAGAGATTATGGTTTGAAATGGCTCTATAAAAGCACATGTGTTGGTTTTATTTTTTTTTATCAGGTTCAAAGTTTATGTCATTTTGCCATACTATTACAGCTGAGGGACATAAAATATGCCATAGGAGTAAAGATACGCAGCTGAGGTTTAAAATTAGACACAAACTCGTGGTGAGGTCTATGACTTTTGTACAATATGTGCACACTGTGTGAGCGAAGTTAAACTGGTCCTGTATTGCCATCCTTAATCATACCATTACTATTGTGAAAACTTTACCAAAACTAAGATAACTCATTGGCCGATATTATTGCTAGCTCAAATTGTTACGTATTTGCAATTACTGTCAGATCATTTCTCACATCTTTTCAGAGGTACATTTCTTTTTATTTTATTCATCTTAAACACAGCTAATTAATGATCCATCCTGCTTTAAAAAAAAAAAAAATCAAACATCAAATATCTGCCTAAATATCTGCCTCTTTAACCGCCAAATACTCCACTGTATCTCACCTGCTTTTCCACTGTGTGATGCTGGGCAATACAGCATTATTGATGCCCAGTTTTTAAGCTTAAAGTTGCAGCCCGAGTCAAAAATACAGCTCATGACAGCAGTTACCATAAACCTAAACTGTTATGGTAACTTTTGAAGGCTGTAAAGAAAAAAAAAAGCCGAAGGTGGGGGTTAAATCAAGGGATCAATTTCTTTTTGTATTTTCCTGTCACATGGGTTATTTAAGTAAGTTCAGATCTTCCTCAAAGATAAATTGGGCAAGCACAAATGTTTCATTGCTGATTCTTTTTATTGCAGCATTACTCCTCCAGTTCCTCCTTAAACATGGTTTGAACTGTGACCATAACCCAGAGAGTAATGACTGAGTTGAAAAGTAAAAACTTTTTTTATAGATATCAGAGATTTCAGTGCAGGCCGACTTCTGCTGAAAAACAGGTCTGGGACTTTGACATGTGAAACCTTCCCTATTTACCCAATTTTTAGTTTGCTTTAAACCAAAACCCAAGGCATCTTTTGACTTGCAGATCATAAAATCAGAGATTTCTTGGAAAAGCTTGCACTTCTCGCAGGGGGGTGAAAATATTAACATGTGCCTAGTGGTTCGCTTTTGTTTGAAAATGAATAAAAGCCAGTAGAATTTAAAAATGAATGTTTTTTTTTAAAGAAAATGTCAGTGGAAAAGGTAATACTGAGGATAATGATCAGGATAGTCTTTTTTAAAAACCTTACATAGCATTCATCACAGCGGAGCATATTATCCAGCCTATTCAAAAAACATACACTGATTTTCCTCAGAATGGGATTTACACCTTTTCACCATGTAATGACTGAATCAGCCTCACAATGCCTTTCAGTTTGCAGGAGCACATGAATAAATTACACACGTCCAGCACTCGTTGCCTTTCATTGCTCACACTGTGGCTAAAAGAAGCCCTTTGATAGAAACAAGGAGGCTTCTCCATGTAATTACACTTGATCATGTTTGCATATGTCACTCCCACAGTCTTTGTCACGCTCTGTGATTTTAGATGCTCCTGAGAACCTTTTTTCTAACCCACAAGTTAATGTTTTAACCATTTTTCTCCTGTTTTCTTTTTTTCTCAGGGATGGATGAATTGAAGGAGCAGAATCAGACATCCTGTCTGGTTTATCTGGAGGAGAGAGATAAGTGTGGATTCCGCCTCTTTCAGGGAACGCACATTAACCATGCCTTGGAGGGAGCGCTGGGTGTTGGAAAAGGGGGTGGGGGGTGTCTGTCTGCCGGGAGCGCACAGCTTTCACTCACTTCAAAAACTGTGAAAATGTCCCCATCACACCCTCGCTAGCACAGCCGAGCTCTGGCGCTATGTTAGTGGTGATAAAATGCCTGCGTGCAGTTGCTTAGTTGGAAGTGAGATGTGCAATGTTATCCAGAGGTGTTGGACTGACAAGTCAACAACGTGTAAACTTGTGTCCTACAGTGACTTCTGACCCTGACCCTGTTACAAAAGTCTGGAGGAGACACCGCACACAAGTTTGATATATTCAGCTGTGTATTTGTTAAAAACCGGACCAAAACACATGCATGAAAAAGGACAAAAACTGCAATTTATGCAACAAAAGAAACTATTTATTTGGGATACGCATTGCCAGTACAAATTAAGAGACCATAAAACCTACACCTTTCAGCTATTTTTCTTCACAGAAAACAGGTTTTGAGTTGGAATTAAAAAGACAATAGTTTTTCATTTGATACCTTTTTACATACGCAGAGATCTTAAAAGTTAAAACCTGTCAAGAAAAAGGCTCCACGATTTCACTCTGAAATCCTTATAAAAAAGAAGTTAACATTCAAAACACTGCAGTACGTTATTTTATTGAAGAACAAAAAGACATGCAACAAATAAAACATTTTATGTTTTACAAATTGTTCATTTTTCTTTTCATGTCTCTTTTCCTTTTATATTCAAAAACTAAAAAGCGTCATTACATGAAGCTTCGATAATATTTGACAGGCAATGTGAAAAGTAGAGTTAAGCCTTTTTTTGAAGGGGTGCAAAAACAATCCTTGTGTTTGCCTTGCATGGCCGGTGCTGTCAGTTCACTCCAATGACTTCAGAAGACACGACTGAGGCAGGTTCTGTGTATCACTTCAATGGCGCTCAGCCCCTGGACTGTAATACTGAGCAGGGGGGGGGTCGAGGAGGGGCCGTTCTGGATGATCCAAATGGGTTTGTTTTGTATTGTTATGCCGTGGTCTGACAGGAAGTAGCTCAAAAACATCCATGATTTCATACATGTGTAATAAATACAAAAACACTCACAAAGTGTTAAAAAATACGTGGAGTTTTCTGGCTGTATTGAGACTGGTTTAGATCTGGGGATAAAATGTTTTCTCTCTTAGTGACTGTAAAGCTAAAAACAAGCCCAAAGGGACATGCCAGCAAAAACTTTCCATGTCACTTTCTTTAAGACAGCAGCCATCTTGGATACAGGCTTTGTTTGGATGGTCTGAGTTAAAAATAATTACACAGATTTAACCTTTAAGTTTGACAGGAACTCCATTATGCTGTGCTAAAATGTATACTGTCCAAATAAAAAAAGGAAGAGTAAAGGTGCATATCTACATACTGTATATATAGCATTCTTGGGCTAATTCACGTATAACAGTAGCATAAAATAAGAAATATTGTCCGAAGTAGCAAAGCAACATAATATCAAATGAAAACAAAACGATGCATGAGTTATTCACAAAATGGAGACATAAAAATATATCCAAACAGTATCTGGATTTGTGTGCCATCAAAGTATTTCTTTTCATCTTAATTTATATAAACACCTCTGTATTCAAGCTGCATTTTTGGGTTGAGAATACAGAGCCCTGGAGCATTATGGGATGCTCGTGAGTATAGATGATAATAAAATCCTATGAAAGAGGGAACAAAAATTCAGTAAAGCGGACCCCAATGAAGAGGATAGAAATTCTGCCTTTTTGGTATCACAGAATGCAGATATCTCTCGAAGACTGATGTGATTATGTGAACATGTTAGATCGCACACTACACTGTACATGCAACAAACTGAATTTTACAATTCAGACTGGTTTGTGTTGATGGATGTTTTAAGTGACAGTATAAAATAAAACAAAAAGGAAATTTAGGATTTCTTCCAGAGAAACGGGTGAGTTTATTCAGCTGGATGTATATGGAGTCATATTTGTGTCAAAAATCTATAAGCCGGCTTTGGGATATTTAATTCTTATATTAACAATAACTCAATTTGAATATTATGTTCTTAGGGTTATGACCCAAATACAATCCCATTAATAAAAGTGAAATCTAAAAATGTAAATAACTTAATACTGCAAACACTTTCAAATTAAAAATGGCATTTTTCATCTTGGATTTGGTTCCCAGCAGTATTTGGCTATGATGACTTCAGCGTGAAAACGCTCTGTCTTCCATACATGACCTCTTTAGTTAAATGTTAATATTTTCCTCTGTATTGTATTCTCTGACATTTACAAATGTTATTGAGTTGAATCATTAGGTGCTATTGTGCTTTATTACATACTGACGTACTGTAAATGCTGCTGATGTTGTCATGGATTCAGGGTTTAAAGTCACTTTGTCTTTGAATGTTGTGGATGCCAATATGCATGCATTTAGCTCTCTTTGCGCTAATTTTGATAATTGCTTGTGTAAAAATTGTGTATCATTTGCACTTTTGTGGGGCAAGAAATTTAGAGGTACATCTTAACAAAATAGAAATTGATTCATGATCAAGGGGCCAAACCAAGTATTGAGTAATTTTCAGAAGTTTGACATTCCTGTATTTAAATCCTCTTTTTGATTTTTTGGGGAAATATTCCAACAGTTTTAAAACACTGAATTGGTCATTTTCATGACATATAATCCATAATTATTAAAACTTCAACAAAAAAAATCATTTAAAATATTTCTCTGTGCGTGTCACATTTTCAAAATAAATTACAAGGATTATTTTTCTTTTTTTAAACATTATTCTACTCTGTTGAGATGCACCTTGCAATAAAATATAAAAAGCCTTACATGTAGCTGTTTGGGGTTGAAATCCTGTGTACAAACTATAATTTATTTGAGGATAAATATTTGAATATTACCTGACAAATATGAGTGGACAAACATAGCTGTACTTCACAAAATTTTGGCATGAGAAATGTACGGACAAGACACAAACACAATTAATGTCATATTATCAAAATTCACCTCCAAGGTTGAACTTTAGCACAATATATGAACAAAATGTGTGACTACAGTAATAAAGGCAGAGGTGTAATGACAGGGCATGGTGAGGTGTACAGTAAAATCCTAATAATTATAAAAGTTTGTAAAAGCAAAGCATCTGAAATCTGTTTTCTCTGTTGTTATTTGTCGAATCGAGGTAGTGTGAAAGCATCTCAATTTACAAGACGTGGGGAATTATGCTGCTAACTGTGCCTACTGTGTGAATATATAATGTAAGAGAAAATACAAAGAGGCAACATGGACATCAAGTGGAAACTGTACAAACTGTGAAGTGTGGATATGAGTCCCCTTTGCAGTGCTGCTGCCATGGTCCAGATAGGAAAAGTGAAATATTCATCCGTTTGAGGGGAAAGCGTCATCCCAGACCCCAACTGTGTCCTGCTGTGACCACACACAGTACGTCACATCCACTCCCAATGGGGTTTAAGTTTTTAGAGATATTGACGGGGTTGCAGTGGTGGAGGAAGTCAGGGGAGCAGAGGACCTGGAGGAGTGAGGGGGTGGAGGATCAGTTGGAGGTGTCAGAGTGAACGCTTCCGGGTCCTTCTGTGGGTGAAGTCACTGATGAGGGGGTCGGAGCATCCTGCCAGCCACCGTTTGCCTGAGAGAAGAGAGAGAAGAGCAGAAAGGGGGGGGGGGGGGGGGTGTCCTTTTACTTTCATATTCATTATTCACTACTGCTGGGTCAAACACAATGAGGTACACTCGATGGTAGTCCTACGGGCGGGGTGGTGTATGAGCACACTGTGGTATGCTGGGATACTTCTGCAGCACAGCCTTAAGCTAAATTGCCTTCTGGATTGCTGGAAAAGCTAACCTGGCTCAAATTACAGCTTATATTTCAGAATAAGACTGACATAAGGAATAAAAAATTCAACCGAGCAGAAATGGAGTGAATTACAGTCTCCACCCATCATCCACTGCACCCTCAAATTCATATAATGAAGAAAATACAGAGAGGAAACTCACATTGAAACAAATTTTTTGTGTTGAAATAAATGCCTGCCACTGTCATTATAAATAACATGTAGAATTTGCGTAAATTATATGAAAAGACCTCTGAAACAAAACAAGAGCAATCAATGTCATGTGCACTAATTATGCAGCTGACAGCAGGAATTAACATACAATAAGAGCCATAGACGGCCTTTACACTCGCAGAGACAGAGCTGTTACTGAGCAGTCAGGATATTAATAGTAAATTTAAATCCGTCAGAAAAACTGGAAATGGTCCTCGGCAGCCTTTCATTTCAAAGCCTGTGATTTGAGGCAGAGGAGTGTAATCACAAATGGAGGGGTTGAACTGGAGGATGTCTGACTTCAGGGGCGCTTGGCCTGTTTCAGGATTGTAATTGCAGCTGTAATCATCCTCAGCATGTATTCTGTATCTGCTCAGTCATTTTACAGCACTTCTAGCTTACAAAATGAGTTTCTTGCAACTCTCTTATCACTTGTTTCATGCTTCAGTCATATATTCTGGTTTTAGGTTTTCTCTGATTTCCTGTGACTGCCTTTTTGTTGAGATAATAAAGATCACATGAGACCTTAAAGCTATCTAGTATACCCTTTCTAGGTAAATAAAAAAAAAAGCTTTGTGCTTAGTTTAAATCTTTAGGGCAGGGCAATTATTGAGTTTCAATTGCAATTTTGAATTAACACGATCGTGAAAACAAGATAATCCAGATTATACAACCAGTCTGGCTTCTGCTGTTTCACAAATTTTGTCCTTTGTGGCGCTAAGTCTGTCCTACTAAAAGTTCCTACCTCAGTTTGTGGAGTGAGGAGGAGAGGGAGCTTTCGCCAGGACATGACTGGCAGTCTGGTATACAGGTATGTGTGATAGTAAAGCAGAGGGACAGAGTGAGCAGTGGGAAAAAAAAAAAAACTATATATTTTAAACCCTGAGGGCAATCAATCAATTTTTAATTTCAATTTAGTGATTTAGTGTAACATGAACTGTAACATGAAATGATTATATTTTTGTTTATCAAAGCTTGGCAGTCATCTTTTTCAACTCACTGGCTTATCCAAGTGATTTGATTACGACATCACTCTAGTATATATTTATTCACTTAATGACTTAATTGGTTTGCTTCAGTTTAGAGAAGTCTTATGATGCAGATATTGTTGAATCAATGAATAACTCTGTTTAAAGAAAGTAAATTCAATGTCAAAACACTTGTGACTGTAATTTTTGCTACTATCAAGCAGCCCTACAACACACCTGGTGCTTTTATAGGACCTAAAACCAGCGAGAAAAGATAGTGATGATAAATGTGAAACACCATAAAAGATTTAACACTATGGCATAAAATACTATTACTTTGAAAAATAAATCAAACTGTTCAGAGAAGCACACACTGTAGAATAAAAAGTGAGTGAAGAGCCAAAATTCCTAACTCACTCGCCCTAGCCACATAAATCACAGGCAAACAGGCTGCCAGGCAGATATCCCGCTTTTACATTATGCATTGCAGAGCTTCTTTACAGGGTATAAAAGTGAATAACACAGCATATTGTGGCAGTGTAAGATGTGGTAGAGCAAGCAGGCGTCCAAGGAGAACTGTATCTGTGAGGTCAAAGGACTGAGGAAGAACAGGGCCTGAATACGTTAGCGGCCTCTCAGGGTTAGCACAGCTGGCTGCGGGATGTGCTTTGAGCAGCCAGGAAGCCTATTTGAATACACATACATGTTTTTATACGGGGGACATTTCATCTGATTATCATATGGCCACTGAGGCACAACGACGACGACAGCGGAGGAACCCAGCCGCGGCTGTGACCGTCCTCGTCCTCTCAGCGCGGCTCGCTGTCAGGGCCATTAGTGTGGCACGAACATGATCTGAGCAATGCGCTTGGATTGCTGTCCCAAGTCCACACTCTGCTCTCCTTGTGTCTGTCTTATCGATTTTCCCCTTTACGACACGGCTTGTCGCTATGAATTTCCCTACTGTTTGCAGCCGCCAGCAAGCAAAACCCCCAACCCCCCCTTCACAACCCCCGCTTCTTTACCCCGAACTCTGCTTCAAAATAAGACAAACATGAGGGGAACACACCCCTATGGCACATGAGGACTTGTTTCCAGCAGCGAGAGGTTTTTAGCGGGACAGCGGCATTGTCTCCCATGAGGCTTTAATGGGAGCTTCTGGCCTTGGGGCTGCTAATCATAGGTCAGGTGGTCAGAGGGATGTGTCACCTGTTTGTGCAGTTTGCTCATGGCTGACTGTACGTGGCTGCAGGTGCTACGCTGGAATTGATCCAAGGTGACAGGCTCAGACAGTGGCCCTGCATGTGTGTGGCCAGCCCCATGCTAGCATACGCCGGGCATGGCGCTGCCCATGGCACGAGCGATACAGAAGCAATCAACTAGGTGACCATGGAGCAGAGACAAGTCCTACTAAGTGGCATTCTGAGCCCTATGGCTTCAAAATAATTGGTAGAGAGAGAAAGACTTTAAAAAAAAATCCTTACATTGATGCCCTGCGGACTGTACATCTGGTTGGCTGTGAGTCCTTCACTGTATCCGCCTGTCTGACTGATAACATGGCGAAGGGTATCCACCTGAAACATCCAGAAACAACAAACAAAGCAAGGTCAGAGTCAACACAAGAGAAACACAAGAGAAAAGAGGGAGGGATGACAAGACAACAAGAGAGACAACAAGAGTACACTGCTGCAAGTACATCCTTGGAGGAAACAAGGTCCATCAAACAAAAGGGGAATTCAGGATAAAAATGTTTGCTTTTTACAAGTTTGAATAAAAGCTATTCACACAGTCAGCACATTCTGCCCTTGAGACTTTGACGAGCGCTTTAGTGGAGCCAGAAAAAGCTTGTTTAGTCCTCTCTCTAATGACAGACACTTTGACTCATCACGACAGGAAAAAAAAACTAGCTTCGTTTGTGAGCTATAATGATGGCTTTGTTCCATTTGGGCTGTTTGTCTGCTAATGGTTTTTAGAGTGTTGGGTTAGCTTCCTGCTATGGGGAACAACACCAATTTGATCTCTATGAGGGGTAAGTGTCTATTTATGCTAGCTAGGCTTGTAATTTTAGGTTTCACTCGAGCCAAGGAGTACGACAGGGGGTTAGGGCTCTACGAACTCTACAGGAAAGTTGTCACATTATGAGAGTAGAGTTAAGAAGTAGGACATGGCTGAATGGCCTGCCTAAACTCCATCTCTTTGCCTTTCTTCAGTTTACCTAAGGTAGGTTGGGTCATCATTTTCTAATATGGCAACTGTGGCTGTCAGGCTTCAAAACCCATCTTCAGAAACCGATGAGTGATGCTACTAAAACTATGTCAGCGCTATATATTGTGGATAGAACAATTAAGTCATAAAGCCAAGTTTTAAGGCCAATCTTGCAAAATAGCACTGCATTCAAACAATGTTGGTGAAATGGGAAAAACAGCATTAGCTTCTCTAAGAAGGATAAATGCTTGACCTTTGAGTTGACATGGCAGTTTGTCATGAAATGAACAAAACACCAGCATTTAATCTGTGATAAAGAGGTTAAAGCACCTACATGAATGAATAGCTAAACTCAATCAAGTTATGAAATGTCTTGCTATTTTGATATGTCTTATACAGCATTAATGAATTATTCCCATCATCTACACCTGAGTATGACAAGTCGAAATATTTGCTCTGAGAGAGTTTTGCTGGGAAGTGAGCTGGATCTACCCCTGTATTATCTGCTATGCTGCTAGTAGCCCTACCTGTGACTGCACGTTGGCTCCCACCTGAGCCCCCTGGTATGAGTCCCCATTGAGAGACTGCACGCTCATGAACAAGTCCCCGGAGTTTGACATGTTAAAAGAGCCAGCAGAACCTAAAAGGAGAGAGGGAGCAGTGGAATCACAGAGAGACAGAGAGCAAGCAGGCTAAAGCAAGTTCAAGCACATGCAGAAGTGAGTTGGTAGCTACACGGGCTCTGTTAGCTGAGAGAGATGGAGCCAAGAGGAAACAAATTAAGGAAAAAGGAGATAAAGACCTGTAAACTGACTTAAGATTGTTTTTTTCCAATAGCTTTCAGAAATAGAAATAAGAGAGGAGCTTGCATTTTAGTGCTATTAAAAGGTTATTCAAGGCTGAGTTAGGACAAAGGTAACAGAGGAAATTCAAAAAGCAGTCCAAATGTTGCTGTCTTACCAAAAGTTTAAATGGTCACAAAACTACAAACAGAGATGATAATAGTCATGAAATTTTATTTCAGAATCAAGCACAGAAGCAGGCTCAGGGTGTGCAGCCTAGCATAGTACAAGTGCAGGATACTGAGGGGAACTGCTAGCTTAGCTTAGTTAAATGTGACAAATGCATCTTCCAATATTTACCCTTTTCCAACTTGCAGGGATTTTGAATCTACTTGGTACAACAGGACAGAACATAAAACACTGAATAACCCCAATTCAAAAAAAGTTTGGAAACTGGGTAAAATGTTGATAATCTATTATAGTACGACGAGTTGGGACTGCAGGCATGTCAGTTTAGCATCCAGACTCTTGCACTTCAAAGCCATTGTTATTCTTGTAGAGTGTAGTTCGACATTGTCATACTGTCATATGTGAAGTGCTTCCTAAAGAAGGCGCCGTCTAAAGGGCACCTCCAGAATCTGTATATTGTTCAGCATCAATAGTATCCCCCTGACATGTGTAAGCTACCCATGACTCTGGCATTTATGCCACCCCAAATCGTCACAGATGCTGGCTTTTGAACTGTGAGCTGTTAACAAGCATTTAGAGCAGGTGACCCAGAGTCCATAGTTTCCTTAAGAGATTCAAATTTTGACCACAAGGCAGTTTTTTCAAACACTAAGTCAATCTTGGTTTTTTTTGGACTTGGGCCCTGAGACATTGTTGGTGTTTCTGGCTTATGTTTAGGTATGTTTATCCTCTTTGCATGTGACAGTTTTAACCTACATTAGTGCACACAGTGTTAAGCTGTGCTCGTCTGACGAGCCCATGCAGTGATTTCCAACACAGAGTCAGGTCTATTTTCAATCCAGCACTGTCTCAGAGCAGGGAGATCGTAGCCTTTCAGTTTAATTTTCTGCCTTGTCCGTTTTGTACAAAGATCCAGGTTCTTTGAATCTTATAACGGTATGTTCTGTAGATAATGGCATCCACAGTTCGTCTGCAGTTTTACACCAGTCCAATGACACACCTTCTTTGGAATTGGGGTTGTGTGCATATAAGGTGTTTCTGTTCATCCACACTAGATGTTCGTGCTTCCAATGCTTATTCTACGCTTGGTTAAATGTCTTGTTCCTACTCCTGATAAGACAGCAAATACTGAAGATGAAAGTTAAGTCAAAAGATAGGGGGAGAGCTTTTTTAATCTGTCTTGATTTATTGTCAACAAATCTCATCATACACAAAAACTACAACTTTTGTATTCTATCTTCAGCACTACTCTTAAATGTTCACATGTAAGATTGACTCACTAAAAATCATTTTACCGTATATATATATATTTTTTTAAGAAACTGCCCAGTAAAGCTGTGGGCCTCCATGATTTAAATATATTATTTTGATGATAACAATGAAACCCAACAGCACAAAGAAATAAGCCTATCATGCTGATGTTTTGGTATTATGTGATTTGTTGACAGTAGAATAACAGCAGTATGTCATTACAGGGGTATGATGAAGACAGACTTGAAAAAGTCATACATGAAGAATATGGTTAGCATGAGGACGAAAGGAGGAGACTTGGCATGGGGCTCAGGTTGCCTTATTGCTGACACAGCTTTCCTCTAATGGGGAAGTTGTGCTTGTTCAATATAATAACACTGAAAGGCATGTACTTTGCACAAGAACTGCCTTTTCATTAGTATTAACTCTTTCAATCCTTTTAAATCACTGGCACCAATATTAAAACTGCTTCAGACTGATACACTGCAATAGTTGCCAAACCGTAGAAAAGGACAGAGAGGAGGTACATGGCTAAAAGCTGAGCAGAGCCAGGGACTTCCTGTCTCACCTGCAGAGTTTGGAGTTGAGGGTGAATTTGCTTGGCTTCCATGTGAGGATGCATTAGCCGCATTCACGGCAGTTCTCGCAGCGTACATGTTGGCTTCTTCTTGGAACTTACCAATGTTTTTCTTGTATCTGATTCTTTTATTCCCAAACCAGTTGGAAACCTGAGCAGACAAACAAGAGAAGGTAGTTTAACTCTCATGCAATCCTGACACACAGAGGCTCTCCACATTAGAGAGCAAGCATTACGAGAATTCAGGGTAGTGTTTAGCTTGCATGGCCTTAATGGCATGTGTAACACTGCAGAGAGCCTCTGTAAGAAGAAGGGGCTACATAGACTGGTGCTGTGAATCTGCATTAGTGCCAGAGTGGAATGATTGCCAATAACAGTCTCATTATGTCACCATGACTGCAGCTATCATCAGAACTCACGCAAGCACCAATCAGTCAACATCCGCTAACACCCATTACTGCTAATGGACTCCCAGATGAAGCCAGGGGGGTAATCCCAGCACTAATGATAAACAACATTAAAATGAAAACCAAATCAATCCTGCAAACTTTCCAATACACAGAGTAGGTAAACATTCGCCTTTATTATGGCCAAGAAACAGAAACTCTACAAATCATTCAGCTGCTGAGCAGCTCTCTCAATCAGACCCAGATGCACCCTCCAATCACTTGGTATAAATTAATGAAACCAATTGAGAAAACAATCCATTCCCAAATGATGGATCCAAAACACAAACTGCTGTTTACCTTGGTGTTGTCATTGCTTTTCGTATTATCAATTCTCACAGGATTGAAACAACTTGATGCTAGAATGCAAAAATGAAAAAACAAGTTGCCTGAATATTTGACCCTTTGTGTTCGTCAGCATTATTGGCACAAACATCTAAATGTATTTGGATGTTTGGGAAGTTACTGTTAGATTTATAGTGCATCTGATAACTGCAGTGCTAATTTTCAGAGGCTAATGGTCCTTCTAATTACTTCCATGTACTGTAGGGCTGAAACTGTTAGTTTCACAATGAATTACCCCACTGATCTTTCTTATGAATCAATTTATAGTTTCACTTTTTTAGCATAAAGATATGAATTTGAAAAAAGGAAGTGAAACCAAGTTTTCTGTAAATCAATTTTGAACATGGGAGGTAATTTTTTATTTATAGTGACAGTTTTTGGTTCAGACTTTTAGTGAATCATATCAGAGTTTTATGAGACGATTTGTTCCACCATATGATGAGTTAGCAGTAATGACAGCAGTCTTGTCTTTAGTTTGTGTGACTTCAATGGAAACAAAGAGTCATTGGTCCAAAATAGCTTTGTCTGGTTTGAATTACAAGATGACAAACTTATGACATGGCATATTTATACTTTGAGTACCTTTGTTGTCTCAATGAAAGGTACTGCTAAAAGATCAGAGGAGCTGTCTGTACTCATGACAGTCAGAAAACGTATTATTAGGTTACTTGCCAAGACACTCACGGCTGCTTCAGACTAGAGCCGTGCTTTTTCTCACAGCTCTATGTGAAGCTGTTTTTCCCTCAGACAGTGTGGTGCAGTGTTGGGGTAGCACTGATCTGTGGTGTACCTGGGCAACTGTAATGGCACACTTCTTTGCCAGCTCTTCTTTGGCCTCCTCACTGGGGTATGGGTTACTGAGGTGTGAGTAGAAATACTCATTCAGGATCTCTGTTGCCTGCTTGTTGAAGTTTCGTCTTTTCCGTCTGCAGGAGAAACAAAAGGAGTCAAGACAGGAATGACTAAATGATAACAGAGATGGTTGTGTACTTTTATTAAAAATACCATCCACCATTAAATTGGCCATAACAGAGACATCAGATCTTTGAGACTGACACAGGTGACTGTTATTAAACTGATTTACTGAGTTTGGGGCCGGGTTGGAAACAGGACCTTGAGTTACAGAGGAGTGCTCCTAAAAATCTGTTAAACAAATCTATTAAAGATTTTACTCTGATGGGGTATAATGCAGACTGGGATGTTATTTTGTTATCATATGTAAACAAGCATTGCTTTCTCGAGATGGCCTTATGGAGTATAGTAGTGATGCTTTCACACCATTTTGTTGCAGTCTTACAAGGATCAAACTATTTGTTGGTTACTGATTGGAGCAAATTTAAGGGTAAATTAATGGTTAAAAGGGTTTTGGATTTGTTTTAGATTTAAGAGACACGTTGCAAACACAAGTATCATGTCAAGCATTAAGAGCAGCAGACAGATGACAAAACTTTGAGTTACAAGCTGTTATACACAATGCAATTGCATCTTCGACATTTTTCCCATATCATGCAGGCCTCATGCTGACCATGTCTTCCCTCTAATCTCTTCACAACACTTAAATCTCTACAACAGTTTTTCTGCATTTGCTAAATGAAGATTGTGGCCAATCGGGGAAAAGGCTGCAGTCCATCAGAACCAAAACCTTTCCCCTCAAGAGCAGTTTCTTCCCGAACCACATCCCCATGTAACATTCAGGCTCTTATGCAACCTCAGAGTCACTCAATATGTTGTTAGTATTAAGACTACACACCAGACTATAGCTTCACTCAAATGCACATTGGACTTTAGAACTGCATGTTGGTAATATTCATAGTACATTGTTCATGTTATTATACTGTTGGATCGTGGACTCACTGTCATCTTACACACTCATCCACACACCTCTCTTCTGCAACTACCTTTCTTTTTACATGTTCTGTGATTAAGTTATTTATTATTTTAATACTTTATCCTATCCTGTTTGAGGTTCTTTGACATCAGTTATTCTATTTAACATTTCTTATTTATGTATAGAATATATTTTTTTGCATCTGTACTTCTGTGTTTATCTTTTTTGCACCAAAACACTGTCACAAATTTCTGCTTTGTTTAAAATCTACTTGTGATTAAAACCGATTCTGATTCTGTCTGTAACAGATCCTGAGCAAACAACAGAATAGATATCTATTAGGTTTTGTGTTGTACATATATTCCTTCAAAAGATCCAATCATTTTTTATCCCTTCATTTTTTAACAATAACATTTGACTCTATTCTCTTCTGAAAAATTGTGTTTTTTTGCTTGAAAAGGGCTCCACTTTAACCACGTCTGATAATTAAAACTACTGGTTTCCTTACTAATCAAAGGAGAGCATTTTGTTTGCATACATGATACACACTGGTCTTCGCTGGTCTCCTTGGGTCCACATGGTCTTGGTGCTGATGCACATTACTTGCTTTGTTTAAACCTCTGGCACATAAGAAACTTTAAATTCAGCTGTAGTTTTGCTTTGAGACACTTTGTCAGCACTCTGGGGAACAATTTGGCTCAGAACCGCTCACTACAGATCCGTTTATGAGAAACTGAAAATAGAATTAGCAGCAGCAATAATAGCACACAGAGGGCCATTACAAGCTACTCAAAATCCACTAAAACTCAAACACTTTTTAGACTCTGAGCCAGAAAAAAGGCAGGCATAGAGCTATATAAGCCAATCCGATGATTAGGTTGATTAAAAAAGGCTCAACTCAGTGCAGACTGAGGTTATTTCTGTTTTGAAAATAACTACAGCGGCTAGCGAGAGCACTCAGCATCAAGACGAGATACCTCGCAGTATGTTCAATTATTCATTCACATATTAGCCTTTGCTTGAATGTGGTTTTCTGCATCACAGTGATGGGTCAGTTAGAAATAAACTGTTATTGAAGTGCCACATGCTCCTTTCTATTCAGCTTTCTCCCAGTAACCCTCATGTTGGCTGTCTTTTTGTTTCATTGTCATTTTAATATAAAAATTTAATTAAACCTCAATTGCATTCAAAACAAACTTTGGAAGCATAAGAAGTATCATACAAAAGCGTAAATGTCAGGGACCATGTGTTCATGTAATTCCACCAGTCGGATGACAGGCTTTCCTCTCGCTACCATCAGATCTATTTGTCGAAAAATGTCCCTCATTTGACCTGATACATAACTCCAAATGTGACGAGTAAATGGGACTAAAAACAAACATCGGCTTTATAAAGGTTTAGCTTTTCTTTTCTAATACAACTTTCCACATGAAAACCTTGAGACTACCTTGAGAAAGCATCACCCTTCTCCTGACACACAACACCTTAGCGCAGACAGATATGTCATATGCTGATACCCATGAGTTGACTGACCTCCTATCTTCTGCACTTATCAGGTCATGTCTGCATGTGCCACATCTAAAGGGGGCTTTACATAAGCTGGAGGGGAACCCTGTAAAATCTCCACGCATGTACCCACCGGTGAGGAGATTTGTGCTAAAATCTCTGTCCCCCACTCCAAAAGCCTGCTTGACAATATGTAAATGTGCACAGCATGGGCTCCAGCAGCCAGTAGATTAATCAGCCGAGCCGAACATGGCAGCGCCTCTCAACCAGTGAAAGCTTTCCTCTCCCTTTCCCTTCCCCTCCATGCTGCTGCTGCTGCTCCACCACAATAATTTGCAAGAGAATAGATAGGGAGCTTTGTAAGGGAGCGTATGCCTCATTTAAATGTTTTGCCTCCAACTCCGACTTTGAGCGACATTTATCCTTGGAGAAATGTATGCAAATCCGAAGCACGCATCAAAAGAAACAAGCGATTACATTAAAAAAAGGGAAATAGTTAGTGTTATGGAACAGGCAGGGAACTCTTGTTGGCCGGTGTCGCAGGGTACTCTGGTCCAAATGGCATCCATAGCTGCAAACCAGTCCAGTGTGTTTGGTCAGTAGCAAAACAGCATGTGCTACAGCATGTTTATAGCATGATAGGCCTCCTACACCAGCCATTCATATGGATATCAGGCTGCAAGGGAAGCGCTTGATGATTTGCAGTGTTGTTAAATTGGGAGGTTATTTGCAGCTCTGAGCGTGGTGGGTGTGTTTGATTTGCAGAATGGAAATGTGTATACAAGGACACACACCTGGCATCGAGGAAGCGAGAGCGCAGGATCATAACGGCCTCACAGGTGCTCTGTTTGAGCTGCATCTGAATGGAGCTGAACTTGCGGTGGATGATGTTCACCATCCGCTCAATCTCTTTGGGCGAAATTGGCCGTGTGCGTGACTGCTCTCGCAGGAGGTTCATCACGTGGGTGGTGAACTCGTTGCATGCCTGTAAGAAGAAGGTACACAGAGGAGTATTAAAAAAGAAGAGATACAAAAACACCCCCCTTGAGGTCCTTAAGCGTAAGAGTTTAATTTGTCTATGTGGCTAAAGAAAATTCAGCTCAGTACAAATACACAAAAACACACGTGACACAAGGTCTTTTAAATTTGCTAAAGAAAGAAATCTAAAAGAAAGCAGAAATCCAGCTCTGCTCAATGCAGTGCTGGGCCAAGTGTTCTTCTTACAGAGCCAAGGGGGAATATAAGTGCTGATATATTTCATATTTAACACAAGTGGTGATGGCAGTGTGTTGAGAGAAACCAATGACAGCTGTTCCCCTCGCAGACACACACTTTTACAACATAGCCACCCTGAGAGACGAACACGCCACAACGTTTCATTCATCCCCCCTCGTGTGACACCAGGCGTGAATCTGCCACGATATTACACTCCGACTCTGCGTCTCTTACTGTCTCCTCTTCTTTATTTCTTCTCCTTCTGTCGATTTCTCTCTGGATTTAGCCGTGTCAGGCTTTGCCTGTGTCTGTCTATCTGCGTGTTCATCTGTCTTACTCACATTCATCTGAGCGGCATGCTATTGTCGGGAATGCATCGGTTATCAAGGCAATGAGAGGAAATCATTCCCCCCCTCCGACAGACTTTCAAGACTATACTTGGAATACACACAGACACACAACAGGCTGCACATGTTGGACTATTCTGGGGTGGGAACGCAACCTAAAGTGAATTCTTTCTGACAGTGATGTACATTCAGGAAATATTTAAGTGTACCTGGCTTACCACTTGATATTTTGTGATATGACTGTGTTTTTGGGGCGTGACAATCACAGCTCCCAAAAGACCAAAATATCATTATGAAATGTTGTATTCTATTGCAGCAAATCCTCACATTTTACTTCAGGGTTTCTCCAGGTTTCAACAGATCAAATTCTAGACTTTTTTTAGACCATAATGAGTACAATTGAAGATCCATTTTACATCCATACTGGCAAAAAAGTACGAAAGACATGAAGGTATATTGGAACATTTTAAACTACCTTCAATATACAGTATGTAAGTCAAATCAATGCATTTTTAAGACCTTTCAAATTTTTATTTAAGACATTTTATGACGTTTTAAGAGAATTTTAGACATATTGAGGCCTTAAATTCAAATTATTGGAATTTAGATGTTTTAAGACTTTTTAAGACCCAGCAGAAATCCTGTACTATCTGTACATTTTTAGAATCGAGATAGGGTCCTCTATCTCACAAGATTATTGCAGTATATGATCTATTGTATCTTAATATTTGTTCAGTTTTCTGGCCTATTTTGCAATTTATCATGAGCAGCTGTAAACAAAAGTTTTGTCAGAAGGGTAATTTTAGTTTAAGCTTGGGGAATTCACACTGTGATTTCAGAAAAACTCCATTAAAAACTTGGGCATGGGAAGTTTGAACAATGTGAGCATTATCTAGAAATGTGTTTAAGGGGGCCACTGGTCTAGCAGTCTAGGGATGGTGCCAATATAAGGAGGTTACACCTCACAAGGATGGCTGGGATTCGGATCAAGTCTGTGGATCTTTTTCTGAACATTGCTTCCAACTCTTCTTGCTCAGTCCCATCCTCTACATAAAGGCATGAAATAAAATAAATGTAAAAAAAAATGTGTGAAACCAAAGATTGCAAACAATAACACTGTGGAAAATATTAGCTGTGACATCATTGGATAATCACCTGTGGACATTACTAGAAGTCAGGATGGTTCAGCCTGCTGCAACATTACTTCTCCAAAATGAGATTTGCAGACTTTTTAAAAGTTTTTGGGGTCAATTATGCCTATATTGGCAAAATAAGTGAACAAATAGAATATAAAACTAAAAGGGATGCCCACTTTGAGGATTACAATCTGTATACACATGACAAAGGGTGCATGATGCAGCAGCTAGGCAAAGCCAGCGCTTTTGTATACTCTTGTTGTAAGTTTTCTTACTATTAATGAAATAACTCATATAAGTATGGATAAACATGACCACATTCAGAAACAATCAGTATGTAATATAAATATGAAAACAATAAGCTGTGGGTCAGTTGTCTCACCTGTTCGTACTTCTCCAGCTCTGTGTGGTAGATCTGTCGGATCTGGGACAGTTTGGCTCTGTAGTCTGAGTGCTCTGCTGAGTTGTCCGCTCCGGCTCCCCCCGAGGCCGCTGCTGCAGCTGCTGCCGCTGCCGAGCCTCCGCCTTTCTCCGGACCAGATACGCCCTCAGCCAGCAGCATGTTGTCTAGGCGCATGAGCTGGGGATCCGGGGGCTCCTCCTCCTGGGCGCCGCGGATACTCAGCACTGCAATGACAGGAGGAGGTCAGAGGTCAGTCATAAAGGTCACACCTACAGTGGTGTGATGCACCGTAACAAGCTGTCAGCTGTGGAGGAGGCTGACTACATGGCTGACACTGCTGAGCTGCACCCACTCATCCACCAGCTCAACATGAAGGATGCAGTGTGATGGAGCAAAGACAGATTTGTGAATGGAGTGTACAGTGTGTGGATATAACACCACAGCTGGTCT
The DNA here is from genome assembly GCA_962446985.1 of Xyrichtys novacula. NCBI lineage: Eukaryota > Metazoa > Chordata > Actinopteri > Labriformes > Labridae > Xyrichtys > Xyrichtys novacula. The sequence continues at coordinate 7,379,728 of OY660870.1, forward strand.
GGTTTTTCTAGTTTGAAGACAAATTCCTTTACAAACCTGACCCAAATGTATTTTACGAATGTGTGTGTTCAACTATGGCATCACTGAACTGCACCACACAAAACGGAGAGATTTAGACGATGACTGGAAAGAAGTTTAAGTCACCCAATTCAAATGCTTGTTTTCTTTTTGGTTATATGCCTTCAGTCGCCAATTTTAGCTCTGCAATGAAACAGTGTACCCTTGTGTTACCTTCTCCCTTTTAGGGATACAGCCTTTCACTCTTCAGTGTTTACAGTACTGTTGATTAAAATAGAGATGTCACTTTATCAAATGCTTTATCACAAGAACAATTAATGGAAAGTTTTCTTTTAAAGATTTTATATACAAAGGAATTAATGTGAAAACCAAGAAAATAAATTAGGGCCGCACAACATAATAAACAAACTGAAAATGCCATATAAATATGCCATATATATATATTTTACATATGTATGGAAAACAACTGAGTCTGACCCTCTGACAGACACCTCATGGAGAGGAAGCAGAGACACAAGAGGAGGAGAGCGCAGGTGGAGTTCACACACCTCACTTCGTAAACTTGAGTAAACTTGACTTATAAATGCAATCAACTTCAAAACCTTAATCATTTCTGACCGTATTTCATGTTGTTTAATGTGTCACCAGCCCTGAGAACGTAGCTTGTAACAAAACCCAATCTCTCTCTTTTCTTCTACATGTGTTTTTTGTTTTTTTTTCTGGATCTGACAGTTACCTGTGAGGGCATTCAACACAGATACAGCATGCACAGCAGTCAGTATTCTGTGTATTTAATACTAAGGTAAAACAACTATCCATTTGAATATTTTGTGAAGGTTTTCTCTCATTATCGCACCTGGATGACATTTCTAGCTTTTTGTTTTTTATGGTCTGTTCTTTACATATCTCTTATAATGCTTAATATAATTGTCATAATTCTAATAACTTTCTTCATGGTAGCACATCTTCAAGAATCTGAACTTGCACTTTAAAAATACTCATCAATGATGGTAACTCATCTTCTGAAAATTTGATACCACTCATTTCCACTAGAGGTCTCCCTTGCCATTCACAAATGCTCAGAGTCCAACCTTCCATTTTCTGAGGTGAAAACACTCCCAGTCTCTGACTCTTCCTCCTCCATCTGAGAAACCATCCATTTCAATATGAAACACCTACTCTTCTGTGGAGAAGCCAGGACCCAAATTGATCCCAGAGTGGACATCGAAAGCGAATCAACAGCATCTGGTGTTTTTGTTAGGGGGGCCTCGGTGCTGAGAGGGGCTGTGACTCTGTGACTTTCCGCCCTGCATGTGTCGATAGCCATTTAAAACGTTACCATTCGTCATTTGTCTCGTTGTCTTTGAATGAGAGGGGACAGGCAGGGAGCACTTCATTAATTCAGAGACAATAGGAGTGCTTGGTGCATTAACCCCAGACTGCTGTCCGGGGTGGTAGGCCTGGGCAGGGGGTCACTGGGATGAGAATGGGGCCTGCTGTACTAGCAGAGAAAAAAGAGGGGGGTCTCTTAGTCACCCTCCTTTTGCCCTTAAGTGGACTGGAAATGCAAATATGGCAACTGTTGGTGAGTGGAGGAGGTCAGGGGTTCAGGCCACGAGCTCAGCGGGAGGTAGATTGAGTGTTGGGGAAGACGGTGGTGGGGGTCTCATGGGGTAGCAGGACTGTACAAACATCCTGTTTCATTACCCAGCCTCCTTCATCACTCCCGTAATGTATGGACTGACTTGAGGCTAAAATCTCAGATGGCCTCACACCCGCCTTACCTACACAGTGCTGCAACTCGCAACCGCGTTATGACCTGATCATACACACTACATCAGAAACTGGAGACCTGCCTGTCGACTTTGGTTAATGTACATCAACAAAGACCCCCGTTGCTCCTCACCTCCTGAACGTTCACCAGTATGGAGAGGCTGTTTCTCTCTATAGTTACCACTTCATAAATACCCAACTAAAGTGGGTGTTAAAATAAGAGCATACCACAAGATCCCACGGAGGAGAATGAGCTGAACTTTCTGGAAGTCACTTTTAGAGGGAAAACAAAGCAGCACACTCTTAATGGAAGAAAAAAATACAGACTCATTCTGAGCAGGCTTGTCAGATATCACATTTTCACCCAAAGATTTTTTTATGGCCAAAATGATTCATGATAACGATTTCATGGAGATATTTACAGAACAATTGGGGAAAAATCAAATTAAGGAAAAGCAAGACAAGGGTGGACATGTCACTTCATTACCTTAATAAATGCAATCATCCTACTTTGTTGTCATAATCCATTTCTGACGATATTCAAAGCTCGGCTCTGTCCACGTCGGCACCAGTGACTGAAACTTCTAATTAAACAAACACTCACTGTCTTCTTCTGTGTGTGTGAGACTCTGCATCTCATGCTGTCCACAAGCTCGCTGTCTTTGTTATGAAATCAAAAAATCCCCCAAACTGGTGAGGAGTCTTTCTTTGAGCATGGGTTTAGTTCATTACTTTTATCTGTCAGTCTCCATTGACATGATCTACTGCATTGGTACCGACCTGCTGCAGTAAAGACTTGTGCTGAAAAGATCACCTCAAGAAAAAAAAAGTTTGTGATCCTTTCATTTTGACGCTATTGTGTGTTTAGGTTGCTTTATTTACTGTGTTGTAAAATCAGGGTTATATTTTGAAATGACACACACACACAACTTGCAGTAGATTGTAAGTTATAAAACTAAACGAAGACAGTCAAAAAGAGGGTTAGCAAGTATAAATGTTTGCTGTATTAGTGCCCAAAGAGGCACATGTTGTAGTAATAGACTGTTTCATCAGTTGGCCCATTAAAGTGCATTTTTGAGTAAACGGAATCACACAAACATCAGCCCTCACAAGGCCAACATCACCATTATGTTATTTCAATTAATTAGAAATCTATTGAAAAATGGTACTGGCTAAGATAAGCATGAATTTTCTTTATTCTAATGTGCATAAAATAATGGATTTATACATGACTTTTTGAAATTTGAATCCCAATATTTACCTTGGTTTTTGGGTCTTTGTTAATAATTCAAGATGGCAGCAACAAAAGTCTTCTGTAGTAATAATTTACTGCATGAAATATTTGTTTATTTCTACAATTATTCACTAAAACTTTTACCAGTATTCAGTAACTTTGTTGATCATTTGCTAGCATCACTAGGTTGTTCAAAGTTCTTAACTGCAAAAAGAAAAAAGACATGACTGTGATATCAGCAGTATATGTTGACCATATTCTCATATAATTGCAATTGGTTGACTACTAGAGTGTTGTTTTTTGTTTTATGATAAATCTTAAAACAGGTTTGTTGTGATCAATTTTCAGAGGGATGCTCCAGGTAGCGAACTAGCCGGTTAATGTGTCTTCTTCACTGAGCTGCTGCTTCTTCATCTTCCTTTCAGGTTGGGATAAGCAACAACCAGCATGAAGAACCACTGCTGCTACCCACTATGTACAAATAACTCACTTGGCATCATCATATGCTAACAATATTCATTTTCTTCAAAGTTGGTTACTGTCAACACCCCATACAATGGTATGGACAGTCCTTTTTCTGAGCAAATCACACAATAAGATGCAACATTAAGTTTCAAGGTGGAGCAAAAAAGAGCTCTAAAGCTTCAAGATGATTCAACCAGCATCTCTGCTTCCATTTACATTTCCAAATTTGTGTTTTTGCTTCGAATGTTTTTGCTGTAAGTTCATAGTTGGATGAAAAAATGTCTTAAATACAAAGTGGAAGTGTAATAGGAACAGAGGATCAGCTAACCAAAGAAGAATCTGAGAGTCTAGACATTTTATGAGTTTTGTATAAAATTGGGCTTTAGTTCTTACAGTTGAAACATCTCAAGAGCAAAATGGAACATATAATTCCCTGTGTCCACAGAAACGATTGGATTCTGCCAAACTCCAGCTTAAACAACATTCACTGAGTGTTTATTTTACTTGGCTTGAAGCACCTCCAGCATCTGTCTTGTAAGAGCGGCTGTAGCAGAGAAGGTCAGTTCTTCGGAGATCTCTTAGATGAAGATGGAAAAAAAAAAAACAACAACTGGTAAGCTGACTCTTTTTTTGTTTGGAGGGATGGAATGAAAATGATCATGTGCAGATGGAAAGTAAATGACTCCACTGAACAGAGCTACGTTTCCAGAGTAAACAGGTAAATGTTCGCTAAAGTGAGAATTAACACAAACTCTGTCACCATCCCCAGGCCTTGCTTGTTGACACATGTATCCCCTCGCTAATCAGCCGCGTATCACTTCCTCGGCTCAGCCCTGGATCCCAACGCCATTCATGCTGCTGATCCAGCTGTCTTGGAGAGCATCTGTCAGGAGGGACCCGGGAAGGAACAATACATTACGCCATGTTGGCTGTGTACTGTCATCCCTCATTGACAGCACATTGTCACACTTACACTGTGTCCTCTGTGCTGGGAACAAGCTAAGTAGCTGCTGCCTATAATATCAGCTCTTCCTGCCGTCTCTTATCGTACAATCTAATCGGGAACCTGCTCCGAGAGGGCTTCATGTGGATCTCGCAAAAAGGATGTGACTGTATTCATTTTTAATTTAAGCGTCTAATCAGTGTGATCCTCGCAGAGATGACAGACGTAGTGGTAACAGTCTGGGGAAAGGAGGAAACTACAGTGTTCAGAAGGGATGGGAGCAAATGATGATTTATTTATTCCACCATGAACCTAAAGCACATAATTAAAACCATGAAGGGGATTATCTCAAACAAATAAAATTAATAAAGAAAAGAAAGGGATAATGTGACTCCATAAAATCGGCTTTGCTGTGGGTCATAATTACACGACTCAGTGAGGGCCACTTTATTGGCTAATGGCGGCCTAATTGATTCATCCTAATGTTTGTCGAGCCTTGGGTCTGCTGCACACTCCCTGTCCAATAGTGCTGCTGAACTTACTTAGCCACCCGCAGACAAACACTGAAGGTTCTCCCAGGGATAAACAATTATCTGTGTGTCTGTGTCTGTGTGTGATTCGGACCCCCACCCCCCCTTCAGTGAACACACATTTTCTGTATGTTTCTAATGGATGCCATTTCCCTCTCAGAGGCGTTTCAAAGATGGCTTGTTGTCAGACGACGCCTTATTCCTTCCTGCTGTTGTTGACAAGCAATTCTTACAAGGAGGAGTGCACCAGGCTTTTATTGCTTTGCTTTATTTCATGAGTTAATACGAATGAAAAACATCCCCAAATTGGCCTTGGTTGCTGATGAATTTACTGATAACACAAGGCATGCAGGATTGAACTGTAATGCTGAGAAGAAAGATGTGTGTGTCTTCCTGTAAATGCATCTCTGGATAGATGGATTGGGTCAAGTTGGTCGCTGGTTTTTACTGCTGTGTGTACACACGGCGAGACAAAATGTCACCGACTGAGGAGACAAGAAAAGTAAACTGGACCAGGAAAACATGACATTTATTTAACCTCGCAGCAACTGGCCTTTTACAAATCAAATCGATATTTAATAAAAGCCCAGGGCAATTGGCTTTTGGAGAGGTGGATGTTTAACTGTCTGGTTGTTTATCTGGATATATTTATTTCATTTCTAGACCGCTGAGAGGGAAAAAGCACTTGCTCTTTTAGGATAAGCTCGGGATATCGTGCTCTGAGATGATTTACGTCCCTATTTGGGGGAGAGCAGCTTGCCTAAACCCTTTTCTCCCCCCTCGTTGCTTGTTTCCAGCATGTCTATTGCCCATATATTAGTCATTCCACAAGATTGGCTCATGGCCTCATGTGAAGTTGGGTATTAGTGTTAAAATATTACCAGAACTACAACCCCAATTTCATTGCACTTTTATGAAAAATATATGTCCATTTGAAACTGAACACCAGCTACACATTTCAGAACAATTAGGAAAACATAGTGCATGGGCTCAAAATCACACCAAAAAATGCATTAACAAAGTGCATACAGAGTGGTAAACTGTCCTCTGGTCTGACAAGTCAACATGTGATGTGCTTTTTGGAAATCATCGGCTGTTTCAAAGAGGAGAGGGACATCCTGACTAATTCAAAAGAACAAAAACAACAAGAGACTCTAAACTGTTAAGCAGCTGAAATATTACATTAGACAGGAATGGGACAAAATTCAACTCTAAAAACTCCAAGAACTGGTCTCTTCAGTTTCCAAATGTTTACAGTGTGTTGTTAAAAGAAGAGGTGAGCCAACACAAAGGCACATGCTCCTGCCTGGACTTCTCAGAAACATGCTGCTGGCATCCAATTTAAAATTATATAGAAATACTTTTTTTTCCAATCAAATACTTGCTTTAAATGATTTGCAATCTATCAAATGCTTTTTTCATCCTCCTTTTCACAGCCTCTAACCTCTTATGGTGCTGGGGTTGTACTACTAACAGTAGAATAATGTTTCAGCGTGGATCTATATTTGGGACGAGTCTTAGTTGAGCAAAGAGCAGAGAAAAAAAAACTCAGCTTCTCTCTGAAGGCGGGAATGAACCGTAGCAAAATAAAGGTGTGTTGGCAGCCTGGGGCTAGCATCGTAGCTAGCTTCCTCTGTGAAGTGTTATCACCAGGGTCTGTTATAGTCTGTCACATCACCACACCATACATGACAGGAGATCATAAATGTGAGAAATATTGAAATTGACAGCAAATACTAGCAGGATCCAGGTCTAAAAATACATGTTTGAGTCAGTTACAATATTTGGGATCCCATCAAAAGCTTGTCAGAGGATTAAGATTTCTTCCAGGACATTGCTTGCGTCTTCAAAATTAGTCAGTTTTATCATAGCGTAACAATATCAGACTCAAAGGGTTACAACACACCATGCTCTGCAGTCCAGATATCTTATCCTATCAGATTAACAGAGGCAAATGGCAGCCTGTCAGAAACCATTACCATATGTAATCCCCTTCTAGATTTCCAAGGCATGTCAATGGGGACTGTTGGCATGGCTGCCTGTCATGGCGATCCAGTGATTGTGGGAGAGGCTGATGTTTAATTAATGATGTTGGGCTGTTCTGTCACAGTTAGCAAGACAGACGGTCAAACATAAAGGCCTTTGACAGAGATTGGGTGCCTCAGTTCAAAGTGGTGGACACCTTTAGAGGCCCTCCACTCTACACCCAGACGCTGAAATGTGATCCTCGGTGTTACATCACAGGGAGAGGCAGCCGAAAGTGACACTCAATGACGCCGGTCAGGTGACAACATGTCCAGGCAGATCAACTAGCACCCAGCCTGACATTTCTGAGAACGTTTGAAAGGGGTGAAGGGCACAAATGTTGAATGCTATTATCTGTCATGTTTTTATTAGTTTTCTATGGCAATATCACCCTAAGTATTGTGCTAATGAACAGCTAGTAAAACCTTAGACATTTAAACACAGGCTTTTTGAGAGAGGGAGAAAAGTTAGCAAGTATCAGCATCATCTTCATTTAAACAATGACAAATATCTGCGTCTGTCCAATACAAATTTACACTCTGCAGGCTATCTGTATTTTTGTTAACGCTCAATGGTGAAAAAGCTGTGCTGAACAAATGATCATGTCAGTGAAATATCTGTGGGGTAATTGTGAAGTGTGGAAGTATAATGAACTGAACAGCATATGTGTGCGAAGAACAGCCTGATTGTGAGGCTGTTCGCTGGTTTGCTGGTCCTATCGAGTATAAATACTAATAGCACTGTTAGCGATGTCATTTGGTAATGACGCATGAGACTCAGACCCCTGTCTATATGTATGCGGATATGATTTTTTTTTTATGTTTTGGCCTTGCGCCTCTGGGAAGCCTGAGTGTTAGGTCATTGAAAACAGAGGTTTTGAAAGTTGAGATTTTCAAACTCATCGTTGTCTGTGTTTATGTAAAATGGAGAACTTGTGTGTTGCCATAAAGCCATGACAGTGAGCCACCGGTTGGTTTGTGTCTGCTCAATACTGTTGGGTTTAGCTGCATGTTTACAGGTGTTTATGACTTTATAATGAATGAAAATAATGTATAACACTTGTTTTAGACATTTAGTTCACATCATTATTTTTTTAATTTGCTAAATTAAAAAACACTGACACTTCAATTTCAGATGCATTACTTAGCTAATCAGAATTTTGCATCCTCAGATTAGAGGTATCACTCCTTTTTGAAGTACAATATTGGATTTTCTATATGAGAGTGTTTTCAAACTCATTTTGGGTAATACAAATGTACACACAGCTTTTTTCTTTTACCCAGAACTACAATTCTCTATTAGATTCTGACAACTAGAGAACAACATTTGATTCAGGCATAAACAATAACTGTACTCTTTTCCAACTATAGATCATCAGTCACGTACCTGCTGTCTATTTTTGACATTTCCAAATCCTGCCAATCAGCTGACATGTTGAAGCTTGTTGATGATACCCATAATATGTCAACATGTGCACACAATTAATACCTCCCCTTATCAGCTGCACATAATGACAGAAACATTAAACCTGCCAATACTGATAATTAATCAACTTTTTACGCAATAATCTGCTGATGGTATGCTGACATTATAATACATCCCTCTTTGCTTTTATGGCATATTATAGTGTACTAAAAAAACAACAATCTTTACACATTTATAGATTTTATAAAGACATGCCAGTCTTTGAATGTTTTTGCACTGAAATTCAGCATATAGTAGCAAATAGAGCTGTGATGTAATCTTGCCTACTATAATCAGTCGATGCTCAAAAACTTGCCTTGAAAGCCAAATGCTTTTGCATAATTAACCCTTTCTGGTCAGGCTGCGGTTGGCCTGTCTGCATGAATTTACAGTGACAGCCCTGGCCTCTATTTGTTTGCATTGGTGCTTCAGTGGGCACACTTCATTGTGGCTTTAGCAGTTAATAAATCACAGTAGAAGCCCCTTCTCTAGACACAGGCCTGTGCTACGGTGGTCCTGTCACAAGGCAAGCACCAGTGCCGAAGCGACAGCTACATGCTAATTCAACATCGGCATAATTCATTATACAGTCGCAAGTGTACTGGAATGGAAAGAGGACCAACATAGACCAGGAGGAAGACGACAGGCATCAAACTGTTAAATCCTGCTTCCCTTAAGTCCCCTCTGTTTGCCTTTCTAAAGACTCCAGTCTATAAACAGCAACATGAAATTTTACCACAGTTATTAAATATGCACAAAATGAGCTTTGGGGTGTGTAGAGAATAAAAGAAGATCAGCAGCATCTACATCAGAAAGCTTTGACTCAATGTCATGTATTTCATTTAAAGGGAAAAGGTTAACAGACAATACCACAGAGGTTAATGGACAAGGAAGACAATTAAGAAGCAGCTTAGCTCCTTAAAAGTGCTGTTAAAAAAAGAAATCTGCCTTTTTATGAAATATGGTAATCTATACAGCCTCTTCCTGCAAGTCATACAAAAGCCAATGTTAAATGACATATCAAAAGGTAGAATGGGAGCTAATGCACTAAAGAGGAAATTAACAAAAAGATAAAGAGTCAATTAAAGCGATAAGGCCGTGTGCTCTTCAGAGGGTGAAAAAACGAAGGCGAGAGGAGCTGACAGCCTTCACATTAAAAGCGCTTTGCTGCTTTCTCATCTTCAATGTGGTTCTTCCACTTTGTGACCAGTAGTTCAGACGATAAAGAAGCAGCTTAAGGCTTTGTTATAAATACTGATCACACACACTCCTGTCATCTGCAGATACCACTTATGAAGGTAATTAGAATAACACCCATGGTGACATAAAGGCCAGGAGTAAAGATAGCTATTGGTACAGAACAGATGACACCTTTTTATCTGCTGTACGTAAAAGCAATATATTTGGTTGCACTAGAATAAATCTACAGCTCAGGTGAGTGACCCTCACATTTTGATCCAGAGTAGATCTATGCACTTAAACAGTGACTGTCCCTTCTTGTATTCCTTTTTTTATATCTCAGGTGAAAAGCTATTGAAATATATAATATTTTGGAGAGGACCTGAGCATGGGACCTGGTTCTTGATCTTTGTAACAGAGTTTTGACAACACATGAGTTCAGTCCACCTGAAATTTCTTTCTTCCTATACCTCAATTAACTAGAAACCACAAGTTGCAGAAAATAATTTGTCAGTTGTCTTGTCCTTGCTTTATTGGCTAGTCAGGCAGTAAACAGCATAAATATTATTTCAACAAAATCCAAAGTTGGATAAATGTATTACAGAAAGACCGTGATTGAGTTAGCAGAGCTAGCACCACCAGCCATCAGTCCTCCATGCAGAGTGATGCCAAAATGCTTGTGCTGGTTATTTCTCTGGTTACACTAACCAGACACAGCCCACACATGACTTCATCTACATCACATATGTCAGAGTCAAGGCCCGCGGGCCAAATCCGGCCCGCGAGAAGGTTTTTTACGGCCCCTGGGATGATCTTGATTTATTATTAGAACCGGCCCGCAGACCGCAGCAAGCCGGCAGCCCGCAGATCTTTTACACGCACCAATACTACATTTCCCACAATGCAACGGTGACGCACCGAGCAGTAGGCTTATTAGCACAGCAGTCGTCAGCATAACAGTAAAATTAACTTTCAGATACCCATCAAAAATGCATGTTACTTCTCCTTGAAGAAAGTGTTGTTTTTGATTAATAGATTTTTGCACTTTATTTTATTGTATTTCAATCCAATTATATTTTTAAAATATTTCAGTTGAGTGGATGATAGAAAATTGCTATTATTATTTTTTTTTTCTTTGAAGTAAATTTAGCCCACTTTTGCTAAAATAGAAAATATAGGCTACTGATGGTGCCTTGAATAATACCGGTTTCTTTCATTTAATGTTCATGTTATGGGGATTTTTATATAAAGGAAATTTGTCTTTTGTGTCTGTTGAAAATTAAAGATTACTGACAGAGCCATAAGAAAATATTGCTTTATTTATCTGATCATATTGGAATATATTTGTTAGGTTTTCAGTAGGTTCAATTAGGTTCACTAGACTATATGCGTCATTTAAAAAATTTTCAATGAACGTTCGATCAGTCTGGCCCTCGGCTTGTAGCAAAATTTTTTATTTGGCCCTCCGTCCATTTGACTTTGACACCCCTGATCTACATTATCTTAATAAAATACTGCCCAACTTCACCGAGCGACAAATGCAATCTGTCATCTGTGTCAGTTTACATTCAGGTATAGGAGCATTATAAGTTTGTTGTTTATAGTGCAACAGCTAACAAAACATGATTTAGTTTGGATCACAAAAAAAGGAATTTAAATAGTTTTTTTTTTTTTACTTCCTGACAACTCATAGTTTACTACTTAATCACAATCAGTATGTTTAGAGGCAGTTAAAAAGAATCGACTAATAAAGAAAGGACATAAAGAAGACAACCCTTTCTCTAATACTTTCTAATATGGTCATCATTGTCAAAATGTTGAGTCTCTAAGCCACTTTGCAGTTGATGTGGACCTTTTTTCTCCAGTTTTAACTTTGCTCTGGTACATGGCCTGTAAACGCAGAATAAAGCTGTAAAATAAAGTTAACCAGCTCAGAGATGAGGGGTTAGGTTCATTTCACTGTGCAGCTCCTCAGCCCACTTAAAGGATAGGTAGCAGTTAAAGAGCATCCAGACAAGTGTCCTGAGTGTCCCACATGAGATAGCGAGCGTCCAGCAGCATGCACCAGACTGGGGCCATCCATGGCCTCGGGCGCCGTGTTGACTGGCCCTGCCATGTCATTAACAGTCGCCTTGATCCGCGCTACCTTATTAAAGCCATTCCTTCAGGAGAGCAGACGAGCATGTCAGTGTGAAACCAGGCCAAGGAGGGAAGGTGACCACACTGCCACCCTCAGTTCGTGTGTGGGGGGGAAAGAGAGCGAGGGGGGTTGGGGGGATGTTTGAGCACAGAGCAGTGGCATTGTTGTCAGCCTCATCCCAGACCCCCTGATGTCCCTGTGATTCCCTTGTCAGTCTGTGTTAATGGAACTCACAGTGGTTATGCTCCTTCACATTCTTATCTCCTGTAGCAGGACATTCACACAGCACAGCAGTGTGTGTTCAGCCCCGGCTGACCATGAGACGTCTGCTTGGCTGAATGTTGACAATGTCTTTGCTGTGGGTAAGGAATATGCTCAGCGTTTTCTTTATTTTGCAGCACTAAAACTTAACAAATCTAAACCCTTACACTTAAAAATGGCATTTAATTGTCTGACTAGTACAAACAGAGAAATAACAGAGGTCAACCTCCCTTTAATAGTTGGTTCTTGCATTCAAAAAGCTGCACTCCATATAATAAAACCAGAGAAACACCCAGCTCTGAAACCTGGCAGCATCCAGCTCTGGCTAATTCCACCTAACCCACTACACATATTTCTGTGGCATTTTTCACTGAGCACAGCTCTCCCACCGCCAACCAGTTTATGTAAAAGTGATTAACAGTAATTAATCCTTAATCACCATGATAAGCCAAGTCGCAGTAAATTAAGCCACATCTGGAGCAGCTGAGGGCTGGTGAGTGGCAGCAGGCATGCTGAGTGAGAGTACTAGTGTATACTGAGGTCTACCTGAAGCCTTGAAAACAAACACGAGGCTCACATCACATGCTTTGTTTGTGCTGTGTGCTGGAAAGTGGAAGAGAAAATTCAGATGGAACCCCTCCTATGAGTGAAAAATCCTTTCAGGTGTGAAACGAATGTCCAAAATCAGAGAGAGAAGGAGTCAATTTATAATACCAGACTTCATACAGTGCAGAATAAAAACTGTGGACCTACCGGCCAATACCAAGTGTTCCTGCAGTCACAGAGAAAACTCTCCACACAATCTTAAGTGACCTCTTGGAATTTACAAAGCGGAGACACAGTTTCTGCACAAGCTTCAACATGTCTCTTCTAGACTGACTACACTGACATGGTCACCATCATCTGTCAATGTCAGGAGAAGTGCTATAAACCATTACACATCTTTTCTGTTTACATGTGATATAAATATTAAAAATCATCAGCTGTTGTCTCAGCTAATGAGATATCAGCTTTGTTATTTAAACTCAGCATTTAGAGGATTCAATTGTGAGTCTACAACCTGTTGAAGTCGTTTAACAAAACACTTTAGAAGTAAAGCTCTCAGAGTTATTGTTTTCTTTTTTTGGAATTGCAATTAACCTCTAAATTATGATAAGCAGTTATGATTAACCAGGCTTATGTCTAAAATTCCATATTACACATTTCAAACTGGTTTTGAGCTAATATGTGTAGCTGTTCTTACTGGTTGACTAACCTGTTTGCATGTATCTGTGTACAGATGTGCCTGTGTGTGTTTTAACTCAAAGCAGCAGAGACAGCGGGCGAGCAGAATGACATGTATATCTGTTCCAATGCTGCTTATTGGTCTCATGAACGATTTATAACTGTTTGCTGGTTTGTGCCAAAAGACACAAAACAGCAAACAGTTACTCAAAAAAAAGTTTATTTTGGACCTGAATGACATTAGAATGATCAATTGAATTATCATAGACATAATTAAAAAAAATAGTGTTTGTCTGTTGTGGATTAAAGCTTGTGTGAGGAGTTTTCTGATGTGTATGAAATACACTCTGCCCCCGTTAACACACCTAAGAGATGATGAGTGTCAGAAAAGCTTTGCCGAACAATTATGCCTTTTAATTCCTCATTGCAGACCAGGTGTGTGTAAACATCCCACCTTCAAATGGCACTATGTTTAAGCTTCATGTCTCTATTTCCTCCATGTGTTTTTGTACCACAGTTTATTGTTCAATGCAGGCCCATTTCTTGGCTCATCATAATAAATAATTCAGCATCAACATAATATAGCATAATTGGACTATGACAACAAAAACAGGTCTATAAACAGACTCCTGCACTCCTTCACCTCTATGTTTATGTTCTGTGTAAATCTGTGGTGACCAACACAGTCCTGTAAAAAACCCAGAAACTGACCTTCACCATCTTCAGTAAACATACACCAAAGCTGATTCCACACATGCACACACACACACACACACACATACAGCCTTGTGTGTACTCGCACTGCATTGTTGATTGGCTGAGCTGCTGAAGATGTCTCATGTGTAGCAGCAGCAGCGGTGGCGGCAGCGATGGCGGTGTCTTTCTGTAGCTTTTTCCTGCCAGATAAATGATGCAGGAGGACTGGTTGTGTGCCGGGGAACTGGTTCCATCACAGCGGGTGTGCTGCTTCTCTTAGCCCAATGTTTCTCTTGTGCCCCCCTGGAGAGTTTTCTCCCTGCGCCCCAGTCTCTCTCTGTTACACAGCTCCAGATTAATTACACACTTTAATGAGCTGAATTATTAATGGGGCTCTTACTTGGCAGTTTAAGGAAATGCAGAGAAGACAGCGTTGAGCATCAGGAATCGGGGGCTCTCATTAAAACATCACACAACGCCTTTGGGAGCAGTGTTATTTAGCTGGAGAAATAATGGGATTTGGTATTTTACATATCAGGGAGAGAGGCGACTCGAGTAGCCACAATGAGAGATAGAGAGAGGAGCTCTGCAGAGGCTCGTGCTCTACATTATGTCATTATGATCGCAGGCCCAAAGAAAATGAAAGGCCATCTAATGCAGCTGCTGGAAAAGGTTTCCTTTCTGATTGTTCAGCACAGATGGGAGCAATATAATCTGAAATGAGGTGGACTAAAGCAGCAGTGAAATGAATGAAAAGAAGGCAATTTCTCGAAGAATACGTCTCATTCCCTTCACACTCAAAAGGGACGGGTTTTATCTCGCACCAATGTAACACTTATGGCAGCGAGGATGTTCATCTGAATCAGAAATGTGCAGAATTGTCATTATGAAAGCTGCAGGAAAATGAGATTACTCACATAATATCACACTTGCTGATAAGAGAAAATCCCACTGTGAGGAGACAGGAAATGAAACCAGGAAACAAGTTCCCGAGTTGTTCCTGTGAGTCTAAATTTATATTTCTGCTGCAAAGAAATTCAATTCCATGCACAATGTCTATGTCTGGTGAGAGTATATCTGCATGTGTGTGATCATGTATTAAATAAGAAGATTACAATAGCAGGAGCATGTCCGACACTGTGAAGCATTGTTCGAGCTCACATATAAGACCTGACAGACAGAGCTGCTGTAAGAAACACAAGCAAAAAGGTGATTTGTTCTCTGGATGCACTTTAATGTGCTGACAAACAGAACTATCTCCTCTCTATTTTTGACAAAGCGTCTTTATCAAGAGGCTGCTGCTCATATTTGCAGAGTGATGATTGTGTTTATCAGACAGATTTTGGCTCTGATGGCTGCTGCACCGACACGCACAGCTTCATGTCTTGAGAGCACCAAACGGCTTTCACGCTCGCTTGTGGAATCCACAGTGGGATCCCAAGGGATATCTGGCTCTCTATTTGTGTACAAGCTGCTGCCAGTGCTGACTCTTCCTGGTGTTTTGGAGGGAAACAATAACAGCCTCATTGCACAGTCAGATGATATTACAGCCCGGCGCTCTGCACGGCTTCCACTCTGAATGGATTCTGGCTTTTATTGCCGTATTTGGGAAGACACTTCAGGAGAACTGATGACCCAGCAAACAAGATAGAAATCTGTCTGATGATTTTGCCTCTGTGCCTTGGCGATACAGCACATTAGCACAAGTCGCCGATTAGTAATCACCGTGGAGATTAATCAGATGACCTAGAATGGCCTGGGTGGCTGTGCAGGAAGGCGTCTGGATGGGACAGTGTCTTTGTGCAGGCCCTGCAGCTCCAGACACAAAGCCCTGGGGACACTGCTACCACAGCAGTGCACAGCACAGCACAGCTAAACCCCCCTTGAGGATGAGAGCCACACTAGTTCCTGCTCAGGATATTAAAAAAAAATGGCCAAGCGGCTCATTACATGGGTCCTATTTGGGTCAGGGAGCAGATGCAAATGTAGGTCAGAAGGAACCCCTGTTGTCAATCAAGAAAGACAAGGGAAGAAGGGTGGAGGATAGAGAGAAAGAGTGTGTCTCCCCCGGTGAAAGATCACGCCTGCTGCTCTCCACAGCCCCTCCCCGAGGACACAGGGTATCAAATCATACGCAGAGGAGGGGAGCGGGTGCCAAGCTTCAATGAGGAAACTTAATTAGACTCATGCTTGTGAGGTTAATTTGAGCTAACTGACGCGAGTGAAAAAGCATTAAGAATCTTCTGTAGCAGATCCAACATCAAGCTCTGTTTTCAGTCTCGTGTCACTGGACCATACATCACCACCGCGCCAATAAAGCTGCTTCCCATCCAGCCTATCCTGCATGTTTTGCAGTTGTAAGAAGAGGCCGGTCTGACCTACATGCTGCAGACCTCCAGAGAGTACCGAATCATAACTCTTCCACCTGAATGAAAGGGAGTTAACTCTACACGTGAAGTCACCTTGAAGCAAAGTGTCACATTTTTATGCTTTTTTTGCATTTATGCAAGTGCAGAAATGTTGAAGTACATCATCTTTTCCTGCACTTTTAGCCAATTTCATCTCCTCTCAGCAGCAGCAGCAGCAGCAGCAGCAGCGGCGGCTCCTCAAACTCTGTAGCACTTCATTTCACCTCACACCGAGCTTAGATGCAGCGCTAACTGCCTAGAGGTTGACACTTGTCTGAATAATGTTATGCTAATGCTCTAGTCTACCTGTATTTACCCCTAAGTGCAGCAAGCAATCTATTGATTGCGAGAAAGCAATTTTCCTGAAAGAGGGGGAGAGCAGGAGGCGAAAAAAAAGACTGAATGAGAGGGTAACAAGAGATCTTCTTTAAGCTGCGGCAAAAGCAATTTACAGAGGACGACAATTTTCTCCGGCTGTGAAAGGAGCGCTCTCTCTAATTGTGCCTACGCAGAGCCATCAAGATGAGGATACAGAAAATAGCAGAGCAGGCTCGCACGTATTCCACAGCATCTTAGAGGTGTAAGCAGGAAAACAGCTATAAAACCTTCCTCTTATTCAGCCAGGGATAAGAATAATTGAGATGCCCATTCTTACTGTAGAGCACTGGATAACTCACACAAACACAATAACAACTTGGGTGCATTGTGTTTTTTTCCAGCCTAGGCTAATTAGCTTTAGCTTCTAAATTATATATAACAAACTACACCCAACATAAGAGAGAACAGCCTCAATCTCTCTGGTCTTTTTTCTTCTGCATAGGCATAACATAACGACGATCATGATGATGATGAATGAGGACATTGTTCTTTTAATTTGTTAGTTGGTCCTTGTGTTGCCCAAGAAGGCAGATGTAGAAATTAATTGCTCTTTCTGACAAGAAGCAAGGCTTGTGTCTGTGTGAATGTGTAGACGTCTGCGTGAGGATGTGCGTGTGTGTGTGTGTGTGTGTATATGGGAGTGTGACAGGGCTTCTAAAAATAAAGCAGCAGAACTGTGTGTGCGGTGCCAGATTGGGCTCAGTGCTGTGCTCGTCTCGCTCTGGCTCGACTTCTATCTGCCCGTGTGATAAAGCTGCTAACAGGCCTTTATCGGGGAGCAAGGGGAAATATGCTCCTGCCAGATTAGGCCCCAGACTCTGCCAAGGTTATAAACAGCCTGTTATCTGTGTCCCAAACAGAGTAATCCACGCTCTATCAGCACCCAAACATATGGGCCACACGGAGCAGAGATAGCCTCTGATGGACACTTGGTTTTAATTGCAATGAGAGCCAGCAGAGCATCTCTGGGGGAGAAAAAGGACATAAAAAAGGTCTGTTATTGTGGACATGTCCCAGACCTCAATGTCGCTGGCCAACATTCACAAAGAGCAACCTCGACCTTTCTGCAGTGCTGCACCTGCTCCTTGCAGCGCGCTCAGGCTTAACATGAATGAGCAGGGCAGCGTCACTGTTGCACTTCCAGGAATCCATTAAAAGCTCTGTTAGATATTTGTTTCCTACTCAAATTAATATTTTCCCTTTTCATCCCATGTCATTTGGTGTCTTTGTGCATTTTTGCCGGCATGCTTAATTAGATCTTGGCAGCAGTAAGTATGCATTAATTTGATTAGGCGCTGATGGGCTATTTTCAGATTTCAACACAACCACCAGCTATTCTTCAGCCGATGCCTCACAAAACATCAGGCCTCTTATGCACTCTGTCGCCCTAATCAATAGCAAACTTCCCCTGACGTGGCCTTAGTAAACAAGAGCCACTCAGACACTGTCTGTCTACACACACACACACACACACACACACACACACACACACACACACACACACACACACACACACACTCACTCAGGGAAAGTTTAAGTGAAGTGAGGACAGCGGTCGGAGATGATTCAGGGTCAACTGAGGCTTCAGCTCAGCATGGACTGTGTAGCGCCTTTGTTCAAAAGACTGACATAAATATCAACATAATATTTATGTTTCAGGATTACAGCTGAGGCCACGTGACAGCAGTGGAACAAGCTGACATGAGAGCTTGGACTCTCTCTAAACAAAGAGCAACACTGTGTCATTTTTTAGTCCTGTTTAAGTCTACCTGATGAATGTTAGTCAGACATTTAATCTACTTTCAGCCCTGCTTTTGGTTTTAGGCAACTCAACTGTCCAACCCTTTAGCTGCTAAATGCTTCACTTTAGAGCCTTTCTGAACAGTAGGCCTAATGTAGTTTGTTAAGCCATGGCAAGGACTAAGGGATGCTAAGCTAAACGTAGTCGACCTGCAACTGTCTGTATTGTCAGCACAGTGTGGTTTGACCCCCATTCAAAACTGTTCATAAAAATGCTTTTCAAACAAAGGATTATTATCCATATTATTTTTACATCCTCCCACTAACCCTTTCACACGTTAACCCCCTCACATTTTAGGTCATTCTAGGTCAAAGTGGTTAGCTCTAGCATACTTACACTAGCATAAGCACACTTCGTTACAGAGTAGTTAGCTAGTCAATGCTAATGTAAGCCCATTTTAAGTATTACTGTAACTGACTATTTGTGTGATGCTGAAGAGAACTAAAGCAAGTTCAAGGTAGATTAGGCATTAGCATAATTGCGCTAGCATAAGCACACTAATTAACTTTCCTTGCTTCCTGCAGCCACCATGATGGAATATAAGACCATTGCTGCACTTTCAAATGCCACATTTCACTATTTAAAACTCTTTCTGACATACTGATTTATAATATCACTGAAGTACTTAGTAGGCCTGAACGATATATCGTTTGACTATCGTCATCGCGATGTACGTATGTGCGATAGTCACATCGCAGAGCCTGCGATATTGGAGGTGAATGAACTCATTTAATTTAAAGGGTAACCGACTGAGATACACTCCATGTGACTCTGCATGTGCTGTGCAGCGATCCACCAATCGCCTTTGTCCTTAACTCAGTTGCCAATCAGACTCACTTCTCAGTTGCCAATCAGACTACCCTGCCAGCTGTCAATCAAAATCAGGGAGGAGAAAACCCACCCCTGCACATGTTCTGCACATGGAGGGAGACGTGTGTCCGCTGAGAATTACTTTCGGAACTTTACTCATGACTATTAAGCCCAACAAATAAGAACTGTATGGGTTTTAAATTGTACATTTCCGTGGACCACTCTACTATAAGCAGTGCGCGTTTTGCGAGGTGCATGCAATTCTCGGAGGACATGCGTTTCTCGGCACAACACCGCTAACAACAACAACAACGATCGCAAAATGAACAACGAACAAGCGAAAACTACCGAAAATGAAGATTTGTTGCCAAAAAGAAAAGGAAAGTCAGTTATCTGGAATTATTTCGGTTAAAAGAAGGATGATGTCGACCAAAACACGTCTTCTGTGTTCACCTGTTGCCACAATAACGTCCCAGCACAATAAAAGCTAAAAATATCTCTGAGACAGACAGAAGCCATTCTACTAACATTCACAAAAAGAGGTAAGATCAGAGCAGATTAACTGTCCTCAAGACTTCAGCAGTGCAGCATAACATTAAGTGCTATTCAGGTCATCTGGTGAAAATACTGTATTTTTAATATCGCAATATATATCGCAGGGTTGAAAAAATCGCAATATTATTTTTTTCCAATATCGTGCAGCCTTAGTACTTAGAGTTACCATGATCTTAGCACACTGGTACAGCTAATCATGCTAATGTCGGAGGGAAATTGCATCACATTAGCTGGTAGAGCACTGTCTTTTAGGGGGAAACCAGTGGATAAAACTGAAGTGCAGAAGTTAACTGCAGCATTTCAGTGTGTGGCAACTGAATGCCAGGCAACATAGTTAAATACTCAGGTGAAAAGGTTGTCCGCGGGTCAGCAATTGCTACTTTCCATTGTTAATACAGCCTTTAAAAGACTGAATCTTTAACATGCATTAAAATGCAATTTATTGTGAATAACAATAAAAAAAGGCATTTATCAAAACTAAAGAATACTGTGTGGCAGCTATAATGACATTATCTCTAACAGAAACATTCTAGACCCTGTTATTGTTGTTCAGATGGACTGACAATTGACAGCTTTGGAGTTTATGTCACTACAGAAACACAGTAAATGAGCATTTCTGCATAAAAAACCCCACTGGTTAAAATCATTAGACACTTGAGGTGAACAGAAGCAAAACTGCTCAGCATGGAATGACGTCATCACCGTGTTCCTCCCTCGCAATGGAGGGTTAAGACTATTACCTGCTATGTGCACACTTCAGCTCACCCAAACTAGGCATAGACTTTTTTATTTTTTTCTCACAAAGGAACCAAAAGGAAAAAGTCTGCTCAAAGTTAGCATTTGCTCTCTTAAGAGCTGCCTGCCCCACAAATGCTGGAAAAATTTTCAGGAGTATAGCGCATTTGTGACAGAGGCATCTGATAACCTGGACTTCTGTAGAACATGCTCTGAGCATCCAATAATACCTAGGAGGGCTCAAACTTGGGGAGGAGTTATGTGGGTAACAAAGTCACAAAGAGTACCATGTAAACCAGGTCACCTTGTTTGGATTAGCTCTTGATTCCTGCCAAACTGATTGTCTGACTCCATCTGACTGATGCTTTTGTGAATCTTTTCATTTCTGAAGATCCAGAGGTGTATTGTTTTATCAATTAGCATATTGAAAATAATTAAAACTGCTTTTTGTTATGGATTAATCCCTTACATATAGTTTTAAGCAGAAATACAATAAAAATTCACGGTTAAAAGTTGTTTTTCTTCTGTGTTTCCTGAATGCTATTTCGTTTAAGTTTTGACTAATAAAACTAGAAAAATGGAAATGACATGTCAAGTTAAAAGAGACTTATACTGTAGATATTGTTGACAATTTTTTTTAACATTTTATAAACCATATCAGGAACGGATTTTGCAATAAAGCGACCAAAAGGTTCTGAGAGAAACACAGAAAGAAGCTCTAAGAAAATCCATAGAACTTTAGAAAGATGAATGAAAATTCGATAAAGCAAAAGTCTGCTTTGAATCCTGCTTTTTTGGACTTGAAACTAACGAATATACAACAGCAAATTTACAGTGTGATATCTCCACAGTACATTAACATTGCTGCCTCTTCCTCTGTAGAGCTCGAGCTGTAACGAGTAGCTCCGGTGTTAATGAGGATTGAGGTAAATCAGGGAGAGATTTAGACCCTCTACTACTCTCCGTCTCCTCGTATGAGCAGCAGGCTGCTCTTTCTGTTGGCAGAGCTGTGATCTGAATACCTCTGCCTTCATAAAACATTCAGACCTTATTGACTTCCTACTTTGGTTTCCCTGCAGAGCCTACTTCTCTGTCTCCTTTTAAATTCTGCTCTCGTGGCTGAGGATGCGCACCTGCCTCAGGAAAAGAACGTCTCAAGCTTAACATGGATGGTGGAGGGGGGGTGGGTTTATGGCCTCTCCTGAACTACATCCATAACATAAAACTCTCTGTGCAGGGAATATACAACTCAAGTTAGTGCATTATGGGACGATGACCCTGAGAAAGAAAAATAAACCCTCTATATCTAAAAACCATCAAAGCACCAGTTTTGTATCACTTTATTACAAAGCACCCCACTGTTTGTGACTTACAGGGTCAGCCGAGGATTATTGGCATTATAAAATGCCACATCACATCTGCTATGCTAAATATTGATATATCATGCCCCTTTTATTTCAGCATCTGTTACCTGCTCTTTACGGCACATCATTACTGCAGCATTAAAACCTCACAGGCTGAGCTCATCTGTCTCTCTGTATGATATTTCATGCACACTCTACACAAAAAGGCCACAAAGTCTAATAAATTCCTCATTTTATATACTGCCCCCAGATTTCGAAGCTCTGTCCAATAAAGTTTTAAATGTCATGAAGGACCTATAATGCAGATAGTATAAACCAGAGCCAAGAAAACCATACATTGCTGTCTCTTATCTTTTTATCCAATAAAGTTTTATATCTTTAAATCAACTATGAAATGGTTTGGAAACTGTCAACAAGGGGATAATTAGCTGGCTTTATTGTTATGGTGATACGTCCCAACAGGCTCATATCTCTTTTCTGACAGTGAATGAGAAAGCTGTACACTATACAATGCAGTCTTTCAATTAGTTTGTGCAGTCTGAATTAATCAAATCACTGAACATTTAGAGTCACAAGAGAGAACTTAGAGCTACTGTCAGGAATTTCAAATTTGTGTCCATCATTGGGACTCATGGACAAAGTGGTTCTTTTCACTGGTACTAATCTCACCCTGTACATGCATAAAGAGCAGCCAGGGAAAAAAATACTCTTAAAACTGTCAAATATATCACTTATGGTGAATCCATTCTGAGGAAAACGTTAAAAGGCTGCTCTGACTACATTCTGAAATCAACAATTTCCTTGGAAAAAAAAATATCAATTTGGACTTATACCCGAGTCTAAGGTAAGAAAACACAGCCAAACACAGGGTCACAGAGTCTCTGGATGAACAATACAGGCTTTGTTAAGCATGACTACCATTAGCAGAGCTAGCAACACCAGCCATCAGTCCTCCCGATTGGATATGCATTGCTGAAGTCAAAGGGTTATGTAGGCTAGTTTATCAGAATCAGGATACTTTATTTATCCACAGGAGCAAAAATTCAGTTATTAAAGCATTACCCTTGCTCTTAAAAATACAAATATTAGTAGAAGGAGAACAGATAAAGGGATTAGTAAGAATGAATGAGGAATTTTCAATGATTAATGAAAAGTGCAGAATATTTAAAGCTATTTACAAAGTGCAAAGTGTTTAGGAAGTAAGACAAGCATAAGAGTGTATGCCAAACAAGTTTGTAGTGTAGGATATTCCACACAAGACTGTACAGTTTCACAGAATATTGTACAGTATAGGTAACCACAAACAGTCGACAGGCATAGATGGTTAAACTTGTTAGTGGTGGTTTAATTTGCTCTAGGAGATAATTGAAAGGTATCTGTTTTCATCTGAGTCTGTTCCCCCTCCTTAGTAAGCACCTTACAAAAAAGCTGAAATTAACAATCAAAAACAAAGACTACATGTATCTGTGAGCACATGCCTAGATAAGGGAGGTACAAAACTATATGAAAATAAGTGAATGTAAACAGCCCAGGGTGTTTTGACCTCTAAAAGAAGCTCTAACCTTCTGCCCATAGATATATCTGAGCTGAGACAAACTGGTCGAACAAACAATAGCAGACCAGCATCTCCAAGGCGCAGCATTTCACACTTGGGTAGAGGCAGAGGACGTGCCTTTAATGACACACAGTCCCCCCAGTCACCTAGAATGAACACGCAGCGCTGGAAATAGACCGGAAACTCAGCCTCCACGCGCGCCAGAAACCTGGTGATGCCTGCCCGCCTGCCTGCCAAACAAACCCTGCCACCGCGGAGAGAGACGAACCCCCGACCACGTCTCAATCATACAAACCAAACATGATCGAAGCATGTTATCCGCTGAGTTATACTGCTGACACCATCACTGGAGTGTGCACACACTGCAGCACACTTCAGTCAGCTGATGTGCTGTCCACTGATGTGTGATAACACTGGAGATGGCACACAGCCCATCCCTGGATTTTCTGTCCATGATGTGTGCAGCCACCAACAGAACACTATACTCGCTGTACAACAAAATCCTCATCAAGTACAACACAACAAAACACTGCTTATTATGTCTTATTATGTTGTAAAAGGCTGACACTGGGACGTGTTTTGCAATATTTAAGGAAATTAAACTATTAAAATGTGTCATCTTTTACGGACATATGTAGAATTAAAATTTAACAAACATCAAAGATTCATGACTTCAGGTTTGTTTCCATTAAACTAAACATTATTTATGTCTTTGCTTTAATCACACTTGGTTCAACCTACCACTTGGATTTTGACCATGTCTCTCCTGAGTCCAAGACGCCATACATCCAAAAATCTGCATTTTCATTGCTAAATTATCAATTATTAATCTTAAATTAGCCATCAGCTAGCTCAGGCTTCATTTGGCTGCATCAAAATGTTGTAAAAGCATGGCCATAAAACTCAGCCCTCTATCTAGTAGGTAAAATGTACATGCTGGGGTGAGAAAACATTGATTGATTGATTGATTTCCTAATTTACCATCATAAATTTAGATTTCTGCAACATGTTTATTGCAAGTGTTCATACTGTGATACAAATTAATTTACAATTTACTGTCTCATCTTACCACACGTGGTTTCAGTAACTTTGTATTGATCTGCAACTCAAAGATGCTCTCAACTCAGCTGCCACGGCCTGCATTGCTCCACTTTTCAACTAATCAAGTGGCTCCTCATTCTGCTGCTCTCATATCTGTGCCCACTATCCATTATTGTTGTTTCCTGAATCTTAAGACCAGACTGGCAATGAAATTTACACAGTCTTCATGAATTCAAAATGCCAACAGTAGCTGATATTTTGCCACAGTGTCAACAGGCAGAGGTGAAATGTGTAATACTCTTTTCTGCGTTTTTGATGTGAAGGGTGTAATCAGGGTTTTCTTGCCCTCACCTTACCTTACCGAGACATAATCACTGTTGTGGTGGTGTTTTGACCAGAATCAAGAATTTACAGAGACGGGTAAGAATAGCAAAGAGAAAATCTGATTTTCTCCTCGGACTTTGGTTTTATGCATCTTGAAAATACTGTTATTGCATCAATCGATCAGACAGAATGTTTTTGCCTTGGCTTCAATAAGAAATTTACAACCAAATACATGAATAAAACTTTGCATGGTTATATCAAAAAGGTGGAAAGTTATAATGGCTGCACATACTCCATTTGGCATGACTGTCAGCTGGAAACATTTTAAGTGAGCTGGTGATTGTGAGGAAGGAATAATTCCACTTTTGCACATCAGCTAACTGAAATTATAAACAATTTTGTCCCATTTGTTTAAAGATCTTAAAAAATACAGGATTAAGTAGACCCTCCATGGAGACATAGGAGCAGCTGTTGCTTTGAATACAGCTTGGTTTACACTAAAACAGTACAAAGGTTCAATACTATGCCAGTGGCCACTTATTTTGAGGGCTGAGATTTGAATAACTACTCGTATCGACTCTGGCACACATTTAACATGAAAGATAGGTCACTTATATCATATAAATACTGAGTGCTTTCCTATTGATTGTGCTTTGGTGCCAGAGGAGGGGACATGGCTGGTTTGCTGCCTGGAGACAGGCCATTTCATACATAAAATAACTCACCTGTGCCTCTGTGCAAAGACTCCCAGTATTGAATTCCCCCCTCCAGCACTAAATTCCCTGGCTTCCACCAGTCTGCTATGACAAAGGGAGTATAGGCAAGCAGCTCTGGGGTTAAAGCTTCAGTCTCCTAATGAGCTTTCTCTGTTCCAGTATGTTGCATAAAGCCATTACCTCCCAGCGCATTACCTCATTCATTTCTTATATGTGGATAGCTTCCTTCTCCCAGGAGCATGGCATTTCAGACACGGCTCACTGTATACTGTATGCACATATGCACTTGTAAAGCCTCACAGTAAGAGTCTATAATGCTCCTGTTTCACATAGTCGCTGAGTTGACCCTGAGATACACTATCAAGCAAACAGTGAGGAGGGAAAAGAAAGAAGCTCTTCTGGCTGGAGATCTATTATTCAGAGAAAAGACAAAGAGAGAAAAACAGAAAGAGAGAAGGAAGGAGAATGTCTCCCCTTCCAGTAGTATTATCTCAGTATGTGGCAACTATTGCAGAGCAGGATGAAAGACGCAGGTGGCAGTGAGCTCCATCGTGCCTCTAGCTAATCTGCAGATGCAAGGAAGATGGTGTCACCAGAATGTCTCACAGATTGAGTGATGGTTTGGTTCAGCAAAGTCTTAAATGAATGCAAGGACTGAAATAATGATATATATTTATGGCTATCTTAGATAAAGGCCAGTAGCCAAAGCAGGGTTGGAATAACCCCTAAAATGGCTCAAATGATGAATTTTATTAAGACTCATCAATCACTGATTCTTTATTACAGCATGATGGACTTTTTGCTTTTTACTCAGTTCTGATCTGATGTTGGGTAACTCAACATTTCCTGCAGATTTTCCACATTAATGCTTCCAGGAATGGGATCTGGAATGACTTCATTATAAAGTGTTGAGTTTCATTGACATTTGTCCAAAAATAGCAGCACAGCAGTAACTGGAACTGCACTTTTCAGCATCTTCTCATCTAGTAATCACATCATTATTTTCCACTTGGAATGTAATGAAATGGTAACTGGCTAATCTCCCGTATTGAGAACAGAGCAAAGAATTGGTGGGATCTTGCACTTTTGGATGCTGACTGGGTCATACCTGTCATCAGTGCTTGTTTACATCCAGGTAGTCGAGAAGTTATTGTGTCATATAATGGCAGGAGTCATCAAATGAAGCTGCAGCCCTAGCTAAAAGCAAAACACATGAGCGCCGTTTCAGGCAGAAAGTACTAGACTCATAAATAGTTAGTTAATGCACTAGTGATGCACAATTTAAAATGTTGGCGCAATTTATTGAAATTCCCTTGATCAATAAAGTTCTTATTCTTAGTACTTCTACTCTTTATAGGGATGCTCTATGCTTCTTCTTATCAGGACATACTGAATAAGAGACCATCACTTAAAGTTGAAATAATGGTGGTAGAAAGTATGGTTGGGAGAAAAAATCGATACAGCATAGTATGGCGATATTTTGTCCAGTGATATATCGTATCGTCTCATTGACCAAGTATTCATTTTTTCCAAATTAATTGCTAATATAAAGTCAAATCTATGATAATAGAAAAATAAAATGTTTGTCTAGTGAGGTTGGCAGAGGGGACATCATAGAGCAGGAGAAAGTTCGTACAACAAACATGGCAGCACCTGGGGAGGAACATTAGGAATGCAAGCAGGGCACAAATGAGATGGACATGACACATAAGGTTTGCAAGATGTGCCACATGAATAAAAAATACTGTGTAAATAGGACAAACATAAAGGAAAGACAAATGCTAAAATAGCTTAACTGTTTAAAAAATATATATAAATTGTAATTTATTGTACCGCAATACTTACTGTATCACAAAATGTTAAAAATCGCAATAATATCATACCGTGGCAGAGATATCTTCATAATATTGTATTATGGGGTTACTAGTGAGTCCAACCCCTAGTAGAAAGCAACAAAATAACATATTTTTTTATTTATTTCTATGAAATTTAGAAATATGGTCTTATATACAAACCTTGGGTTTTCATGCCTTTGTTTTGCATTTAATTAACCATTGGATATACCATTACTGGTATTTGTATTAAGGCAGGAGACAAACATAACACATATGTTGAATAAAGCCTAAGTAGAGGGGTAGAAATGAATATACATATCCTCAAAACTCTATGCATTTAGAGGACACTTTGGCCCGCACTGGTGCAAATCAAATTCTCAAAGACGCATCTGGCTTTCATGTAACAAACCACTTTAAAGAACGTTGTGTTGATTGATTGTGGACGCTGAATAAATCTTGTCAATTATCAATTAGCGAACTAATTCGCTGCCTTTTCTCAACCAGAGAATATTTATGTCTGAGGAAGACAACATTAAATTACTGCCACAGCCGCACAGCATCATGTGTGTCACAAAACAAGGACACGCATGTTTGCTTGCAGTGGCAGAAGGATTTATTCAAATTCGGCGGCACCTTCGTGGAGCTTTAATTTGAGCTTGGTGTCAGAGCACTTTATTTTGTCACCATAAATCAACAGTGAGCCTTGAAACAATGGGCCTATTTCTCAAGCAGCTCATTCCACACTGCAGAGGGAGACTGTGACTCTGAATGAAGAACTCAATATGGCACCAGTGTTTACATCCATATCAATATTTAATCAGAGTTAAGGGCAGCTGCAATTCACAGAGACAATGGATGGAGTTTATATGAAGCGCCGACGCCATCAGCAAAACAATTCAAGGAGTTTGCATGAGTTCTTCGGCACTTAAATGAGAAAATAAGCAATGACATCAAACCGAGGCCACGTGGGATTGTGCGCTCAATAACTTCATCGAACATTACAAGTGCTGATGAGAAAAACGTGAGATCCTGTCTCGTGTCCGCTTGATTCATCCCTCATTTCTCCCACTTCTATGGCAACCAGCGGCGAGGACACTGATGTCTGTTCTTGATGTTATTGTTTGTCAGGCTGAGTCAATAAGTAATGTTTCAATTCGAGCCATTTGGACTTGGTTAGAGCCCCGACCGCAGCCTTCACACATCAATCAAAGGAAACATTGTGAGCAAATGTGTTCCCTGTTATAATTGGAAGCAGCCCCTTTTTTCTATCATGCAGTGACATCTTATGCAGGGCTGGAAAAGCTGTAATGCAAGCCGCAGTGAATCATTCTGTTTGAAGAGAAGAAGATCTGCAATATGAAATCCATATGAATGTTTCAAAAGCTCCTCAGAGTTTCCATTAAAAACAAGAGTCTTCTAATAAATTTCCGTAGAAAATTGTCACCATCTTTCTCTTCCTGCAGAGGAGAGACGTAAGCCTTGGCTGAGGCTACTGTCCTCTGCATGGGGCTGGTTCTTCTCCTCCAATGCTAACTTAAAACAGAGCATCAAAATCGCAGCTTTAATAATTGAGGGAGAGACTGCAGGGTACTCTGCTCAGGCCTGCTTGATGTGGAGTCCTTAAAAGATGCATGGATGCCTCCCAAGAGGGAGATGGAAGGGCTTCATGGAGCCGAGGCTCTGTACACTTAAAGATTATGTGTGCATCCGCTAAAGCAAGATGACCAGAAAAATGCTCAGAGGACCATTATTCTCCACAGAGCGGTTTGAGGGATGGGCACTGAGCTGATAAGATACTATCAATATTCATGCCTCTAAATCAATTATAGCCCCATGTACTTCAAATGCAAATCATTGAAGAGTGAAACCTTTTCGGAGTAACTCTGCAGACGGCAATAATTGAATGCAGGATATACAAAGCCAGGTAAACAAGCACTTAGACGCAGACTTAGCCTTAGAGGAAGAGCGATAAGAATTCCAGTAAACATAAATGTGTCAGCTGTTTACAGCAAACACATTCAGGAGCTTCTAGTTAAGTCCGCCAGCCAGGCTGGAGCTCACTCTGCGCCTTTAAAATGCAATCTCTGACTCAGATGTATCGCTTTCTCCTCACCCGGCCATTAAAGCTCAAGCCTAAATTATTGATCCCCCGCCTTCATCAGCATAGCAGTCACGTCCGAGCGCAGGGGATCTAACTCCGGCTGTGTCCCCATGCTCCAGCCACTGAAATAATTAGGAGGAGTTCTCATTAAGGGAGAATGAAAGGTTGAGAAAGAGAGGAGGGGAGAGCAGCCTGAGGGGCATTCTGGGTGTTTAATGTCTTCCCCTGGGCCTCCAGATCATTCTGATCAAATCCGGAGGCTGTGTCTAAAGACGACAGGCCAGGCTGCAGGAAAAATACGCACACGCTGCATGGACACACAAATAATACATCAAGACATCAAGAGAGAGGAGCAATGCCGAAATAAAGATGCTGCACTGTGCAGCCAAACTAACATTAACATGTTAGGATTGGGATCAATAGCTTCAACACATAACCGCAGATGAATCAAAGGGCTACAAATGACCCCCACAGATGAAGTGTATCTTTAGCTAATGTAGCAGTGTGAATGAAGTGGAGCATTCCCCGCTCAGCTTGTTTTATTTTAGCTGCTGAGGGAATCCACAGGGCTTTGGAGCCCCAAGGTACTTTCCTTCCTAATGCTTAGTGAATCATACAGCCAAAAACTTCACTCTGTGTGTGTGTTTGTGTGTGTGCTGAACATGGAATGCAAAATTTGGTCTCTGAAGAGAAAGGCTGAGAGTTAAAAATGAATAAGATGAAAATGGCAGTGTAATAAATATTTGATTTGTGACTATTTATGGATGATGATGATGATGATGTGCTATATGTGCCAACAGAGACCAAACACCTTTGATTCCAGCAAGTCCAAGGAAATGACCAAATTAGACCAAAGAGTCTACAATCTGCAGACTTCCTCACTCGTTTGTTCATTATTTTGATGATGAGAGTGCACTACAGAAGAACTGCATTGTCATGTGTGTGTGTAGACAGAAACACTGGGCACAGCCTGTGTTCAACTCTGTTTGCTGAGGAACCAGCTAAGGAATTTGCATGCTGCACTTACACTCGTGCCAAAATGGCTTTCGCAACGACTAGTGAAGTCCATGAATCTTTTTGTCACATTGTGCTTTCAGTGTCGGCTCGCCTCACGCTGCGACTCCTGAGCCTTCTAAGTAGCTCAGTGTCGAGGCCACACCCCTCGTTAGTGGGGAGGGTTCATTATGCAAATTATCCTGCTGGAGCGGTATCAACGAGGCGCACGCTCCGTTATCATTTTCTGCCGCCGGGGCTCTTCTTCTCCCCGATCGCTCATACGGAATCATGGCCTAATAGCATCCCATTAACATAATTGCCAGCACAACTAGTGTTCCGTGTCTCAGAGCCACTCTGCTGCTCTGCCAGCCGAAAAAGAGAGAAGAGGATGGGTGAGGGTGAAGATGAGGAGAGGGGGGTGGAAAAAAATTTAATTAAGCCAACGCTTTGGCCACTCCCTTGCACAGTAAATGTCTGTTTTCTTTTTTTTTCATTCAAAGAGAAGATGGTAGAGCTTTTGTTTTCATGAGACCTTGAGAGTCTCCCTTAGTTCCTGAGAAGCAGGAGAGGTGCTCAATATTCCACTGATGAGCTCACAGCAGACGCCAGAATCAGGTCCAAACCCAGTCTGCCAGGCAAAATAAAATCCCCATTATTTTTTAATTAATCCTTAATTAAAATATATCACAGCCCTGATTCCACAAATCTCTCTTAATGTGAAGATGCAGCCCGTTCAAGCATATTTACACATCTTTAATTAACACGGCACATTCTTTTAAGGCTAACAAGCCGTGGATTTAAAGTGCCAAGGTGGTCCGAAACACGGTAGAGACTGTGGAGCACAATGAGGTGCTGGGAAGGAGGCCCTTCAGACACAACAACAGATTGCCACTGTGTCCACTGAAGATGCTCTGCAGGTACCTTTTGTTGCCGTGGAGTGACGGCTGTACTCTCAGTCAGTCCATTAAGGCGCTGCAGCATTAGCGGCAGGGGCGAGGAGAAATAGTTGCAGCAGGAAGCCATAATCATGTGCTGCGCTCCTCCTGCATGCTGCCATTACCACGCCCCCAGTTCTCCTCTCTGCACAGCCACCCTTGTCGCTCTGATGAATTGATTGACACCATTTTCCATCTTCCTGTGCTGTCAGAGAAAGAGAGAGAGCCACACAGGGAGGCCTGCTGCTCCTCTGACACTCAGGCAGCAGCAGCAGTAGCAGCAGCACTGTGGTCACTCCTAAAGGGTCTCCACTGGGGAAATGGACATATAGTGAATAACAGGAATGGCCTCACTTAACCTCAATATGCACCATGTTTAATGATAGCAGAGGCAAAAACACTGCTGCAATTGAATGACTGCTATTTCCTCAAAAGCATGCTTGCTATCCAGGCTTTAATGCAAATAGATTGGATCAATAATAATCCAGTTCACACCTAACACCTCCCACAAACATAAAAGATTCCATTACTGGGTGCCAAACGTAAGAAATCTGCTTTCCCACTGCAGCCTCACAGCTCAATAACACGTCTGGCCTCGTTACGCTTATCACAATGACAACTAAATAAGCACAATTAGCAGCCACCCAGGCATCCTCACTGCTGTTAATTTCATTCCCCAAATTATCCTAGAGATCCCGAATGTTAAACACAACAATTCTTCATCAAACAACGCAGGATAATCACACCGATCGCAGATGAAAAAAAAGGTTAAAGCAGCACTCTGATTTCACAAAGAGCTTGTTTTTTTACAGGATCAAACTCATTTCTGCAGCAGAGAGTTGTTTCAGTCAATTGTTGTTGACTCTGTTTTTAATGGGAGGGTTAAAAGTTCATTTCCTGCTTTGTTTTTGATGGTCAGGGGTAAATGCAACACTTTCTCAACCCTGACAACCTAAAACAAATGTACCCATGCAACAAGGAGACATAACGTGCAATGAAGGAAACGTACACACATACAAATGCGAGCGCTTTCTTTACTCTTTTCTCAGCCTGTTTTAATTTGACACCTTGAGCTGGGGTAACTAGGTGGGGAGCCGCAGAGGAATTCATTAGGCGCGCCACTGCAGGGTCCTGGCTCGGAGCGTTAATGACATTGGAGGATAGGGAAACAGCAGAGACGCAAAATGAAATAAACATGAGGACTGTCAGTTCTGACAGCACCAACGAAGGGGACAGAGTCATTCAGGCCGGAGACCTCCAGCCCAGAAGATCAGACCAGACGGGTTATGGACCAAAACAATATTAGTGAGGGGGCACAATCATCCTGACTCGGCCCTCAGATTCATGTTGACAGACAGTGTGTGTTGGTGTGGCTTTGTTAATGTGTGTGCGGTTGTGTGCGGCAGCAGCGGCATTGATCTTTCAGAGCTTCATTCTTCATATCATTAAAAATATCCATCACTCCTGCAGCATTCAGATACACGGCTGCAATTAAATTATTAATGTCACAGCCCCCCCACCCTTCCAAACAAACACCCACACACACATTCTGACACACACACACACATACACATTACCTCCCAATACAAGCTGTGCTCTTAATGTGGCTGCTGAAAGACATTAAATATACAGCAATCGCTGTCTGGCTTCAGCATGGATCAATTTAGATGACTACTAAAATAACAGTGGGAGAAAATAAGGACGCTAGCCACAGAGTCTGAAGACACAAGAACAAGAGGAAGAAGAAGGTACATTAGTCATTTGGCTTTCACGACTTAATATAATGTCTTTGAATGAGAGTGTCATACACTGACAGGTAGTACAGCAGCGAAATGTGGCAAATTTGCCTCGAAATTAAGGAAACTGCTGCATCTGTCACTGCACTGCTTTTTCTCTCTCTGTCACTTTGTATTTCTTCCACTAGCAGGGGAAAATTATGGCTGCTGCATCTTCATCCCCTCCAGTGATACAAAAGTGAAGCCAAAATACCGCCATAAGATGCTGGAATGATGTCTTTTAGAGCTCTTGCTAACCAAGGGATCATTAAACCTACACATAAACTGGCAAAGATCAGATCAACCCAGCCCAGAACAACCAAACTCAAGTCTAATGTTGGTTTAAGGCAGAAACTTGCATTTACACAAAGTTCAAGGACTCTTCTGTTTGAGTTTAAGTTTTCACTAACACTACTGTTCCCTCATCTACTGATCCAGTTAAGAAGAACTCTGCAAGAGCCGGTATTTGACAACCGAGCCAGGGCTGTCAACCAATATTCTAAATTCAAATATATATTCAAATCTAAAAAAAAGGAGTAATTCATGAATCTTTTTCATAAATTCATGAATCATTGAGTAATTTTGACAGCCCTAAACAGAGCTCTCTACCACAGCATTACACCTGCTCATTTAAACGGCAAATAACTTGTTCAATTGCACTTCTTCTTCTTCTTCTTCTTTTTCTTCTTCTTCTTCTTCAGATATGAGTCTTACAACTAGCTTACTTTGAAGTGTAATGTTAGCAAACATTATCTAGATGTTGCTTTGAATCAGCACCACTGCATTTGGTCACTCACTGATTGTTTATCTATACAGCCATATTTGGAGATACTGGATCATTTTTGTCAGCGTGTCTGTCCCCACACATTTGTATTAAAACAACAACAACAACAACAACAACAACAACAGTTGAATCATCTAATTGCCTTTTTTATATATTTATATATATATATATACGCTGTATGATATAAAGAGTTCTCAGTAAGAAAAAGTTAACAAGTAAAGGAGAATTCCTGGTAAAAATCCTGAATCCTAAGAGCTGGAGCTTTTTCATCAGAAAATAACATGTCAGATTCCTCCATGCCAGCTTTTGTACAATTAGAGAAAGAGTGTTGTCAGCTAAAAGACGTGGACTCTATACAAAGAAACAACAATGCAAACAAAGGAACAAGTAATTCTTCCCAAGCACATGCAAGTATGGTATGTGTTTGTGCGGCCTCTTCATGAGAGCCTTTCATCCCAGTTCCTCAAAGGACACAATAAAGCTGTCAGTCAGTGTGTCAGTCAGTCAGTCAGGATGCAGCCCCCAGTCTGTGATGCTCTTGGACTGGGACAGTCTCCTCTGGTGGATGCTCCATATCTGACATGAGCGCTCTCACACACCGATGGAGCTCCGGTCTCCTGCGATATGGCGGCTGTGAATGGGTGGCAGAGATGACCCTTCTTTCCAAGTTGCTCAGCTTCAACTACGTGGCTGGGTTGCAGCCGGCATCTGCCTGGACGAAGCATGACGAGGAGGAGGGGTGGCTCATACTTTGACACCTGTCTCTCCCAGGACGAGCCCGCCTTTGTGACGTGGGAGCCTGGGTTGGCTGTCGGGACAAGCCTGAGACAGAAATGACAGGGCCGCTGACAAGGGCCAGGCCGCACGCTGGGAGCAACACTGCGGTCCAACACAAACAAGACTTCTGCTCTGTTCACTGGGCCGCCAGTGAGACCCACAGCTGGCAGCTGAGAAGCCTCAGCCATCGAGCACCGAGAGCAACGCTGTGAGCCACTGGCTTACCAACAATGCTAATCACTGTTGCATGGATGGATCTACAAAACACGCAAAGTCGAGTGCAGATTTCTCTGGATGCTAGTTGTAAAAAGGCTCTCTGCTTCCAAGACTTCAAACTCAGCTCTCTCCCCTGAGCTTGTTCTGTTCATTATGTCAGCCTCGCTCAGCACACTCATATTTCTGAACCCCATACCAAAGCAGACGCAGACTCTAATTGTTATCAGGTCTGTGTAGAGACAGTCTCAGATAAAAACTCCCCCTAGCTGATGAGACGTCTTACAAACAGCATCAGAGCCCACCGTGGTATGCATATGGAGGTATCACAGAGGGAGAGGAGGCATCATCAGTGCAACTCTCCTCGCTCTATGACCACAGTTAGAAAAATATGACAAATTGGCCCAGTTTCCCTTTTAATTAATCATGCCATGGTGACAGCTACCTGTGCCACACATCATCATTAGTCAAGAGGAGAGCAAGCCCCGGCTACATGTGATAAGAGAGGAGGATACACCTCATCAACTCATTTTCCTCCATTTAATATTTTACAGAAACAAAGAAATCACAGAGGGGATCATTTTACCTGGATCCTCCCAAGTACAGGGAAGTTGATTCACTTTGTTTTACAGAAGACTTAAGATGACTGATATCAGCCTAATCCCCAGTGTTTTAAGTATGGCATGGCTTTTTAGGAATCTAACATGTAGAACAACAGCCTGTGATTGTAAATGATAGAGAGCATATTCAGCCAGCAACAAAGAAGTGGAAGAAAAATAGTTCACAGTTGCAAAGATCTTCAGTAAAAAAAAATGGCTCTGCACAATGGACATGAGCTGGTCTGAATTACATTAGACATCTGCCAGAGGCTCTGCAGTACATAATATGCCCCCTAAATTGAAGGGTGATTATGAAAATCAAAAAGCAGGTTCGCTTGAGGGCATTGTGAAGTTTTTTTGTTTTAGTTTTTATGGAATTACAATAAAATATCCAAATTTGTCTGGTAATTTATAACCCAATAAAACTTATTCTATTGGTTATTCAGTTCATGCTTTTTAAAGCCTGCCATGTTCCTGGTCTCTTTTCTGTACTTTGGAGTATTAGGGGCTCAAAATTGCAACCGTTTGCTCAAGACATTCAATATATCAATCAGTGGCGGCTGGTGAGAAAAATAGTAGGTGGGCCTGAAGTTTTTGAAACCAGAGCCCTGTATGGGGGTCCGGGGGTATCCTCCCCGGAGGAGGAGGATACCCCCGTTTTCAAAAGGTAAATGAAGCATTCTGGTGCTTTCTAAGAAAATAATTAAGGAAACATACGATGTTGACCTACAAAGACAGATGGGGTGGGGATACTGTATTTCAACTTATTAATAGGGCATTATAGCCAACACACAGCCTATCTACATTCAATGTAATCCTATGATATAGAAACTGACAGCAGCATACTCTTACTCATGTACATCCACCTGCATCTCAACAGGTTAGGCGACAGCAAAGGAGCACACAGAGACAACAGCAGAAAAATAGTGCAGAGCAGACCCACATTTATAACAAATCAGGCTGCATATCAAAGTGATCAGCCATGGAAAACAACACAAACATTTGCTTTAAACACATAACAGTTTTATTATATTTGATATTTCAGTTGAACTGAATTGAAACTGGGTGAACAAATACAGGGTTCCCACTCTTTTATAGAAATCATTTTCCAGGACTTTTCCAGGATGTTTTCATCCTGCCTTAAAAATTATTGATTTCCAACATTGTGGCATGAACATTGTCTGTTAGCTTTCTTTTTAGTCTGGCTTTTATGTCTCACTATAATACATGCATGGTTTATATTAGGTTTTAATCTTTATATTCTCTACTTTTCTACATACAGATTTTGCTGATTGACTGTCTCAGAAGCCGAAATTATATTTTGCCAGCTTTATGATTTCTTTTTGTCACCATCAATTTACACGGGAAACAAAAAAGGGCCTTACTCTTCAAACTTACAGTTAGCCATGCTTTTGCGCCTATACCATGCTCTTGAAAATGTCCGCGTATATTGTCTGCTCTTCTCGGTGGTCACTTGCTGAGCGGCGACGTCTGGTCGATCCGGACCGAGCTCTTCCAGCTTTAGTTAGTCCTGCAGAGTTCTCCTCCCAAACAGGACCTACTTGATGGACAGCGCAGTGTTCTCCTGTAAAAGACTCGGTAGGGGGTTTGCGGTAGTCATTCCCACGTCCTCTGTCATTAGCAGCCAAGTGCAGAGTGAGGGGCGGACCGGCTCTGAGTAGAGCAGCTAGCTATGTCAGACGCACATTGTAGCTATGTGTCCGTTTGTGACCAATCTGGTTATGAACGTGCTTACGTCATTCAAATAAGGGATTCTTGGGCACTGGTCCCTGGTGCCCCTTAAAGATTTTTTTTTATGTGGCTAGGATAAGCTAACTTTTTAATGTGGAACTTTGATCTGAGCATGTGTGAGACAGCAGAAAGCTTGGCTGGCCTGTAGCGCCCCTAACGCTAATGCACAACTATACCGGCCGCCACTGCTCAAAGTTTATATTTGTGCAAAAATGCTTGCAAAGAGATGCAGGGTTATAAGGCCAGTGAAAAAACTAGCCTCTTGGCAGGAATTACCAATCAACCACCAGTTTGATTCAATCCAACACTTCATTAACCAATCAAACCCGGGACTGATGCACTCAACTGTCAGTGATGAGGCTAGACTGACTAATATTAGATTTCAGCAGATCCATTTTCCTGTGCTTCACAGTGAGGTAACAAGGGTACCATAAGAATCGGGGTAAGACCACAAATTGAAGCAGAGGGTTTTTTTTTTTTTACATATGCTGCCTAACATAAAATGGCCATTAAAGGCATTTTGAAATATTACACATTGGCCAATAGATGGGCTCAATGGGCTCAAAAAATGTACAAATGTCTGAAGAGACTGCAGGCTATCTTGTCTGAGTAGCTGTTGTAAAGCAACATTAACATCATCTTAAATAACAGAAAAATCAAGTTTTAAAGTTCCAGTCAGGTGTTAAATGTCTATTCTGTAATCATTTTGTGAAATAAGAACAATGTGTATACTGTACCTATCTATATATATATATATGTATATATATATATATATATATATATATATATATATATATATATATATATATATATATACATAGAGAGAGAGAGAGAGAGAGAGAGAGAGAGAGAGAGAGAGGAGTGGGAATCACTAGTGTCCCCACGATACAATACTACATGATACTTAGGCCACGATTCGATTTTATTGCGATTTTAAACATTTTGCAATACAGTTCGTATTGCAATACCGTATATTGCAATTTATACAATTTTTTTAACTACTTTGGTGATTTAGCATTTGTTTTTCCCTTGTTTGTCTTCTTGATGCAATGTTTATATTCATGTAGCACTTCTTGCAAACCTCATGTGTCAGGTCCATCTCATGTGTGCCTTGCTTGCATTCCTAATGTCTTTTCCCAGGTGCTGCTATATCTGTTGTACTAACTTTCTTCTGCTCTATGATGTCACCTCTGACAACCTCATCAGACAAACAGTTGATTTTATTTTTCCATTTCCATAGGCTAGAGTTCATGTCAGCGATTAATTTGAAAAAATCAATACTTGGTGTAAGAGACAATAAGATGTATCACCAGACTCAGTATCACGATACTATGTTATAAAATAGTATTTTATAGTATCTAACACCCAGAATCTGCCCCATTGTGACACATCATTCCAGTTTATTACCAGACAAAGTGACTGTCAGACTTTTCAGATTATTTTCAGTTTGCAGGGGTTACTTTACTTGGTGCAAGATGGTATCATAACAAAAAAAAGGGTAAAATGTGTCTGAAATTTAATAACTTTAATTTTTCCTTTGAATGAAGTCATTTTAGTAAAAATCACAAGATCTAAATGTTATTTATTCAATCAGAATTGAATCAATTCAATTGTGTGGACAACCATCTGCGTGCATCCCCTTAGCTCCTTTCACAAGAAATGCATGAATTTAATTAGAGGGCGACACACTGTCCACAGACTGCTCCATAGAAATGCACATGTGTGACAACAAAACTCATTGTTCCTGTCCCTCTCTGAGAGCTGATGCTGCCTCTCAGGACCCAGGAGAGCCTGCAGATGATTGACAGCTCCATCTTTACAGGGGCTATCCAACAAAAAGGCAGAGAGGGAGAGAGGCCATCCCCACCCACCCAGGCTAAATGTGTTTGGAGACCAGTGATGAATCAATGAGATTAAAAAAAAAAGAAGAAAAGGGAAAATAAACCACCTTCAGAGAGAAATGAGGAGAAATGGCGCTTCTCAGATCCACACTTTCTAATTGGACTCATGGTTTATCACTGTCAGCTCAGGTTTTACCTACCATGCAGGGATTTTAACAGCATCCATATGTTGTTTAATGTAAAGTATTTGGTCTTATCTTACTCATAAAGAGATAATTAGAAGCTTCATGGGGCAATAAACACCTCATTACATCCAGGATCTTGTATCCAGGGTGAATTGTTGTGCTTTTATTTTCAAAGGAAGGATATTTGAGGTGAGACAGACCACGTGCATGTGTAAAAAGGCTTGATGGATATCATCTTTAACATGAAAAAAAGGCAGGGTAATAGCCTTCCTGAACTCACACCAATAAATGTTCCACAGCCTGTGCTGACATAGTTAAAAATGAAGAGAAATGTAGCGATGTAAAATCCTCTACACGCTGTTAATATTTCATGAGAAGCCGTTCTGACACTGTCAGTGTATACCTAATTTGTATGGCATGCAAGGAGAGAGGATGGCAAGAAAAAAGGGAGGGGAGAAGGTGGTTAGAAGTGGGAGAGATGGAAGAAGATGGGGAATAAAAAGAGGAGAAGTGTCTCCAAAACGGCTCCAGCTCCGTGTGCCGAGCTGGCTGACAAGGAGTTTTTTGGAAGTCAGCATAGTACAAAGAACATTTGAAATGGCCCATTTAACAGCACTGTACTCCACTCCCTGCCGATGCCACCATTTGCATACTTCATATGAGATGAAGATGGATGGTGAAAATCAATGTCACTGAGACGAGCGCTTTATCAAGGTTACGCTATCCTCCAAACTCCTAAAACCTCTTTATCTCATCTCTGTTGTCAGAATATTAACTTATCAACACCATCTCTTTACAAGAGACACAGGAGCATGGCGTATTTATCAGCCAGTAACCACTGCGGGACGGCCAGCTGGATTAGAGAAATAAAGCTGATGATAATCATTCTGATTATCAATAATCAAATCTATTAGTCCTAATCTAAGATCTTGATTTTCACTCCCAGCTATTAAATGGCGGATTTTGCACTGACTTATGAAATATTACTGACAAATCTGACACTAGTTATTGGTGAAATATAAGTAAACTACATCAGTTTTACCAGTACTTTTATCATCTTACCACCTGGACAGTCAAAACCTTTTTTAGTGAAATGACAATGTTGTTAGTTAGTAGGAGGACTGAACTTAAAATTGTCACACTCCTGCTGGGATGAAGCAGCCTCTCCCCGAATAATTGATTTAAATCAGTTGTAACAGGTCAAATCCCAGCGCAGTCATGAGCAGTCCCCGTTTAGTGCAACATCTTTATGACCTCTATCGCTGTCCGGCTACAGAATCCTTCCCTTTGTCTGCATGATTAGGTCCTGGTCCCTCATTAGCTTCTGGAGGTGAGGACTGAACTTCCATTTCAAGCCTTTGTGCCTCCCACCTTTACCTCAGTCCACTAGTCATAAAAATGTCATGGCAGCTATAGAGCACATAGGCCATGCTGAGATCTAACAGGAATCACACGCCCCGTGCCAAAGCCAGCAGGGCAGATATATATACGGCCAGTGGTTACAGCTTGGAGGTCGGTAAGGAGTCTCTGCGTGTGACTTTCCACATGCTCATCCTTTCCAACTTCCTGACATCAGCCTGAAAGTGACTTCAACCAAGAGCACATCCTCCGTTTACTCTGCTGGTGTAATGTTGCACCGCAGAGCGAAAATGACAGACCATTTATAAAACAGGAAGAGGAGCTAACTACAGTAAACATAAGCTATTTCTGGAGGAGGATGTCTGCAAATAACAAAGAGCTGTCAAAATCACACAGGTCCAGAGTGAATAAAAATCACTACAAAATGAATAAAAGGCTCCACCAATGCAAAGAAACTCTAAGTTTGGTGATCCCACTTGCTGTGACCCCTGCCGCTACTGCAGACAATCACACTTTGTGCTTTAAGTTCCCCACCATGATGCTGGTGTCGGAGCTGGGAAGGCATCCAAAACCACAATGCATTTCTGCTATGGAACATTTGTTTCCTTTCAGAGGGGGGCACATGGCCCCACAACATGCTCCTACATTTTTCTGTGCTGCCACATTGCATGACAGTTTATTTTGGGACACGCAGGTTGGCACCTGAGACACAAAGCTGACAAAGCACCGGGTGTCACTTCAGCGAGGCCAGTTGGTGCTGTGACAACGCCTCTGGCCATGCAAAGCTACGAGATGGACAACATAGCGCTGAATATTTTGGCAAAGCAGGAGAAAGAGGCATCAGTTGTTTGCACATTTTGATCTTCAGAGAGGAACAAAGCAAACATGCAAACTCTATATCCAAGAAGGGATCCCACCTCAGATTACAGGACAGGAATAAAATCTGAGCTGATGTGACAGACTGCTCACCAGTTCGGGTGTTTCCCTGGCTTCTGCCCAATCCATGCTGGGAATTGATCCAGCACATCTAGCTCCCAAAATAGTAACAAGTGGGTCAGACAATAGCTAGATGAAGAAAATCTGGAAGTATGCAAGTTATAACTGATGATTAGCAAAAGTAAACGGTTAATTCACTGTGAAAATGAGGGACACAAACATTCAAATGGATTCATGTGGAATTGAGATTGTTGAATTAATGGCATCATTTCAGTGGACTTCTGCAACTGTAAACTGGTGCATATCAAAGACAGAGTGGTGTGGAGTAGATGATAACCTTCCTCCTTTTACCTCTACTGGCTAGGTGTGAAAGTTAAACTGCATGTTAGCAAAGTGAACAGCAGTGGGCTGGTTGGTTTTAGATTTGATTAAATACTTTTACAGCTTTAAATAATCTTGTTCCTTTTATATAATTATCATTATATGAATTGTAACAAGGCCTGACCGTTGGCATTTAAATACTCTGTATACTGACTTTAAATGACTTGTTTTGGATTTTAAACTCATTATTTGCACCTCATCTGAACAGTCCTCAAAACTTAAAAAACACAGTGACAGTCTTGTCAGAACAGCATCCTGTCAGATGAATCATTATCAGAAAATTTTTAAGAAAACTGTTTCTAAAAATAAAAATTTTGGTGACAGATTACGATGATGGATGAAATTGGAAGGAACATGTTTCAATCAAAGAAAGAAAGAAAATGAAGAAAAATTATCATTTTTGAGCCAAAGGCAGTTATTGTTGTCTACTAAGTATTATTACCTCACAAGAGATGGGGATATAATAGGAAACTGGATCTGATTCAGGGCTAATGCAATGTGCTGGTATTGACAATAACTACGGCTGCTCTTAAAATAAACGGTATATCAAGCATATTAACTAATTAACTAATTAGTTAATAGTTGTGTGTCTTCACTACCTGCCTTTAAACAAGGGGAGGATGAAAATGAAAAAGAAGAAGCAGCAGCAGCAGCGGTGTAACCAGCTAACAAGCTAGCTGTAGCAACCCTTCCCAGGATGGTCAGGCACTTTAGAACTGATGTTAGAAGGATCATTGAAGTTTTTTTCAAAATAAAAGCATGTTTTGAAGTTACAGGGAATAAAGCACCATAAATGCGAGACAGTAAAAAAAAAGTTGAAATAAGCATTATAAAAAGCTAAATAATAAACATTATTATATAAAAACTGCTTAAAAGGGTAACATCTTTTCCCAGAGTCAACATGAACTAGGTTACTTACACTAGCCTTTCCTGCAGTGTCGGAGTTGACAGATAAAATACTTCATCTGCACCCAGACAAAAGTTCTTTTTTCTTTTTTGTTTGTTTTTTAGGTTTGTAAAAAAAGACACTGTTGGTCGGTAATATGAAACTGGGAGGAGATGGTGAGCTTTCATTTGATGGGAAGTCTCTGTCACAGGACTGGAAATGGGACAAAACATTAGTTTGGGCATCATTACAGAGAGATGATGACACAAGTACATTAGTTGCATTTGTAAGTGCAGTTTTTATAACGTCTTGTGTTGCTCCAGCCTTATCTTACATCTACTTCATCTGGCTTTTTAAGTTCCCCTTACAGTGATTATAACATCACCTTCATTTTTTTGGCGACAATCATCCACAAGAGTCATGATGTAAAAATGTGATTCCATGACAGCCCAAGTTAAGATAGACACCATAAATATCCATAACATATCGTCGAACAATTCAACACATATTGTGATTCAGAGGTGCATGTATTGCAAAACTACAATGGCCAACTTTGTGTGATTTCTCTCTAAAATGATTTTAAGGAAACTGTCACAGTATCAACAAACTCACTGTTTGCATTATATCTGAGATTTTAGCTCACCTTATCTGAGGTATTCTGAACAGTGGATACTGCATTTGTAAGTATTCATGTCCCTCCAATATTCTGCACAGCACAATTGCAACTTCACATGCATGCACCACTGAAAAGCATTTTTTTAATTTTACATTACACTGATTAAAACCCCTACAGTACCAAAAAGTAATACTGCAATACTCAAGTGTGGTGTTATTGACTTCATTTCCTGCTCATGATCGGTCGGACACTCCCAGTATTTTTTAAACAGTAACGGTAGCAGATTTGACTCAGTGAGGCAGTCCTTACTTTCTGCACAACTGTGTGATCTTCATTTACTGTGCATTAAAAGCTACAGATATACACAGGCTTTAATTGCAGGCATATTTCTCAATAAGCGTCCCTCTTAGCATGTTTTTATTGAGCTGGTGGAATGACAATGAGATGAGTAGCGGCAGTGGAATTGGGACCTGCATTAGCTTGGCCAATTATGAGCCTTCACAGGACACTTAATGTTGCTTTGTGAGGCAGAAAGAGTCAGTGGATCTGTGGATATCTGCATCGTGGGTCACAGAAATATTCATGTTATTGGTGTGACTGAGAATTTCACTCTGCAGAAGAAGACTCCTGATAACTTTGTCTCAGAGCAGCGGTCAGACTACAGCAGCTGTAGGTATTTTTAAACGCAAGCTCTCAAAAAATGAAGCATTGCATGAATATACAACATGACATACATGCATATCCTGTTTCTCCTAATGCAGGGGAGACGGAGTGCAGATAGGACTACTGAATAAAAGGACTGCTCTGAAAATACACAAACAAAAGCCTGCAGACACAAATGTATACATACACACACACATTCTCACACACTCACACTTGTACTGTAAAGTGACAGAGCAACTGCTTTGCTGTGTTAAATATCAGATGCAAATGAAAAGAGAAAATCTATCATGACTCTAATGTGGCCTGATAGGAGGGGGCGCACTCTTCTCAGAGGAGCTGCGCGGTGTGAGGAGGGTGATGTATGGAGGAGCTGGATGAGAGGTGAAAAGCGTAGCGAGACGGACGAAGGGAGGGGTGGATTGCTGGGAGGGAAGGGAGAGGGGGGGCACGCAGTCCTGCCAGACTCCTGAGAGCCCAGGGCAAAAGTGGAATAAATGTTGATTAGTGTTG
The DNA here is from genome assembly GCA_962446985.1 of Xyrichtys novacula. Lineage (NCBI taxonomy): Eukaryota > Metazoa > Chordata > Actinopteri > Labriformes > Labridae > Xyrichtys > Xyrichtys novacula. The sequence goes on from OY660870.1 coordinate 7,424,511, forward strand.
ATTTTGTCCAACGAGCACCCGGCAACTGACAGTGGGACTAAGCTGCAGCGAAAGGGAACCATTAATCTTGGTCTGGTTTAAGTAGTGTATATTAATTTGTGTCATTTCCACTACGTGGAGAGAGGCCTCTCTCTCTCTCCCTCTCTCCTTTCTTTCTCCCTCCCTCCAGTGTTTGAAAGCCATGGCAGCCAAGCTTCTTTCATAGTGAACATACAGTTGAGCCTGGAGGTGGCGTCTGCAAGTAGCAGCGGGGGAAAGTGAGGAGGAAATGAGATTCCAAACACTACATTATGGAAAATGAACTCCTGGGGGGTTGGTATGGCAACCACATTCAACTGTGCCATTGCATGTTCAATTTAACGTGCATAACAAATTTGCAGACTTGATTAAATTCGTAACATATTAAGGAGGCCGGTGCAAAAAAAGGCAGACCAAACCTGCAGGGAGTGAGATTGCAAAGAGAGCCGTGAAGGAGGTAAATGGCAGAACAGTGATATTTAGGCAGAGCGTGGGGCGCAGGAGTCGACATTCAGGTAGAAGATGGAGCCTTACGCTCTTTAACAAGTCAGCTTGGATCTCGCCTTCAGTCTGTAATCTCCACACTTGCAGGGCTGCTCGGAGCTTAATGTAATTTTACTACAAAATGCATCCAGTGGGCTTCAGAGAGAAGGAAAAAAAGCATGCATCAGTTCAAGAAATTCAGAAAAAAACACATCAGCTCGAAACGCAAAAAACAGATAATCCTGCTTCTTTTTTTGCAGGGATGAGACTTTACCATGGGAGAGAAACTTCTTGATAAAAATAGATCACTTCCTCCTTCGTGTGATGTCAGTGTTAATTAACAAATGGCAGCACAGTAAGATTCTTATAATTAAGCTCTTTAATATGATTAACATGTATCAATTAGGCCACTGACAATTTGCATAATGTATAATGTAAGCACATTGTTCTATACTGTAATGGTATTAACAGACCATTTACAACGCCGTCACTCACAGATGATTCTGTAATCATGTTTCTGCATCAAACACAGGAAAAACTCGGCACGTCTGATGCCGCTTAATCAAAACACCATTTTTCCCCCCAGTTGTTTCGAGTCTCAGAGCAGAATTTATCCTCTCTCTCTTTCTCTCCATCCCTCTCTCTCTCTCTCCAGTGGATGATTAAGCAGAGAGATTGGGGAAACAGCTGTGGTGGCGAGCTTGGCATTTCTCTCTCCCCCTGAATGCTGCTGTATCAGCATGGAGGACGAAGGATAGGAGGGAAACAAAAGCTGCTGCACAAATCAGAGTCTTCTCTGAGGCCGACCAGAGACAGCAAGAGAGGAACAGCAGAGTGACACATGACATTCGCCAATACAGTAGACCTGAACGTCACCTCACATGTACACAAAGCATTACTGAGGATTTTACCGGAAAATCTGATTGGTGTTAACATCGTATCAGGACTGCTACTGAACACTACTATTCTTTCAGAAAATTTAAAAAAATCGTCTTTGGCTTTTTGACTCTAAATCTGAGAACTAAAGACAAAACCATTCAAAATGTATCATTAAATACTCCAAAATCAAAAGTGATAAATGTGATACAATCCATTGTGAGTATTCTTGATGTGTAATTACTCGATCAGTTTATCAGGCTGTAGCTGAATCTTACTTTTTAATGGCAGATAATGAGCCATAATTCCATAAGCATGCTGTGTTTTATTCATTGTGGATGTAAAAAAGATTTCTTCCAACATGAGTATAAATACCTTCATTTGTGAGCTATCCCCGCAAAAAAAAAATAAAAAAAAAATTAAATAACTTGCTTATTATTTTTGACCGTCATTCAAAATCACCTACAGGAATTTTGGGCACCATGAAAAAACATCAAGTGGTGGATCCCATCTCTTCACGACAAATCTATTTATTTTCCAGGCCCCCTGTCAGTCCTGGGACCGAATTAAATTTCCCTCCGACACAGCGTCTCTGCTGCCACAGTCACAGGTGTTATCTGTAAGTTTTACTGCAACAGCAAGTAGCCTATAAATGAAGCTGGTGATCTACAGTAAGGTTTTATAAGGAGTTTAAAAAAAAAGATTTTACCGTAAAATCAATTCATCATCGTCACTTACATTCTAAAACTTAAAGTTGGCGGAAGTGTTGCCAAAATATTTGGTGCTTAACCATCTCAATTGATGTCAAATTTCCCTGTATTAAATTAAGAGTTTAAATCGAAAGGATGTATCTCATAATAAATTTGGGACGTTTTTATACAGAGTAAATAAAAACGGTGAATGCTGCTGTCGCCTTATGACTGTAAGGTTTCTGGTTCACATCCCAGTTTGGCCATGAACGAATGGAAATGCTGTGTTGACAAAATAGCTCAATTGTGCAAGTTAAGTCAAAGTGAGTCAATCTGACAGGGGATGTTTGTCTGAATATAAAATAAATTTGAACTTCACTTAACTTCAAAATTTCAAGCAGCCAGGAGGACACAGATTTTTCTTTTTAGTTCAAATAGCAAGTCATATTTTTTCTATGAAAATTCATTTTTAGAGGAAAATAACCACTGTATTTCTAATACGCAAGTATTTGCAGCTGATCTTAATTTGACATCAGAGTACGGTGACAATAAAAAAGTTTGGACAGTTTATCAATTAATTTATGAAGCTACATTAGGCTTCAGTATAAAGAAAGTGAGTTTCCACTGAAGCTTTGAAGGTTAAAGTGAGTTTCAATTTCAAGCCTACTTCTACAAATGTCTAAAAACAAATGATGAATGACTCCAATTCACAGCTTTTTAAATTTACTGGCAGATCTCTTTCTGTAAAAAGATTCATGAATTAAACTTGTAATTGTTTTGTGGTATTTTTGAAATTGTTCCTGATCACCATGAATGCTGCTTCAAGTGTTCAGACTGACATGAGAGCTGATCCGACTTCAGCCTCTGTAATACAAATAGGCAGATGCCAAGACTCTGAATGGGCTGACAAGTCAATGTAGTGTGAGCTGCTTCCATGCACCTTCCATAATCAGACCTCTGGCTCATTTCATCCTGTCAAACACTCCTCGGCTGCCCTCTGTAAAACACCCTATTTTCACCCTTCAAAAAATAACATTACATCACTCGGCTAGTCATTTTTATAAATGGAGGATCCCCAAGGCTTGAAACCCAACACTACACAAACACGGGCCACAAGAAAGCTGGCCTTTTGTTGAGGTTGAAAGGAAAAAAATTAAACAGCAAGTCAGAGCAGCACATTTAGTGAGCAGCTCAGTCAAGGAGTGGTTTTGTTTGACACTGCTGGAGATTTATGATGTAGGTGAAGTGTTTACAGAGGTCGAGGCAGCTCATTTTCTAAATCAGTTTGTCAAGCATTTGCTTATCTAAAGAGGTCTTTTCATCAATCATAAAAAAAAAACCTGACGCCGAAGACCGAGAAGAAACAGTCCACCTTTAAAATATGGGGAGTTTTGCACAGATTGCAAACAGAGGGCTAAAACTTGGATGAAGTTGTTTCATATTTGTACTATCTCTATCTTTACACTCCTTTAACTCAGTTAGTGCAAGGATAAAGTTTCATGGGCCAATGAGAGAGGAGTCAGATTGTTTGGATTTATTTTTGGAAAGTCTCTGCAAGAACCTTTGAGCACCCTGCCGTTGCTAGGACGAACGCTTAAACAGACAAAAACTGGCTGTTTTTGGCTTTGTTCCACATTTTGGACACATATAATAAAATAATTAATATGCTTTCTAAATCTAATGCTTCAACTCACCTCAGGAATGAACTGTAACACACATACACACAAACACACACAGACAGACTCATGCACAGGGTCTAAAAAGCGGCATTTCCTTTGAAGTAAAAAAAAGACAACCCAAATATGCTTGGAATGAAACAGGGAAAAGACGAAGCCCATGTCTTTCAAAATAAGAGGAAAAAAAAAGTTTAAAATGAATGTTCCTTCCTCATCCTTTCCTCCCGGGTGTCGCTGCACCGTTGTGATTGTTTATACTGCACATTATTCCTGTTGGCCATCCCTCACTTCATCCCAGTAAAAATACACAGAGTGGGTCAGGAGTTCAGGCCCTAGATCAACAGTGGCATTGTGTCCTGCAGGTGCTGTCAGCCTCCGCGGGGACAGCCGGGGATGGAAAATATACACACAAGCAAACAGCAGCTCAGTGCACACGCACGCACGCACGCACGCACGCACGCACTCACGCACGCACACACACACACACACACACACACACACACACACACACACACACACACACACACACACACACACACACACTGACTGTGCATTCAGAGGGGACAAAGTTACAGCAGCTCCACTGCAGCTTTCCAAGGAGCTGAAGCTGTTTGAGTCGGACACTCTGCCTACACTCAGTCTGAAATATTTAGAGGTGGAAATGGAACATACGGTGACTACTACAAAAAGAGAGCGCAGGAACAGCAGTTCCATTTTTAAAATACTGAAATAATTCAACTAAATGTCAAGAAAAACTGAAGCTTGTATCCAGCAGGATGTTCAAAGCAGTAATAAGTTGTAAACTATTTAAATAAAGCCGTATCAGTTCTACTTTAATGTTCAAACTTTGGTCTAAGCTCTATTATAACATGGGCATATATTTTAAAACACTGACTTTGTCGCTAACACAACACCGATGTTAGAACAACATACAATGCAACACTGAAAATCAAAGATTCTGAGTGTGGCGCCGTGCGAGGTGGCAGCCTGTTACAGCAGCTCCCATGTTTTATACTTTTTCTATCTTGTTCTCTTTCATTTCTGTCCTGACACATGTGTGTCTTCACCAGTTAGTTTCTAACTACTGGATACACCGACTTTTGTTAGTAATTTTAGTCTGCATTGTACATACTTCTTCTTATGTTTAATTTTATTTTGCATTTTTTTGCTGCTGTAACATGAGAATTTCCTAGTTTGGGATCAATAAGGTATATATATTTCTATCTATCTAAAAGAGCAAATTATTCAGCTTTGCACTGACGTCAACTATTTTTTAAAAGAACGCAACCAAAAATAACCAAGTAACTAAAACACACTTTAAAAAGTAAAAGAAAATATACCAATATTTCCACTCTGCCATTTTCAGAGCATTGTGAAATTTTCTAGTAAACAATCTGCAGGAAAGAACCAATCATGTAGCATATTTCTAGATATTGTAGCTTTCTTTCTACTGGTTTTAATTCAGTACAGAAAGTATAATAAGCCAAGCAATACCGAGAGAGTTATACAACGAGAGTATCAACAGTGGCAGAACATATCAAAACACTTCATCAGCAGAGATTTTTTTTTTAAACATGAGTAATTCCTTGAAAAGCCAATTTTTAAATGTTTGATATGTGGATTTTATGAAATAAGAGTAAATATTTGAATTCTGACATTTTGTTTTTGAGTGAGTAAAATTAGGTTTTTGGACAGTCTTTGAAACAAAATCTTCTTTCAAAACTTTCTGACACTTCATGTTTATTTGCACTTGAACTGACAGAGCTGTGAAAGTGTTGAGATGGAGGTGGGAGCATTTCTATCCTCAGCTAGAATCAGGGTTGCTACACCCTTTTTAAAATTAATCTAAGACTATTTAAGATAGTTTTAGGATCCAAAAAGAGGAAAAACTAATACAGTTTTCAGACAGCAGAGCAAGTCAGGAGAACAAGCAAATCCACCAGAAAGATTTTCAAATGTCATCCACATTGTAAAGTGAGTGTAGATTTTATACACTATTTAGCCCCTTCGAGATTTTTGAACTCTCACAGGCAAATATAATAAATTTGAGATTTTAATTCACTCACATTTTCAAAAACTATTTACAAACTTTTAAAACTCTTTTAAGGATCTGCAGGAACACTGAAGATGATTTTTTATCAAGCATGGCAACAAGTGGAAAATACACAAACTGCACTCTAAAATGTCTGTGTTGTTGGTCTGAATAAACTGCCTCTTAAGAAATTAGACGACATTTTGATCGGTGCTAAATTGAGGTGTTTTTACTGACAACCACAGCTTAACGGGGAAACTAAACCTTCTCCAAACAAGACAAGCAGCAGATCTCCTGTGTAAACCTCGCTGAGCAGCACCTTGTATTTATAGGTTGCCAGCTGAAAGAGAGAAGAATGGGTGTGCAGACAGGAAGAGGTCCAAGTTACTTTGTACTCTCAGCAGAGCCGAACTTTGGATGAACTCCGAGAAGCGCCAGGGAGTAAAACACTATGCATAACTGTGTCACCACCACCACCACCACCCCCCGCCTCCAAAAAAACCTACCAAGACAACAAAAAAAGCAGAGGGAGCCAGCAGGCTTCAAAAGGCCCCCTGCTCCCTCCTGAGTCTGCGGCCGATTCAAGATAAACTGCCGGGGCTGCTGGGAAGGCAGCAAGGTGAACTTCAATGAAAACATCTATGAAAGCAGCGGGCGAGGGTGGGATCACACACGAGAAACAACATCAACACACTCCAGTCGACACTGCCACAAAGGTCAAGTATGAGCAAGTGCAACTTTGAGGACAATGAAAACCAAATCTCCTTCGTCCTCCATCCTTCCATTTAAATTCATGCATTAATGAGTGTGAAGCGCTGCCTCTCACTGCTGCTTTGGCAACTCAATATCTTTACTGTGTATGTTTGGAGGAGTCCTGAAGAAGCACATCAGTCTAAAGTCAGGGAGATAAAAAAAAAAGATGAGATGCACGCTATCAGTCTGAAGAGCACTGAATTCTATCTGTGCCAATTTCAGAGATGTCACAGGGAAAATGATTTGGAAACATGACTTACGCCTCCTGTGTTACGTTATTTTCTCTCCTAGCAATTATTCTGCTGACATGCTTTCTCACAACCGCTTTAATAGAGAGACACAATACAGAATAGAAAGAGACGTATTCACGACGCTTGACAGTTAACTCACAAGGGGAGACGTCAACATGCTTGTGACAATTTTAGCTCCAAACTCTCTATTATTCCACAATAGCATCAAAAAAGCTCATTCATATTTTGACACGATAATTGATAAGGAGTGCTCAAGGTAATTGTCCACAGTTCCTTTTGTGAAAGAGTTAAAACGCTCCAGGAGGAAACACATGTCTTACATGTCAGTGAAATTTATATGCTGAATTGTGTTGTGACTGAATCTCCAACATCAGGTTCTCCAATGTGACTTTAGCGTGTGAATAGCAAATTAGCCTTTGATGATAAAATAGTCCAAACAGAGGCTCTTTGTGTGTGTGTGGATTTTTTTTTTTTTTTTTTGGAACAAGAAGCAGAAGTGAAAAATACACTGTGCAGTGCTGTGTTCACTTAACCTGGTTAAGAGTGTGTGTCTCGCAGACTTGATGAGGATTTAAACTGTGTGGTGTTTGGGCTGAGTCAATTGAGTGCAGAATGAAAATGGACATACCTGTTTTTTCTTTGATTTCACACAAGACATTGAAGAGAGCTGGCTTCATTCTGTGACAGTTCAGAGCGTGTTTCCTGCAACAGAAAGATCAGATTTTATTAGATTAGATTAAGTAGGACTTCACTGATCATATTGGGAAATTAAAAACAAAAATAAAAGTACCTCAAAAATATTAAACCCTGTCTAATTTTTTTAACTATGAGCCTACATTTCTGTCTTTATTTGTTCTTTATCAATTCTGCAATAGGTTTACAAATAGCCCTGAATTACAATCCCCGCTAACACCTGTGATGTGCAACAGATTTATTGTTCCCTGGACGCATAGCTTTACTTTGATGACCTACTAGGATTACACAGTCTTATTCTTTATCCAATGACTCAAATAATTCACAAACTTTACAAAAATAAAATCACAGGCGCGACATTTGACTCTGATTTGCAGCTTGGGTGAATTTAAAGTGGATACCACAAGATGGATGAAGTCTTGAATAATGTATCAGGAGTAAACATAAAACAGAAAAGTTGTCTTACAGTCGCTCACCGCGCTGTAAACAAGCTAGGAGCCACTTTTAGAACACACTTTGGTGAGTCTCTGTTATTATCTTTCAAATTTGGAGAATTGAACTCAATTGATAATTTTTGGTCCAATGAAAGTGCCTAAATGTAAAGTGTAAAAAGCTTGAATAGATACTAAATGGACAACACGCTGGCATGTCACAGAAATAAACCCCACATGTATACACTTTTATTTTCTCTTGACGGAGCGCGGTTATTTCTGTGTGGAGAAAACTACTGCTCTGCAGGCATGCCATCGTTGTTTTCCACTGTTTTATCGGCTTTTGCACATGTCTATGCAGGACCTCTACACTTATATGTCCTCTTACAACTCAGCTTTGTCCAAAAAAATAAAAATAAAAATACACATTTGGGAGAAAAAATTCTCTCCCCTTCTTTTTCTATTTTTCTATCTTATAGTCGCCGCCGCCGCCCCCTCCTCTCCGTGAGGCTCGGGGTGTCTTTACCTGGCTTGGGCTTCGTCCAGACTTTGATCCGTAATGGTCATAATTTGCTGTAAAATGTCTCCAATGTCCTGTTTTCTCCCGTCACCGTCCGTTCCTCCGGTGCCTTCCTGCATGTGCTGCGGCAGGCCGGGGTGCCCTGCCATGCCTACCCCCGTGTGAGAGTGCATCAACCTCGGCTGCTCGTCCATCTCTGCTGCTCTCTATCTTATTCTGTGTGGCGCTCTCGCTGCTGAAATCCTGCAAAAATACATAAAAAAGAAAAAAGGAGGGGGAAAATCCCGGTGGTGCTCTAATGTTTGCGCCGCGCACCCGTTTTTCCCTCGTAGGAGCTTTTTCAGGCGAACTGAAGTGGGGATCGGTGGTGGAAAGCGGAGATACGAGCCCTCCTGCTCTCTCTGGCTGTCTCTCTCTCAGCTGGTTGGAGCTGAATGTGAAATTTGATCTGAACTGCTGCTGCTGCCTTCACAGGAGTAGGTTGTGCGTAAAAAGAGATAGGCTGCCAGTTCCTTTACTACTAACAAGAACTAGGACCCGTGTTCTTGTAATATGGCGCAGTGATCCAAAACCTCTCTTCCCACAAAAAAGTGTCTGAGAGAAATAAGAGGTGTGGATTTATCTCACTCACTCCATCCCCTTGCTTTTGTCATGTACAGTACAGGCTGGGCAGGCAAGTAGCAGCAACACAGCAAGGAGCATGAGAGTCAGACTCCGCCTACGCGACATGATTGGGAATATAGGACCATTTAGCCCCACCTTGAGGTGCTTCTCATGAAACGTCGATCATTGGACTGTAAAGGTGGGATGCAGAGGAGAAGCTGCTGCCTTACAAGCGAGGAGATGGTACAGAGTGGCAACACGGTGATGAATAGAGCCTCAACTCCAAATAAATAACAGAGGCTGACACAAGAGGTCTGCTTTAGTCTCCCCCTCTGACCTCAGCATGAGCCCCCACTGGCTCTGTGGGAGAGCATTTCATCCTCACTCTGTGCCAAGATAGAAGGTGCACTAATCAAAACTATTGGCCAGCTCTCTCATTTGTTGGACAGATTATGAGATTGAAGATTTATGAGCGGAAAAATCAATCCACTGATGAGACACCTTACGGAAGCACCTTTTCGGTATTAATATTTCACTCTCACATGATCCTGAAGTCAAACATGTTTTTTGTGCTTGCAGTAGGCAGTGAAACATAGACTTTGTTCATTCATTTTCAGGTATGTTGCAGGGCTCCGCTTGGCTGACTTTGGCAGGGTCCTCCTAATGTAAAGCGGTGACCCATGTTGCGCAGCCAAGCAGCAAGGCCCGAGTGTGTCTGGCCAGGCTGAAAAGTGCCCTTCAGGCCCAGTGCTGCTGCCTCACTGCCACCGCTGCTCCCCTCCACCACTGAGAGCCATTCAAGGGACGAGAGGAGGAGGGGGAGGAGGAGGAAGGGCAAAAAATAAAGGCTCAGTGTGGCACAGGGCTGTGGATGTATATGTGACATATATAATAAGGACTCAAATAATGAGTGCCCTCCTGTTTTACCTTTAGCGTAAAATGAAATAGGATCTGATCAGCATATGAAACCTTACCCGTGACCTTTTAACTGATTTGAGTATATATTGATTCAAGAGTTTTTAAACAATGTCTTTATGAACCAAGTGTACAAATTAAAACAAGAGGATTTGTAAACATGGTGTCATTTTTTTTTTTATTTTAAAGGTGCACTTTGGAGTTTTATCCTTAGAAAATACTGTGTCTGTTTACATTTCATGCCATTCACCATAACTCTCTTTGTGAAGCCTTGAGATGTTATTATTCCACTGAATCCACCTCGTTCCACTTTTTGATCCTTCTTAAAAACCAGTTTTGCATCAGTGTTTACTTTTGAGAGTCTTATTCTGATTTACATTTGTTGATTGGGCAAGTCAGCTCCAAATACACATTAAAGCTCCTGAGAGGAACTTTTAGTTTATGTCAGTCTTGGTGCTCCCAGTGGACAAAGCAGACTTTTTCCATTATCGGGGGGGGGGGCTGACTGCATTACAAGGCCAGTGGCCCTAAGAAAACTTGCGTACACCTTGCGTACGAAGATTTTGACGTGAGGATCAGCATTTATCAATCTGCACGTGAGCGTACGCTACGACCAAATCTCACGACAGGTCTGACATCGTGTACGCAAGTTTGAGTCAGTGTGGATCTGCGGTGCAGCAAATGTCTGTCTCAAAATAATTGATAAACAAACCTCAAACCTGTCATTAAGCACAATCAGCCAGATTTCACTAAAGATTAAGACGTAAATAAAATAAAATAAAATACATTTTTTATGTCCTTAGGGAATAGGCCTATTTGATAACTGCCCAGAAACACTGCCACAGAGCAGGAGCGCCATTTTAACATTGTCCGCACACGCGCCACTGTGGAGCGCTGCGTTTGACTCCTAAAAGGCAGGTGTCTCTGTCTTGGCCCAGCAGCGGGGACGTTGTTGTACACTCCTGAAAGGGTGTGGGACATCATATAGGCCAGTTCAGTTTTGCACAATGTTACACTGGCAAATGGAGTGCCGTTGGCTGTGCCGGTGCAACGTGAGGACCTGATGCCCGGAGAACAATAACGAGGAGAGACTCCACAAAGGTGCTGTACAGAGGAGACAGGACCTTATCAATGGATTCTGACATGTAAAGTATAAATTTAGAAAGTGCTCTTGCTATTTAATCAGTGATAAAAATCCAATAGAAATCCATAAAAATGTGCCTCAGGGGCAGCAAGTCACCGTTTGGTGACGTTAATAGTTATTTTTGTTCAGCCTCTGTCAGACTCTTCAGTCTGCTCTACATAACAAAGACGCAACAAATTAGAACTAAATACTTTCAATAATAGGAGCAACGTACCCTATGTCATGACAATAAAAAATATGAGGCATGTATGAGATATTAATTCATCATCATGAGCAACTTATTGATTAATGATTGATTCAAACTTCGGCCAATGTCCGCTATTCCGGCGCTGTTCACCGCCTCCACAATCCTGCTCCAGACAGGAGTTTTCTGGACTGCTTTTATACCAGTTTTGATGCTTCCAAAGAGAAAATCCTTGTTAGTTTCCACCACAGATGTGAGAATATCCACTTTCAGCTTGGAAAAGTTTCGCATCTTTGTAAAATTTCTCCTCTTTCATGTTTGACCTCAGTGGGCAAGGCTTCTGAACCACAAATATTTAAGGGCGTAAACATGTTAATGACGACCGGATATACGTACGCTGGGATTGGTCAGGTACGAACCCTTTCATAAATCTCATGTGTGTCCTATCGTACGATGAATCCTGTGCTCAGATCTGCGCAAGCTTGATAAATGTGGGCCAGTGTATTTAAGCTGAATGCAAGGAGGCTTTAATCAATCAATCAAATCAAATTTTATTTATATAGCGCCAATTCACAACAGTCGTCATCTCAAGACGCTTTTCGGCAATGGTCCAGAGGAGCCAAAGAGCCAAAGATGGGCCCAGGTGGATGCAGCTGGGGTCAGGCAGTTCCGCAGCAGACCTGTTTGCAGCATTAGTCCAGTGGCAGCTAAAAGACTCAGAGACACTCAGAGAGACAGAAAACTGGTCAGTGACTTATATGGGACATAAAGATCTAAAGAGGAGATAGAGACAGACTCTAGCTCAGTGTGCCAGATAGCCCCGGCAGTCTAGGCCTATAGCAGCATAACTAAGAGCTGGTTCAAATCAGCCCTGACTATAGGCTTTATCAAAGAGGAACGTTTTAAGTCTACTCTTGAAAGTTGAGAGTGTGTCTGCCCCCCGAACCTCGAGCGGTAAATGATTCCAGAGAAGAGGTGCCTGGTAGCTGAAAGCTCTTCCTCCAATACTACTTTTAGAGACATTTGGTACAACGAGCAGACCTGCAGACTGTGAGCGTAACGGTCTAGATGGAAAGTAAGGTATAACTAGCTCGTTGAGATATGATGGCGCCTGGCCATTAAGCGCTTTATATGTCACAAGGAGGATTTTAAACTCAATTCTATATTTAATAGGGAGCCAGTGAAGAGAGGCTAAAACAGGAGAGATGTGCTCCCTCCTTCTAGTTCTAGTCAATACCCGAGCTGCTGCATTTTGGACCAGCTGAAGAGTCCTTAATGATTTACTAGAGCAGCCTGATAGGAGAGAATTACAGTAATCCAGCCTAGAGGTAACAAAGGCATGGACTAGTTTTTCTGCATCGCTCTGAGACAATATACGTCTAATTTTTGAGATATTGCGCAGGTGGAAAAAGGCTGTTCTGGAAATTTGTTGAATGTGGGAGCTAAACGATAAATCCTGATCAAATACAACTCCTAGATTTCGCACAGTGGGGCTGGTTGCCAGGCTGATACCATCAAATGTAGCTAAATTACTAGAGAACGCCTCTTTAAGGCTTTAGGTCTGCTACACATCTGCCTCTGTCTCTTGTTAGTCTAACTAAAAGCTGGGATGAGTCAGTATTTCTAAAATGGTGACCACCACCAATTGGCCTGACACCTCCCTTGGAAATTCATGTATTTACATCTTTCAATTCTACAGCCTATGGTATCAATCCAAGAAAAGTTGTCAATTCTCCAAACAACCAATCAGTCAATATCATAGTCCTGGAAAGAGAAGTCCAGTATTTCCTTTTATTACTAAAATCATCAAACTAGCTTGCTAGCCTTAGCAAATGAAAGACTTTAGTGAATAAAAAGACAAGCAGAGACCGCACTGCTCAAGTTCAGACAGACATGAAGGCATAGAAGAAGATTCAATCATCAAATCATGCCATTCTTTTTAATACATTTTGTATGTTCTAACATGGTTGCAAAAACCTTGTTGTGAACATCAGCCATTTGATTCAGACTAGTCTCTAACACCTAATTGGTGTACTTGATGTGGAAGATGTTTGCATTCAAATGCTTTAATGTCATTGC